>CM053771.1:317166051-317253822 GCA_028658325.1 Potorous gilbertii | reverse complement strand
AACTACATTTAGAAAGGAAATGTGAAATTTTCTGTTGCCTTGCCAAAGTATGTGGGTGGGAGGAGGGTAAGAAGGTTATGACAAATGAGAACATCCTCATGATTTATTTTTGCTTAGGCAGAGAGTATATTTCTCTACATAGTGAAATATTAAGATTCTAAACCTACAACACATTAAGTAATTCATGCTTTACACTAAAGAAATAAAGATCTCTGCCATGGTCACCCAAAAACTTGAATTTTTTTTTTTTACAGATGTGAAAGCCAAGAAAGGGGAAAATATCCCAACCTTTTAATGCCATTCCCAGTAATGTATACTTTAATCAAAACCCTTATTCAAGGTATTCTAAATAAATGTTTCTATTCTATTTCCAAAGTTGGAGGATCACTTGTACACACATTAAACTGCCTTTGAGCTAAAATGCAGCTATAACTCCCAAGCTAACCTCTCCTATCACCCCTTACCATTTTTTATGAACTTCTCTAAACTAGTGTCTTCAGGGAGTCTGAGACTGGAATCATGTTTGAGTGAAATGTGCTTTTTCCAATTAGCAAATTCCTCCCAGATTATCCTTCCTTCATTTCTTTCTCTTGTGCCTTGGTTATAATGTTGTTGTTGACAGTTTGTTTTGATGAAAAGATTATTCTTTTTATGAACTCACCCTTGGTATTTTAAAGATATGCACACATGTGCATGGTCTGCAGACAGGGAGGAAATGGGTATTTGGAAACTTCTCTATGAAAGAATATGCATAAAAATCAATAAAATTCCACCTTATGATATCTCTGTTAGTTCAAATGTTGATGGAGTGAATGGATACTGAGATGATGTAAGGGTTTGATTAATCTTGTAGAAAACTGGGAACACACTCCTGGTATTGACGGGACAGGCAGCCTTATGCTCTGGTCTTAGAAGGCTCTTGTGCTAATATTGAGTCATAATTGCTACTTGAGTCTAGCGTTGGGGCGAAGGAGTATAGCATTGCCATTATATCTATTCAGGATTCTGTATGATAGGAAATCAGAAACATTTCTTAGACAGTTCCAAGAATTGGGATTAAGATCCATTTTTCATTATGTAAGCAAAATTTCATGAAAGCTCCATCTCATTCTATAAATATACTATTAAAATTCACAGTTAAGATATTTAAAGAGTTCACTCATAACTGAGATAAAAGGAAGTGATCTGACTTACATGGACATTCCTCTGGGTGACTTTTAGAAACTTAAAAATACTACATAAGATTGGGGGGGGTGTTTGGGAAGACTTTCTTGAGGAGGGTAGATATTGGGAAAGGGTAGGTCAAACAAAGCATTAAGATCTTCAACCAAGGTCTAGAGGGGTTCCAATTTTATTGGTGGAGCATATGCCCCAATGGTAAAATTATTAATTAATGTTATTTAACAAGCATTTATTAAATACCTGCTATATACCTACCAGTGCCTGGGGGAAGGCTAAGATGGGGAGGAGAGGGGGGATTTTAAAAAATTATACTGCACTGTCCCTTAAGCAGTTTACATTATCTGGGGAAGAAGGAAAGACAAAACATATGTGAATAAGTATATTTTTTTAAAAAAGTTTTGGGGTTTGAACTTGTTTCATTGACATCCTGAATGTTGTTAGGAAACTCTCTTCATTCTGAGTGGTACCTGGTCTGAAATTTAAAAATTTAGAGAGTCGTTTGCCAGTATTGAGATTTACACATGCTCAGAATCTGAATATGTCAGAACAATTCTCAAACCCAGGTCTTCCTAACTCTAAAAGCCATTTCTGTAGCCATTGTTAACTCTGTCTTTCCTATCTATAATTGAATATGAATAATCTTACAGTGAAGAACGCTTTGCAATAAAAGTACTGTATAAGAAACAAATCCTGAATTCGGGAGATGCTGTTTTAATTTTCTAATTACTTTTCATTTAATATTGTTTTTCATTCTAATAATGATGATGATGATGATATAATAATAATTAATAATAGAAAGAACATTCCATGGATTGCATCAAAAACCTACGTGACTTTTAGAGTTCGTCTAGACCAGTCCTTTCCTACTATATTCCATATTCAATTTAAAGGCTTAGGAAACTGAGCAACATTAAGTGAATTTCTCAAGGCTAGATCTAGACCATCTTACTTCAAGTCCACCAGTGCTAAATCACTACTACATGAGGAATTGATGAGTAATATTTTGTGTAATTAATAGAATTTCAATTTGGAAAAAAATAGAATTCACTGTAGACTTCCTTTAAATAGTGAACTACTGATAAGCACTACAGCTAGAATCATTAAAAATTAATTTCTGTATAAATTTAATAAAAACATCAAATGCACAAAACAAGATACGGTATAAAAGAAAAAATATGGAAAGTGTAGGGTGGAAAGGACCTCATTTTTTTGCATTTATTACTTTGACTGTTTTATGCATTTATAGCTCTTAAAATAATCTAGCTGAGGTCAAAAAATCAATCCTAACCTATTTATAGAATTGTAGATAAATCATATGGACAACATTATGGAAACAGACAGCTCATTCCATCCAATGAATATTGACCATGGCTTCCAGCATTTAGTACTCTTGTTTCAATATTAAAAAAAACAAAAAAAAACAAACTTTGGTTACTTTCAGGGCAAAAGTTTGCTGACAGATTTTAGAAGTCCTTCTTAGTTAGTGAAATAATGTTTATTTGAAAATCTAGGTAAAAGCCTTGGTAATCCCACATAAGGGAAGCCAAAAATCTGTTTGCAAGCTCTGAGCAGTGACATTTGTATTCTGAACACCCTGAACATAAACCCCACAACTGTTCTAACAAGGATTCATTGCTGAATTATTGAGACTTATTTCTTTTCAACTTTGCCAACTATAATTGAATTCCTTTTCTGCACACCTCACTATTCTTCCCTGGAAATATGACATAGTATATAGATATTTCTATTGGGGTTCACAGTGACTCACTCCAAAAATTCATTATCTCTGGAAGGATTTTGGAGCAAATAGAAGCTTCCTAGGTTTAGGCAGCCTTTCAGTCAAAATCCAGAGTTAATTGCAAGTCACACACTGGGGGCTAATGAATGAGCTGAAGAAATGTAGAGCGCAGGGAGACAAAGAACAGAGCCCATTTCTTCTCTTGAATGAAATTGCGGAAGGCAGCATTGAAGGACAGTTCCAGAGAGTAAACCTAGAGGAAGTTAGCACTTTCTTGAAAAACCATGCCCTTATCAACCACGTAGGATAATAGGAGTCAGTAATGGCATTTCAGTCCTAAAAACTCAGTGTTATGTGGAGAAGTTAAGTGATTTCCCTAGGGTTACATAGGTAATAAGAGCTAGTAAATGTCAGAGGCAGGATTTGATATCCCCACAGTCAGTTCTTGGTGCTTTGCCCTGCACTCCATCCACCATGGCCAGCCCTCTAGGGTGAGCAATAGTTGTTATACTGTAAGACTGATTCTACTGCTAGAAACTGAAGACTCAACTACAACTCATTTCATTATGCCAGAAGCAAGTATTGCTAATCTTAATTTCAGAGTGATTCTTTCCTCTTTCCCATGCCAAAGAGAGAGATATGTTACTTTAGGAACTGAAACACATTTACCTGTATGGTGTTAACTGAGAATCTGTTTCTAACAAAAAAAGTGCTATTTAAAATTAAAGAATACACACAAGGACATAAAACAAAGATGGCCTTCCTTGAGATTTCTCTTGGCCTGAGTATTCAGTATTCAGTTTGTCTATAAATGAACAAATAATGGCCCTTTTGCTCATCAGTTGGAGATCAATATTCTTGAGATGCCAGGGACCATTGCTTGGTAATGGTTTGTAAATGCCACAATATATTAGTCTTGGTGTGTTTGGAGGACAATTTACATACTTTCTGAATCTACACCACAAGGGAGGCAGAGTTGATGACCAGAACTTGTTATTAGACACATTTGCTCTGGCCAATTCTAGAAGGTATGACTATACCCAGTGACTTCTCTTCTCCCTAGGGACTTAATAAACTTGGGTGAACTAGAACATAGATGATTTTTGTCACAGTTATGGACATAGTAGTAGATAGAATATTGACTCCATGGAGTCAATGATTGAAATCTTACCTCTAATGTTCTTTGTCTTTGTGACCTTTGGCAACTTGCTCTGGCTCTCAGTTTTCTCAGTGGGTTAGACAGCGTCTGATGTGCTTCCTCTCTTTGTCTTTTGGTCCTCTGATTACTCATTCTGAGTCCTAGAACAGTGTTACCTTTCCTCTAGATCTACTCTTATTTAAATTAAATGATGAACATTTTAATTATTAATTTTAATCCCATTAATGAATTATTATTTATTTAATTTATTTAATATTATTTATTTATTTATTTGATTTTATTACTTTAATTTAATTATTAATGGTGGATTCATGTTTGATTAAGGTGGTTTCTTTTACTAGAATTTTGCCCAGTGAAGCATTCTGGATCAATTTTCCAATCAAGAATTTAAATATAGGAAAGTATTGCTTGTGAGTCAAGAGGGCACCTTTGCTGATGGTTTTAGCAATAAAAACTTAGATGTACTATTAGTAAAACTCCTACTCTCATAATGGTTAGGCAAAGAAAACTGTCAACGGGAAATGACAACATTACTGTCTCTTGGAAATATTTACGGCTAAATTTGATGTCTGCCTATAACAGATGACTTAGAAATAATGAAAGCTAGCTGCCCATGATGAGGAGAAGCAGAGTGAACCAATAGCCACACCCTTCCTCTGACTCCAGGGCCATCAGCTCTCTTCTGTGGTATAAGATTCACCAGTTTTTCTCATGGTACTGTAATTATAAATGTCTTGGATTTAATTGTGTAGTGTGATAAGTTTCAAATTATTTGATGCAAAGATGAATTTCTCAACTTCTGTTTCAAGTCACTGAACTACAAATCCTAACAAAACTAAAGACTCAAAGTAGATATTGAAGCAAACTTGTCATGTTTGCAGAGAGACAATGTGGTGCAGTGGTTTGGAGAGTTAGCCATGAAATTAGAAAGATTATAGATGGATTCAAATATTTTATTTTAAAGTTATACAGTGTTCCAAGCAACAACCTACGTGCATTTTGAGGAGTGGAGGAGCCTTGATGGAGGGACTTTCCTATGTTAATATTCTCATAGGTTTTACTTCTCATTCCCTTTTCCTCCCCAAAGAGTTTTTTTAAAGAGTTCCTAGAGAAAGAATTTTCGCATGCATTTTAGACATGTTATGATTATATTTAGGCATTATGATTATATAGCAGATTATATATGCATGGCATTTTATGGTTTGCAAAGCTATTTACAAATATCATTTCAACTTATTCTTACAATAATCCTAGGTGGTAAGAATTACTCTAATTCCCACTTTATGGATGAAGAAACTGAGGCAGAGAGAAGCTATGTGACTTGCCTAGACTCACAAAACTTGCAAGAATGTGAAGTCATATTTAAGTTTAGGTGTTTTTGGAATAGAAATTTATTCAGATTCATTTAATTTTTGAGATTTTCATGCAAATTTAGACAACTTTAAACAAATTTAGACAACTATTATAATACCATAATTATATGGTGTATATATAATTATATATGCACCTTGGGGAGGGACTCATTTAGAAAGAGAATTGTGATGCAAATGGGTAGAGTATAAACCCTCAACCTGAGATAACTAAAGTTCAGTCCTTTAAAAAATATCTATACCCACAGTGTGCAGACAGACAAAGGGACAGAGAGAGAACCAGATGTAACTCTGGCATGCTGACAACAGTGCTAGAAATGAAGAAGAGAAGGAAAAACATGGAGTCAGATTTCAGAGAAGAAGCCTGGCTGGTGCTATCTCAAAGCTGTCACCTATTGGCACTGAGGGTAAAAATGTCTGACCTCCGTTCTAGACCTTCTTAGGTGTCAACGTACAAAGACTAGTTCTTTGCACGTACAAGGCATTCATTTTTGTTGGATTGAATTCACATCATAATTCATTGCCCCTTATTATTACTATGTGACAAATGGAAACTTGAGATACAGAGAATCGGTCATATGATAAATATGAATTATTGTGACTGCCATAAGAATACTTAAAAAAAAAGATCAGGACAGCCTTTTAAGAATAGCAATAATGTTGTCAGAGGGGCAGCAGAATGTGTTGTGCTATGTTGTAAATAGATGCAGAGAAAAGTGATGTCAACTCTTAAATGTCCCTGGCAACACTGCATATTGAGAAGTGGGGAATAAGACCTTAGTTGACTTTAAAAAAACCCTCCTGCTTTGAAATGATTTCAGGAGATTTGTAGGTGTCAATAAAGTATTCAACATTAGAGGATATTCCTAAAGACTCTGAGAGAACTTCATTTTGTTGACATTTTGAGAACTTTGTTCTGATGTGGATCTGTCAGGGGTCAGAACAAAATGCTTTATTCTGTGAAGATGTTTGGAGAAGTCGATTCCAAGCAATCAGTCTGGTGAATAAGGACCACTGGAAAATTGAGGAACCAGTGACCTTACTAAGTTATTCCTTCAGCTGTGGCATGCTATCCACACCTAATAAGAAAAATAAAATGGTGATCATAAAATGTTAAAAAAAAAAAGAGTATACCTTCCCTCAAGCAATCAAAAAAAGAAATAAAGCAACCCACTGTTATAAATTAGATTTTGATAAACACATTAGAAGTCTGAGGAGAAAAACGATTTTTGGTGACAGTTTGCGTCCATGGGGTCAGGGCTACCTGTTTGGAGGCAAGTGAATAGTGTTGTTGAAAATAGTGAAGATCAAGGAAAAGAATAAGAATGGATCAATAAAGCTAAAGAAGAAATTTTGTGCAAGTAAAATACTAAGAAAAATGGAATGATCATCTCTGGAAAAGCCACCTATACTGCCTGGGCAGAATCCTTGAGCTGAAGGAATCGAGACTTTTAGCCTCAAAATACCTATGGTGGAACCTAGGAGTTTTAGATGCCTATTCTGTTTAGGTTCCATTCTAGTCCCACCCTTCCCTGCCACTTAGACACCCAAGTTTTACTAGAAGAAGTAGAATGCTTCTTCATCTTGCCCTAAGGGAATGACGGATCCTTTCCCTGCACCTAACATAGTATCTGGCACATTACAAGTGATTAATAAATACTTGTCTATTAATCGATAATTACCTGATGTTTTGCAACATCTTTTTTCCCATGTAAATAATCAGGTGAAAGACAAAGAAAATTATGATGCAAAGTTGATCTCTCAGAGCAGTTTTTAAGTATTTCTTTCACGTTGCAATAGTCATTGAAGTAGAAATTGTGTAGATTTTTTTTCCTAAAAAATGTATCTGTATGTATGACTTACATTAAATAATTCCAGGGATAAAATAGAAGCCTTTTTGTCCTTTTGTTGGCCATATGGATTGAGGAACTATCCTTTGGGATTGTCAAAGTAGCATGAGTGGTAACAGATTGTGATTTGGAGTCATTTGTGAAACTTGAGAGAAGAACATCCCTGCATGACTATAGGCCATGTGTTGTGAAATCTGTTGGAATGAAAAGAATATGTATTTTGGAAGTGGCTTGAAAAACTTTACAGATATTCAATAGGAGAAAGGTCTCATAGCAGAAAAGAAAAGACCTTAGTGATTGTTAGTTATAAATATACCTTATTGGGCATTTTGCCTTCTCTTTCTTAAGTTTCTAAAATGGCTAAAAAGAAGCCAGTGCCTGTTCCTTAATTATATGTCCATGTGTTTTTTTCTGGGGGGCCATTGTGTTAAGTAATTCAGTTTTAAGAATGCTTTTTAATTCCTTGTTCTCAAGAATTTAGAGCAGACATAAAGTTTGTGGGGCAAGTTGAATTTGGATGGAAGCAAGAAGTTAAAAACAGTAGGAATAAGTAAGAAGAGAAAATGGAAAAGGAAAAGAAAAAAAAAATCTTTCCAATATAGCCACTATTGTCTGAACATTTCTTTAGATATTTCAAGAAATGAATATGACAGTATTTTGAAAGACAAATGTGAATATTAATTTGATATTACAAAAAGTACCAATGCTGTGACAGTGGGGCCTAGGCTTGTGTTTGCCTAACCCTAAATTAAGCTCCATGTTTTCATTCTTGTTATACATTATTCCTCTTCTTGTACACAGTGTTCCAAGTTCTAGTTCCAGTGTTCCAAGTTCCAATGTTCCAGTTCAGACAAACTGAACGGCCTGCCATTCCTTACCCAGGACATTCTGTCTTTCATCTCTCTATTTGTGCACTGACTCTCTATCCCTCCTAGAGTTCATTCCCTCATCATTTCTGCCTCTTACGAGAGAAATTCTCATTTCTTTCTATACTCAGCTCAAACATTCCCTTATATATGAAGTCCTTCCTGAGTCTCCAGCTCTATGCTAATGGGCACTACCTCAGTCAAATTGAGACCTATTAAAGACCTTAATATTGAAAGTCTAAAGTCTTCTACTGCAGTCATCTCCAGTCATCTTGATCTATATCTATCCACTGGACTCAGATGACTCTGGAGGCAAAAGTGAGGCTGGTGACTTTGGATAGCCTGGCCTCATTGAAATCCAATTCCCTTGACTGCCATGATATTGCCTCCCTGATGTCAGTGGTCCTTTTTGAGAATGATGGACAACTACTTCTACTTCTGTTCCTATATTCATATAATTCCCAGATCTGCATATCCAGTAGAAACCTGTTTCATGAGGTCCAATTTTGCATCATCAACTATTTTTATACATATCAAATTGGATATCCTCCAGGCATCCTAAATTCAACATGTCTAAAATAGAACTCATGATTTCCACTCACCTACCCACTCTTTCCAGCTTCCCTATACTGTTGAGGGTAGCACCATCCTCCTAGTCAAACAGTCTCACAACCTCATGATCATCTTGTTATCCTCTGTCATAGTCACTTCACATAAGCAATCTGGTGCCACGTCATTTCCACCTTCACAAAATCTCTCAAGTACCAATCCCCATCTCTTGACTCACACTGCCACCACTCAGCTATAGACTTCTCATCACCTCTTCCTTGGACTAGTCTCATAGACTTCTGGTTACTCAATCTACCTTAAGTTGGTCAACCTACTTCAAGTATCTCCCCATTTCAATCCATCTCCCACTTGACTGCCAGGGTGATTTTCCTAAAGTACAGGTCTGACTATATCATCTTCAAACTCAATAAATTCCAGTGACTCCTCTATTATTTGCCTCTGAAATCAAATATAAAATCCTCTCTTGACATTTAAAGCCTTTCACAGCCTGACCCCTTCCTGCCTTTCCAGTCTTGTACTTTATTCCCTCTCTCCACATATCCTACAATCCAAAGACACTAAGCTTGTTGTCAGACCTGGATTCAAATTATGATCTGTTATTACTGGCTGTGCAATCATGGGTAAGTTGGATCTCAATTTGTTCTAATTTAAGTGAGTATGATGAAATCACTGCTTATACTATTTTTCTCACAATGTTATTGGGAAGATCAACTTTGTTAGTGTATGTGAAAGTCCTTCAGGAACAACATATACATAGAATAAATTCATGTTTGAGTTTAGTTCAATGCTTGAATTCAGTAGTCTCTACTAGAAATCATGGTTCATGAGATCAGAGACTTTCTTCTCTGAATCTTATCTCACTTAGAACCTGGCACAGTGCACTGCACATAATAAAGCGCAATGGAGACCTTATGAGATGTAGATCTGCTTTTGGGACTTTAGGCAAGTTGATCAATTTCTTTGGGTTTCAGTTTCCTCACATGTAAACATGAAGATTTTAATCACCATGATCTATAAAGTATTATGCAGCTCTAAATCCTATGATCCTAATTTGAATGCTTTTCCCTTTCTTCTTCCCCTCTCTAAAACCCAAGTACTTTCTTGATGCCCATGGCCCTTCCTCATGGCACCATATATGAATTCAGTCAATAAAAAATAAACTATTAAGCACTTCCTATGCTCTTGGAATTGTACTAATTGACGAGGTTACAAAAAAGACAAAAGATAGAGCCTGACCTTGAGGAACTCAGAATTTAATGGGGGAGACAGCATCCTCAACAGAGATGAGAGGGAAAGATTTGCGACCATCAGGTTACGTGATCTGGACCAGGCCCTTTTGAGAATGTGTACAAAAAAGAGACTCATTCTTGTATCTGTTAGTGCTGCCTCACTAGACCTCATAAGAATACAGAGTGGTTTATTTATTTTGTGGGGATTTTTTGCCAAATACTAAGTATAAAACCTTGAATTATTCAGGCCTAGACCTGTAAAGTTAAAGGTATAATCAGAAAATGCAATGTTTTCCTGGGCAGGTTGACTCAACCACATAGCTCTGTGTGTGGCCACTGAATTATTTTGAGTTCTTGTCAGATTGCTGGGTGAAAGGGAAGTAATTCATTTTGCAGTCAAAACATTTACCTTTTATGTAGTCTTTATGTAGTCTAGTGTGTTTACAATTCTAACTTTCACATTTACAGATCTTCATATTTTAACATTTTAATTATTTTTGATTGAACCTTAAGAATATGTCAGTATGAGGATTCTTAACTTTTGAATGAGTGGGATCATGTATCCCTTTGGCAGTCAAACTGTATGCATAGTCTTCAGAATAATGTTCTTAAATTATTGAAGGAAATGCTAAATTTCAATTAGCCTAAAAATCGTTAAATAAGCAATAATGCACAAATATAATATTTTATCATATTATTTATTGAATTATCCAATAATTCAATAGTTAAATAATTTATAATTATTTATGTAATATAAGTAATTTAATAAATAAAAGTAAAATGACGTAATTTTCCTTATCAAGTTGATAGACCCTTCTAAAATAGATGAATTGCTGCTTCTATAGAACAAGAACTTCTTGAAGACAGGGACTGCATCTTTTCTGTCTTTGTATCCTTACAACCTGGCACATAGTAGGTGCTTAACGAATGTGTGTTGATTGATGAATTGATTCAATAGGAAAATATTTTAGGTCATCAGAACACACAATTTGATGTTTTCTGTTCCAAAACTGTGCGTATTTATAAAGAGTAGGAATTCATCAGGATAAATAGCTCATACTTTCCCTTCCCTCCTACCTTTTTGATTCAGCTATATAGTAATTTCTACCCACTGGTTTGAATTGACCCGTATGGCCCCTTTTGATTTTAAGCTCCTCAGCTTCAAGTGGCTAACCCTCACTGACAATAAAACCATGCTAAGACACAGCCAAAAACTGGAGACATTCCAGCTGAATTTATCATGCTGCCAAGATTTCAAACACCAAAACTCAGTGACTCCCTATTCGCCAACTGTATTTGGTGCCCAAGAGAAAAAATGTGATCATCTAGTGAATAATGTGCCACTGGATATTACACTTATCCCTAGAAAACTTAGCATTCTCTTCATTTGCCATTTCTGAGAAATGGTAGAGGTTTTTTTTTAATAATAAAAGCAAGACATTAAACCAGCAAAGAACAGTCTTCTTGAAAGCAACCAAGGAAGGTTTGGGAAGCAGAAGAGTTCAACCAAACCGAATCAAATGGTATTGGGAGTGTGATGATAGCCGATGAAGCTGTTGAACCTGTGATGATCCCAGGAACTGGACCAAGGCAGTCTGAAACATCATGCTGAATGATTTGCCACTGAATGTCAGAGTAGGCTTAAAGACACTTCACCTTTCCACATAGGTAAAAGAATGATGCCAGAAATGGACAGTATTCATTTTTCTGGGACATATTTGATGTTGCTAAATTGATGAATATTTTGCAAAAGCTAAAAGGAAAATATTGAATGTTTATAAAATTCTACTTATACTCTAATATACACTAAATCTGTGGTTGTTGTGATTTTAGTCATGTTAGACGTTTTGCCACTCCATTTGGAATTTTCTTGGCAAAGATGCTGGAATGGTCTGACATTTCCTTCTCTAGCTCTAGGAGACTGAGGGAAACAGGATTAAAGGAATTGTCCAGGACCACCTAGCTAGGAAGTCTGTGAGGCTAGATCTGAACTCATGGAGATCAGTCTTCCTGACTCTAATCGCAGTACGCTATCTACTGTATCACTTAGGTGCCCAATGTTCCTAAATAGATCCTACACCTAAATGTACCTTAATTCAGATTTACATTAACTATTGCCTACACTATTATAAATGAATTTCTTTCTTTTCTTAGCCTTCCTTCACCAAGTTCCCAAAATAATCTTCCAAACACAGTAACATCACTACCCTGCTCTCAGACTTTTAGCCTCTCAAAGACCCATTGTCTACAGGATAAAGTGCAAAATCCTTACTATTTATCTTCAGTCATATTCCAGATGAATGAAACTATTAACCATTCATTCGGGCAGCTAGATGTTACAGTGGATAGAGTGTACTGCCTGGAGTCAGGAAGACATCATCTGGAATTCAAATCTGTCTTTAGACACTTACTAGCTGTGTGACCCTAGACAAGTCATGTAACCCTATTTACCTTGGTTTCCTCATCTTATAATATGAACTGGAGAAAGAAATGGCAAACCACTCCATTATCTTTGCCAAGAAAACAACAAATATGGTCATGGAGAGTTGGACATGGCTGAAATGACTAAATAAAAACAAATCATTCATTTCCTAATATTGTCCCACTCCACAGCATTCCCTTGTTGTCTCCCTTCTCATCTTTGCCTAAGACTTTCCCTACGTAGATGGTTGTTGTTGTTGTGTTTGTCTTTCATTGCCAAAGAAGACCATGCCATCAGAGAAATGATGACATGACTTTGCACTTGACTTTGTTTTGAGTGAGGGAGGGAAGGTCACCAGCCTCACTTCTCCTCCAGAGCCACCTGAATCCAAGGACCAGATATTCATCACGATGACTGGAGATGACCCAGGATGCACTGGGAGGCCTCAGCCCCTTTAGGCCAAGGTCTATTCAGGTACTTGCTTAGAGTGAGATAATGCCCATTCATTGAATAGGCCTGATAAAAGCAAGGAAATGACACTTCCCAAATATGACCTACACGGTGACAGGAGGTTGCTATGGTAAATGTGAAAAGTAAGCAAACTCTTCCCTCTAGATGTATTCTGTCCTTCTCCAAATCTCTTATGCCCCTCTGACACCACATATGCAGTTACTACAGTCCAGTTTTCATTATAATTAGTCATGAATCCATCTTAAATAGATTGTAAACTCCCTGAGGTGGAGATTGTATCATTTCTCACCCTTGTTTGTATTTAGAACTAGGTGACCTTTGTCTGAGTGTTACCCCTGCTACTAGCCTCGACCTAGGACAAGTCTCTCGTGCTTTACTGGACCTCTGTTTTCTCATATATGAATTGAGAGGGATAGAATGAGATTGTCTCTACAGTCTGCTTTTGTCCTTTCCCCATTCAGCACCAATTCCCTCCAATAGTGAGCAGGTCCAAGACCAAAGTCAGAGATATGGGAATTCATTATTGGATTAAGTACCTGAAGTGCTTTTGAAGGGTACAGTCATTTGGTTGAGCTTCACCTGTCATTTTTCAGAGAAGGAAGTTAGGTGCACTGGGGATTATTGAGAAGGTGCCAAGAGTTATTAACAGATGAGGATGTCAACCAAACCTGGGGAATGGGAACTTGTTCATGGTCCAAACACAATATTCCACTCCAGGAATGAAATGAGCCAGTTGATAAATTATTCTCAGTATCACAGGATTTTAGGGTTTTGTGCTGGAAGGTCCTTTGGAGACATTCCTTTCTCTAAGGCCACACAGGGAGTAAATTGAAGAGCTTGGATTTGAATAGAAATCATTTTACTCCTAGTCTTACATGCTTTTCAGTATTCCTTCTACCTCCCCCTTTCAAAGCCGTAGGTAACAAATTCAGGACATGAGGCAGGAAAACATGTTCTAAGCTCAAGAGCAAGAAATTCAAAGTTAATGGAGGAAGGAGAGGGACTCACAAGGGAGAGATTACATCATAAAGAGGAATATTCTTGTGTCCTTTCATGGACAGCTCTACCCTGCTTCATTTCCATCTCTTAGAGTGCCACTGTTATTATTTCAGATTTGCAGGTGGGAACACACTGCCTCATCGATATGGGCAAAATTCTCCAATCAAAAAATGAGATTTTTTAAATCTATCATTATTTTCCCACTATAATGAATCATTCAATCCAAAGCATCCCTCTACCATAAACAAATACATGGATAAACCTAAATCTACCCCACCACGATTCTACTGCTACCTTTTTTTTCTGCTTCTATGGGGCAACTTGGTTATATAGTGGATAAGGTACAAGACCTGAAATCAGGAAGACCTGAATTCAAATCTGATCTCAGTTATTTGCTGGCCCTGGGCAAGTCGCTTAATCCCCTTTGCCTCAGTTTCCTTATCTGTAAAATGAGCTGGAGAAGGACATATCTAACCGCTCTAGTATCTTTGCCAAGAAAACTTCAAATGGGGTCATGAAGAGTCAGACACAACTGAACAATTGCAAAAATATGGGACAATTGAATAAGAAATAATTGGGAACAAAGGATTAACGAGAAAGTTCCCAACTTGTTTGTTTTGTGAACAATGGGAGTTATTCCTTGGGTTTCAGGAATATTTATTCATGTTCTGCCAAACCAATTTTAGAATAGTGCTTTGGGTATGTTTGGTAGATCTGATACTGATCAAACTGATTTCTAGAATAAGTAAATACATATTGTGTACACCCTTACCTGAATGTTTCTCTCCCTGTTATAATCAGGTATTCAGGTGATCCTCATGTCAACCCTGGCCACCAGTGGTCTTCTGTTCATTGGAATCCATACATGACTCTTTTTGCCTTTTTCAGTTCCTATGTTTTACATCAAGTAACCAGCTTGAGTAAGAGTGGGGAGATTTGGTATCAGTCAATCAGTAAGTGCTATTATAATTCAATTTAACAAATATTTATTGAGCCTCTATTACTTATACTAGTGTTAGTATACAACTTAGCCTTGTAGTTTTGAATCTGTATGCAACCTTAGAGGTTATTTAATATCTTGTTTTATAGATTAGATAATAAAAACCCATAGAGTCAAAAATGTGTCCAAAGTTGCACAGGTAGCAGAGATGGGAATTGATTCTGAGATTTTAAATCCATGTTTCTTTGTATTATATTGTGCTGAACTTAGACTCATAGAGGTAAAGCTGGGAAGGACTTCAGAAGGTGTCTAATTCAACCTCTGTCACTATACATATGAGGGGCTTACAGACCAGAAAAATGAAAATTATACAGGTAATAAGCACCTGAGGTGAGAGCTAAGTCTATACTTTATCTCTCTAGCCCATTAGTGATCTTTGCAGAGTACCAAGGCTCTCTGGGAAGTCTTTGTTCACAAAAATTGTTAACAGTCTCTTGAATATTTCACATCTCACAATAGAAGTATATGACTCTCAGGCTGTTATTTACACATTTCCATTTATTTTAAATAGTAGTAATTTTTTTCTTCTATCTTCATCCATGAAGAATATGGGTTTTTATTTAATTAAGATTCCATAATGTGGAACTCCTCTAGTTTTGTTGTTTAGTTGTTTTTCCATCATGCCCAACACTTCCTGATGCCATTTGGGGTCTTCTTGGCAAACTACTGAAGGAGTCTGTCATTTCATTCTCCAGCTCATTTTACAGATGAGGAAACTGAAGGAAATGAAGTTAAGTGACTTGCTCAGGGTCACACAACTAGTGTCTGTAGTCGGATTTGAACTAATATCTTCTCAACTCCAGACCAACACACTATCCACTGTGCTATCCACATTGCAGCTATCCACATAGCTGCCCCAGTTGACCTACCGATACAGAAAAAGAAGGTAGTGATAGGATGGTAGTGATGGAAGTGTACTTATCCTCTCTTTCTTGGTGAATTCATCAGTTCTAAGGGCTTTAACTATCTTCTTAATGCAGATGACTCATACATTTCTCTATCCAGCCTTAATTTTTCACCTGAACTTCACTCTCACATCACCAATTGCATTTTAAACATTTATCTAATGTCTAATGTGATGCCCCAGTGACATCACAAACTCACCTTGTCCAAAATTCAACTAATTATCTCTCCAAAGTAACTTCTTCCAATTTTTCCTCATTCCTGTGGAAGATACTATCATACTCCCAGTTTTAAAAAACTCAGTTTTATCCCTAATTTCTTACTGTCTTTCTCCTAACTTATATAATCAGTTGCCTAATTTATCCTTTGCCTCCACAATTTCATTTTATTCAGATTCTAGGCTACATGGAAGTTTTTGATGACTCTTTCTGTCTACTCACATAGCCAACACCATAGTTCAGGCTCTTATTTCCTCTTGACTAAATTATTGTAACAGACATCTTCATTGGTCTTCCAGCCTCAAGTGTCTTGCCACTTCTATCCAGCTTCCACGCTTCTGCTAAGACAATTTTCTTTAAGTAGAAATCTGATCATTTCACTACTCTACTCAATAAACTCCTATGCCTCCCTGTTGAGCTTGAGATAAAATAAGAATTACTCAGTTCAACTTTTTAAAGCTTTATAACTTGCCCCTCACCTAGCTTTCTAGCCTCATTTGTCATTACTTGGGCCTTCTCTATATATATTCCAGTTTTTGGAATACCTGGAAAACACTCCTTCCTCACCCCTCCTCAAATCTCTCTCTCCCTTCAAGACATATTTAAAATACTACTTTCTGAATAAAACCTTTCATGACTTTTCATAAGAGGGATTTATCCTTCCACTATTCTCTCCCAAACTACCTTATATTTATTGGTTTGTATTGGTATTTGTTCTCGTTGCATATATTCTGTATACACGTAAATATGTGCATGTTGTTTCCCTCATAGAGTGTGAGGTCCTTGTCAATTGGGACTGTTTCATTTTCTTTTAATTTTTATCTATTAATTTATGGAATGAAAAAATTATTTCCATAACATAGTAAAATAAAAAAGATGATTGCACAAGAAACTGCAATTCTACTATGCACAACTTGATATTCCATATGTGTGTGTGTATTCTTTTTTTAAAAGTATTTTTCCCCAGTTTCACGTCAACAAAATTTTTAGCATTCTCTTTTACAAGATTTTGAGTTCCAAATTTTCTCCCTCCCTCCTTTCCCCTCTTCTTAAAATGGTAGGCAGTTTGATACAGTTAATACATGAGCTATCATTTAAAAAATATTACCATATTGGCTTAGTTGTGACAGAAGAAAGATTAAAAAACACAAGAAAGAATGAAGCAAGTATAAAAATATCCTTCAGTCTGCATTCAGAGCCCATCGGTACTTTATCTGGATATGGACAGTATTTTTCTTTGTGAGTCCTTGGTGCTTGTCTTGTGTTGCTGAGAGGAGCATGAGTCATTCATAGTGTACAGTGTTTTCCTGGTTCTGCTCATTTGACTTTGCATCCATTTGTATAAGCCTTTCTTGGACTTTCTGAAATTTTCCTGTTTCTTACTGCAAAATAGCATTCCTCAATTGACGGTCATCCCTTCAATTTCCAATATTTTTCCACCATGAAAATAGTTAATATAAATATTTTTGCACAAGTAGATATTTTTCCCTTTTTTATGATGTCTTTGGGATACAGAACTAGTAGTGAATATTGCTGGATCAAAGGATTATACATTGTTCAGTTGTCCTGCCATTCCTTTCAAATATACTACAAAATTATCGTGTAAATTTCATTTCTTTCTTCCTTCCACCCACACCTTCCCTAAGTGACTTGTGTTAGACAAAAATAGTGGTGTGTGTGTGTAAATGTATATATGTATGTATTAATGGATAGATGAAAGAAATTATTCTATACATACTTCTCTTTATCAATACTTTCTCCAGATGCAGATAGCATCTTTCTTCATATGTCCTATATAGTTAATTTGGGTATTTATTGTTTCATTCTTTGTATTTGTACCCACAGCTAAGTGTTTTACAAATGTTTGCTTCATTGGTATTCTGTCTGTTGCTGCATCATTTCAATCATTTCTGACTCTCTGTGTTTCCATTTGGTTTTCTTGGCAAAGAATGGAATAGTTTGCCATTTTCTTCTCTAGCTCATTTTACAAATGAGAAACTAGGGTGACAGAATTAAGTGACTTGTCCAGGGTCACACAGCTAGTAAGTTTCTAAGGCCAGATTGGAATTCGGGTCTTCCTGAGTCCAGGCCTAGGACTTTATCCATGGTGCCACCTAGTTGCCCATTCTGTATATGCTATCTGTTTATGTCTATCTTGATCTAAATCTATCGTAGTATCAAACTCTATCTATGTGTATATATACATATATATGTATGTATACCTGTGTATGTATATGTGTGTATCTGCGTATGTGTACACATGCACTTTTCTTGTTTATAGCCTTTAGAATGTAAGATCCTTGAGTGCATGGATTATTTCATTCTTTGTATACTCAGGGCCTTGTACAGTACCAAGCACCTAGTAGGTGCTTAGTGAATGCTTGTTGAGTATTTGATTTTGGCCATCATAATAGCAAGTGATCATGTTCTCTTTCCTAAAAGCTACTTGTTAAAAAAAGAAAAGAAATGAAAAGTGCAAACATTGATACCTTTGCAAACATCTCATGCATGAAATTTGAAGATATAAAGTTTCTAAGTATTCTTTTGTTTCTTATCCCACGTATGTGTCAGAATTCCTAACATTGGGATTCATATACATTCAAAGAAGAAAAAAAGTCTTTCCCCCCATATTTCCAGTATATGCCAGAATTTCAATAATCAGTCAGTTTGCACATGCACCACCTTCCAGTTGAAATGCCCCCTAACAAGTCCAACAGTTACAGGCAGTAATGCATGTGGTGAAATGTAAGAGAGCCCTGTAATAAAAGCTCATTCAGAATGCAGAGTATGTTTCAGCATTAGGCATTCTCCTCATGTTTCACATAAATGCATCCTGTTCTCATGAGAGGATGAGCAGTACATTTGCACTGGCTCATTCAAATTGAATGTTGGTAAAAGGAGAGTCTTGAACAAACAGAGAACAGTCTGGCATTTTTTAAGACAGGAGAAAGGTTAAGCTGTCTGCTGCTCACACAGCTGTTTATTGGATGTTTATTTGTTGACTCTGGTGTGCACTGAAGGTAGATTTCAAAGAGACATTGATACGGTTTCAGATTTGATGCAAAGTATAGTTCAAATGAAATTTTACCACGACTCTCTGTGTAAATATATATTTTTGCAATAAAGTTCAGATCTCTGTCCGTGACTTCACCTGTTGTCACACTCCCTCCTGTGGATAAAGCCAAGGATCCTCTGGGAACATAGCCTGTAATGCATTTTTCTTTTGTACTTTTTAAACTTTTTTAAAAAAGTCCTGCAATTTTTAACTTCAGTACTCTTTGGACTAGAAGAGCCAATTGAAGAAAAGATCTGCATTGTCTGGCTTATTACAGAGCAAGGTTCTAACTCTCCTTGTAGAGGCATGGTTTGCAGGATAAAGAAGCTGTGTAGAGCAATGAACCTGAACTTGACTAGTTCATTTATACTGCATTGAGTGATTGCAAGGAGTGGAGTCAGGTGCCTCTTTTGGGAGTGTGCCGGCATCGTCTTGCATTTCTACAGGATGTCTCAGGGAGGACCCTTCACTGAACCCAATAATTAAAAGGTAAAATGGGAAGCATGTGGAAGGTGTGTGAAAGGGGAAGGCTTTGTCACTCAGGCTTTGTTTTTAGTTGTGTTTTAAATTATTCCTTGACTAGGGGGACAAGTGAGTAAGAGAGATTTTCAAGTTACTATTGATTTGAGATGATCTTTAATGTAAAGTGATTTGTCCCTATGCTGATAATATCTCTCCTCTCAAAATGCTCAGCTCTGGATGACAATGATGAGGAATGAAAAAAAAGTATTGGTTTTAGAGATTTTTTTTTTGTGAAAAGTTTCTCTACTGGAAACTATTCACATATTTATTATCCATGTTCCTATATTCCCTTTTGTATAAAAGTATACTGGAGAACCCAGTGTTGTTTCCCCCCCTTTTTTTTAAGATGCCAAAAACCCAGAGCAAACAAAAACAAAATTGAAGGAAAACCTTTCAGGGATATAAATCCACTGGAAATTATATTTCCCTTAGGGTACTTTCTTTTGAGGTGTGCCGACTCGGACTCCATCATCCCTTTGGGGAAAATTTCATCCGGAGAAATGGAAGTTCCCAAGAGTAGCATCTGTTGAATATAAATCCAGTATTATCTATTACATCTCATTTTTATCTGTTCTGTTAAACATGCTTATAAAACAGCAGTCTCTCTTCGAATTCTAAAAGTAGCTTCTCAAATGTTTAGTGAAGACTTAGGGCTCTCAACTTAGCTCACGTGAATAGGAAATCTCCAGTTTGATTACTAGAGCACTTTCAAAAGATTTATAATGACAGGAGTGTAGATTGTGGGTTAGAATACGTTCTAGACATGATTCCACAGGGAGTAGGAATGCACTTACCCTGCCAGATGAACAATATAAATCAGCTGGGTTTAAAAGCTTTATCATTTCCCCATGCAAGTTACAATTTTCTGAGCATCTACCTCCTTTAATAATTTGGGGTACATGTTCTTTCATTGACTGATACACTATGAATGTACCACTATGCCAATTCATAGTAAAATTGTATTCTAGGTGTGTTTTGTTTATGCTTGTCCATGTACACAATTATGAGTACATATTCTTCCAAGGTTAATAGTGATGTTGGACATTGTCAGAGTCACACAGTTTTGTGTAGTAATTCATTCTCCTTAAGTCTATTAAATCTCTTTTCCATAAAGAGCCCAAAAAGTTTTCCAAGTAGGTGACTTTCTAATGTGTGTGATGACAATGACATTACAATTGAACAACAGTAACGTTAATTAACAAGGGATTCATCATGGTGCTGTAGTATAGATCGTTGTCTGAGCCAGAACCTATGTCTCCAACGAGGAAAAGATAGAAGAGTGGAGACAAGGCTCAAGGTGGACAAGATATCAAGAATCTACAAAGAGAACCATGAACTAAGGGCTATCTCTGTCATTTGCTATGGAATTTTGGGTGCAGATGAGGTCTGTTTAATATAGAAGAGGTCATTGGTTGGTAATGGAGGTCTACATTGATATAAGGTGCAAATTTGTGCAGTTTTTATGTTCCTTTCTTTCTCTACTTTGAAGGGATAGCATTAATGTGGGTAAGAAAGATAACCTTGAGAGATGGAATGAATATGATTTGCTATGCTTTTGATCATATCACATAATACATTTTCACCAGTTTGTCTTTTGTGGTTGTGATTCTTTGGCCAGAATCCATTTCAGAGTTCTTTTTTTTTTCCCAGTGGGAAACTGAGGTGTTAGAGATTAAAGGAACTTTTGTGACGCTTTTTTGTGGGCATTCTTATTGATGTGTGAAATATTTTTGTGTAACATCTTACACTAGCAAATATTGAAGAACAAAGCACAACCGTAAGAACTCAATGGCTTTTCTGAAGCATCCAGATAAGTGTTTGTTTTAGGGGATGTTCTTCAAATTAAGCACCATTTAGAAAAGTTGGAAGTATATAAGGTGAGAGGATATTGAGTAAGACAATGTCGTTCTTGATCATCTTGGTATTACTGTGCTTGAATTAAATAAAGTTATGCTCTCCTCAGGGAGGGGGCAGTGAAATCCATTGTCAAAGATTGGATAGTTCTAGCCTTAATTTTTTGTTAGGATAGCTCCAAAAAAATCAAATGTGATGCTGCTGGAAAAGTCTTAGCTTCACAGTTTATCAGAGGAATTCCTTGTGTTTAAAGATCATGCTCTCAGAAAGGGTTCAAAGTGTGACTGCAAGTTATCTTATGTTAAGAAAGACTGGCACTGTGAAATGGAGAATGCATGCTATCGTCATTCTCCTGTTGCGACAACTGAGGCACAGTGGGAAATAAAGCGATTTATCCAGAGAGCCTTGGCAAAATACTATTATGTAGTCAGGAAGAAATCTGGCATTTTAATGAATGTTTCAGTATTTTCACTAAGAACACATCACTTGTTTAGTCGGTTTCATGTATGCAATAAGTAGCCTAGAAGACATTCATAATATTTCTTAACTTTAAAAATTCCCTACAGTCTGAAGACTTCACATTTTACCTAGAGACAATAGAGAACTTTTAAAGATTGTTGAATAAAGGGGGAAAGTGGTCAGATTTGTTTTTTGGAATGAAAATTTGATAATATTGAAGAGAGTGGATTAGAGAAGGGAGAAAATTCAGGCCATCTCCACCTACTACCCCTTATGCCACTCAAATCCCCATTATTTTCTTACCCACAGTTTTCAGCCTTGGTTCTATCACCTCTAAATATTTTCAGCATGCAAATATCTCTCTATAACCCTATGTACCTATTTGCTTCACATCCGTCATGTGTCTTTAAAAAGAGAAAGATCACACCCAAACACTGAGTGGTTGCAGAATCTGGAAAATGCAGTCAAATGACCCTGATGGCATCTGCTTTACCAACTGGAGTGAAAACAATGGAGAAAAATTCCCAAGGGCTGTAGAAGTGGGGCAGCAGAGTTAGCAAATGTCATTCCAGATCTTTATATTTGATCCAGAAAGTGATAGGACTTCTGACCTACCGATGTTTAGATTTCAAAAAGTAGTTGACACTTGAGACTTGGTACTTGATTCTCATCCAGAAACATATCAAGTAGAAATGGGAATGATTCTTTTCTCTCACTCAAGAAAGCAGGCCTCTAATACCCAGTCTGGAAGTCGTACTGCAAGTAAAGACATGCAAAGTGCACACAAATTTAAGCACGATTTTTGAGGGGAGGTTGACAGAAGTGCCTTTCTGCATTCATAAGTGTATATATATAGTTTCATCTGGGCAATTCCTTTTAAATTATATACCTAACAATGTCCCTATAGCAATATAATAAATGTTTTCATATAAATGAAATTGATGTTAAGATAAAGTAGCAGCAATATGTTAGCACTTTACAAATATCTCCTATGAGACTCACAACAACCTTGCAAGGTAAGTGCAATTATTGTTATGAAGAAACTGAGGCAAGCAGAGGTTGTGTTTTACCCAGTGATATATCCATCTACAGTGGCTTGTGATTTTAGCAAAGTACTTTCTTAAAAATCATTCTGAACCTAAAATCCCCAGTCTTTTTGTAGTCAGAAGATTTGAAATACGTAGTCATTAAATTGCATAGGTACTATGCAAACAATATCAGAAAAACTGATAGATCATGGAGATGAAGGAAGGCATGTATAGTTGGTAAGTTCTGAAACTCTAGAAAAGCGATATTGGGCATGAAGTGGTCAAAATGCTTGTGATTTTTAGATTTGAACAAAAAAATCCAATAAGAGCTGGTCAAAACTGGAGGGGCTGAATCCCACCAGCCACACATTAAAAGCAGCAGGAAAGGGAAAAGGAAGAATCATACAAGGCAAAGTATGCTGGGTCTGCTATTAGGGCGCTTTCATTTGAAGCATAATTCTCACACCTACTAGTTGTTTCACCTTGGAGTCATCTTTTGTTTCATCTCTAAAATGGTGATAATGGCTGTACCCTCCACCTCACAGAGTTATCTTGATGTTTTGTAATAAGAAAAATATTATTTAAATGTGAGCTATTATTAACAAATAAGAGACAAAGATACTTTGAAGTAGGCCATCTAACCAGGAGAGGGGAGAGGATCTTGTAGGTGTTTCTTTGGGCAGATAGCAGGTAACATTGACAAGTTAGGGATTTGGTTAGTGTCTAGGTGGACATCAATTTTCATCTGAAGGTGAAGGGTATACCAGGAGACCAGTCAGAAATCCAAATTTATCTATTTAGCAGGAAGTGTGAATGAAATTTCTTGATCTTGGAGTGGGGCTAAGAAGTAAAATTGAACCTGAAAGAAAGAGAAGACAATGATCCAAAGGATGAAAATATAGGAGGATATGGCCTATAAGGGATAAAACAGAGAACTTTGAAAGGACTGATTGTTGGTTCAGCCAAGTCAAGCTAAAATTGAAGTTATATTTTAATTTAAAAAATCGCTTTTTATATGCCTACTATGTTCAAGACACTGAGTAAAGTGCTATGGAAGAGGCAAAAATACACATACACACACACACCTATACACACACATATAACATATGTCTATATGAGCGTGTGTGTTTGTATACTTCCTTCCTTCAGTGATACTATAGTCTAATTTGGAAGAAAAGGCCTAAATATAAAAAGATAACTAACAGAAGGCAGTACAGGCAACTCTAAATTTTTGACCATAATGTGTTCTTGGAACCATCTCATAAAGAAGAAGATTGTAAAATGAACCATATTTTCCCTAGGGAACAATATTCTGATTGAGGCCTGTGTTCCCGACAACGACACAGTGCCAAGTGAATCAGAGATATGACCCACAGCATGTCATTAAAGCCAAGTCAGAGTAACCACAGAGCTCTTTATTAATTTTAGGTAGTCACATCATGCGCAGAGGCAGAATTTGCTAGAATGGGAGAGTTGCAAAGAGGAGCTTGGAAGAATTGCTAGTGCCCCTTAATTTCATAGATGAAAAACTTAAGAAGAGAAATATTTTGTGATTTGCCTAATTTGATATAACTTATTAAGGACAGAACTAGGATTAGAGTAGAATCTACTCCCCAAAGTTTGTCCAAGTCTCATGTTCATTGTTTCTATGACAGTATCCATCTGACCCTCTGCCATCCTCTTTTCCTGTTGCCTTCCATCTTTCCCAACATCGGGGTCTTTTCCAATGAGTCTTATGTGGTCAAAGTATTTAAGCTTCAACTTCAGGATTTGATCTTCCAGTGAACAACCTGGATTGCTTCCTTTAAGCATTGACTGATTTGATCTCCTTGCTATCCAAAGTTTTTTCCAGCACCACATTTCAAAAATAAAGATTCTGCAGTACTGTTTTCCTTATAGTTCTACTCTCACCACCATACATTGGTACTGGAAAAACCATAACTTTGACCATATAGACCTTTTCTAGCAAGGTGATGTCTCTGCTTTTTAGTGTGCTATCCAGATTTGTCATAACCTTCCTTCTAAAGAACAAGCATTTTTTAGTTTCATGGCTGCAGTCAGCATTTGCAATAATCTTTGAGCCCAAGAATATAAAATCTGACATAACTTCCATTTCTTCTCCCACTATTTGCCAGGAAGTGATGGGATAAGTTTCCAAGATCTGAGTTTTTTTTTTATATTAAACTTCAAGACAACTTTTAGACTTTCCTCTTTTACTCTCATCAAGAGAATTCTTAAGAAAGCTTCACTTTCTGACTTGCCAAGGGTCACACAGTAATAAGTGCCTGAGGACAGATTTGAACTCAGGTCTGTCTGTAGCTCTATCCACTGTACCACATAACTGCTCATATCTACTATACCTTAAATTTGCCTTAAAACACATTTGCTAATCTACAGTATTCATTACTGAAATAGGATCATATGAATTAGAGCTAGAAGAAACCGTATAGTTGTTTACTGTCTTATTTTACAAATGTGACACTTGGACCCTAGAAATGAAATGTTATTTGCCTCAAGGTCAAAGAGGTAACCAAAAAAAAACCCAACCAAACAAACAAAAAAGCTCAGGTTTTGAATCCAGGTCTTGTGTCTCAAAGCCCAGGGCTCTTTCCACTGTATTGTATCACTTTTGATATTTAAATCATTTTAAGATCCAAAGACCCTTTGAAATCATCTATTCAAAAATTTTAAAGTTGAGGAAACAGAGAACCAGAGCAAATAACTGGGTTAGCAAATGCTATGTCTCAGCATATATGCCTTAAAGAGTCAAACTTAGTCCCAGCCGTGGATGTGATTTGCCTGTGATTCAATTCATTTCAATTCCACAAATATTTTCCAAATGCCCACTATGAAAGGAGCACTTTGCTATGTTCTGTAGACACAAAGAGAAAACAAAACAGAAAAACAAACAACAATACTATTCCCTAAGGTTGTTCTCATCTTTAAAAATCCTTCACATAAGCCTGTCATCCATTCAAGCTATTGTCCCAAAAAACTCCTAGGAAAAACTTTCTTCGTTCGGTGCCTTCATTTCTTTACTTCTCAAAGAAACAACATGTACACAAAGAAGTCAATATAACATAGCATATAAAAACATTAAAAAGTTTTCATTAGGCTAAGGTGAAAAAAGTTTAAAAAAAAAGAAGTTTAAAAACTGAGGTTATCATTAAAGGAAAGGTCTTTCATAGGACTTGGAATTTTAGCTAAATTTAGAATGAACTAAGAATTCTAAGTGATAGAAATGAGGATAGAGAGTGTTCATCTGACCTACTCAACCTGCACAAAAGCAGAAATGTGGGCAAATAGAGAATACCAGAGAAAGCATTGTGCAGTAAGTCTGGAAAGATAAGTTGGCGCAGGTGAAAATTTTAAATATTAAACTAAAGAAATTTTACTGTAACTTAGGGGAAATAAAGAATCATCAAATAAAATGATATGGTTGCACCATGCTTAAGAAATATCAGTTAGTTATGTGGATGATAGATTCGATAGGGGAAATAGTAGATGTTGAAATTGGGAACCTTTTAAAGTAAACCAGGTGAGTAATTCTGACCTCCAGAGCTAAGTGGTTAATTAATAATATTGGCAACTGGTTACATATAGGCATATATGGGAGAAAAGGGAGTCTAAAATGATTCCAAGGTGGTTAGCCTGGTTTCCCAGAAGGACACATGTATTCCTCATAGAAAAAGAGAAATCTAGATGTAGAATGGGTAGGAGGGGCAAGATTGAGAATCACCTTTATAAAAATCACCTGATTTAATCTTTCATTTGAGGGTTAATGAAGTTACTGAGAGTGTAAAAAGAGAAGAGAAAAGCCCCACATGACAGAGTATTTGAGTATATATATAATGAGGCTACTAGGTATGAAGTATAATTCTACCAAGAAATCTGAAGAATAGGCTGAAAACCAGGACGAAAAACAGATTTGATCAGCATCCTAAAAACCTAAGGATAAGAGAACATCCAGGAGTAGCTCTGGTGACCATCAGTGTTAAGTTTCATGGAGAGGTTATAAGATCATTAGGCTTAGTTATGTGAAGATTGCTAGTAACCTTGAACAAGGCATTGTCTATAGAGTCAGCATCAGAAGCCAGATAATAAAAGGTGGAGAAGTGAGTGAATGGTGAAGAAAACAGAGACAAGGAATGTAAAAAAGTCTTTTCAATGAGTTTGAATGTGAAATGGACTATAGATGTCTGACAATACAGTATTTTGAGAGAGATGGCAAGGTCGGTTTTTAAGGATTGAAGCAATCTGGTCATATTTTTAAGCAGCCAGGTTAGACTCATTGATACAGAGACATTCAATATGACATGAGGATATGAGAGAGAGAGAGACAGAGAGACACACACAGAGAGAGAGAAGGATCAAAAAGACTGATTCTTAGGGGATATTGAGACTTCATTTTTTGAATTATACAGAAAAGGGAGTTTACAAAGAATGGTCTGAGATTTCTCAATAAGATAGAAGATGAGTTCCTTTTATTAGAGGGAGAGAAAAAGATGGTATATAGGGGGACAGAAGAGTAAAATTAGAACAAATCTTATGTAGAATATTGCAGTTAGTTAAAAAAAAGATTATTATACAGCCAAAGTGTTTAGTTAAGATTAGATAATAGAAATTTGTAATGAATTTAAGTAAAGAACCTACCATTAATTAGTGGTACAACCTTGAGCAACTGAGTTCACTTTCCTGAGCATGTTTCCTCTACAAAATGGTTTGTTTGGACTAAATTTTCTCTAACATTTTGTCCTGCTTTCAATAATGACCCAACCAGAGGAGATAAAATGACCAGTTAGATTAAGGGAATTCTCTAGGAAATTATGAAAAGGAAGGAAGGAATAAAGAAAACAAGGAAAGAATGGATGGAGGGAGGCAAGAAAACAAGAAAAAGAAAAGAAAAAAAGGAAAGGGTAAAAAGAGAAAAGAAAAATAAAGAAAAAAGCAACAAACCTTAGAAAAACCTTTAATGGGAGAGACTAAATGAGTTGTTAATTTGTTGACTAACACAATGCCTGATAAAACAGTATTCATTATTTTCATTAGTTCTTCATCTTCTTATTAATTTCTCAAGTCAAAATTTAAAGCAGTATGAAACTTTATACAACTTCAAATCTCTGTGATTTTGTCACTGATTATACTTGTTCCAACAACACAGATGGCATCCTGTCTATGACTTAGAAGATGGTCTTTATGAGTTGTTGTTGCCAAAAGTCTCATTCCCCTCCCATAAACTCAGTAATGAACTTCTGCAAGCAACTAGTCCACTTCTCAGGCAAGAGACTTTCATCTGGGACATAGAAAGTTTCCAGCTTGAAAGAATTTTTCAGAGTTTTCACTTCAATGGTATATTTTTAAAGAACCCAATGTTACTCACCTTCATGGCACAATGAGGCATTGTGGCTGTTATTCAGTCTTATTCAACTCTTTGTGACTCCATTTGGGGTTTTCTTGGGAAAGACACTGGAGGGGTTTGTCATTTCCTTCTCCAGCTTATTTTACAGATGAGGGACTGAGAGAAACAGGGTTAAATGACTTGCCCAGTACCATACAGCTAGTAAGTAAGTGGGGCCAGATTTGAACTCAGGAAGCTATCTTCCTAACTGTAGATACATCACTGTATCTACTGTGCCATCTACTTGCCCTTTGAGACATTGGAGAAGGATTTTGGTTCAGGAATTTCAAAATTTTTTGTAGCAGAAATATTTTCCCTTATTTATTAAATATCCTTTGTCTTTATATCCCATTCGTTGTTGACTATATCCATTCCCTGCTCCCCTACCCAGTGAATCTTCCATTGTAACAAAGAGACATTTGTTTTTTAGGACAAACAAATGAATACACCAACCTCCTATGACAGCATATAAAGCATTATATATTCATAGTACCCTACCTATCTAAAAAGAGAGGTTTATTTAATTATTTTTAAAACATATTTTGTAAAAGATAAACAATTTCTATCTTAATATTTCTTTTATGTTCTAGCACATGGCTCTAATTAGAGTGAGCTAAATAAGGCAGAATATGAAGTTTTCCTCATTAGGTTTAGAAAATGCTTCTGACTTCTGATGTGCTTTAAAAAATATATAGCTGAATATAATTTTTAAAAAGAAATTCTAAGCAAGTCCAGACCCAAAATGAGCCTTAGAAAGGGAAACTCAATTCTATTCAGTTCTAGAAAAACATGTCATGTCTTCTCTATGATAGATCTGTGATAGAGTAAGGGAGATGTAATGATATATAAAATTGAGTCCTTACCTTCTTTGAATTAACAATTTAATAGGAGGAGAAGAAATGGGACACAACCTCAAACAATACAAGTATGGAGTACACTCTAAAATAAAAGCAAAACAAAACAATAGAACATAAGTGCGTCAGAGTTATTCACAGTGCATTTGAGATCTGATATAGGGCATATCCAAGAGAGAGGAGGAGATGGATTTATTGTTTATTTCTACAATACTGGTTCTTCGTGGGAAAATCTGATTCTAGCTGTTAAAATCCAGCGCTTCCAGTCCCAAGAGAAAAAATAACTCTCCCCAAAAGATGGAGTGTTGTTTCTTCCATCGTCAGTGACTGTCAGCTGAACCTTGAGATAGTGATCAGTTAATCTTCTGTTTCTCACATTTATCTTGGTGACTTTCTAGGCAAATGAAGGGTGAAGGGAAACTTACTTATGAAATCCCATGAAAATGGTAGCAACTCTGCCTTAGGAATTAAAAAAAAAATCAAACAAACTCTTAACCCTTAATGGTTGAGAGCAGGTGAGAAGAGTTCAATCTCATGACAGATGGAGGAGCTCAATTCAAATGAAATCACACAGAAATGAAGTGCCCTCTTGAAAAATTTCAAAATAATAAAAGATTCATTTCAATCTAAAATGATAGGAATCCAAGGGCAAAAATGTGGTCATTTAGGTACCCATGTTCAAATTGAATAGTTGGCACCAGAGGTGCATAGAAGAAAAATCAGATGAAGTGATGTTAGAAGGATGGAAACTAAATGGGCATCAATTGCTTTAAAAACATACCGGTCTGATTCAAACTCTAAAACCCAACTTTCCTTGATTCTTTGGTTTTTTTTTTTACCCTACCTTTGCCTCTCCCAACTAAAATTCAGGTCTGCTGTGTTTGAGGAGCAAGAGTTACTTCTCTTTTTCCAGCACCACGTATTAGCTAACTCTTCTGATCTTACCCAGGAGAACTCAGACATCCAGCACATTCACCTAGCACATTACAGACACAAAGGAAAGGAGTACAGGAAATGAACTAGACCTGAGAACGCTTGAAGTTAATGACAGCTACATCTGAGAAGCCCAGATCAAATTAACACACAAAATGAAGATTATCATTTGTTCTTTGGTCATTAATTGTGTCTGATTCTTTGTGATCCCATTTTGAAGTTTTCTTGGCAAAGATATTGGAGTGGTTTGCCATTTCATTCTCCAGCTCATTTTAAAGATGAGGAAACTGAGGCAAACAGGGTTAAGTGACTTGCTGGGGTCACACAGCTAGTAAGTGTCTGAGATCAGATTTGAACTCAGGTCCTCCTGACTTACTGCTCTCTATACACAGTGGTTAGTCACTTGGTAGTTAGGTAGGTAGGTAGATGGATAAATACAGCTGTCATCCCACAGTAGAATAACTCTAAGGGACTCTCACTCGCAGCTTCTTTTGTGTAGTAATTAGCCATATTAAGAAAGAAGCATTTGTTTAAAACTTAATAGTTGTGCTGGAATAGAGTACAATCAGGCAATTAGTTGCAAGTAGAACATGAGAAGAAATGCTTTTCATTACAGAGAAAAGCATTCTTCCATACTGTATTCAGATTTGACTGTGCTGTTCATGGGGTTGTTTGATTCTTTTAATTATAACGTTATGAACAAAATAAAGCCATAAGAGAAGAGACGCATCATTTTTAATTTATGTATGTACAGTGTGATCAGCATATCTTTAGCTTTAACATTTGCAATGAAGCCTTTATAAATATTTTGTCATGTTTTTGATAGCATCATAGACCTCCCTGTGGGGGCGAGTGTACATTAGGCTTGGGTCTAACACCATTTCAGACAGACTGTGATGATTAAAGATAGTTCATTTCTATTTTACTGCATTAGAAGTAACCCTCTAGGAAATTCTGAGACAAATATATAATGTGAACATGCTGGCCTGAAAGAGATACAAGGAAGCATGAGGATGATTGATTATAAATCAAAATAAACCTAATCAAAAGAATGGAAGAAGTAATTTAGTACTGCATAGTATCCCCAATTTCCTTGGTTTCAGTAATCACTCCACCTATATAGATTTTAGTACATCTGTACCATACTAGGCAGGCTTCATGATTTGACTGGCTTCAGAAAGTTCCCCACCAAGAGATCACCTTTCTAGAGATAAGATTCAGAAGTTACCCAAGATGGTCTCAATTTCAGGCTATCTTATTTGCCCGAACGCAGGATTCTCCCAGGCCTTGTGTTCTCCTTGTACAGACTTTGGGATGCTGAGTTATGTCTATGGTGCTATGAGGCATTGGAGTTGGACTTCACTGAAGAAATAAAAAAAGGAGAACTGGATTTAAAGTAAAAAAAAAATCTTGTAATTGAATCCTGTGTTTATCTCTTCGTGAAACAGTGGATAGAGTGCTGGGCCTGGAATCTGGAAAACTTGTCTCCTGAGTTCAAATCTGACCTCAGACACTATCTGGGTGACCCTGGGCAAGTCATTTAGCCCTGCTTGCCTCAGTTTCTCAGTAAAATGAACTGGAGCAGGAAATGATGAGCTATTCCAATATCTTTGCCAAGAAAATCCCAAATGGGGTCACAAATATTAGACATGACTGAAAATGACTAAGCAACAGTTTTGCCACTTTTGACCTGTGTGATCATGACCCAGTCATTCAATTTCTGGGCCTATTTTCTTCTTTTACTAAATATGGAAAATAATATTTGTGCTAACTACCTTACAGAACTGGTGTGAGAACTATTCTTTTTGTTGTTTTTTTTTTCTTTTTCAATTTATTTATTTATTTAGTTTTAGTTTTCAACATTCATTTCCACAAGATTTTGAGTTTCAAATTTTCTACCCATCTCTCCCTTCTCTCCACCCCAAAACATCGTGCATTCTGATTACCCCTTTCCTCAATCTATTCACCCTTCTATCACACCCCTCCCTTCCCTTATTCGCATCTTCTCTCTTTTCTTGTAGGGAAAGATAGATTTCTATGCCCCATTACCTCTATATCTTATTTCTCAATTACATGCAAAAACAATTCTAAACATTCATTCCTAAAATTTTGAGTTTCAACTTCTCTCCCTTCCTCCCTTCCCACCCAACCCACTAAGAAGGCAAACAATTCAATATAGGCTATATATGCATAGTTTTGCTAAAGATGTCCATAATATTCATGTTGTGAAAGACTAACTATATTTTCCTCTATCCTATACTGCCCTCTCATTTATTCTGTTCTCTCTTTTGACCTTATCCCTCCTCAAAAGTATTTACTTCTAATTACTTCACTCCTCTCATTTGCCCTCCCTTCTATCATCCCCCCCCACACTCCACTTATTCCCTTCTTCCCTACTTTCTTGTAGTGTAAGATAAAGTTTCATACTAAATTGAGTGTGCATGCTAGTCCCTCTTTAAGTCAAATGGGATGACAGTAAGCTTCACTTTTTCCCTCATCTCTCCATTTCCCCCTGCACTGAAAAGAGAGATAATTTGCCCCATTCCATTTCTCCCTTTCTCCTCCCATTATATTCCTTTCTCACTCATTAATTTTATTTTTTTAGATATCATCCTTTCATATTCAACTCACTTTGTACCCTCTGTCTATGTGTGTGTGTCTCTGTGTGTATGTATGTGTGTGTGTGTGTGTGTGTGTGTGTGTGTAATCCCTCCAACTACGCAAATAATGAGAAAAGTCTCAAGAATTACAAGTATTATCTTTCCACATAGCAATGTAAACAGTTCAACTTTAGTAAGTCCCTTAGAATTTCTCTTTCCTGTTTACCTTTTCATGCCTCTCTTGATTCTTTCAGACAAAGTCAAGTTTTCTATTCATCTCTGGTCTTTTCATCAAGCATGCTTTAAAGTCTTCTGTTTCACTGAATGGCCATTTTTTCCCCTGAAGTATTATACTCAGTTTTGCTGGCTAGGTGATTTTTAGTTTTAATCTCAGTTCCTTTGACTTATGGAATATCCTATTCCAAGCCCTTTGATCCCTTAATGTAGAAGCTGCTAGATCTTGTGTTATCCTGATTGTATTTCCACAATACTTGAATTGTTTCTTTCTGGCTGTTTGCAATATTTTCTCCTTGACGGAACTCTGGAATTTGGCTACAGTATTCCTAGGAGTTTTTTCTTTTAGGATCTGTTTCAGGAGATGATGAGTGAATTCTTTCAATATATATTTTTCCCTCTGGTTCCAGAATATCAGGAGAATTTTCCTTGATAATTTCATGAAAGATGATGTCTGGGCTCTTTTTTTTGATCATGACTTTCAGGTAGTCCCATAATTTTTAAATTGTCTTTCCTGGATCTATTTTCCAGGTCAGTTGTTTTTCCAATGAGATATTTCACATTATCTTCCATTTTTCCGTTCTTTTGGTTTTGTTTTGTAATGTCTTGGTTTCTCATAAAGTCATTAGCTTCTATCTGCTCAGTTCTAATTTTTGAAGAACTATTTTCTTCAGTTTCTTTTATTTTATTTCAGGAGCTTTCTCCTTTTCTGTTTGGCTAATTCTGCTTTTTAAACCATTATTCTCCTCATTGGGTTTTTGGGCTTCTTTTGCCATTTGCGTTAGTCTAATTTTAATGTTGTTCATTTCTTTAGCATTTTTTGGGTCTCTTTTAGCAAACTATTGACTCACTTTTCATGATTTTCTTGCATTGCTTTCATTTCTCTTCCCAATTTTTCCTTCACCTCTCTTATTTGATTTTCAAAATCCTTTTTGAGCTCTTTGTGGTCTGAGACAGTTGCATATTTATTTTGGAGGTTATGAAAGACTTGACTTCCTCTAATAGTATGCATTGTTCTTCCTCATCAGAAAGGATGGAAAAAATACCTCCTTACCAAGAAAGTAACCTTTTATTGACTTATTCTTTTTCCCTTTTTTAGGCATTTTCTCATCCAGTTACTTGACTTTTGAGTTCTTTGTCAAGAGGAGGATATAGTCTGGGGACCTGTAAGTTCTCAGTTCCTCCAAGGTGGCACAATCAAGGGAGACTAGTTTCCTCCTCTCCTGATCGGCAGTCTGATCTGGGAGAAGCTACAAGCACTCTTTTCTGCCTAGGATCTGCCAATAGAATTTCTTCTCCAGAGCCTCCATCAGCTCCACCCTGCCAGCCAATGCTCTTCCTCATTCCAGGGTTGCCACTCAGGGATGAGATTCAGATCAGCAGCTCAATTCTCCCAGGATCTTTAGGTCAGGGCTCAATAGTGGCAGTTGCTGCCACCTGGGGCTGGGGCTAGACCACTGTGTTCCCTTCTCACTCAAGTGAAAGAGCTTTCTCACTGAACTTTGAGCTGCCTTTGGCATTTGTGAGTTGAGGAATTTGGGATTCACAGATGCTGCTGGTGGTACCCTGAACCCTGCTCTGTCTTGGGTCCCTGCCATGCCACATGGCCCATGCTGGGCTGCACTCTGGTAGGTGCTTGGTGTGAGAGACCTTTTCTGTTTGTCTTCCAGGCTTCCTTGGGCTGGAAATCTCTTTCACTCTGTTATTTTGTGGCTTCTGTTGCTCTAGAATTTTTTTTAAGAATCATTTTTACAGGTATTATATGGACTGTGGGGGCAGAGCTTCTAGAGGTATGTCCTTCTACTCTGCCATCTTTGTTCTGTCCCTGAGAACTACTCTTTGTAAACTAGAATATATTGTCAATGTATATGAAATTATTCCCTTTCCTTTCTCCCTTCCATTCTACATACTTTACCTTACACATTCTCGAGTAAAACTGTTTGAGGATGAGGAAAGGCACTGATTTTACTCAAGATCCCTTAAACTAGAAAAATTTAGTGTAAAATTTCTAAGTGATATTTAAAATATTATTTGTTGGAAATTTAATGTAAAAGCTATAAAATACTTGGTACATTGTATGTTATTATACTGAAAATGAATATGGCTAATAAAATCAAAAGCAAATCTTATTAGACAATGGTTTAACCCAAAGGGTAATTCCATGAAATGAACCAGAAATATAAACAGCAAAGCAATGATGTTTTAATAATAATTATATGTATGTAGTATTCTGAGGCTTACAAAGTGATCTATACATATACGCATAAATAATATGTATATAGATATTATGTGTATATCTAAAATATGTGTTGTACATATATGTGTGTGTATGTGTGTGTGTATCATGTGGGATAGATAAATGGATAGAGAGATAAACAGATAAATACATGCCAGATAGATGATAGAAGGTAGACAGATAGATAGATGCTTACATTTCTGTGGGGTTAGGGAGGTTGTTTGATATGGTGGAAAAATCAGTTTCCAGAGTTATTGAACCTATTCTCCAATTCTGCCTTGGCCTTACCTCTATTTAAAAATAAAGGAGTTGGATTAGACAACTTCTGGAGTATCTTCCAGCTCTTGATATATTTGAAAATTCTTGTCCACATGAAGGCTACTATCAATTATCAACATTAGTAGAGAGAAGAAACACAAATAATCCAAAATGAATTAAACCAGTAGTAATTTCTATTCATCTTTTGTAATTTGTAACAAATCAACTCCAATATAAAATAGGTTATGTTCCAAAAGTGGATTTGAAAATTATCTGTTTGGAGCTTGACATATTTTTCCATAGAAACCATGCATCAGACAATGTTTAGTAACTAGTATTAATAGGATTTGTTAAATATCCTAAGTCCTACTGGAACCAGAGCTCTTCGAGTCTTGAATTATTAAAGCAGCAAGGACAAAAGTAGAGAAGTTCCCTGGAAGCTGAGTGGAAGATGTTTGGCAGGAGGGAGAGAGAACCTATAGTCCTATAACTGGAGGTCATGAAGAGGTGGACTTCAAGTTAATTCTTATAAGAGTTATGGAGAATTCTGGCACTGGAGATCAGCCCTGGAGAGGCTTCTAGTTTATGGAGCAGAGAGAGCAAAGAGGATAGAAAGATGGACAAATACAAGGAAACCATGATTGTTTACTTGTTGTTTTTCAGTCATTTTCAGTCATGTCTGACTCTTCATGACCCCATTTGGGGTTTTCTTGGCAGAGATACTGGAGTGATTTACAATTTCTTTATTCAGCTCATTTTACAGATGAAGAAACTAAGGCAAGCAGGATTAAATGACTTGTCCTAGGTAAATATCTGAGGCCAGATTTGAACTCATAAAGATGAGTGTTCCTGATTCCAGATACAGCATTCTGTCCATTGAACCACCTAGCTGATTGTTTACAGGAGGAAATGAAAGTAGCATGGTGTATCATGGAGGGCTCAGGCTCCTACCCCTGATTGAAACAAAGAGACCTAAATAGTAGCTGAATCCCAACTCTGCTATTTATTCCATGTGTGACCTTGGTCAATGTGTTTTAACTTTCTAGGATTCAGGTTCCCCATCAATAAATGAAAATGTTGGACTAAGAGATCTATAATAGATATCTAACAGAATGGATGATTACTGTGGCTTCACTCAGAACAATTTGGGCGTTTGGTATAAGATCTAAAACTAATCAGCAAGGGAAAAGAAGCTTGCAATAAAGTGTGCTGAATTACCATTTGTTGCCATTTTCAGGCGTTCTAGTTTTTTTCTCTTTTTTTTGATCCTACTTGTTGGAAATTTAGTGTTAAAGCTATAGAAAAACATTGGTATGTAGTGTGGGGTCTTAATTATATTGAAAGGGAGTTTGATTAATAAAATAAAAAACAAATCTCAGTCAATGATTTAACCAATAGGATTTTTAATATCATTAATTTTTGGAGAAAAACATAAATGGCCAAATTCTATGGCATAGGTATATGATATTATTTTAAACATAGTATCGATAATATTCATATTATGTTATGAATTTATATAACAGATTTACTTTCCTACTTCAGTAAGCCTGAGTAAACATTTAAATTAGTTCTCTTTCCTTGAACACATAAATAAACAGAAAAAGGGATTATCTGCTGAAAAAAAACAAAAACAAATGTTCAGTGTGTCTTACTTCAGCAAAGCCACACATCAGTTAATGTTAGTTTCCCTTGGAAATAAGTTCCACCCTCATACATCTGGGGACTTGCTTTTGGAACTGAAAGTACCAAATTGTAATTCTGTCTAAATCTTTGATTTTGTGCTGTGGTCTTTGGAAAGCTTTGTGTCTCAAGTGCATGCCATTGGGGAATTATGGATGATCATTCTGGCCTAACTCAAAAGGATTTGGGTATTTGCTGCAAGATCTAAAAATAATCAGTAAGGGAAAAGAAGCTTGCAATAAAGTTTGATGGATTACCATTTGTTGTAATTCCTTGGCTTTCTAGTTTCATTTTTTATTCAGATACAGAAAAAGTAAATTTTCAAATTCTACGGGTAGTTTTTGTTTTAGGGCCTGGGGGAATACAATTATATTCCTCTCATTGCTGCTGAGTCCTTTCAGTCTGTATCTGACTCTCCATGACCTCATTTGGGATTTTCTTGACAAAGATACTAGAATAGTTTGCCTTTTCCTTTTCCAGCTCATTTTACAGATGAGGAAACTGAGGCACACAGGTGCCCAGGGTCACACAGCTAGTGTCGGGGCTAGCTTTGAACTCACATCCTCTTGACTCTGGGACCAGCATTCTATCCGCTGTACCACCCAGCTGTTCCAATATAATTTTTATTAGTAACTGAATTGTAGGGTCTTTAGTGTTTTGTCTTTAATTATCATATAAAAGACAATGCTCTGTGACTTCCTCTCCTCTTCTTCCTCCTCTGTTCCTATTTTTCTTCTTTTGACCTTTCTTTCTCCCTTTCTCCCTTCTCCCTTCTACTCTCAGCTTGCTAAAGGGCCTTTAAGATCATATGGAACAAGGATCAGTTGAAGAAAGCAAATATGTTCATCTAGAAGAAATAAAAAAAGAAGTAGGTGGGTCATGGTAGCCTTCTAAGTATTTGAACAACTGCCTGGTAGAAGAGTGATTGGCTACTTCTTAAACGGGCCCATTCAGTGAATGGGCATTACCTCACCCTAAGTGAGTACCTGCAAAGGCCTTGGCCTAAAGGAACCAAGGTCTCCCAGTGCATCCTGGGTCATCTCCAGTCATCCTGATGAATATTGGTCACTAGATTCAGATGGCTCTGGAGAAGAGGTGAGGCTGGTGACCTGCACAGCCCTCCCTCACTCAAAACAAAGTCAAGTGCAAGTCATGTCATCTTTGATGGCATGGTCTTCTTCAGCAATGAAGGACAAAGACAACAATCTTTAGAGGGCTGAGGCACAAATAATGTGGAAACATTTAAGAATAGGCAAATTGAGACTTGATAAGAAAAATAAAACTTAGGCCAATTAATGCTCCTCCCTCACTGGAGGGCTTCATTATCCTACCTGTCATGTATTAAGAGCTTTATAAATGCTTATTGATAGGTGAATGTTACTGGTTGACTACATTTTTACAAGGCGTTCCTGTCTAGCTATGAATTGAACTAAAATGCCCCTGAAGATCATTCCAATATTAAGACTGGTGATTCTATGACTACTATTGATTTCTAAAAATATTTGGTGTGAATTTTGAATAGCATTATTCTTGTGTTTATTGAAGCCAAATCCTTTGTGTATGTTCAGGAGATGGTTTGAATAGTCACTTAAAATCACTTCATTTATCACTGTGTAAGATTTTATAAATGGTCCAATTAGGATTAAAGATTTTCTTATGAGATAAGTAGTCTCATTTCCCCATCGTTTAGTAAAATGTAGATCTCCTCTCAGATGTGTTTTTGCATTTCATATTCTGCTCCTATTTAAGACAAAATAATGTAACATAATGCCAAAACCCTAATTTAAGGGTCTTTTGCTATATGGCCAATCTGTATGGTTCCACTCACATGGGCATTTGATTGTCTATCACTGTGGCTTATAGTTTAATTATTTTCTGAGTCATGTACCTCTGTCTCCCCAACTAAACTGTAAGTTCTTTGAGGACAAGAACTAGGTCACACATACTCTTTTACAGTTTTGGAATGTCAGTCTAAGACAGTTCTGTTCCATAGTAACTACAGTAACTACATAGTAACATAGTAAGTATGCAGAGCATATTTGCTGCATTTGATTGAGTGTGACAGTAGAAACAATCTATAAAATTAATTGTCCTTTGTGTCTACCAAGAATTCAGTTGCATTCCCTTGGTTGAAATGTTTCTTGAAAATGTGGAGCCACTAGATGGCACAGTGAATAGAGCACCAGCCCTGGAGACAGGAGGACCTGAGTTTAAATCCAGCCTTCATAAACTTGACATTTGCTAGTTCTGTCACCTTGGGCAAGTCACTTAACCCCATTACCTTGCCTTCTCTCCCCACCTCCAAAAAAAAAGAAAATGCCTATATGTACTAGATTTTTCAAAAAGAATTTGAGATATTTTTTATTTACCATTTGAAAAATCTCTTGTCTGTACAGACCTGTTATAAAGAAAGAACCTTCAGAATTCTATGAATTTTAAAATGGGGGTGGGGAAGGGAACAGAGAATAATGTGTTTACTATATATTTAGTGTTCCCTTCCCTCCCCCTGCCTCCTTTTGCTGTAACTGAAGTGGAGTAGAGAAGAGGGAATTGACACAAATCAGAATCGTGACATTTAAGGTCCTTGCATTGTCAAAAAGAGAGAAATGTCTTCTCTAGGGGTAATGTTCTTGACAGAAGTTTACTGCCATCTAAAGACATCTATGAATAATGAGTCCATATCATGATGTATTGTCCTTTCAGAAAATATTGGGTTTCACTAATGACTTGAGCAAGTTAGGAAAGGAACATTTTTGGTTATTATCTATATTTGTTCAAGCTTGCAGGAAACCATATTATCATGCTCCAAAACAACTATAGAACTTTAGTTCTAGAAGGAGACCATGGAAAATATTCTTAACCCTTCTTTTTATTGATAAAGAAACTGATTCTGAGGGATGCCAAGTGATTTATTTAAGGTCACCTGCTGCCTTAATAGAACTATAACCGATATTCCATAGCATGACCTTTAGATGATACCACCTTGCAAAGTATTGGAGGTCCTAAGTGATGCAGTGGATGGAGTGTTGGATTTGAAATAAGAAATACCTGACTCCAAATCTTGCCTTGGGCACTTACCAGCTGTGTGACTCACGGCAAGTTACTTAACATCTTTAGCATTGGTTTACTCATCTGTAACAGGAGGGTGATAAATCATACCTATCAAGAGAGAAGGTTGTTGTGAGAATTGAGAGCAAGAATGTATATGAAGCACTTTGCCAGTCTCATAGTCCTATATAAATCCTGGTGATTAATATTATGGCCTTCCATTGAGGCTTCCTATGACTAGCCATGATAGAGGTGACCTGAAACAGTAATATTACTACTCTTTGTTCCCTATTCCATTGAAATCAGGTAGTATCTCTGTGACTCGAACATCTAGGCATTCTCAATGATATACATTGTGAAATTCCTGTTTCTCCTCCCAATAGACCCTAATACTTTTTTTTTCCACTAGAGTCCAATTATAGTAAGGCCTCCTTGTTTGATATGTCTCCAGGTTCCAAGTAATAAAAAATGTATTATAAGGGAGTCATACCCCTATAGGGTCAGACAGGAACAGTCTTAATGCATTTTATTGGCAGAAAGAACCCTTTTCTTCTGGTACCAGGCAAAAAGAGTGCTTCTACATGAAGGAATGAATTCTTCTTCCAATATAACTAAAAAAGACTTGGAGTCTAGGAGCAGGTATGGGTCACAATCTTGTTCTTGGTTAAGTAATAAAACAATGAACATCAAAAAATAGTATTTAAGACTCACTAAATATTTTTCTATGCTGCCCTTTCTAAAATGGCCTTTTAAAAAAGTTCCTAAATTTTAATAACTTCACCATTCTCTTGTTATATTGTTTCATATTTTGAGCATTTCACATGAAAAATAATTTTAAAATAAGATTAGGAAAAGGACTTTAAGCAAGCCAGTGAATGAATCTAAGCCTAGCACTGTATCATTTATCACTATAACTTATCACTCTATTATTCAAAGAAGTGACCCCAAAAGTTGAAAGAACATTTAAAACATAAAAGATGGAAAGAAATTCTTGCAAAGAAATGTCTGCAAAAACACTAATAAAGAACATGAGAAAATGAGCAAGCAAAGAAACACTCCTATAATATGAAGAAACACTTGGGCTAAGGGAAATCTAGGAGAAATCTGTAACAAATATTGAATGTACACAAGAACCCTGAAAATGAATTAAAGTTAAGGAGGAGTGGAAATTAGGACTTCCAGTAAATGAGAGAAGAATTGAGAACAAAATATTAGCAAACAGAAGGCACATGCTTTAGGACAAAAATTTTAGTGATCCATGAGTTTTTCAAGGCAAATCAGTAGACAAGAAGAGTGGGAGAATGCTAGGTGTTTTATTTTTAATCTAAAATCAGGACTTTGAGGTAAATGAAAAATCATGTATAATTCTCCAAATAATGGGGGAAAGGCTGAATAGTATAGTTCAGGAAAAAGAAAGTTGGCACTAAGTATTAGAATCAGAGGCTAGAGAGAATTCACCTGGAAATTAATTCATTAATAAATATACTGATCAAGTTACAAACCTCTCAGGTCAAATAAAACATATTGACATGAGACAGAAAAAGGCAGATAATGTTCCAAGGTGCTTCAATGAGAATTAAAACTATTCCATGGCAGTCAGAATGAAAAGGAAAGGTTATAATGTGAGGTATTATAAAAAGAAAGGCAAATAATTTTCGATGGAGAATATTATCTTGAGAAGTTATGCATAATCCTGTTGGCTGTATGTGAATGAAATTTTAACTAGATATAAAATCATAACTGGAAGGAACCTAACAGTTCATCAGATCCAGGTCTCTTTTTTTTCAGATGAGGAAACTGAGAACCAGAGAATGAAAGTTATTTGTCCAAGGCCATATTAATAGTAGGGCCGCGAGGTAGAGCAATGGATAGAGTGCCTTACCTGAAGTCAGGAAGACTTTGAACTTAGGAAGATAAGTTCAAACTTAGCCTCAGATATTTACCAACTGTATGACCCTAAGCAAGTCATTTAATTCTCTAAGATTTACATCTACGAAATGAACTAGAGAAGGGAATCAGTCCAATATCTCTGCCAAGAAAATTCCAAATGGGTTCATGACTGAAAAATGACTCAACAATGTATTGGAAGCAAAAAGACAGATTCAAGTCCTATTAAACCAAATCTAGTCCTTTTTCCCCTTTACAACTTGATTTTTAAGTATTTTCTCTGAGATAACAGAGCTTTGGCAAAGTCTTTTAAATAAGAATTGTCAATGTAAATGGAGTTCAAAAAAATAAACAAGTCTAAAATAGCTCAAAGTGTTTGGTGGTAATTCATTGCTTAGAACGCTACTGCTCTTTGATAGACCTACTTTGGTCATGGGCCATTGAAGGGGGAAAGAGAGATAAGATCTGAATCGGAGCGCTCAAAAAAAGTGCTCTAGAGAAGAAAGAAATATGAGGAAGAAGGAACTTATTATTTCTTGAAATTGGGGTGCCACCCTTGCAAGTTACTCAAAACTAGATATGCAGGTGATTTTATGAACCACAGTCTTATTGAGGAGATGTAAGGGAAAGTTAAACAAAGATTAATAATAATATTAATTGAATAATATAAGTAGGAAACAGTCTGGGATAGGGATGAGGAGTAACTAAATTGCTTCAAGGAGATAATGACATCACAAAAATAAACAATATTTATGAAAAACTGATTATAAATTAAAAAGGATAAAACACATTTTTTTTAAAAAGAGGCAAATTTCAGTTATTTAGATTTAAGTTTTTGATTTAGGGAAGGAAGGAGGAGAAAGAATAAAAACTGTAATTAGATGTTTTGAAGCAATAAAAACTTTAGAAAATTAGTACTTTCTCTCTCTCTCTCTCTTTCTCTCTCTCTCTCTCTCTCTCTCTCTCTCTTTTCTCTCTCACACATGCCCACACACACACATATACATACAAACTTTTCTCTATCCCTATTCCTCTATGTTTTTCCTAAAAAGAAAATATTATTATAGACTTTACTATAGAGAAAAACAAATGACAGCCTAATTGTTATATGTCAATGGAATTCACTCACCTATAAAATTTCAGTATTAAATAATTATATATATTTGTGTTATATAAATTATAATTATTATACAAATTATATAAAGCAGTTAAGAATTTAAAAAGAAAGTCTAATGAAGTTATAAATAAGCCTACTTCAGACAATTATGGGAGGTGGCTTCAATATACTTCTTATACATTTAAACAATTTTTTTCCAATTTATTTATTTTTAGTTTTCAACATTCACTTTCATAAGTTTTAAATTTTCTCCTTCTCCCTCCCTAAGACAGCATGCAATCTGATACAGTCTCTATACACAGATTCCTATTAAACACATTTTCACATTAGTTATGTTGCATAGAAAGAATTATAACAAAATGAAGAAACCATGAGAAACAAAAAACAAGACAAAATAAAACAAAAAAGAAAATAGTCTACTTCACTCTGCATTTGAACTCCATAGTTCTTTCTCTGGATAGGAATCACAAGTCCTTTGGGATTGTTTTAGGTCCTTGTCTTGCTGAGAAAGGCTAAATCTATCAAAATAGCCATCACACACTGTGACTGGTTCTGTGAACAATGTTCTCCTGGTTCTGCTCACTTCACTCAGCATCTTTCCAGGATTTTCTGAGGTCTGCCTGTTCATCATTTCTTATAGCATAATAGCATTCCATTACATTCATATACCACAACTTGTTCAGCTGTTTTCCAATTGACACTTAAGAAAATTTTTAAAGGAAACTAAAAAGAATGAAATTAAATATCTGAATGGAATGTTAGAAAAACTAAATAAGATAAAAATTTAACAATTATTGACTAAGAAGCTTAAGAATGGCTTACTTTTCAGCATCTTATAACATCTTTGCTTCTTATATTACAATAAATTTAAAAATGGATGAACAATCAAAATATAAAATATCACACTAAAAAAAATTAGAGTTAAATAACTGAAAGCTATATCTTTCACAGTTAGGATAGAGAAGAATCAAAAACTTGTCTTTGTCTAGGAATGATAACAAAAGACCCAATAGGCACTTTAATTATACACTATTCAAAATATTTTTAAGAAAGAACATCAGGGAAGCTAATATTAGAAGAAAAGATTTGTAAAAAAATATTTACATTGCATATCACTGACGAATATATGGCATTCACAATCCATAGGGAATTGACACAGATACCTAAGGATATTCAGGAGTTCCAGAAGTGTCCCAATTCCATAAATTCCCCAGTTCCAAAAACTTATATTTGCTCATGTATTTCAGTCCTTCCCAAACAAGAAGCCCTCCTAAAACAATATACTCACCATGTGGTCTTTCAATATCTACTGGAAGTATTCTAAGGGGAAACCACATCTGTCTGCCTCAGTTTCCTCATCTGTAAAATGAGCTGAAGAAGGAAATAGCAAATCACTCCAGTATCTTTGCCAAGAAAACCCTAAATAGTGTCACAAAAAATAGGATATGACTGAAAAATGATTATAAAACTTCCATAGCAATTTCAATGGAATAATATTCCATTGTGACTATGCATTTTATTTTTTACTTTGAAAACATTATCCCTTGAAGCTGTCCATATGGTTCACCATATTGTCAAAGGAGTCCATGACACAAAGAAAGTCAAGAAGCCATGTTTTAGAATCTGGAAGAATATTAATGATGGTGATCCAATAACGGCATCTAGCTTGTAGTGATAATACCAGTTGGCATAAATCTGCAGTGGAATGAGATGATATCAATTTGGAAATATGACTTAATCATTGTGCCTTTTGTATAAACAGGTAAGATCTCCATGATTGATGAAATTGCAAATGTGTGTACAAATGGCTCCTACTTAAAAGGATCAGAGGTATTTCTATATTCTGAATAAGAGCAGTAAGGAGCGGTGAAATGTAAATGAAGTTTATTAAAAACTTGATTCATGTTCAGGACCATTTAGAATCTGAATGAGTCCCTTAATCTTATCCTACCTTCATTGATGGAGATTGAAAATTACTTTCTCAAAACAAAACTTTCAGACGCTAATTCTGGTCAGTATTTTAAGAAAGAATGTTAATTGCTGATCCCTAATCTACATTGATACCTAAATAATTAGACTGTGAAAAACCTTTTTTGTGTTTGTTTTGCATGGTGGTTTGAGGTGCTTGTGGAGCTAAGTTATTTGTTATATTGATTAGGCAAAACTTGAAGCCCGCCAAAAGAATAAAACTGCAATAGTTGTTTGTACCTCTGTGTTTCAGCCAAAGTGCTGAACCATGACAAATGTATGATGCAGAATGTTTCCTTATGAAAACTGAAGGAGGCAACCTTCTAAAAGGGAGTGAAGTTTATTTAACAAAATGATGAAGAAAAAGATAGCAGAGCTCATCCAGACTGCTACAGAATGGAGTTTCTAGGGCCATGGGAAGCTTGATTTTAGAACTTTGCTACATCTGAAGCATGAAATTTACTACATATTAGGGGTGTGTGTTGACAGATTAAACTAACAGGCATCTGTTGATGTAGGTGTTGGATGATGACCAACAGCCATTAGAGTCTCCATCTGCATGTGTGATGCATAATGTAGAAGTATTCAAAGCTCTATTGACAAACACGAAGTCAGGCTAATTAGTCGCTTGGGGCTTCTCTGGGCCACTAGGGAGCTGTGCACCTGCTCCGGAGGCCGACAGAAAACTGCACAAGGGTGGTATGACTTTGGGAGATGAATAGAAGGTCTTTTAGCAAGGAAAAATGTGAATTGGGGTATTTCCTCCTCCTCATTATTGTTTTTATTTCCATAGTGATGACATATGATTATGAACTTTCTATTTCAATCCTGTTAGAAGGAAAGTATAGATTAGATCAGGAATGGATAGAGAAAGTAAACATAAATCTCTCATCCATTCATTGGTTGTAAAAATGAGGGGGAAGGGTTGGAGGGTAGATTTCTATCATTGATGAAATAGTTGTTTTTTAATAGGAATTTAATTATAATAACCCACAATCTTGTAGCTCTTGACAACGCCAAAGCGTTTTTCCCACAACAACTCTGTATTGTTATGGTTTAGTCATTTCAGTTGTGTCTGACTCTTTGTGAGCCCTTTGGGATTTTCTTAGCAAAGATACTAGAGTGGTTTGTAATTTCCTTCTCCAGCTCATTTTATAGATGAGGAAACTGAGGATAGTAGGATTAAGTGACTTGCTGTGGCTCATACAGCTAGTGTCTGAGACTGGATTTAAACTCACGTCTTCCTGACTCTAAGGCCAGTATTCTATCCACTGTACTACCTGGTGTCCTAATAACCCTGTCAGGTAATTAATGATAATAACTGACATTTTTATAGTGCTTTTATATTTACAAAGAATTTTGATACATCAATTTAATAGAGCTTCATGACAAACTATGAAATGAGAGGTTTAGACTGAATGACCTCTAAGGTTGCTTCCAGCTTTCAATTTTATTAACCCATGAACAAACCTGTGAATTAAGTATGCAGTTATTATTGTTGCCATTTCATAGATATGGAAATTGAGATCCTGGTTATGTAATCTGTTACATATTCACACAACTAGTGTCAGACAAAATTTAAATTTGAGTCTTCATTATACCAAGTGTAAGGTTAACTATGAGAGTTAAAGATCTTCCCCTCCCGTTAATGGGCCTGCCCAATAAAGGAAGCTTGATTAGGGGAGATTTGTTTTGTAGGAAGGCCAACACCTTTCGTTAATTTCTAATAAGGCCCTGATTCTCAAAGGTTGTGATGCCCTCTGGCTCTGAAAAGTGAAAAGCTCTGAGGTCAGGCTTTACTTTGGGGCTTACTCATTGTATAGAATTTATTTGGCCAGATGAGATTCTGGGTAGCCTCTCCCTGGTAACTATGTGTATATATATGTAGTGGTCAGACAGTTGAATCTGTCTGTTGATCTGTGATGTATGCATTGCTTATGGTCAGACAATTGGAAGCCCTGTCTGTTGATCTTTATTTCTCTGTTTGCATTTTCTCTGAAGTTCAGGATGCTGACATTTTCCCCTGAACTAAGTGAAGGATATATGTGCTTGATTAAAGTAGGTTGTTGACCACTCAAAAGTTGCTTTCCTTTTAGAAAAGATTATCTAAGAATCTGTACCCCAGGTCCTCCTGCATATGCCAGGGTCCTTGCTGTTACACCAATGTGCCTCTCGAAGGATCCCCTTTTAATAAGCAAAAGTCAGAGAAATTATGACTTGTCCTAAGTCATTTTAGAGTCAAAACTTGAACTCAAATTCTCTGACTTCAAGTTCAGACCTTTTTCTACTATACTACATGGCCTTTCAAGGGTAGTCAGTTATTCATTATTCATTTTAGCCTTGATAAAGTCTAGGAATAATCATTAGCCTATCTGCCTATGTAATTTTTTCTGTCTCTTATGTGTGTGTAACACTTGGACCCGTAATACTTAATATCAATATTGTATTAATACTAATTTTTAGATATTTACAATGCTGTTCCAAGTTATTATAATAGGCAATGCAATTTGTTTAATATGTTAAATACATTTAATTGCATTCCTACTAACTGAACATTAGCCATCTTTGCAAGGTATATAGTATGATTCTATTAAGCAGAATATCTCTTGAGATAATTCCACATTCCCTAACCATACTGGCTAGCAGAGTTTCTCAAACTGTGTGACAGGCTAGATGACTTACCTACAGAAATCTATGCTACCACAGAAGAAAATCATCGAGGAACTCTCCTGATCCATGACTATGGAATGAACATGTATGATGCCCTCAAAGTAAATGGCAGCTCACTGAATCATTGAGAACTTGCATCTTCTTGAATTATCCAATAGAGAGTCCCAGATACATATTTAAACTTAAGGAAAATGATAAAGGGCAATGTGACAATTTTCTCTTATTGTTAATGAGTATTTTTAGCTTTCATAATAACTTTTCTAATTATTCTTAAACCATTTAGATGAAGTAGTTTATGCAAAAAGACTTATAAAATGTAGTTGTGCTTTGAGTGGACTAAGTACCATTCCTCCGGTACCTCTTATGTTAGCAAAATGATGGTTCCGTTTCCCAGTATGTGAAATCACTATGATTAAAGAAAGAAAATAAAATGGATGTTGTAGGTATATAGTGGAAAAAGCATAGGGCTGGTAATCAAGAGACTTTAGTTCTAAACTCTGCTTTTGGATTAGGTAATGGCATCTAGGTGACCTTGAGCAAGCCCCTTAAACAATGTTTATACTGGTAGAAACAAAGGATTTGTAATAAATGATCTGTAAGATTCATTTTAACTTTAATCTTCCTCTGATCAATAAAATGAAGTGGTCAGACCAGGTTATTTCTAAGACACCCTTCAGCTGTAAAGCATTGTTTTTCTTTGTGGATAAGTGATTCTGAAACCATGGTGGAAGAAAAGCAGTAAGTTATTACAACAGCCAAGAGGTTTCAAAGTTGCTGAGCAGAGTTTCTCCAGTTTCAAGGGGTAGGTCAACCCTATAGAGCTTTGGGAAAAGTACATGGAGGCCATGGTCTTAATCAAGGCAAGTACATCAAAAGTATGTGTCAGTGTTCTGAAATATTTTATTGGGTTCATTGACTAGGTGGGACACTGATGTCCCCAGTGGCTATGAGCTATTTCAGTAAGAAATCTGGCAAACACTGATCTGATCTTAGGAATAAATGGAAGGAGAAATGTGTCTTTGATATAATTGCCCAATAGTAGCTCTGGAATCATTCAGCCAAAAAGTATTTATTATGTATATGCTCTGGGCCAGGAACTGCTCTTGTCTCTGAGCATACCAAGTGAGAAAGGGAACAGTCTCTCCCTTTAAGTCTCATACAATGCCCTTAGCCTTTTTGGAGGAAGTCACCTGATAAGCTGTTCAGATGTTTCAGTTGTGTCCAACTCTTTGACTACATTTGTGGCTTTCTGTTTCTTCCAGTTCATTTTAGAGATGAAGAAACTGAGGGAAACAATGTTAAGTGACTAGCTCAGAGTCATATAGCTAATAAGTGTCTCAGACTGGATTTGAACTCAGGAAGATGCATCTTTTTGACTTCATACACACTCTATCCACTAAGGTATCTAGCTGCTCTCAGTCACCAGATTTCCCAGAGGCTGACCATTACAAAATGTGTACTAAGTACCATCAAGCTAATTTCTATTTCTAAGATTCTATACATTTTTGACCTGGAGGGGAACTAGCAAGTGATTTAGTTGCACTTTTAGTACTGGGGTATCATCGGGCCAGCTTAGATCAGTTCTGGAGAGTCCAGCTTATTGGCAAATTTTTAGATTTAGCATTTACCTCTCATTAATCAGTAGATTTTATAAATTAAGGTTTGAATTTATTGTTTTGCTGATTTGTAAAGCAGTGGTCATCAAACAAGGCCCACACAGGCCATTTCTAGTGTACACTTATTTTTGTCCAGACTGGGTTTTTGAAACTGCATGGCCATACACTAGTCTGTTAATCCTTCTGACTTGAGGTTTTCACTTCCGTAAAAGCGGCAAACTAATACTTGTGCTAATGACCTATGTCCTAGGTTTGTTGCCAAGAAAGTGCTCTGTAAATATCATTACTTTATCAATCTGAGTTTCTATTATCCATGACACAGAAGAAAAAATACAAAACTAGGGGTCCCAAAATTGAGTTTTAGCCATGACTCTGAAGTTAGTTAATTCATAGTGTGATCTTGGATCACTTGACTGGACACCTGATTCCTCATTGTTAAAATGAAGATGTTGGATTAGCTGATACTGAAATCTCTTCTAGCAGGAAGATCCTGAGATTCGGTCATGGTGATACCAACAAGGTACAAATTTGTGATTGTTATTCAACCTTTGTTATCAAAGAGGACCAAGAATCAAACTATTGTTTGATGTTTAAACTTTCATTAAGATAAAAAAAGATCTAAAAGGAATGATTTCATCAGTTTTAGTTACATGACAATTCCGTATGGTCAAGAAAAACAGCGAGATGTTGTTTTCTATCTACTTTTGCTGCTAATGGTGAAGAAAGGCAGATGAGTTAGTATAAGATTGGTAACTCAGGTGAGAACCACAAATTTTAAATAATTGATTAGCCATGGTCCCTGAAAACCTGAGTACTGCTGGAGGTAGACAGAATACGTGCTCTTTTCAAGAAGAACATGGAGGGCCAGGAATTAATAACAGACTTGAATAAGAAGAGATTAATAATCTTTTGTATCATGACAGTTGAGGTTACAGCTCTTTCACTGTTACCCAATTAAAATAAGTTACTGGGGTATAAAAAAAAATTGACCAGTAACCTGAGGCCCAGAAGGGTAAATTAGTGCAGGTAGAAGGGAAAGTAATGTAAAAGAGTTAAATCAAAAACCATTTAATCCTGTGGGTAGAGCACAGGGCCTAGAGTCAGGAAGACCTAAGTTCAAATCCAGCCACAGATTGTTGTACAAACCCCAGCGAGTAACTGAATCTGTTTTTGCCTCAATTTCATCATCAGAAAAGCTGGGATGATAGTAGCACTTGCCTGCCATGGTTGTTGCGATCATTGAATGAGATAACAATGGTAAATCACTTGGTGTGATGTTTGACACAGAGTAAGCACTTTGTAAATTTTGACACTTGAGCATTCATTAGTTTTAGCAGTAAGTATTCCCTTTTGAGAATCTGCAGGTCCCTGTAACATTTGCAGTGCTGTAAATTTTATTATTTTGGTTTTTTTCTAAGTCAGCTCAAGTAGCATGTGTTAAGTACTTGCTATTTACAGAAAACATAATTCTTGTCATCGTGGAGCCAATATTCAAATAATGGGTGTTAGAACACATATAAAATAATCAAAGAGACAAATGGAAAGTCCTAGATGTGGCATCAAGAAGATTTGAATTTCAGATCTTACCTCAAACACTTACGATGTCTTTGACCTTGGGCAAATCACATCATAATTTAGGTGTCTGTAAAATGATAGGTTGGATTAAACTCTCAGGTCCCTACTAGAACCTAGGGATATGTTTAAAGAATAAGAAAAATACAATTAAATTGCTACCCAAAGTCAGCGAAAAGAAAAAGTGGCAATACAGCCAGATTTTAAAGTATAGATAACATTTCCACAGCTAAAGGTGGAGGTTGATAATAGAGAAGGTTTGCTGGGAGCAGGGCACAGTGAGGAAAGACACAGATGCATTGAAGTATGAGGATGTGCATGAGGGACAGCAAGTAATCAGTCAATAAGCATTTATTAAGTGCCTACTATATATATCATTTCAGTTATGTCGGACTGTTTGTGTCCCCATCTGAGATTTTCTTGGCAAAGCTGCTGAAGTGGTTTACCATTTTCTTCTCCAGCTCATTTTACAGATGAGGAAACTGAGGCAAACAGGGTTAAGGGACTTGCCCAGGGGTCACACAGCTAGTAAGTGTCTGAGGACAGATTTGAATTCAACAAGATGCCCTTGTAATCAGTAGTAAAGGGCACTGAGCAGAAATCTGGCATGATGAAAATTGTGCCAAAGGAAGGATGATCTGGTGATAGTCTAAAGGAGAGATGAGGTAGGAAATGGTTTTGAAAATGGACAGGTGGTAATGAGGACTTGTGCTAACTAGCAGTGAGGGAAAGGGAAGACTCAGAGACTGCAAGAATTTGCTTAGGAATAAGTGAATTGCACATTTGTCAGAATCAGGAGGATTAGATTTGGGGCCAGATTTGTTGAGTTTAAATTACCGAGAGAGTATGAGTTCTCCAGAGAGATGTCTGGGCCAGAGACAGAAATTTGGAAGTGAACCACGTGGTGGTTATAGATGAAGCAAAGCAGCTGGAAAATTACTGAGGGAAAGAGTATATACAGGGAAGATACAGGGAAAGAGACTGTAGGTTGAGGACAAAATTCTGAGCAACACATCCAATAGTCATGAAGAGGTACCAAGTAAGAGAGAATCAATGGGGGAGGGTAGACAGATAGGAGAAGGATTACAAGTGCGGTGTCTCAGAAGCCAAACGAAAAAGTCTAGAGGAACTTGAACACTACTAAATGTGGCATTGAGATCAAGGAAGAGGAGGACCGAGAAAGAATAATTGGACTTTATAAAAAGGAACTCATTGTTGACTGACTAGAGAAGTTGGGGGAAATGTAGGAGCTAGAAATCGTACTGAAAAGGGTTTAGACATGGATGGTGAGGAAGGGAAGGGTTTAGGCATGGATGGTGAGGAAGGGGAAGGGTTTAGGCATGGATGGTGAGGAAGGGGAAGGGTTTAGGCATGGGTGGTGAGGAAGGGAAGGGTTTAGGCATGGATGGTGAGGAAGGGGAAGGGTTTAGGCATGGATGGTGAGGAAGGGGAAGTGCCCATGGTGGTCTGCCTCTTCTAGAAATTTGACTCTTGGAGTAGACAGAGGGCATAGTAGCTCCAGAGTCACAGAATTCCAGAATTGGAAGGGTTTTCAGAAGTATATTTGTATCTGAATCGTAATCTTCTCTAATAATAATGGCAAAAACAGCTAGCATTTATATAAGCATTACTATGTGTCAGGGATTGTGCTAAACACTACAAATATCTCATTTGACGTTCATGACAATGCTGGGAGGTAGGTACTACTATTATTCCTATTTTACAGTTGAGGAAACTGAGGCAAACAGATTGCCTTGCCCAAAATCATATAACTAATAAGTATCTGAGGCTGTATTTGAAGTCATGCCTTCTTGACTCCAGGCCCAGCACGCTCTCCCCTGTACCAACGTAGCATCTCTATACAATTCCAAATACATGGTCGTGTAGTCTTCACTTGAAGACCTTAGTATGAGAGAAGCTACCATCTCCTTCCAGTTTCATAGTTTTGTTTTTGGAGACTGGGTGTCCCTATCTTACACAGCCTGAAAATTGAGTGGTCACTCATGGGTCCATCCCATTGCTGATCAGAATGGAAGCTTTGTTCTGTTTTCCTGATCTAGGTTAGTTTGCCTCTATGGCAGCCTAGTGGCCCCCCACTTCTGAAGTCTCATCATACTAGTGCCAGGCTTTGTGTGGACAGCTGACCTAATCAACCATCTCAGAACTCTCTTTCTCATGCAGTCCACTAATCTCAGCTACCATGATCAGCACATTCCAAGTTTGAGCAGTTCCAGTTTTAAGGAAGTTTTTCCTTATGTCAAGCCTACATTGACCATTGAATATCTACTACTCATTGTTTCTAACTTCTATGACCAAACAGAATAAATCTAATCCCTCTACCACCTGATAACCTTCCAAAATAAACAAAAAAACCCATTCAGAGCTATCCTGTCTCCCCTAAATTTCCTCTATATTAAACATTGTTAACTTTTGTAAACAATGCTCACTTGATAGGGTCTCAAGGTCCCTTTCAATCCTGACTGTTTTCCTTTGACCTTCTCCAATTTATCCAATTTCTTAATATGTGGCACCCATAAGTGAATACACTTCAAGGTATCCTCAAAGCCTTAGTGCTGTTTTTAAAATTTAACAGTTTGTGTGCAGCTTGACTATCGTTCTTCTCATTTGAGAAACTATGCATTTTTTGATGAATCCTGTGATCCAGTCAACCTTTTTGGCTTTCAGATTACAAGGTTGATGCCTTTTGCATGTGGGATCCACAAAACCTTCACGACTTTTTCACGCAAACTCTTTGGTAGACACCATTCAATTATCTTATATTCATGAACTAGTTTTTAAAAAAATTCAGGAATCAAATTCATGGTATTAATCTTAGTTTATTGTTATAACATGATGTCAGTATCTTTTTTTGGATCCTGATTGTCACCCAATGGATTTCCATTCCTCCCAGCTTTGGGTCATATGGAAATTTTACAAGCATGACATGTATTCTTTTCTCTAAGTTATTGAACTCTGTGTAAGAAAAGAACCAAAGGAACATATTATTTTAGTACTAGGGAAACCCAAACATTTTTATAAACAAGAAGAATGAAAAGATTGAAGATGTGTGTGTGTGTGTGTGTGTGTTTGTGTGTGTGAGAGAGAAAGACAGAGAGAAAGAGGGGGAGAGAGAGAGAGAGAGAGAGAGAGAGAAATAGAGAGAGAGAGACAGAGAGAGAGACAGAGACACAGAGAGAGAGAGAGAGAGAGAGAGAGAGAGAAAGAGTGAGGGGAAGGGGGAGAGAGAAAGAGAGAGAGGGAGAGAGGGAGACAGAGAGAGGGAGGGAGGGAATAATTGCTACAGCAGCAGCTCGGAGGAAGTGGGAGGGGATCTGATCAAAGGTATGAGTAGAAGGCACAATTAGTTAGCCTTGCCTAAGGTTAGGCTACAATAAGCACACTTCACCCTCTGAAAAAAGAGGGAAAGAGACTGAAATTAATTAAGATACTGGAAAGTGTTGACATAGGACCAAAAGGAGCTGGGTGATAGGACACTTTGATCTCAATGAAGTAATGTGTTAGGGATGGGAGTGAATAGAAGCAGAACTCAAGGAGGTGAGGTGGAGGAGGTTGCATTTTGATACCTAAGGAGTAATGAAAAGATTTGTAATAGTCCTGGTGCGTAATGAGACAATGATTCAGTGAGTGTTGAATAGACAGATTTCCAAGCAGCAGTGATCTGACATAATGCAGCATAAATTTAGAATGGTTGATATCATCCTGATTTCATGACTTTTTCTAACCACACTAGATGGTCCAAGAGTAAAATTTGGGAAAGTGGATTGATGAGGCTCAAGCTGAAGAATCAGCAGAGCAGGACTGGAAAAGCTTAATGAGATAGAGAATTTGACATTAGAGGCTAGTGAATGACTGACAGATGGAAATGGATATTAACTCTACCTAACCCATAGTTCATAGCTGCTGAAATAAAGAAATGCTTATATGTTGATTGCTTCATTACCCTGATAGTCAAGACTAAATAGTAAACCAATTCACCTCTGTTCATTCCACCCCTGAAAAAGCAGTTACTATTAAAGGAGCAAATAAAGCCAGAGAAAGAAAAAGAAGAGGGGCAGCTAGATGGCACAGTATATAGAGTGACTGACTTGTAACAAGGAAGTCACCTTATGAGTTCAAATCTGGTATCAGACACTTACCAGCTGTGTGACCCTGGACAAGTCACTTAACCCCACTTGCCTCAGTTTCCTCATCTGTAAAATGAATAGGCAAGGGAAAAGGCAAATTGATCCCATATCTCTGCCAAGAAAGCCTTAGATGAGGTGACAAAGAATGAGACAAGACTGAACAACAACATGAGAAAGAAACTAAGATAATTGGTCTGAGGGGCTGTTGGTCAAGAGGGAGGCATGAAACAACTTAATTATGAGTGACGTCACGGATTTAGAATTTAGCGTATTTGAGGTTAAGAAGGAATCGTAAAGTCACAATGTTAAAAAGATTATTAACATGAACTTTGAAATCATTAAGATGATAGAAGTGAATGCGTGGAGAGGAAATCTTAGCTTAGTATATTAAAGTCATTAGAGAAGGTGACTCTGGAGTCAGGAGGACCTGAGTTCAAATGTGGCCTCAGACACTTACTAGCTGTGTGACCCTGGGCAAGTCACTTAACTTCCATTATGGAGAAGGAGGAGAAAGAAGAGGGAGGTGATAAGGAAATGACAACAAGAAGGTTTTATACTGAATGTGAACTTTGAAATAGAAATGTGGTGTTGTTTTGAGGAATAGTGGTATAAAAATTAGGAAAGTAGTAGGAAGAAAGCAAAAGTGAGTTAGCCCTTCCTTCTCCGAGTCCTTTGAGTTAGAAAAAGAAGAGTGAATGACCTCAATTGGAGAAGGTTGCAGGAGATAATGTTTACCTGAGAAGTTTCAATTAATTTGAGGAAGCAGAAGAAACATTTAAGAAAGAATCTAAGGCTATATAAGGGAGTCTTTAGGAGGGTTTTAGAAATTTTAAGAAAGAGTGAATTGAGTCTGCAAAAGAATACATTCAGAGGTATGGGGCCAACCAAGTCAAGATGCCTTCTCAGTGCAGATTGCTAAGTTTTCCCTGCAATCATTTTTCCTCCAGAAATCCACAAGCTACAAACTGGGGATTGATTTATTGTTTTATTAAAGTCTGGACTTAAGAAAGTGATTGAGCAAATATTAATAATGCAGGTTGAACTTAATGTTGCCCTGTGTACTTTTTTCCTGGAAAACCAGTTGTTAAATATTTACCATTTGGGGTTTTCTTGACAGATGCTGAAGCAGTTTGTCATTTCCTTCTCCACCTCATTTTATAAATGGGGAACTGGGGTTAAGTGACTCAGGATCACACAGTTAGCATCTGATGTTGGATTTGAACTCAGGTCTTCCTGATTTCAGGACCAGTGTTCTATCCATCTAGCCTGTATTTAATCTGTTAAGCAGGTGGTATGCAATCAGGAAGTCAGTAAATTGGAGATTCAAATTCAGTGTCATCCTAGTATCCTTCCAACATACTACCTTGTACATACTCTTAACAAATGCTGATTAATTTTAAATAAATTAAAAGTAGAAGGGATATCTTAGTTGCTAGATATTGCTCATCCTGGAAGATTGAAGAGTTAACCAGGAGAGTTAACCAGTCTACACGCTCTCATTCTTTCTTAGACTTTGAGTAGACCAGAATACAGCTCTGGGCTTTCTGGAGTTGGGGAAGTAGAGGGTAGAGAGAAATAATCTGCATCCTCATCTGATTTCCTCCCTTGAGATAGAGTTAATAGCAACTTGTAGATTTCCTTATTTCTGAGACAGAAAATAGCGGAAATATATTGGTCAGAGACAGGTAATTGTCTTATGCCACCTGAGAGGTCTTACAATTGGACATTCCCAGATCAGCAGATGTTAGCAAGCAGGACACTGTTAGATTTCCTGTAGAAGCATATGGCAAAAGCAGATAAATGTGCCTAAATGATCACGTGGGTAGTTCTTGGACATTGTCTATCTCAAACTCCTATATAGAAGAAGGGGAGTTTTGAATTCTCTAGGCAAAATGATACTAGAATATTGGCTTTTAGTCTCAGAAGCACAATCTTTTGGAGTTGTTACGTGGGCAACCACTTGTCTGTCTGATAGTTCCCAAGTTTCAAAGTTTGTGGATTAGACAGCAAGGGGAGAAAGGTATCTAATTTACGTAGGAGCTACCTATTTGGAGAGCAAAGCCAGTGAACTTCTTTGACAGTGTAGTTCTATAGGAAAGAGAACTTTTGCTAAACATTTTTGCTAAATTGCTAAACATTTGTTTAGCAATGTCTCATTTTCTGTCTAAATCATTTGTTATTCTTCATCAGTTTTTCAGTCCTGTGCAATTCTTTGTGACCCCTATGTCGGGTTTTCTTGGCATAGATACTGAAATGGTTTGCTGTTTCCTTCTCCAGATCATTTTACAGATGAGGAAACTAAGGTAAAAGAGACTGGATGATTTGCTCAGGGTCACCTAGCTAAATGTCTAAGATCAGATTTGAACTCAGTAGAATGAGTCTTCCTGATTCCAGATCCAACACTCTATCCATTACACCACCTAGCTGTCTAAATCACAGGGTGGTACAAAAAGTCCTGGAAAAACTAGAGAGAACTGTGAATGAAAGAATGTCTCACTGGAATATCAAAGGGTTGGTTGTTCTCGTAACAGTCCCCAATTTAATGAAAGGATTTGGGGTTGGGAGTGTTGCAGAAATGGAACAGAGTTGATGAACTATTAGAGTGCTTTGTTTATTTTCTGTAACTGTTTATAGATTTTTGGGAGTCTTTTGCGTCTTATGAATTTTTTGTGGGATAAAACAAAAGCTATTCCATAGACAACTCCCAAGAGAAAAAAAAAAGAATAATTTAGCAATTCCAAGGTTCTCATTGAGACTTTGTAAGCCTTGAATGGGATTGTGTGTAATTGAACTTCTTAAATAACTTTAGATTTTCTTTTAAAACATCATTAAATTTTGAGATTTTATCCTAAAAATTTAAGATATGGCATGAATATTTTCTTGCAATGGACATAAATATTAGTTCAGAGGTAACTCTCCTCTTTATTCATATTTCATCTTTCTTTCTGAGCATTCCCTTGGTCTAGTTTTGCTGTCCCAAATCAATTTTGGGAGCATACAACTTTTCTCATTCCTTTCCAGAATTAATCTTTGAATATCTTTTACCTGTCAGAGATTTCTTTGCTTCATTCTTCTCACAAAAAGGAAGGGTTTAGATGATCTATGTATCCCTATCTTGACATGTGTTCAAATCACTGTCTTATGTAGGTTAACCAACAATTTCTATGCCCTTTGCCACAGTAAAAATAAATCTGTGGAAAATAATTAGTAGCATTGACCTTCTACATGCTTTTTGAAAAGTCAACTCACCCATCTGCTTCCTCATATTTGTATGAACTTGTCCAAATGCTGCCCAGAGGTACTGTTCAATTTACCAAGATGACTTTTAGATTAGATAACACACAGCCGATCCATCCCTCTGGGAAATCTATACAAGGCGGTGAGGAAAAACAAACTGGCAGCATACAAAAGCTATGAATTACCAAAAAGCAAGACAGAGCTTTGGGGTCTCATTTTACTCTCTACCCTGTGTTTCACTAGGCATTTTAGTACACTGGGAACTGGGAGAAATATGGCTAAAGTTAACTGAATTTTTATTTAAAAAGGCATGCTACCTGCAAGAATCATTGTGATAGGTATAAAGTTTGGTTTCCCATAGCCCTAAGACTTGAGTTCTTCACCACGCAGCAGAAAGTATTCAATGTCTTCTATCATGTAGGGCTGATGTCATTGTGATAATTAAATTTATAGGGTTTTTATGCTCATTAAATTTAATTTTCAATTCTTGTTCTCTGCAATTGCAGATCAGAGTTCATAACCATTCAATTCAATTGAATTCAGTAAGTATTTATTACTTGGATAGTGTCACAAAGTATTTGAGCAGTAGGGAGAAGGAATTCACAATTGGAAAAATCAACAAAAGGCCTTCTGTGGAAAATGGCACTTGAGCTGAACCTTGAATGGAGCTAAGAGTTTTGAGAAACAGAGTCAAGGAGAAGTAGTCATTCCAACAGTGAAGGATAACCTGTGCAAATGTGTGGAGACAGAGAATATAACAGAAGGATGATTTTGTCTGGATATAAAATAAAAGGAAGGAAAACATAATCAACCTGGAAAAGATAACCTAGAACCAGATTGTAAAAGGTTTTAAATGCCAAAAATGATCTTAGAAATGAATTTTTACTTTGGTAGAGTTTTGTGTTGTTTTTTTAATTTAAAGTTTATATTTTCAAAAAAGAGTTGTGATGGCATGGATTCTAGGTGACTTCCTTTATAAAAGCATATAGGAACCAACAATATCCAACCAATATCATGACCAATTACTGAACAAAAAAATGTAAGTTCTAAAAGTGGAATCAACCTTTTATTCTATTAAAAATTTCAAAAATGCTTCTCAAATTCTGTGAAATGCTTGGATGGGATACAAGCAGATAAGAGAGCCTGAGTTTTCAATCAGATATTACCTCTAAGAGTTAGAAAGGATACTTTCTTATCAATATACAAATAATTTTAAATTAAGTTTTATAAAATTAGTAGAAAAAATAAAATTTATAAAAAGTGATTATGTCCTCTCTCAATTATAATTAGGTAGGTTTGTCAGTTTCCCTCAATCATTTTTTGTGAGCCCAAACCTGTTGGGCACACGTAGCATTTTCTATTGATACAATGGCCATGTGAACTTTGAAGCAAGTGCTGACATGGTTCAGGTTGACCACATGGTGAAGAGGAGTCTTTTTGACTGACTACAGGCCAGGAATTGTGGGTCTGTTCAAAAGGGAGTAGTAAAATTTGAGCCAAGAACCAAACTGCTGGGTTTGGTTTTTTAATTTATTTTTTGTTTACTTTGAGGCTCTTCAGTCTAGGAAAATAAAGATATTCTTTTTGACTCAGCGTTTTCAGTTAGCTCACTTCACACAGGTGTGTAGGAAATCAAAATGTTTTTCTATTATTACAGCTATATTCTGCTCTTGGGAAAGTGCATTGTAAAGACAAATATAATAATTGAAACTTACTGTTTGTCTTCTCTCTCCATTGTTATTTCATACTCAGTAATGTGTTAGATAGAATTTTTATAGTCACATTGGAAGGGGGGAGTCTTAGGAAGTGGCAGTATTATGGAGTATACTCAATTTCCTACTTTCCTTGTTAAAGTTAATGACTATAGTCTTAAAAGCATTTCCTAAACTCTTTTCATCTTTGTTAATATAGTTGAAGTCAATACCTAATAAGTATTTGAATGGGGAAGGGTCAGTGAAATGACCCATCCCTCCTCTACCTATCTGAAGTCAATTAATTGGGGAATGCATGCATGCATGGATACTTAAAGCATATAAGGAACGCCTCAAAAATCTTAGTGCAGTTTTCAGGTTTGGACTACCTGAATTTATTTTGTTTTTGTTCTTTACTCATTTTTTCAGTTACATCTGACTCCAAGTGATGCCACTTAGGGTTTTCTTGGCAGAGATAGTGGAGCATTTTGCCATTTCCTTCTCCTATTCATTTTACAGATGAGGAAATTGAGGCAGTATCACATAGCTGCTAGGTGTCTGAAGTCAGATTTGTTCTTAGGTCTTCCTGACTCCAGGTCAAGCAATCTCTATCCACCATGCCATCTAGATGTCCACTTGCATATTGTATTATGAATATATCTATGTGTATATATACATATATACTCATGTATGTATATATATATATATATATATATCCAAAACAAAACTGATGCTATTTTGTGGATTTGAGATGTTTTGGAAATTGAATAGATAAGACTTAACAACTGATTAGATATTGACCTTTAAGGAGAAGAGAGACTGGAGGATTTCAAGTGCTGCACTGGAAGGATGAGTGCCCTTTCAGCAAAAAGTGGAAAGTTGGAGGAGAAGCACCTTTTTGAAAAATGACTTCCATTTGAGAAATATTGAGTTTGAGAAGCTAATGTAATACCCCAGAGCTAGACTTCAAGTATATCTGTCTGGACCACTATCTTTCAGGGGGACTCAAACGATGAACACTTCTTAATCATAGAGAAGGAAGGAGGGGGTTTCCATCAATGAACTTTAACCATTTTGTTCCCTGAACCCCAGTTATTCCATGAGGGCACCTATCCTGTTCTGTTCTTTTTCTTTCTGTACTCTCCAAAACCTATGGAAAAAGAAAACTATCCCCCTCATTTGGGTTCCCAGTTTACTGAGGAAGCTGACATTCTTTTTATTGATGAATTGGAATTTTACCAATAACTTGATCACGCTTAGAACTTTATGCCTCAGTTTACTTTACTTTTAACTTCTAGTACTCAGCAGTGACAGAAATAACTTAGTTGATGTTTTAGGCTTTATGAAACTATAATGCACATGGGATGGTTGCCAATGACTTTACAAGTCTCTTCTAAGTTTAATAACATCTGTTGCCTGCCAAACTTTCAGCAGGCTATCTTTCATTTAGAAGTGTTCCATTATTTTCTCTGGGCTTGGAACTGAGGGCCTGGGTTTATTTGTGTCATTTTATGATCATGCAGTTATCTCTTTTTCTATGGCAATTCAAGATACAGAATTTTGTTATATTTATAAAGAAGTTATTGCATGCATATATGTGTTATGAATTAATAATAGATACTATTATTAATTAATAATATATTACATAATAATAATAGTTAATGTTTATATAATCGTAGCTCAAGGGCACAGTGGATAGAGCATCAGGTCTGTAATTAGGAAGACTAATCTTCCTGAATTCAAATATGGTCTCAGATACTTACTAGCTATGTGATCCAGGGCAAGTCACTTATCCTTATTTGCTTCAATTTTGCCATCTGTAAAATGAATTGGAGAAGGAAATGGCAGGCTTCTTGCTGAGAATCCCCAAATAGTTTCATGAATAGCCTGATACAACTGAAATCATTCAACAACAAAAACATTTATATAGCCCTTACGATGTGCCAGGCTCTTACTTAGGGTCATTTTAATTACTATTGACATAGTGCTTACTGTGTGCCAGGTACCATACTAGACCTTATTACACCCCTGGTGGGGTAGGTGCTATTTCTCCACATTTTATCGAAGAACTGAGGCCTGCAGAGGTTAAGTGATTTGCCCAGAGTCACAAAAACTCTGTCTAAAATTCAATATGAACTAAGGCCTTCCTGATTCCAGGACTCAAAGTCTACCAGCTGAATCACTTAGCTGCTTAAAAATTAATCTTTTCTGTCGGACAGAATTCAAATCATATGCAATTCCACTTCTCAGTGTATAGAAATTAAAGAACCGTTCTTTGAAATGATGTCAGAGAATCGGAATCCAACATGGTACGATGGAAAGTATGCTGGATTTTTAAGTCAGAGAATTTTACCTTGGATTAGTCACTTGACCTCTGAACCTCAGTTTCCTCAGCTGTAAAATGAGTCAGTTGGACTACCTGTCATCTCTAAATCTTTGATCCTATTATCCTGTAAGCTGCAAAGGGTAGGCCGGCAATAAGAACAGGGCCAAAAACACACATTAGTATTGTTTCTGCTGCTATTGGACTATGTATACTTTGCAGGAATGGATTCTCATTTTTATTCTATGTATTCCTAGCATCTAACATGGTTCTTTGGACTCCCTCTTGTCTTCTTCTTTGTAGCATCACAAACTTACCCTAAAGCTCAGCCTGATGCCACCTCTTAAAACTGACTTTTCCTGATTCCTCCAGTTATTAATACTCTTCCTCTTGGAACTACTTTATTTACTTTACATTTCCTTAGTTATATATATATATATACATATACACGTATATATGTGTATATATACGTGTATATGTATATATATATATGCTCCTGAGGACCAAAGGTCAAATCTTCCTTTATATACTCGCTAAACATGTGACCCTGCTGAAGTCACTTAACCACCCTTGACTTCTGTTTCCTTGTCTCTCAATAGCATCTCCATCGCAGAATGGTTGCAAGGATCAAATGAGATGATGATATGTTTTAACGTGCAAGAAGAGGCTAATTATTTATGAGTCAGTGCTACATAGTACTAATTATTATTGCTTAATCAAGGTTGTTGAATTTCATTGAATTAAAAAGAAACTGATGTTGAATTTCTCTTGTTCTTTTATTTCTCTTTTCTCTCTCTAAAGCTTTCTTTTTTTTGCTCTCTACCCTTCTCATCCTTAGCTGACTTTGTCTCCCATCGGATTCCTCATAGCTTATTCTCCCAACACCATGGTTCCAAGTCCACTCTCTCTGAGTTTTGTTGTATTTTAATTAAGAGTTAGGGCATTTGAATTTTTGTAATGCACGTCAATGGGAATCTGTCTATGCAATCTGGCTTTGTAGCCGGATATTCCTAACTTTATCTATTACTGGGTGTAAAGGATGGTCTTGTAGTCAGGGAATGTTGGGTTCAAGCCTTGTCTCTGGAACATACTGACTGTGCAATCATAGGCAAATCATTCAACTTCTCAGCTCTCCCCAGACAACTCTCTTGTTGTAAATTGCATTGTTGTTGGTGGTGTTGAGTCGTTTCAGTCCTGTCTGGCTCTCAGTGACCCCATTTGGGGTTTTCTTGGCAAAGATACTCGTGTGGTTTGCCATTTCCTTCTCCAGCCCATTTTATAAATAAGGAACTGAGACAAACTGAGATAAGTGACTTGCCCAGGGTCACACAACTAGTGGGTGTCTCAGACCAGATTTGCACTCATGAAGATGAGCCTTCTTGATTACTAGTCCAATGCTCTTTCCACTTCACCACCTAGCTGTCTGATAAATTGCATAGAAAGTGATGATCTGTTCTGATAGAGGAGGCTTTTTATCCTTGAAATCACCCTTCCAGATTTATAAATAAAACAACTTTACTGTAGTGCATAATCATCAAGGCTTACTCTCTTATTTCTCTTTTCTATCTCTCTACTTTTCTTTTTGCTCTCTGCCCTTATTTTTACCTGGTTTTATGTCCTATCCCATTCCTTAGTACTTATTCTCCCAGTGCCATATCTCTAAGGCCACTCTCTAGGAGTTTTGTTTTATTTTGTTTTAATTAGGAATTAGGGCATTTGAATTTTTGTAATGGGAGTCAATGAGAAACTTAGATTCAATACGTGTAATCTGGCTTTATCAAATTTGTGTCATCTAACTCTGATACTTCACTGTGGCATGGAATTAACCCTGAGCTCTCTGCCATGCCAACCCAGCTTATGCTTCTGCAAATTTTACAGGAAATTCTCCAACTACAGACCCAGCAGTAGGCTATATATCTCTTGCCCAGGAACAACATAGCTCCAATCAGATAGACCCAAAGCCAGAAGGCTGACCACCAGAGAATCAATACTTTTAGCAATAGTCAACTCGTGAACATTTTCCAGGCAAGTCCAGAGGGTTTATATTCCTCTTTTGTGTACATATGCCAAAGAATTTATAGATTGTCTATAATATGGAAGAACCCATCAACTTCCATTAACTCACGAAATTATTGAAGTACTAATGTATATTGAGAGATTCCAATGGAACCAGTTTCCTTGGGCCACAAATTTAATAATCTTCAGAATGATGAATAGGGAATTTTAAAATTTTGGCTTAATCAAAGCTAAAGGAAATGTCCTCCTGTGACAGAAGTTTTGCCAGAGGTATCTGGCTGTAAGAATACCATTGGATATCACAGAAAGGACTCCTAGATTGGAGACTTTTTTTCAAAGAAGAGGGTTTTCCTTAGGAATATATTCTTAACTTCATGGAGCAATACTATCTTCTTGCTATTGGCCTAAGAAATTAATTGTTATTGCCATCAGATTGAATTAAAACCATTAATTAACCAGTGGTAGATCTAGGTATGGGATTACCAGTGTTACATTCACAGGGATTTATTTAGCAGAGCGGTTGTTTTTCTTGTAAAACAAATCAAAACTGTACCATATATTACAGTGTTCTTCTAGTGTTTAAACCAGTCAGAGCTAGACATACATCAGAAATATTGCAGATTTGCCTCTAGACCACCACAAAGAAGCAAGTCATAAAATTTTTTATTTACATATAAAAGTTATGTTTACAGTATATTATATATATAGTACAGTCTGTTAAGTGTGTGATAATATCAAGTTTAAAAATATGTACATTAACTTAGAAATTCTTTATTGTTAAAAAATACTGACCTTCATCTGACCGTTCGTCAACAAGTTGCAGTCTTTTTGTTGGTGGAGGATCTTGCCATGATGTTGATGGCCACTGACTGATTGGGGCAGGGGGCAGGATCTAAGGGTTGCTGAATTTGGAATGTTTGTGGCAATTTCTTAAAAGAAAACAAAAATGAAGTTTGCCATGTAGAATCTTTCTTTCTCTTGAATATTTAATGGCCATTGTAAGGTTATTAAATGGCCTAATTTCAACGTTATTCTGTTTCAGGAACAGGAAGGGCAGAGGAGGGGGAGAGAGATGGAGGAATGGTCGGTTAGGGGAGAAGTCAGAACCCACACAACATTTATGGATTCAGTTTTCTGTCTTATATGGGTGGAATCACATCCCAAAACAATTACAATGGCAACATCAAAGATCACTGATCACAGATCACCTTAACAGACATAATAATCATAAAATAGTTTGAAATTTTATGAGAATGACCAACATCTGTTGTAGAGACATGCTGTTAACAAAGCCTATGGAAAAAATGACACTGATAGACTTGCTCAAAGTAGGTTTGCCAGAAACCTTCATTTTTAAAAAATGCAATATCTGTGAAGCAAAATGAATTGATGCATGATAAAACAAGCTATGCTTGTAATTTCTTGAGTTTTTTTCTTTTATTGCTGATTTTTTTTTCTCTTTTAAAATCTTTGTTATAATGGTTGACTTGATGGATAGAGAAGGGGTGTGTTCAGAAATGAGGATGAAGTCAAAATAAAAATAAAAAATAAGGCTTTTAAAACATCAGCTCTCTCTAACGTTAGCCTCTAAATCTAGAGGTGAACTTAATAAACTTGAGCATTTGAATGTACAAATGGAGTTATGATATTTAACAGTGTAGGGGCAGTCAATCTTAGAGTATCATTGAAACAAACTAAATGGTGACTCAGAATGATGATAGACTCAAACTTATGAATGTATTTCAATTCTGTTTAGGTGAGAACTATATTTATGTTATACAATTTTATTTTACAAAACAATTAGTCATTTACTACAGAGTTGTGTGTTGTTTCAACTGTCTGAATTTAAATAGGAAAAACATGTTACAGTTATCAACAATGACTACAGCCACTTACTATGCTGTGATAGGTACCTTATTACCTCTGGACAGAACATTTCTGTGGTTCTTTATTTCCTACTGAGTACATGTCATAGTCTCTCATCTGGCATGCAAGATCTTCTATATCTGGATCCCCTCCCCTATTCCCCTATCTCCTAGCCTTCTGGCATGTTATTCCCCTGCAGATTTTCTACACTCTAATTATGCTACTATGTTGTACTAGTGTTATTTTGTTTTGTGTATATGTGTATGTATGTGTATATATATTATATATTGTATATTTGTGTGTATATATGAGTTGTTGATATCATATATATGTATAACATATCAATATCTCCAATTTTATGTGTATATATGTATGTATGTATAATATGACATCAATATCTCCAATTAGAAAATAAACTCCCAGAGGAGAAAGGACAATATCTTATTTAAACTTTCTATCGATCAATCAACCAACAAACATTTATGATGGGCCTTCCATGTGTCAGGCAATGTGGAAGACCCTGGAATTTTTTTAATTCTGTGTCTCCCTATCTTGCCCAGGCTGTAAGTACAAGGGCTACTAAAAGGGTCTGTCCCCCTCTGATCAGCACAGAAGCCTTGACTTCATGCATTTCCAACTTGGATTGACTCTCCCCTCTTTAGGAAACCTGATATCTCTATGATTCTGACACTTCACCATATCAATACTTAACTTAGTGTAGACTTTGAATTGATTTAATCCACTGGAGCTCAAAAGACAGCAGAAGATACGGCAGCCTCAACCTCTTCTGTAATAGAGATTACAGGCCTTTGTCTGGTGTACTGGGGATAGAAACATAAAATATGCATCAACCACCACAGTCAAGGAACTATATTTCCTACATTTGGAGTAAATGGAGAATGAGTAAAGCCTTTCTGAAGAGTGTAATGCTGCTCATGCATCCCCACAGTGTTCTGTACCACAATGTGTGTGCATGCGTGTGTGTGTGCATAGGTGTGCGTGGGTGTGAGTGGGGGGTGTGGGTGTTTATAGGAAGTTAGTCTGGACCTATGATTTAAATAATGCATGAAATTCCCAATGTGAAAACTGCTTGTCCCTATGTAGACTTGCATCTAGGCTCCAATTTTTAGTCTTGGAGAGTTGACTGGGGACACTGAGAGTTCAAATGACTTGCCTATGCCCACGTAGCCTGAATACTTCGCCTAAATTTTCTTGACTGTTAAGACTAACTTCTATTCACTATGTGCTAAAAAAAATGTGAAATTTTGATTCTAATTTATAAGGCATGTGCTTACAAGGCATACAGTATTTTAAGACAGTACTGTCTATGTAGCAATATATCCTATAGCTCATCTATCCAAGCAAAAGCTAAACAAGTGTATATTTGTTATAAATGGAATTATTTTTTCAAATTTTTCCCAAGGTTATGAAAAGATAGTCTATTTCAGGTACTGAACTGTTTCATCCTTTATGGCAAAACTTTTGAAATGCTGGACCTTAGTATTGGAGCTTTGGAACTATTAAGGCAAATCAGGGGTTATCCAACCCACTCAATCTGTAGAAGAGGAAACTGAGTCCTTTGACATGACTTACATAAAGTGACACAGGCAATAAAGTAACCCAGAATTCAAATCTAGAGCCTCTCAATACAGAGGTAATGTGCTCTTCCCATGACAAATCCCCTAAATTTATCCTATTAGATTATATAGAGATCTAATTTTTTTAAAAAACAAATTAGCAGGTGGAATGTAACTTGAGTAGAAGAATGTTGATAAAATGGATACAAATGAATTTGATAATCTAACAGAAAATGAAATCAAAATAAAGTTGGTTAATCTTATTAATTTTCATTTGTCAATTATACTAAAAGAGCTCATCCATGAAATGAAATTCCATCCAGCAAAATCAGAAAGTATATGATATTTTGATTATTAGGCAGGAAAGGAAAAAAGAGAAGTCATTTTGGTAGCTTTAATTTTTGCAGAAATATGTATATTTTACATTCTGAGTTTGATCTTTTTTATGCAGTCATTATTAAAGTCCAGTCTTTAAGTTCTTTCTCAGTTTCCTCCCTTTCTTAACTCCATAATTGTTCTTCCAATTGATAATACTAGTTTTTTCCTGAATTTAGGAAAATGAAAAATTTTGGTGTTTTGATAAATTAGTGCCTTAATGATAATATAATTATTATTCTTAATAAATTATTGAAGATGTGACTTTTTTCCTCTAAAAGCTCAGTCTGAGAGAAATAGGGATTTGTTCTTAAGACATTTATTTCTTTGTATCCCTAGTGCTTAGCAAAGTACTTTGTATGGTAAGTGCTTAATTTTATGCCTATTGACTGACTGGTTCTGGCCAGTGCCCTTCACAGGACATTGTCATGAGAAAAGTTCTTGTTGCTATTCAGTCATTTTCAGTCATCTCTGACTCTGGGATTTTCTTGGAAAACATAATGGAATGATTGTCAGTTTCTTCTCCAATTCATTTTACAGTTGAGAAACTCAGGCAACAGGGATAATTGACTTCCTAGAGAGACATGGCTAGTAAGTGTCTAAGACCAAATTTAAACACAGCAAATTGTCTCTTCCCTGACTCTATGCCCATCACTCTACCCACTGCACCACCTAACTTCCCAATAATGAGAAATAGATATTGTCTAATAAAGTGAAAGGATGAGCCGTTGGAAGTGGCTTATATTTACTTCTAGGTTTTCTGAAATTGAGTAAGTTAATGCATGTGAAACACTTTGTTCAAACCCTTATGTGCTATAAGAAACAGAAGATATAAGTGTTGTTAGTATCAGTAAGAACACACTTGGCAAAGAAACCCCACCGCTACCCCTATTTTCCTTAGATAATATCCTTACCAGGGTGGTATATATCCAACAAATGAGGAAAAAATGGTTTCTTTTCTTATACCTTCAAACACTGGATGAACTTGCTTGGAGAATAACTAGACATAAACGCCTCCCTTTATAATATACAAATTTTCAGGATTAAAGTGATCTTTTTCAGGATTAAAGTGATCTTTTGCTTATCTTACCTTTTATCCCCATTATCTTACTCATTTTGACCCTTACCATCTCTCTTGTGACCTCTTTTAACAGCCTTCAAATCCCAATCCTTTGTGCCCACCTCCGACCGATTAATCTACCTTCACTGGTATTACAGCCCCCTTTTAAACAGCTTCCAGTGGATCCCCATTCTCTACAGGACAAAGTGTAAACCTCTTTGCCTGCTTAGAACCTTCATGGCAGAGTAGAATGAGGTGTAGGCTTAGAGTTAGGAAGTACTGAACTCGAATTCTGCCTTAGATACTTAGAAGGCTCTGGGCAAGTCACTTAACCTCTCTGAGCCTCTGTTCTTCATCTGTGAAATAGTAGCAGAATAATGGCCTCAGACCCAGAAAGTTGTAAAGACTCAATGAAATAATGCATAAGTACTTTAAAAAACCTTGAAGTACTGTATGAATGCCAGCTAGGATGATGATACCTCATGCTTTGGGTATTGCCTTCCCACCTGACAGCATGCAGTAAGGAATGAGAATTAGCCTTGGTTCTGGTCTTGGCTTTCTCAGTAGCTAATGGCCATTTCATATCTATGACTTTCCATCTCTATTTCTGTAAAATGGGCTTGAGATAATCAGTCATTTTTATTAAGTATCTAATATGTTCCAGGATCTATAATAAAGTCCCTTACAGTATCACAGTGATTTGCTATACTTTGCTAAAGAAAGAAAAAAAACACCTTTGTTCAGACAAATCTATTCCCTGCCCCCCTTATGTATCTTGTACTTTCCGTACTACTATCCATTTGTCATGTCACTGCCACCTTTGAGAGCCCGTCCCCTCATTTCTGCATAACAAAATCTCCTCCATACTTCAATGCCCTGACCCTTTTAGAAACTACTTACTCCTTCTCATCTTTTGCACCATTTCTCAGTTCTTTGGGACTAATGTCCTGAAGCCAATTCTCCTTTAGCAGCTACATCTTTTACAAGTTTCTTCCTTTACTGAGTAAGTTTACCATCTGTTTCCTTCCAAAGCCCTTCCTATCTTATGAGCTCAGTATAACAAAGCCATCTAAATAAAATAAACTCTACCACAAATAGTTCTCTCTTCATTTCCAAGGTCACAAATCCAATTGTGACCATACATACAGTATATTTGAGTTTAATATCTCTCAGATAACCTTGCCTTTTGATTTCATAATGTGTCACATTTCATTTCACATGCATGCTGCCTACAATGAAAATTTGTTGTTGTTCAATTGTTTCGGTCATGTCCAGCTTTTCATGACCCCATTTGGATTTTCTTGCAAAGATACTGGAGTGGTTTGTCATTTTCTTGTCTAGCTCATTTTACGGACAGGGACACTAAGACAAAGAGGATCAAGGACTTGTTCAGGGTAACAAACCAGTGTCTGAAGTTGAACCCAGGAAGATGAGTCTTCCTGACTCCAGTGCTAGTGCTCTATCTACACTACCTAGTTCCTCCACAATGAAAAATCTAATTTTCAGGCAAAAACTTTTTGGTTTAATGCTTATCATCATTGTGAAACACAGATTTCATGCTTCTTATATGTGAGGTGCCAGAAGCAGGTACTCACACTTCTCTGGCAAATCTAGAAGATCTCAAAACCTATTTGGGGAGATAATACGCATAAATAAGGTGGAATAACTAGCAATATTGTAGTGGAATAGATAAGAATAGCATGAGGAGGGGAGTCTGTTAATGCCACAGCAAGTGAATGAATGCAATTGAGACAATTTTCTCATCAAGGTCTATTGTAATCCAGAATATTAAGAGATATCTAATAGGTTGTAAATTATAGCCCCTTTCCAGAAATGGAGGGAAAGATTGTTAAATCCAATCTAAGGGTTGAAACATATTATGAGACCCAAGGTTGAAGCTCTGGGACCTTGTCGTAGTAGCCACAAGATAACCTCTTATAGGTGAAAATCTATTGAAAAGAATTTTCTGCCATTTTCAGTAATCAAATTGTCTTGCAGGATTGATGGTTGGATAGACATACAGACAGACATACAGACAGACAGATAGACAGATTAGATAGATAGATAGATAGATCATCAGCAGTTGTCTAGACTTTTGTCCTGCTACTCAACTTCGATGACTGTTGAAGAGAGAGTGAGGTTGACGACTTTGCACGACTCTGCCTTACTTAAATCCAGTTCACAAGCAAGTTAAGACATTACTTGTGGTCCATTACTCCTCTTTGAAGAAAAAAGACCACCAACAGCAATTTCTTGCAATATCTAAATTTTTCATCCTATTACATAGTGTAATAATGAGTATCCAATGTTGTAGCTATGGATATATTCTTTTTTTATTTTTGCTAAATTTAATTGGTGCCTTTGTTTTTACATTATAGCAATTTCTAGCTTTACCAATCCACTTTCCTCCTCCAAATCCAACCAAGACTCATATGCCTTGCCTTATTAAAATGAAAAACAACTGAGACAGTACCATGTCTGATAGCTACAACATTCTGCCCTGTGTCCCCCATCTCTCCTGCAATTACATTTCCTCAATAAATTTCATAAAATTTCATTTTATTTCATAAAATAAGGAAATAAATTACATTTCCTTAATTCCTTAAATAAGGAATTACATTTCCTTCTTTCTACTCTGGGATCAAGATTTGTCATTATAGTTACTCTGCATGTGGTTTGTTTTTGTCTTATTTTAATTTGCATTTTTATTCATTTTCCTCTTAATTCCCCTTACTTCATTTTGTATCAGTTCATATAAGTCTTTCTATGTTTCTCTGAATTCTTCATGTTAGTTACTTGTCACAGTAATATTACATTTCATTCCTATATCAAAGTGTTTTCAACGTCCATCACTGGAAACTCACTTAGTTTCCTGCTCTTTGCTAGAATAAAAAATACTTCTAGGAACCTCATTGATCTTTGTTTCTGAATTGCTCCTTGGCATAGGAGCCCAGCAAGGGACCTGTGGTTCAAAGCGTTTAGTTCCATAGTTTAGTAACTTTTCTCAAATAATTCCAAGTTGTTGGCCCTTCACACTGATTTGATTAACAGTTTATGAGTATCCTGCCTTCCCACAGCCTCTCCAACACTATTTCCAACTTTCCTCATCTTTGCCAGGTTGTTGAGTGTGAAGTGAAACTGCAGAATTATTTAAATGTGTATTTCTCTCATTAGTAATTAGACACCATTTTTTCTGATTGTTTTCTGATGATTATGGATAGTTCGAAATTCTTCTTATGAAAACTAGTTGTTCATATGAATCAAGCAATCAGTAAACATTTATTAAACTTCTAATATCTTCTAATCACTGAGCTAGGCATAGACGATATAAAGACAAAGGTGTAATTGTTTTAGGACTCCATGTGTATCCATCTACATGTCAATTTATATATATATATATATACATATACATATACATATATATATGTGCCTTGTTTATATCTGCTTCTTTATTTCTACCTATATACACTTTGATCTTTATATTTATGTTAATGTTTATCTATATATCTTCTATTTTTATCTCTATCATTAACTATCTTTCTATCTATTTATCTATCCACACCGTTACTTTTATCTATATCTATCTATACCTATCTCTCTCTTTATATATAATCTATATCTCAAGAGTAGCTGGGTGGTACAGTGGATAGAGTTCCAGGACAGGATAGAGTGTCAGAAAGATTCATCTTTATGAGTTCAAATCTGTTTTTAGACACTTAATAGCTGTGTGACCTTGGACAAGTCACTTAACCCTATTTACCTCAGTTCCTCATCTGAAAAATGATCTGGGGAAGGACAGGATAAACTACTCTGGTATCTTTGCTCAGAAAACCCCAAATGGGGTCACAGAGAGTCTAACTAGACTGAACAACAAAGTTACGACAAACAAAAACAACCATTTGTATCTCAACCATTTCTGTATCTAGATTTACATTTGTCTCTCTGTCTACCAACTCTATCTATATCTCACATGTACATCTATTCCTATGCCTATGCACATGTTTACATCTACATCTATATCCATATCCATATCCATATGTTTCTGTCTATCTGTTATCTATATCCTCACTCCTTTACATGAAGGTTACTGTCTTAAAGAACTGCTTCATTTTTATTTGTGTATGTGTGTGTGTGTGTAAATATATATAATGTGCATATTATACGTACGTAAATATATGGGTATATGTACATAGCATTTACATATATACATATATTTTATAGCAATAACTTACATGGACATGTGTATGCTGTGCATGTGTGTGCATGCACCTGCATATATATGTATACATGCATATATGTATGTATGTGTACACATACATAATGGGAATACATGCAAAATAAATTTATAGTAATAAGAGAGAGACTCTAGTATATGGGATACAGAAAGATTTCCTACAGAAGGTGATATTTGAACTGGTTTTTGTAAGTGAGTCTAAATAGATAATGCTCTCCAGACATGGGGAATAGCCAGTACAAAGGCACAGAGATGGGAGATGTGTCATATGGGAAGGATGCCAGTTTGGCCGAATCATCAAGTGCAGGAAGGAGAACAATGTATAACAATGCCACAAAGTAAAAAAGCCAGTTATTTCAAGGCTATAAAGAGACAGCAAAAGTATCAAATTCACAGCCAGCTAAAACTCCTGAATGCAAAACCTATTTAAAATGTAATTGGGAAATGTTTAGTCAAATATATAAAAATACAAAACAATTCAAATAATAGTAATTTGTTGTTTAGGGTCAATATGTGTCTCACAAGAAGTCGTTCCTATTTGAGGTTGACACTACTCATTGAAAAACATTAAATCCTAAAGAGATCAGTTGATGTTTGTCCCCAGATCTTAATAGGGAGCCCTGTGAGCTTATTGAACAGGGTAATAACATGATCAGATCTACACTTTTGGAAAAATTGTTTGGCCATTGAGTGGAAGATAAACTGCAAAGAAGAAAGTTGAGGCAGAGAATTGAATTAGAATATTGTTGCAGTAGTCTGACCTAAAGGTAATGAGGCTCTGAAAAAAGTTGGTGACTGAGTGAGGATCGGGAAGGGAACAGACTTAAGAGACTTTGTGTAAGTAGAATTGATTGGATATATGCAGTAAATGAAGGAGAGTGAAGAGTTGAACATGACATTGAGATTAAAGACTTGTACAAGGAGGATGATCATTTATGTGTTGGAAATGAATATGCTTGTATTGAAACTCAGTCCAGCCAAAACCTTCCTTCATAAGCATTCAGCATCTATGGTAAATCTTTCCACCCAACTTTGTGGGGCTATAAAATTACACGGGATATTGGACATCATCTGGAACCATGTAGGGCTCGGAGTCAGGAAGGTCTAAGTTCAGATTCAACCTCAGATACTTACTGGACAAGTAAGTTTGTCCAGTAAGCAAACCTGTTTGCCTCAGTCTTCCTCATCAAATGATCTGAGGAAGGAAATGGCAAACCACTCCAATGCCTTTCCTTAGAAAACCCCATGGACCAGAACACCTGGTGTTCTGTGGTCCATGGGGTCAAGATATGTCAGACATGACTGAACAACTGAACAAGAGATCATGTAACCACATTCCCTTATTTTATAGAAAAGTAAACTGAGAGTGAATTTCAAATGAATTGTCTGGCATCACATAATATGCAAGTGGAAACATGATTCAAACGAAGGTCCCAGGATTTTAAATTCAGCAATCTCTCCATTCCTCCACACTCTAAATATTTTGTAGAGAAGGTGACTGCCTCTATTAAAGCAACATAGCATTCATATGCCTATAAATAAGCACATCAGCAATTTTACAGGAATTTATCTTGCCTGAGTAAAAGAGAAAGAAAAAGTTATATCTCCAAAGAAGCCTCTGTAAAAGACCCAGTTGTAATTTTATAGGCTATGCTTCTTGCTTCCAACTTTAATAACACCATGCTGTAAATCAGACACTTACCCATCTTATGCCCATAGCCCACTGTGATTCATTAACAAATTTCTATCAAAGTGCCTTTTATCTGTAAGTTTACAGTTTTGCAGTCCTCTAATTTTTGACAAACCCTAGCCACAGAGGGGAAAATCATTGATTCAGTGTGAAATTTGATTTTCCTTTGAGACTAGAATTTCATTTGAATTATTCAAAAGCTTTTCATGAAGATTTTTAAATGCATTTTTGTGCTTCAGTTGATTACTTATGATGTTTTGTTTGATGCCTTTTATCCAAAAGCTAACATAAAAATAATTCATTAAGTCTTAATTCAGAAAGAAATCATCTAGGGCAAAAAAGTACGTTAGCACATTTCCTGCCAGGAGTCATGGATATATTAGGGATATTTGTTTATAATGTGGTTTTATAAAGAAACTGAGGTATTAAGACAAGACCAGAATAAAACCTAGATGTTCTATTTATTATCTTTCTGTCATATGTTAATATAATAAAAATGATTTTAATTGTATAGCTATTTATTTTTAACAAAATGCTTTCTTATCAGCAACCCTATGAAGATATTATTTATGTTATTAGTCCAAATTTAGAAGTAAGAAGATTGAGACCTCAAAAGAGGAAGTGACATATCCATAGCTAGTTGGAGCTGGTACTTGAACTTTGCTCATTTAAGGACAAATTCATTCTATTTTCCATTTCCATCTTTTTCCTTGAAGAAAAAAACTTCCTAGAAAGCTTTTACTTTGTTTAAATTGAAATAAATTGGAGTAGAGAAGAGGAAATGGAGCTCTTACTCTTCTAGTGGAAAAGTCCAAAGGAATTCATCTCTAAGGAGAGATTTCAGACACTCTAGTATGTGGATGGAGAAGAGGAATTTAGGTAGAAGCCTTTGCCCCTCAAATCACACACTGTAGGTAACTATATACAGAGGAGAAATTTCCTGTTGTTTTAATCTTTTCATTACTCACTCTAAAACTGGAATTATTTCTTACACATTGGTTTGGGTCCCAGACTCTTACACTGCTCTTTCTGTATAATCTTTGATTTCCCTGTAAGCACACAATACCTGCTTTGTAGAGGGTACCTAATGAATTCTTCATGATTGAGTTGTCTTTACTCTTGGGATGTTCTTTAGACTACTAAGAACTTGGATCATGCTTTTAAAGGAGTTAAATCATAAGCAAATTTCTCAGACTATGCCCTTGTGTGCCCATATAAAACACGCACCTCTTGGCACAGCTTCTAAATACTGATGATCCCATAAGGATAGATGATGTCTAGGATAATCCTAGGCAAAAATCATCAAAAGTTTTTTGTACTTGATGCTTCCTTTCCAGCTTTCCTTTTCATTTCCCTATTCCACTTATATCTGCACATTCCTCCCTAACCATACCCCTACCCCAGGATCTAGAGGCTTGCTATTGTTTTCTGCTCCAAATTATTTATTCCTGATTCCTTAAGTTACTCTGACTTTCCTGTATTCCAAAAAGTCCGTATTTTAAAATTTCCTCTTTTACCTTTTCTCTACCTCTACCCTAAGAAACCCAATGAAGTTAATAAGCATTAATGTGTGAATTTTTGAGATCTTGTCATAACGGTTCTATTCCTCCCCATCCCCACACCCCACACATAAAAACATTCCACCTGTTTCCTTATTATCCCAAAGGAAGAATTAATTAGTGCAAGTTCTGCTTTTTCACAGATTTAAGGTGATGAGATGGAACTTCATTTTAATTACACGACTTAGAATTTGAGAAGTTAAAGAAGAAGAAATATTTGTGACCCTCCCTATTACCCTTCCTTCCCCTCCAATTTGGTGGGAAGAAATCTCCATTTGGAGAGAGATGATCTACACTCAAATCTTTCACCCCTCTGGATCGTAGTTCTCTAGCCTCTAAATGGGAGGATATGGATCAAATGAAAGAATGATGAAAACATTTATTAAGTAATTACTCTATACTAAGTACTATATGAATAAGCACTGGGGATACAAATAGAAAAGCAAGATATCCTCTTCTCTCAAGAGGTTCTATTCTGACAGGGGGGACATGGCACAGATAGGAGGCTTCAGATGCAAGGGAAATGACTGGTGGTTCGGTGGTAATTCAGCTATTTTTTTATATCATTCCACTAAAATCTGTTTCTGCTGCTGAACCATCTGACAGTATCAAGGACTTTATAGTAGAGAATTTTCTTTTGGGGGTTTTCAGTAGGTATAACCCTGAGGAAATCAGAGCTGTTGCACCTACAAAGATATTGCTAGACAGCATTTCCACAAGGGCTACTTGAGTGGATGATGGCTCCAGGTGTTTTGAGGGGTAGTTGAGTTGCAATCTGGGAGACTGCTATTCCTGTAACTCTCCTGTAACTGCTATTCCTGTAAAACTATCTTTTTCTGAGAGGGGGTTGGCATTTGGTATTAGTAATACCAAGGATGACCAGTCTCTTTTTCAAAAAATTTGCTTCCCTACTCAATGGCAGTGCTATAAAGGGCACTGAAATACCTTGGTATCTGGAGATCTAAGTCTTGGGCTATCTCCAGTGTAGTCCAAAGTGTAAACGTACTAGAGATGGTAACAATGGTTTGTTCTCTAAGGTACCTGTCAGTTTTGAGGCAAGTCTCATCCTCTGGTGAAAAAATAGCAGGTCATAAAAATCATACCAGAGGATTTCTCTCTGACAAAGTGGAACCCGGATCTAGTTTGTCTAGGAACTATCCCTACACAATAGGATGCTGGTTAAGATTGACTTTAGATGTCCTCACCTCCCATTTTTAATTTCCTCATTTGTAAAATTAAGGGGTTGGATTGAATGATTTCTAAGGTTCCTTCTGGCTTCATAAGTATATGATTTATATCCAATTATCATGCTATGTAATTCTGCATGTGCATATCATTAAATATGAACATTAATTTTATTGTTTCATTTGATTATAATACTAAGCTATAAATGTATACTCAGTCTCCATAATTCATGTAGTGTGATCAACTTACATAAAATGATCCTCTACTTACAATTTTCCAACAATTAGAGAGAATACAAACACCTCGAATACTTATCTTTATATTGCTTTTAAACATTGGCAGGATTTGTCAGTGATCCTGAAGATGCTATAACAAGAATATAATTTAAATTCATATCATTGTTATTAGACACTTTGGTATCTGGAAATCATTGCTAGAATATCTGGAATTAAAAAAAATTACAGGAATCCCAGGGACTTCTAAGCAGAATATGTGACCTTCAAGGGAAAGAAAAATTCCTTTTTCTGGGAAAGCTGAAAATATGAAGGGCTGATTCTTGACACACTGTGCACATTTCCTATCATTTTGAGATCAAATAAGTTCAGACACACCAAATTTCTTCTTGTATCCATGCACTGGGAAAAGAGGCAGAGGTGAAGAAAAAGCTTGCTCAAGCCACTCACCTAATAACTCTCTATTTTAATTAATTACTCTGCCAATGTAGATGCTAAATGTTTTATTCATTTATTTCTATGATGATGATTGATGGCAAATATTGTCAGTGCCCTCCAAAGTCATCAGCCTGAAGCAAAACTGAGAACATCCAGTCTAGTTACAGCTCTGGTAACTTTGAAAAAGCAGTTTGAGGAATTTCTTCAGCAAGGCAGACAAACATAAGATATTTAAAATATATATATGTATATATATATACATATATATATATATATATATATATATATATATATATATATATGTATATATATACATATATATAGCAGTGTCATCACTGGGACCGTGGATTACATTAGGCTAGCAGTCTATGGCAAAAAGACAAGACCAGAAGAGCAGAAGCAAGGTTGAATAAATAGTCACATTTATCTTGTGTTTAAAGAATGGCAAAATACTTACAATACCCCCAAGGGTCAGGCAGTAAAAAATTGTATTTCTCATTTTAGAGATGAGAAAATATTATTCCCATTTTTAGATGAAGCTCAGTGAGACTGTGATTTACCTTGAATCACATAGATAATAGTTATTGGATCTGGGATTTGAAACCAAGTCCTTTCCCAGTTCCAAATTCCCCATACTTTCTATGATACCACACTTCTACTCTGAGTGAATAAGTTGGATAGGAGACCTAGAAATCAACTAGACCTGGTGTGGTTATTGGATGCTTGTAGTCAGTACTTATCAGCAAGTTGAGTAGTTTGGAGTTTAGTTTACAGAGATATTTTATGTCAATGAAGTAGTATGAATTCATGCCTTGAATGCAAAGAGAAATTATATACATGAATATTTGAGGTCAATGATTCTCACGTTGGGAGCCAAAATTGGAGGGAAGCAGGATGTAACCAAATGTGATTGCCACCCAAGACAAATGAGCAAATGCCTGGGTAGGGTCAGGTAAGAAATACAAAGGCTGTGTTTTAAAACTAAAAACCTCCTTAAAAATTTTTTAAAATTAAAAAAAAAACATGACCACACAGTTTCAAAAACCATAGTAAGTCCTTATGACAGATAGAGGAAATCTGTAATAAAAAGATCATGAAAACTAAGGCAAATTAGTGCCCTATATAAGACAAGGAACCAATTCTGAGCATAAGCAGCTTCAAGCCCTTAAGTTAGAGTACACATGGGACCTATTATATTTCATAGTTAGGTGCACCTAAATGTGAAATGAGCAAGTCTGCAAGAGTACCTGACTGAAAAATAGAGGAAAAGGCAAGGGGTAGGGGGGGGAGTTGTAGGCCCCGGTGGAGACTTTTATATCTTCTAATTACAAAAATAGACAGGAATATAAGGACATAGCATTCCAATAGCAAAGAACTTGTGGAAAATATGGTCAAATTCAATTCAATTAATTCATTTTAATTTATTCAGATTTTCTGAAGTTTCTTCTATGCTTCAGGCTCTGTGCTAGGTACAGGGGGCCCAAAATAGACAAACTAAACTGCCCCTGCCTTCGAGGAAATCATATTCATTTGGGTGAAGTATGTTGTCAAAATGAGAATCATGAGACATGTTTAAATGAAAAATCTATCCAGGTTTTATTAGTGACCTAAGTTTATAGGAGGGCAGCTAGATGCCACAGTAGATAGAGTGCAGTAGATATGTCAGGAAGACCTGAGTTCAAACCCTACCTCTTTCTACAAGGGCAAGCCACTTAACCCTGTTTGCCTCAGTTTCCTGTTCTGTAAAATGAGCTGGAAAAGGAACTGGCAAACCACTTCAGTATCTCTACGAAGGAAACCTCTGATGGGGTCAGGAAGAATTGGATACAGAGGAAACAACTGAATAATTACAACAAAGATTACAGGAAGAGGGTTTATTTGGAATTGTTGTCAGTTATGCATTCATTCTATGAAAACCCTTGTAATGAACTTTGAAATTAGTTATAAAAAAATTCCTGTTTTCTTTTGAATGGGATGCTACAATGCTCAGCAGAAGTTGATAGCGGGATGAAATCTTAGTCATTATTTGATCCAGCCCCTTTATTTTGGAAGGAAGAAAAGGGAAGCCCAAAGAAACATAATGGTCTGCCCATTACGCAGCTTATAAGTAGTAGATGAAGTATCTTAATTCTGGTTCTCTGTCTCCAAATGTGTCCTTTCTGGTCTACAAAAAACAGTAACTTCCAATAATGACAGAATGCTTATGTTTAGTCTCTTAAGTCATGGATTGCTTTGGCCCAGTCCAGGAATTCTAATTATTTCAGCTGTTATGACTTTTGAGACATTATATTTTTGGCTACCATATTTTTCCCAAAAACAAAACCTCAAAGCATGCCCTCTGAGTTAACCTAACATTGTACATGTAAATGATTGATTTTCCCCCAGCATTCTCAGGAAGATAGAACCATTGTCTTCTTTCAGTTTGTTTTTCCTTTTTTATATCACTTTACTTCATGTCATATCAGAGTCCATGACCCGAAGGAAAAGTAGCTTTGTATCACACATAAGCCAGTGACAAAAGATCAAAGTCTGTCAGTTTCAACAAAAGAGATTTGAGATTTCTATAGACTGGATTTTTATGTCAATCATACTGTTTCCTTATACGTAGGGAAACACCCTTTGAGGAGTACTATGACCCACCTTTTTGTCCAGTGTACTTAAAATAGAGAATTGGTCCTCAGTTCTAGGCAGCTTATATTTATAACAATTTAGGAAGTTTTCTGTAGCCTAGAGTCTTAAAAACAGCCCCAGTGCAGTTGTATTCTAATTTCAGTGTATTTGATTTGCAAATAAATAGATTCACACACCCCCTCCCCCAGTTTTTAACTAGACTATGTTTCTGGATTGTGTTTTTATGGTGTTTCATGTTAGCATCCTGTTTTCATTCCCTTTGGAAGACTTTCCCCTCACACATGAACTGAAGGTCTTCTGACCAAGATCAGTATTCGTTTTAATAAAAACTACCAGGAATGATATGTGGTAATATGTGCAAAAAAAATTAATAGGTTATTCTTTTAAATGTTTCAATGTCCTTCACATGTGATGACAGATTGTACTGTTCCCACCAGGTATAGAATACTGTGAAGTATATTGCTAGAAATATTACTCATATCTCTCAGGTTGAAAAGAAATATCTTCAAACTAATTTTGGAAACATACATATACACCACATTTCATGAATGTGCTTATTTAAACCTTTATCATTTTTAATTTAATGAAAGGGTTGCCAACTTAATGATATTTAAGCATCTAATATTTGAAGATTTCCTTATGTTCATATTCTCTCCACTATCTCAGATTACCACCTAGTGCATCCTATTAGGTGGTCTTTAAATGTTTCTTGGCCTCATAATTTACTTTAACCAAACTAGTAATATTTCTTTTAACTAAACTGGTCTGGTCCTCAGATACCAATTATACTTTCCATTTCATTACCTACTCAAAGCTTTTCCAGCTAGTTAGCTTCTGTCAGAACTTATTCTTAGTTTGTGTAATGTTTGAGAGATAAAATATCACTGGGAGGTATCAAGGGAGGACTTTGTTGAATTTCATTGATAAACTTTCATTTTCCTTTCCAAATTCCTTTAAACTTTATGTAAATGACTTCATGCTTTTAGAAAGTGATTAGATTGCTTGTAAAGATTAATTATAGGCTACCAGGTAAAAGAAATTATGATTTTGTGTATTAATTCACTTTTAACCTGATTAAGTCATCTTGGGAATATGTACAAAAATAGCCAGTCTTTAAATATTCTGAAATCCACCCATCTGTGACATCACTTTAATTTATACCATTTGGAGATTAGCTTTCATTACTTTTTGACAAGGAGATCATTAAAATTATATTCAGGTTTTTACCCCTAGTCACATGAAACTTAAAAAAAAAAGACTTTATTTTACAAATCCCTTCATTCTATAAATTTAAGAAGCAAGGTGGCCTTCCTATTACACAGATAAGAATGTATAAACCTTCCTTCCCCCCAAGCTCTAGAGGTTCTCTACTACCTCCAGGATCAAATTTAAAATTCTCCATTCTGTTTTTAAAGCCCATCATAATCTAACTCCTTGTATTTCCATTCTTCTTACACTAGACTCCCCTCCACCTATTCTAGTGACACTAGCCTACTGGCTGTTCCCTGTACCAGGCATTCCATCACCTGCATTGGAGGCTGACCCCTATGCCTAGAATTTTTTCCCTCTTCATCTCCATTTCCTGGCATCCAAAGCAAAATCCCATTTTCTTCATTTATCTAGTCCCTTTAGTGCCTGCTCTTTATTGATTATCTCTCCAATTTATCATGCATACATACCTTGTTTGCAAATAGAGATTTACATGTTGTCTCCGTTAGATTGTTAGATTGTCAACTCCTTAATAGCAAGCAATGTTTTTTTCCTTTCACTGTAGTCCCAGAATCTAACCCAGTAACTGCTGCATAGAAGGCACTTAATAAATGCTTGTTGACTTGACTTGTTATCATAAATGTCTTTCATGTTTCTGGGTTGAAATCAAAGTAACCTCAATGCAAATTCTAGATTCACATCTTCCTCTTTGGTGCTATTTCACTAGGTGCTTCAGAAAGGAAATTACTTAAACATTGTAAACCTGCAATTTGGGGAACATGAAAAATGTTCATACTACACCTACAGTTTGAGTTGTCCTGTTATAGGAGGAACATTGACATTCTACATCATCAAAGACCATACTGGCAAAGCCAGAAGGGCAGAGTCCTCTTGAAAGTCCTGTCAACAGGAAAAAAAAAGTTCCAATCTAATTTTATGACAATCTTTAAGTCTTTTATCTGAGGACCAGCCTATCATGTTCAGCATGAATCATCACAAGTTTAGAGAGCAGGTTTATGAATTGTTCCTAACGCCTCTCAGAGTTTATCCATCGCTGAGCTGTATATGTAAAGAGCACCCACGCTGACAAAAAGCATAGCTCCCTAAAGGTTTAAAGTAAATATTTTCATACTAGACATAAATGTCAGAAATCCTAAAAGGGTCTATCTTGGGTTTCTGGGGCATGGAGGAGGAGAGTTAAGTTGTTTCCTCCAACTCTGCTAATTTTAAAAGAAAAAAAGAAATACAGCAAATCACTTTACCTCCCTGAGCTCCAGTTTCCTAAACTGAAAAATGAGAGTGAACCAGATGACCTTTTTAAAAAAATTATATCGATGTCTTTTGTTTGATATCAAATACACTTGCAAATATATTTCTCTTTTCTGCCTTAAAGTGTAAACCATCCCTAGTTTAAAAAAATAGAATAAAAAAGGAGAAAAAAAGGTCAGTAAAACTGACCAACTTATCAACTGAATCTGTCAAAAATCTACATTGTTTCATGCCCATAGTTACACACACACACACACACACACACACACACACACACACACACACACACACATCTGCAAACAAGAGAGCAAGTTTCATTTCTTCTTCTTTTGCTTGAGGACCAGCTTGTATCAGATGATTTTAAGGTCCCTTCCAGCTATGATGGTCTGTGATTCTAATAAAAATGTATTCTGAAATCCAGCAACTACTTCCAAAAGTATCCAAAGACTGTGTATTTAACTCTACATTGCCACCCCTTTGCTACCTTGCTCATTTAATATGATTCAGCAAACTGTCACCATGGAGAGGGAGGATGAACTTGCAGTTAGGGAGGAAATAACAGAGGCTCAGTTTCTGGAATCTATTCTTGGCCCTGCTGCTGACTCACTATGCCTTCCAGCCAGGCATCTCTTAGTGTTTCTATTTGTAAATAGAATTCATTTCTTGTCCAGAGGACTGAGAGGTGCAGAGATGAAAACCACTGCTGAACTCTGTTGGAATGCCATGACTCCATGTAGCTATATTTTATCGGCAATACCATGAATGTTACCAAACAAAGGAAATAAAGAAACTCTTTTGCATGGAACTATGGATTAACTTTGCTCCTGAAAGACCATGAAAGTTCCATTTATTTAGCTGTTGCTTACACAATTCTTTCACCAGGCCTCAAGCAATTCTAATTATAAATTGTGGTTTCACAGCATTTCCCTTGGTACACTTAATACCATTGATGCCTTCCTTGAAATTTTTTGTCATTTCAGGTATACATATATATACATATATATGTATATATATATATATATACATATATATATTTCCTTGAAACTATCTGATCATATTATCTTCTTCATAAGAAAGTTTCCCCTGATCAGTCATATTTATTTCCCTTGGTTTGTTTTGTACCAGGAAGAAAAGTACTTACCATTTTGTATTTTCCTTTTGCCAAACAGGCAGTCATGGACCTGACCTTTGGAGACCACAATTGTGTGTGTGTGTGTGTGTGTGTGTGTGTGTGCGTGTGTGTGCTTGTGAGAGAGACACACAGAGAGAGAGAGACAGAGACAGAGACAGAGAGAGAGAGAGAGAGTGTAGAGGAATAGTAGCTCATTCTAAGGTCACAAAATCTTGGATTTCTAGCTAGCAAAGATCTTTGAGGACCAACCCTTCTTTTTGCATATGAGGAAATCTTTTCATAGGTCAATGATTTGCTTAACACACATGAAATAAATGTCAGAGCTCAAACTTCAACACGGTTCTTCTAATGGAAAATTCATCATTCTGTTCACTATGGCATGTTGGGTCCCCAAAACAGTGTTAATTGCATGACTTTGAATATAAAGACAATATCAGTAATGGAATGTATTTGGTGAACTTAAAAAACTTCTATTTAAAAATGAGTTGGGGGAGGGGGATGGATTAAGGGAAATTTGCTTTAAATGATTTTTTTAAATCAAAAAGAGCCTTTGGCCATAGAAAAGCACAATATGAAGTCATTGCTTTCTCTCTTACTATCATTCATCTATCTATCTATCTTTCTGTCTGTCTGTCTGTCTCCTCTATTATCTGTTTCTATTACATATCTCTTTACTTATCAGTCTATCATCTCTATTGTCCATCCATCTTGTTCCTAGCTATCATCTAACTGTCATCTATATCTACCTCTATATCTCTATTTTTATTTTTACCCAGATATTTTCAATATATCATTGTAGACATACATATATATATATGTTTTGTCATGTAGTTAACAGTACTTAATGATATGGAATATTTTGTAGCTCCCTTCTTTACATTTGAGCAGAGACGAAGAGAATTCAATTGACTTATAGAAGGTTACACAGATTTTAAGCAGAAGTCATGGGACTAGAATTCACAACATTCTACCAAATTCCATCAGTCTTTTTACTACTTGAAGAAATGATACAAAGAATTTTAATTGAAGGGGCTTGATTAAAACTTAACGTTGTCAGATTGATAAAAGCCTTGTAAGGGATAAAACCATCTGTGCTAATCTTGAATTTTTGAAAAGAGGAAAGATTTTCAAGGGAGGTATGAGACTTTGCTTAATTATTCTTTTTCAGCAAGTATCTGAAAGGACTGAATTATGAGCATAACATACAGTAAAGTAAATCAAACCGATAAATAGCACCACGGCTTAGCTTTCTGATTTGAGTTGCTGCCTTTGCTGTCAGAAGTCCTTGAATTTCTACGCCATCATTGTATACTATACATTCTCACATTATTTCTATACATTTCCTCTACTAAATTATATGCTCCTTGAGAGCAGGGGCAAAATCTCATTCATATTTGCATTTCCAAGTTATATAACACTGTACTATACATGTAAGTATTCAATATATGTTTCTTGTGCTTGGTTTGTTTGAATCTTAAATAATATATCATTCTCACCTCTATGAAGTCCTTTTGAGCAAATCACTTGAGTTCTATTTTCATCAATTTCCCTACTCTTAGAGATAAGCAGTAAATATAAAACAGATAAATAAATGAAGAAAAACATTCAAAACTTTGAGCCCCTTGAAGGAAAATCTATTTGAGCACAGAACACTGCATTGTCATAATTATGCTAAGTATATATATATATGTAATATGTGTCTAAATTATATTATATATATATCTCTAATATATATATATATATATATATATATATAATGTCTAAAAAAACAGGAGACCTTTCTTTGAGGCATTTCACAGATAGCTATGACTCCAATGGTTTACTCCTTTTGCCTGAGAGGGCTTGAATAATTGTTTAGTCAACTTTTTCAGCCACCTACAACTCTTCATAACTCCATTTCTTGGCAAAAATATTATAGTAGTTTGACATTTCCTCTGCCAGATCATTCTACAGAAGTGGAAACTGAGGCAAATAGGGTTTGCCCATGGTCACAGAGGTAGTAAGTGTCTGAGGCCAGATTTGAATTCAAGAAGATGACTCTTCCTGACTCCTGGCTCAGCACTCTATCCATGTGATCCCTAGCTGCTTTGTTCCTGGAGTATTTAAGGGGAGCTATTTAGCAGTGACGGTCTACATTTCTCTTGGTATATTCTACCCAAAGAATACAAGCATCTACTAATCTCACTTCACTACAGAAGACAATAATTTGTAAATGGATGCCAAAAGATTACTGGATTCAAAAGATAAATATTTGTTTTATTATTATAAAAATGTTATTTAAAAAAATTTGAGGAAGATTCTGAAATATCTTCAAAAAAATTTATATATATGTTTAATCAAAAATACCTTCATTCTTCCCCCTGAGGGTCATCACAAATTGCTGGTCATCTAGATTTTTATCTTCATCCTGACCTTGAGTCAAGTTCTTCCTTGCTCTTCTAGATCATCTCCTTGCTCACTTCATAGTCTTCATGACACTCTAATTGGCGATTTTTTTTTAACAATGAATTCATTATATGCTACCCTTGGATTTCTTGTTTCTGTTTCTTTTAATTGTTCATTAAATAAGCAATTTTCCAATATTTCCATTTTTTCTTTTTCTTTTTTCAATTTTTTAATTCCCCACTTTTTGGTCAATAAAAGACATGTATCCCATAAATGATTTATGTATAAGCTAATTTTATAAGACTTTTTTTTATAGATATGGACAATGAAGGCATCATTGATCTCATAGTGGGTAATTTCCTCTTGCCATATAACCTGGAAGATTTTAGTCAGACCCAGGGATTATATGAACACGATTATAAGACACTTTTTGCACAAATAAAGTCAGATTTAAGTGGAAAAACATCAGTTGTTCATGGGTAGGCCGAGCTAATATAATAAAAATGACAATTCTACCTAAATTAATTTACTTATTTAGTACCATACCAAT
>CM053771.1:317119451-317165551 GCA_028658325.1 Potorous gilbertii | reverse complement strand
ATATCTGAAATAGATACCCCATGGGCTCGAGCCATGGAGGAGCTCAAAAAGGATTTTGAAACTCAAGTCAGACAGGTGGAGGAAAAACTGGGAAAAGAAATGAGAGAGATGCAAGAAAAGCATGAAAAACAGGAAAATCAAGATGAGATAAGAAGGTAGTTTAAGGAGATAGTGGAATCACATTATCATCTAATTCTCCCAGAATGAATCAAGAACTTTTTTAAAAGAGGTAAATCAAGATTTAATTATTTTTCTTTAAAATTTTTGGAATCACACTAATTAGAAATAAAAACATAGCACGGACAGAGGTGGCAGGAATTTTCAGGATCCACCACCTTTGTACAAAGCAATCAAGTCCATTACAGCCCTTATTTTCATTACTTCCAAGCCAGAAAATCAAGAATTCTTTGAGATACATTATTAAATTAGCAGGTCCAGTATGGTATCACTTTCTTTTCATTCAAGGAGAATCTAAGCCAACATTTTACAAAGTGGGATCTCTTTGACATTGCTATATGTTGCCTAATGCTTAGATAAAATATTAAAAAAATTCAATCAAATAACAAAATGTTGAGGACCACAAAAGCTAAGCTTCCAGCTTATGGATAGATTCATTCATTGTTTTGCATTTCAACTGTACTGGATTCATAAAGTAACACAGGCTTAGACTTATAACCAAAATATGTCTGCTTGCTAGGATTTAAGAAGGATGGATACATAGCAGGGTTCTGAAACAGCTGCTGAATGATGAGTTACAATGGAACAACTGTAAGCATGGTGAGCAAGAGAAATTGAAGACTCATTTGAGGACTTCGGATATGATGAACAGTGTTAACCAGTTGAAGCTTATGAGAAAACTAAAGTGAAAAAACAAAACAAAACAAGCTGGTATGCTAGCCATTAGCAGCAGAATGTTCCTATACATGAAAATCTAGAAGCGAGGTCTATCTAGAGTACTAAGATTAACAATAACAGAGGCTGCCAAGGCAGGACAATAGAGTTATATCTTCCACATTCTGACTTTCCCCATTATAGTTTTGATATATCATGGGTTGGTATCAGAAATTAAATGGGAATTTGGGGCGAGTTTTGTGAAAAATGAAATGCAAAGGCCAGCAGACAACACAGAAAAAGTTTAGAAACTAAGAAATGCATGAAATATATGTATAACATCAACATTTTTATATTATAATAATTCAAACTTCTTCTCTTGTACAGAGGTAGGGACAAAAATTTTACATGGATTTTCCAGATTGCAGGGGCATAGGGCTCTTAATCCCTACAAAGTGGAAGGAATAACTGTATATAGTACTGGTCCTTATCATGAAAATATCTTATAAACACATTGTTATGCCTTTACAGATTATTCAAAAGGTTTTTGTCATCTCTTCTAATGATAACTAATGCAAAGGTCTCAGGTTAGAGCAGATTTTGATACCAATATTTCACTGTCTTTTTTAAAATACTTAATCCATTTATTAAATAACAATGGCCCGAAAAGACCTTTCCATTAGCCTCCTTCTTCTCTGAGAACAAGTCAGGCATTCCAATTTTTTAATTCTTACCCCTTGATCTATTTTGACTTATAATAAGGCAGACTGGAGAAACTCCAACTTGTTTTGACAGAATTCTTATCATGAATTCTTATCTACCAAAAACTTCTTGGAAACCAAATTAAATACTTCACAGTCAATCTTTGTCAACTATCACAACATTATTGACTAATAGTTTCAGTAACACAGAAAAAAAATAGAAAGGACTATGAAGCATTTGTAAAATATTAAAGAAGGGGAGTTGTTTGTGACTGTGGCAGGATTTGGGGATGTGTACAAGGTTCTAGTATTTGAGGAACAGGATGAATGCAAGGACTATAGGAAGGCAAATTATATGTATGAAGAAAGTCACATCTTTCCCCTGAAAAATCAAAGCCATGAAAGTTAAGAATTGCTGACCTTGAAGGGAAAAAAATTGAGACATCTCAAAGAAAAGGAAAAAGCCCTATATATATGGACTACTGTACGTTGAGACAATGATAGCTAGTCTTTTTATAGGAAACTGAAGCTGAGATGTTCATGACCTGCCCAAGGTTACCCAGCTAGAAAGTGTCTGAGAGATCTCAGGACTTCCTAACTCCAAGTTAACTGCTCTAGTCACTGTACAAGCTAGCTGAATAATTTAATTTTATGTGAATTAATGGTAAACTTCCTTTTCAGATAACACTGGAAAGTTAAACAACATCCTTTTTTCTTTCTTTCTTCCTCTCATTCCCACTTCCCAGTAGCATCCTTTTTAGAATATCTGTGCCATTGGCTACAATGCCTTTTTTGTTTCATGTAGTAGCATACAGGTTCTTTGTAACAGATTCTTTAACTTCAAGTAATATAGCTGATGAAGCAGCTAGGTGGTAGCTAGCAGCTAGTAAATAGAGTGCTAGGTCTGGAGTCAAGAAGAGTCATGTTCCTGAGCTCAAATCTGGTCTCAAGAGAGGGTTTCCTTTTGCCTCAGTTCCTAAAATGAGCTGGAGAAGAAAATGACAAAACACTCCAGTAACTCTGCCAAGAAAACCCTAAATGGGGTCATGGAGAGTCATACATGACTGAAAAAAAGACTGAACATCCACAAAATTTTACTGAGGAAATCTGTGTTTTAAGATGTGTCCTGGTTTCTGTGTCACTTGATGCTTTGTATAACATTGCTTTGGCCTTTTCTAAAAGAGTGTGCCTGGCAGTCATGCATGACACTGTCCCATTCCCAACAATAGGAAGGGTTATATACTACTGAGCTTCATTCACATTGGCATTTGACTGCAGGGAAAATGCCAAGCTATTCCTACAATCATACAGATTACATGGGGAGGACAATTTGCGTTTATGCAGAATAGACTATCTGAAAGAATATTTGAATTGCCTGAATTTGAATGACTTCAAAATGAACATTTCCCTATTTATGAGGCAGTTGAGGGCATTTCCTGGAAGCTAATTGTAATTGGTATGTAAACAAAATGATGTTTAATGAATGTGCAAATAAAAATTATGTGGTCTCACCGATTAAAATACAGACTGCATGAGAAAAAAGGAAAAAAATAAACATCATTAAAACATATATTTATCATGAGAGCTGCTGCACAGAAAACGTCTTACAAATTCCACTTTCAAAGGACAATTACACAAAAATAATGCTATTTGTTATTCATGGTTTTCTGTTTTATTTTGGTGGATAAACAGAAGAAATATCATATTCATCTTCACTATAGTGGGGTTCAATTAAAGCCTACATTAAATGCTTTATTTTTGATTAGGGATAGATTTTAAAATGTTCGATACCACACTTTATTATTTGCATCTATTATTATATTTTATATATTATATACTATAATAGAGCAGCTATGTGGCACAGTAGATAGAATGCTGGGCCTGAAGACAAGAAGATTCATTTTCCTGAATTCAAATCTGGGCTCAGGAATTTTCTGGGTGTGTGACCCTGGACAAGTCATTTAACCTTGTTTTTCTTTCAGTTTCCTCATCTGTAAAGTGAGCTAGAGAATGAAATGGCAAACCACTCCAGTGTCTTTGCCAAGAAAACCCCTAATGGGGTCACAAAGAATCAGACATGAGTGCACAACATGTCATTATATTCCTATTATATTGCTATACAGATAATATTGTAATTTTAAATATGTTAAGAGTGTTGTTGATAACATTTCATTACTTTACTGGGACATGTATTTCAGATACTATTTCATTCAATATGTATTTTTTTAGGAAAGGTAGAGCTGTGACAAAATGTTTTATAACTGAATTCTACAACAAAATAAGAATTTTAATTCTTTCCTTTATTTTCCGTTTCCTTCTGAAATCATTCTGTGATATCTGTTTGCTGAGACCGACTCTTATGAAAATTGACTTACAAGTTCATCATCTCCCTATCTAATGAAAACATTTTTTGAAATGTCTTCACTCTTGGTTTCCAAAGAGTGAGTACTTAATTTGAAAGGAAAATAAAGCTTTATTTTCTCAGTTGATTTTTAATACAGGTGATTATCAACTATTTTAGTGGTTTGTAAACATCATAGAAATGAAGATAAATAAATCACTTTAGAGGAACAGGTCTAATAAACAAGGAATTTAGTAAGAAACAAACCTAAATGTTTTAAAGAGTTCTCCTTATAAATAAAGGTGGTTAATAAAATAATTTGTAATGAGGAAAACAAGAACAGTAAGCCTACACATACTTAATTGTAAGACATTCTTCAAATGAAAAGTGATGGCATTATTCCAAATTAAATAAATACACTTGAAAATGGAAGCGCTCAAAGTATAATTTGCAATAATTATAAAATATTTGCATATTTTCTGTAATAGGATTAATCATTTAAATAATTTCTGAATTCATGAACAAGTGGCTTTCTATGTTCAAATGTAAAAGAATTATTTTTCTCCACATCTATTTGATATAATTAGGATGAAGACAAATTCACAAGTCTAACAAACAGTGTGCTACTCTAAAGATGCACAAACACAAACCTGTACATTTAAAACTCTCATGTAACAAGTATGAAGAAAAAATTCATGATTTATTCAATAGAATTTGTTCATTTTAATTTCAACTGAAATAGTAAGCTGAAACCATGATTTCCATAATTATATTGATTTTCATCTAAAAATCCAGCGAATCTGATAATGACTTCTGCCATATCTCAAATATTAAAGGACCTACTAGCATCCACATTTGTTGCATCTAGGTATTTTTTTTAAATGAGAAAAAAAATAATAATCAATTTAAAGAAGTAGAATGAAAAATACAGAAACTCTTAGCATGCCCCAAGCTAACCCACATATGAAAACTAGAATAAATAGAAGCCATCCTAAGAAAACATAGAAAGACCAAAGACATTTGATACTTCAAGATGATCATTTCAGTCTTGATTTTCATTATTATTTTGCAGTTTTATTATATCAAATATAAAAGACGATTGTCTAGAGAAACCTTAAAAGTATAATGTCTAGAATACCACAGGATTTCAGCTAGATATACATTCAGTCAAGAGACCATGAAAGGAAAAGTAAATGAATGAAGAAAAAACTGTTAGATTATTACATGCCGTTTCACAGGCAATCCATTTCACTTGGGGAATTGTACAGTTTCAGTGATCGCATGCTGTTCTCTATCATAAAATTCTATCTTTTTAATGACAATATTCTTTGGTGAATACCAGCATGACTACAGATCCTGCAACACCACAATTTATGAAGAATCTAAACCCAAAGCCACTGAAAAGATGAGTGTTTGAGTATGAGTAGCCTGCAGGTTATGTCCAATGTGGAATCATAATTGAATACCTTTTTTTAAAGTAACACTTATTAAGAAATGTTTTTATCAATGACTAATATGGAAGTGTTTTACATAATTGCACACGTATAACTTAAATCTGATTGCTTACCACTTCAGAGAGTAGGGAAGAAGGGATAGAATTTGGAAATTAAAATTTTAGGTAAAAATATTTTTTAAAAGTTTTTTTAAAGAATTATTTTAGTTAAAATGCATTCTAAATTCCCTGAAAAAGACCATATAAAAAACTGGGTGACAGGGCAAAAACAAAAAGGCTCTGCTCAGTAAAATAGCTTATGCTAGTACTTAACCTTTTAACAAGGAATAAATTAATTCTTGTCACTGTGGATGTCACTTAGGACAGGGCTGTGTCCTAAGCCCCCTTCACCCTCTATACTTCTTCATGTGATGATCTCATCAGTCATAAGTTTCATAACCATTCCTATGCTAATGATTCGCAGATCTACCTATCCTGACCCAGGAGTCTATGAAAAAGAACAATATTGGAAGCCAAGGTATGGATGGCCTGAGTTCTGCAAATTAACATCAGAGAGGTCACAGACTCAATGAAATGTGGAGTTATATAAGTACTGAACGATAATTGTCTTCATTTTTCTCCAGGTTGCATTGCTGACTCATCTCCACAGGATTTTATCTACCATGCTTTGAGAAACCTCTTCAGCCTGGAAGTTCACTCCACCCCTGGACTATTTCTCACAAAGAAGTACTTGAGGTCTCTCCGTTTGAATGGCAGAGTCCTCCCCAAACCTCTATTTGAAGGAGAGGGCCAAGGTCAACCATGTCTTCCCTCCCATCTAGCTGCATACTCACCTCCACAGGTTCCATATTCTCATGTCAAGTACTTTCACCCAACTTTATTTTATGTTGGTCTTCCTTATTAGAATGTAAGCTAACAGGCACCATCTTTATGCTTCAGTCTGTACTGCCAGTCCTTAGTGTACACAGTGTGTTGTTGACTGACTGATCAATAGGTCTACTTAACATAGCTTTTCATAATGCATTCAAAGTCAGCTAGCCTAGCATTCTATCATTTAGAAGTCTCTCTTATCTATACTTCTATAATACGATTGTAGCTTATGGACCTCATGATGACCTCGAAGCATAGGATCTCCCTGAGCTGCCATTTGAATCACTATCAAGGACCTTGTCAATCTTAAACATCCCTACTCCACACTAGCCTTCTTCTTCCATTGATGAGTTCCTTCCAGGTCATTGATTTTGATTGGGGGTCAAGGCAAGCTATATTTCATTTTCCTCCAGATGTTACTTCTGAATTCTAGACTTTACCACTTGGCTTCAGCTTCCTCAGCATCTCAGGACTCCTCATTGCCCACAGTGATCTTCTCCATCTGGAACATCTTGTGTTATGCCAACATCCTTTTCCCATTTGTGGATTCTATTGGGGCTTACATTCTGAGGAAAGGCCTGGATCAATCCTGCTTCATTTCCTTCCAGACTTTCTTTTTGGGTACCTTTCCCCTTTGCTTTCCAACTCCCTTTTATATATTGCCTTTCCTCTATTAGGGTGTAAACTCCTTGAAGGCAGGCACTATCCTTTTTTATTCTTGTATTAGCAGACCTAGCACTCAGCACAATACTGGACCCATAATAATACTTAATGAAAGTTCTTGCAAGACATTCTTAATGAATATCTTGTCTTACCAAAGTGTTGAATTTCGTTTAGTTCTAAGCATATCATATTAAAGTACGACTCTTGAGAAAACTACTCATCCATAAATGGTAAAATTAAAGTAAATTTCTATTAACCAGCATATTTTAATAGCCAGAACCAGCAGAAAAATACTTAAATATTATGGATAACCAAATGTTTCTGATATTACCATAGCCTCTCTGTTATTAAAAATTGTGATATAAAAATTGTTCTATTACAAAAGGGAAGTTAAAGTACCAAGTCAACAAACCTCTGGAATCAGGCAGGACATGGAAGTCAGATTGGCTTGATGTTAGAATTGGTTAATTTCCAACCAGTAGACCATAAGAAGTGACAGATATTTCAAAAAAAATGATAATGAGAAAATTAAGAATCTAAAAGTGATTACAAAAATAGTGAGCTATTTGATATCATAACCAGTCACAGAGAACAACAGATAATAGTGTAAATTTGAATTTCTTATAATAGTGGTAGCTCATATCATAATGTTTTAGATTTTGCAAAGTATTTTCCTCAAAATAATTTTGAAATAGAAAATAATGAAACTAATGCTACAAGAAGTTAAATGATTTGCTCATAGTCATTCAATTAGTAAGTGAAATAGGAAAAAGTCAAATCTTCTGACTTCAAGTCCAATGCATTTGTCATGATATCACACTGTCTTTTAGTCAGCAAAGTATAGACTTAAGACTAGTTATTTTCTACCTCTAAGATCAAAATTACACCTATCATAGATTGAAATTACTACAATAAAAAGGCAAAAAAATAATAAAACCTTCAGAGTTTCTGGGAAGTGATGACTAAATGAATTTAACGTCCTAGTATTTGCTAGTTCACCCTTCTCCAGTACCTTTCTACTATTGTTAAACTATACCTTGGGTTGGACTCTACTTGACTGTGCCTTCAAACCCAAATCATGCTGCCTCTTACAGACTGGCCAATAATAGGTCTCAGCACAAGTTCCACTTGTTCATTGTTTGGGTTTTGGTGAATTGGAACGAGTGTAAATAGCAATTGTTTCTGTTCGGGCCAGAAACTCTGAGGATCTTCCCTTCCCAAATTGACTCTTTATGAAGGCAAACTAGGTCATCTTTTTCCTCTATTCTTACCTAGTCTTTAATTACTGAAGGCACTTTACCTCAAGCTGAGACCTGGGAAAAACCTTAGCTCAAAAAAGGCAAAGGTCTCCCACTGTATCTAGGGCCATCTCCAGTCATCTTGATCTACGTCTTGCCAGTGGACTCAAATAACTTCGAAGGAGAGAGTGAGGCTGATGTCTTTGCACAGCTCTGCCTCACTTAAATCCAATTCATTTGCAAGTCACGATATCACTCATCAGATGTCATTGGTTTTCTTTGAGAATTACAACAATTATTCTTGTCTTTATCTAAGTAATAAAAAAAAATATCTCCTAAACCACTCCGTCCTTATTTAGTATTTGCCTCTAACAAATATTCCCCAATTGCCTCTTGGTGATAATGGCATAGTATGGTGCTCTATTAACTCTCCCTCTTAGTTAACTAGTTAACTAGTCTTCTCATGCCCCTAAGTAGAATAAATTTTTTTAAAAATATAGCTACTTTGAGAGCCTCAAACTAATTTACTTTATACCTAAGCCAAAATTCAAACCTCATTTGCTTACACATCATTATCAATGACACCTTACCTTTAGTTATTATGCTTAAGGGCAAAGTAGCCATGGTTCAAGCACCATATTTCCATAAAAATCTTAAAAGAGAAATGTCATTACAGAACACAAATATAGAAGATAAGCATACCAATAAGGAAACCCTATTTTTTATTTGATGCATTTATCTTTCATAAGTTAAGAATTATTCAAACCAAAATTTCCTATATTTAAAGAAAGAAAAACTATTCCTGGATAATTTGCCAATTTAATACAATTATGCAGCTGTATGGTAAAGATTTCATGACAAGGATTTGTCATAATTTTTAAGATGATGAAAGTGAATTTGTTGTTAAATAAATGGAAGAAGTAATAGGACAGATTTGAATTAGACAGGTTAGTGTCATATGTACTGCAAATCCTTTCCCTATGGTGCTTTTAATATCCCCCAAGTCCTTTCCCATCCTTAAAAATGAACTTTTCAGAGTAACAGTTGCTAGCTCCAATTAATTCAACAATATTCAGAAATTCAGGTAAGTGCTTTCCATAGACCTATTGTGTTAGGATGTAATCTCATAATGAAAAGTAATATTTCATGTAGCAGTTTCTTGCCCTCTGGAGCTTTTTCAAAATAATCTCAGAGTCCATATGGCCTGCCATATCTGAAGAGGTCTATCATACCTCTGTAATGACCCAAGAAATGATCATTCTGTCTTTGAGGACCTCCATAATAGTGAACTCAGAACTTTAACTCAGTCCATTCGATTTTTCTATAGATCTAGGAATGTTAGATGTTAAGAAACTTGTTTCCCCCCCCCCACTCCCCATACAGAGTCAAATATACTACTTATTTTAAAAGATCTAATTATTAAGAAACATTTCCCCTGCACAGTCAAAATATCCCACTAATTTCAACAGATTTAATTGTTAGGAAATATTTTTTGTACATGAATCAAAATATAACTCCACAATTTCTACCCTACTGCGTACCATGTAATATAATTTAATTTATATTAAAGCATTGACCCTGGAGGGGAATTAAGAAAACTGAACATCTCCAGTTTAGGATTTTCATTCTCTTCCTTTTATTTTTCTTCCTTAAATTTTTTTTTAAAATTGTGAACTTAACAATAAACAGGCACAGACATTTCAATTCATCATAAAAAGTTGAGAAAAGAACTCCACAAATATATTTTTGAGGGAAAGAGGGACACTGAAGAACTTAGAAAGGCATGTCAAAAGAAAATCCTTATAATGTGTGATGTAAAATGTGACATGCTGTGGTGGAAAGACCTGTTGTTTCTGACGCATACTGGATATTTGATCCCAAGAAAACCACCAAATGCCTCAGTATTTTAGGCACCCTCTAGGACTATAAATTATAAAGAAGGCACCTATTGTAGGGGCAGTTTCCTCATCTACAAGATCACTGTATCAATGAAAGTACATGTCCAACTCCTATCACAAAACCCAAAGTGGTTTTGTGTCACAAAGTAAGCCAAAAACCAATAAAATCAGGTTATATATATATGTATATATGTATGTATTTGGGATATTATGGACCACATTTCCTGAGCCATGGTATTAATATATATATGTATATACATATGTATTTGGGATGTTATGGACCACATTTCCTGAGCCATAGTATTAGTTTCAAGGAATGGTAACAATAAAGTCTTATCTAGGGAATAAGAAGATCAGCCCTGCCTGGGGACTATATTTTATTGAACCTGAGTGCTATAGACAGTAGTTCCCTCATAGGTCAGTGACTCAGAAAGGCAGCCATTGCTTGAGGTGAAAGAAAGTTCATTATAAAAAGATTTTAGGCTTGTATAGATTTAACTAAATCATCAAAGTTCTCTCCTTTCAAGACATTCCCATAAAAACCATAAAATCCTGGGCTATCTCTAGCCTTCCTGATGAATAGTAGGTCACTGAACCCAGATGGTTCTGGAGGAGAAAATGCAGCTAGTGACCTTGCACAGCCCTCCCTCACTTAAATCAAAGACAACCGCAAGTCATGTCATCATCTTGATGTCATGGTCCTCTTCAAGAACAAAAGAAAAACACAACCTGTGAGTGAGTAGCAGGTCCTCTTCTCTCCTCTCCTCCCCTTTCCTCTCCTCTCCTCTGTGTCCTTGCCTGTGTTGCTCTACCGAGGGGAAGGCACACTTCTGTGGCCAAAAGTTGCCTTTTGTTCTTTGGGTTTACTGGCTAGATTTCTTGCTAAAGATCAAGCCTGAAGCCTGATTCAGTCTGGAGTTCATAGATTGGACAATAGTCCCTGCCCACCTAACACAGGGTGAGTAAATACTATATAGTAACTATTTCTCTTTTACCCAGGAACCCTGAAGGTCTTCTCCTCCCAGTTTGATTTTTTTTTCCTTTTTATGTATTTTTGTTAAAAGGGGCCATCACTTGAGTAACTGCTTGAAGAGGTCTATTCATTGAATGAGTGTATCTCACTCAAAGTGAGAATCTGATAACACCTCATCCTGAAGTGGCCAGGGTGTCACATTGCGTCCTGGGCTATTTCCAGTTGTCCTGAAGAATATCAAGCCATTGGACCCAGATGACTCTGGAGGAGAAAGTGAGGTTGGTGACCCTGCACAGTCCTCTTTCACTCAAATCAAAGTCAACTGCAAGTCATGCCATCATCTTGATGTCATGGTCCTCTTTGAGAATGAAGGGCAAACACAACAATAAAATAATCTACAGAGAAATAAAAACAGACTTTCCCCTTTTTTAATCTTTAAATCTCTGGTTTTCCAAGACTATCATAATGATGATGACTGGTGCTGTGATTTCACTGAAATAGGAAGCTCCTGGATAAGAAAATTTCCTCTATAAATTCAGGTGGGTTTCTTCTTTGCAACTTATTATGAAGTTGCCTGAAGCGTTTCAGTGACTTGTCAAATGAAATAGTCATTGTATGTCAAAGGCAAGGATTGAATTTAGGTCTTCTTGGTTTTGAGACAAGCTCTTGTGACATTTATAAAGTGCAAAAGACATAATTTCTTGGTATTTTAATCATTTTATTAATAATGCCAGCATTTTAATATAAGGATGGTCATTTGGCTGACTTTTTCTTAGAGCAAAGGCAAACTGCAGACTCATGGCTGGCTTATTCACCTATTGGAAGAGATGGTATTCCCAAGGGTGGCAATAAACTCTGGTTAACAATTAATGAGAAAATGAATATTAAAATGAGGAGCTGAATCTATTTAAATGAACACTGATTATGTCATTTACTTCTAATTTACCCTCAATCTTGATCATTCTATTCATAGAATTTATCCCCTCTCAAACCTGAGTAAAGCACAGTGGTTTTCCCATCTGGGTAGAGTCTCAACAAGATGGTTGAGAAAGTTAGTCCAATCTCATTATCAATAATATCTTTCAAGAGACTGAATTTTTGATATAAGGACTTTAGAAAAAGGGAGGAACTCTGGACCTCACCAAGTCATTTGTTATTAATAATCATTTTTCTCAGTTTCTTTCCATTACTCCACACTACCTCTTATGATGATCAATCACACCTATATAAAAGTTTGGGGCTGAGGGTAACACAGTGTTGTTTACACCTATATCTCCTAAAAACACTCTAGGGATGACTTTGCCCAACTGAATATATTGGGTCCTTTGTTAGACTGGGAATTCATAAAATACATTAAGCCTCTTAGGAGAATATGTGGTATGTATATGATATGCATGTAGTTTATTTATATGTGTGTATATATGTATACTTTTAACATTACTGAAACTTAATACAATTCTTTAGAAGAGGGCATTGATCCCAAAGTGGGACAGTTGAAACTGAAATTAATTGTAATTCATAATGAATCTCTTTTCCCTTTAGTATCTGTGCTGTCAATAATGAGATTACTGTAAGTTGTATACATATATATTTTATATGTGTATACATCAATTGCACATATGTACATATATGCACACACATTTAAAATGTGTGTATGTGGATATTCATATGCATACATATACACACAGGTACACAGAGATACAAATTCAGACATACACACAGACATGCATACACATACGTGTCTGCATGAACACACACATATCATCTCCTCCTGGAATAAGTGTTAGAATTAAATTTATAATTTTCCAGTAAATAAACTCATTTGCATTTTAGTAATTAATTTTAAATTAAGATCTGAAAGTAAATATGTGGAATGCATGCATTTGAGTAAAACGAAGTTACAAGGGGAAGACACATGCAAAACTAAGATAAAGTATAAATATTTGTAGTTCTAAAAATATGTCTCCCTGAGCAACTGGAACTGAATTTTCTATTTCTATCTTTTAAGTTAAAGCAAAGGAGCTGGAATAGTAAATGAAAATAAAATTGTGTATTAATGTTTCACTGAATGGCATGGTCTCTCAAAGGACCACAGAATAAGAAGAGACAAGAGACTTCATGAATGAGGAGAGATTTTACTCTAGTTCTTAAAGTGAATCTCATGTATTTAAAATGATTTCTGGATTTTATTTTATTTTATTTTATTTTGCTGAGAAATGATTTTATCTGAAGTAATACAATTTAGAAAATCTATAAGGAGACTAATGAGTTCTCCACTTGCCAATGGATGATGAATTGAACAAGACAAAAGGTGCTGAGGCAAGGAACAAGAACTCCACACATTTTATAGTCATAAAGGTACTAATTTTAGAGCAACGGCCCTTTCAATACCACTTTTTCTTAATCTCTCCCTTCTATGAACTCTAATACTGCTTATCACTCATCTCACTCATTTTGAAATTATAACATATTGCTGTGCATTCTATCTTAAACTATTCCATATATTTATGTCTTCTCTCCAACTATGCTGTAAATTCATGAAAGGGTGGCACAGGACTGGAAGCTTCCTTTGTGTTCCCTTTAGGGCATGGGAATGCTGACTACTAACTTCTTAACTAAATTAAGGCAGCTAGTAGATGCAGTAGAGAGATCACTGGGTCTGGAGTTCAACTCTAGAGTTCAAACCAGAATTTAAATCCAACCTCAGACACCAGTTGAGTGACCCCAAGCAAGTTTCTTTAATTGAAAATGTAAATTTAGAATATTATTAACAGCATTTATCTTGTAGGGCTGTTATAAAGATTCAATGAGATAATATTTGTAAAGCACTTAGCACAGTGTATGGCACTTAGTGTATGTTCGTCTTTCATTGCCAAAGAAGATCATATCATTAGAGAAATGATGACATGACTTGCACTTGACTTTGTTTTGAGTGAGGGAGGGCTGATAGCAGGTCCTATATAAATGCCTATTTCCTTCTTCTACACTGAAATGTAGTAAACTTGTCTCTATCCTCATCCTGTTTGACCTGCAAGTAGCATTTGATACTGAGGACTGTGAAAAATGATTACTTCTCTTGTATTAATAACTAATTATTGAATTACAACCAAAATGTGCCCCCTTTTCTGCTTTCTCATCCAGAAATCAAATAGTATGGAAAATCTTTCTCCTAGATTCATCCATTGCAAAATCAGATAGTAAAACCAATTTTAAGTTTAAGTTAAGAGATTCCTATTCATTGTGTTTGTTCAGACAAGTCTGGGAAAATATGGACCCTCCCTTTTTTCAGACAGGTGATATGGAAAAGGATAAGTCTCTCCAAACAAGAATTGGGAGGTCCAAGTCTTCTATCTCAAGCTCCTCATTGTAATATAACCCAGTCCCTCTTCCATTCGCTCATTAAGTGTTAGCCAATCACAGTTGATTGTCACCCTACTTTTTCCAAGGGCATATAAACCATGAGCCCACCACCATGAGGAATCTTTGGTTTAAAAGAGACAGTCAAATGACAATCCTTTTTTTAAAAAATGTTCTGGTATTATTAATAAATTTATTACATTATCAAAAGCCTATGTCTCTTGAACTTTGTAAAGGCCATAGGATCTTTTAAAACTATCCTTTGCCCTGATTTTCATATCACTAGGCTTTAATCATATCATGAGAAAGACATCTCTAACTACTTCAATTTTTCCTGCCTGTGGCTCTGAGATATCTTAAAGAATTTCTATCTGCCATATTTCTATGCGAATATTTCCCTGACATCTCTAACATCTAATGACTAAAACTAAACTTTTAACTCTAGTTCATGGCCCCAAAAGAAGCTGAAGACCTCTTTCTGACTTCCCTATTTCTATTAACGATACTATTATAATCCTATTTTATGTAAGAATGGATGAGTAGAGTCATTCTTGACCTTTTATCTTCTCTGTTTCTATCTCTTACAACATAATCAGTCACCAAATAGCATGGATTTATTTTTAATATCCCTCCACTCTGTCCTTTCCATTCTCACTGCTACCCATCCAAGTGCATGACCTTACAACAGTCTCACTGCCAATCTCTCTTACACACTGCAATGGGGCTAATCTGATGAAAATAATGCTTTCATCATATCCTTCTCATCAACAAGTGAATTAAGTATACTCCATTTCTCACATGTGCCTAATGAATAAAACTCATCACCCTTGAGGTTTTCCATAATCTGATCCCACTTTCATGACTCAATAATTTCCCTATACATCTGTTTAGACCCAGTCAAATCAGACCAAATGCCCTTCTCTCTGCGGTTGATGCTTTTCTGTTGCTGGACCTTTGCTCATGCTGTATCTTCCAACTGTAAGGCCATTCTCATTATCTCCACGGTCGAGATTAAGTTTGAATTTTAGCATCTTAGTGAAATTGTTGCTGGTTAATTCCAATTTGGTCTCATTTTCACTTACATACTATTGTTATTGTAATTGTGACACATACCTTTCCCCCAGATGTTTCGTACAGGGAAGGAGCTTTGTTTTACTTTAAGTCTCCAATAGCTACTAATATTGTTTCTTGTACATTGTAAATCCAATAAAGCTTCATAAATGTTGAATGAATGTTAGTAGACTATTAAATAACAAATAATATATCCTTGTGCTTCTTAATATCTGACTACAAAATAATGGGCCCTCGACACACATAGTCCTATTGCATTATTTTTGTGAAGACTGAAGCTCTTTGCTTGAAGATCTCCATTACATTTTTGGACAGAATTTGATTGAGAATAAATGGACTTTGAATATAGAAAGTGTTGGTTCTATTATTTCTTAAATCAAGAAAATGAATGTACAAGATTAAAAAACATCCATAACATAATGAAAGATACCCCTTTCCCCAATTGATGAGATAAGTAGTTATCCAAGACCATGAAAGCTAACATTCTAGAAGTGGTAGGGAACCTAGGACCTTTAGAGTCCCCAAAGGGATTAATGTATTTAGCCAATAAGAAGTAGAACTCAAATAAAAATAGCCTATTTTATGTCATGACTTTTTCTTTCTAAAGATACAATATTTTGATATCATTTTGTAAAGTTACATAGCCAAGTTAAATGTATTATTATTGCAACATAAGCCAGATTTTGGGACATATTATCCAACATGTTGTTTATTGTATTATTATATAGGCTACTGAAAGTCTAAAGAATTGCATTTTGGCATTAGTGTAGGAGTAAGATAGAGAGGGTTAACTAAGCAGAAGTTAAGATGGTAAGCTAAGAATTCCCATTACATCTGGGCAAGCTATTCTTTGGAATAACTGACAGAACTGGAAGAAGGTAAGTTTTGATTCCTTTCAAAATTATACTTGATATCAAAATTAATAGAAAATGTCATGGAATACTTAAAAAGCAGAAATTGCCATGCATAACAAAAACAGTGCAAAACTTCTACCATTAAAACACTATGTTAGGCATAGATTTGGTTTTTTCTTAATTTAATCACACAAGGGCTCAAATCCAATAACTATTTCACTGGAAATAACAGAATAAAAATGTCTAACAGAGAATATCAGTCTAAGGATTGTAGAGATAGTAAGAGAGCTCTAATTTGCTCTTGATGATCTGAAATCATCCAGCCCAGATAAACTGCATTATTCTTACTTAAAGTCTTGGTGGATGTGACCATTATGCAATTGCCAGCATCATCTGAAAGAATGTAGAGGACAAAACAAAACAAAACAAAATAACAAGATTGGAAAAGGTCTAATGCAGTCCTAAAAGGTAAGAGAATAGATTCTTCCAGTGACAGGTCAGGGGCTTTGCCTTTAATTCCTGTAAAAAGCTTAGGAAAGATCAGTAAAGAGACAATCCGTGAGCATCTAGATACAGTCATGAGTATGAAGCAATAGCATAATTTCAAGAACAGATGATCATGTAAGATTAATTTTTGATAAGCCTACTGAACTAGTAGTAGTATACAGTGTTCCAAAAATCTTAGTGCCTTGAATTTGCTTAAAATTTCACTAAAACTTCTGGGACATTGCTTAGACGTTATCTCAGTTTGGACAAATTTTTGGCAAAATATTTCACATTATTAAAAAAAAGATGAGGAGATGTTGATGAAAGACCAATACAATTACTGCAATTCCAAACTGAATGAGTAGCTAGTTGAAAGAGCATATATTAATGATTCAATGTTAATTCAGCAAAAGGTATTCATGGAATGCTCCAAGAATCTGTACTTAGCTTTATGCTAGGATTAGGATTCAGCAAACTAGAGTTTGCTGGACAAATTCCACCCACTTTGCTTTTGTATAGCCTGTGAGCTGAAAATGTTTTTTTTTTTACATTTGAAATTAAAGTTTTGTTTTATTTAAAAAAATAAACAAAGTTTTATTGTATATTGACATGAAAAGAAGCTTCAATTATATTATAAAATATTAATTTTTATTTTTAAATGTAAAATTTTTTACATTTTTATTTTTAAATGTAAAACCCATCTGTAGCTCACTTATATAAACAGGAAATGGACTAGACATAACCAGCACGCTACAATTTGCTGATGTTTCACTTAGATGTTAAATTTGCAAATGATACAAGTCTAGGATTGAGAGTTAACATATGGTAGAGGGGGAAGAGAAGGGAACAAGCTTTTAGAAAATGCCTATTATATGCCAGGCACTCTGCTAAGCACTTTACAAATATTACTTTATCCTTCCAACAATCCTGCTAGGTAGGTGCTATTGTTTTGATTTTTTAGTTGAGGAAATTGAAGCAAACAGATGTTGAGTGAGTTATCCAGGTGCACACAAACAGTAAGTATATAAAACTACAATTGGAACTCATGTCCTCCTAATTCAACATCATTTGTTCTAATAGATTAATAGGTCCTACAAATATGCAACATAATTATTAATTAATTAAATAGTCCTAAAAATTACAGGATCAAGGAAAGACCTCTTATAGGAGGTGGTATTTGTACTGACTCTTTGTGGGTGCAAAAAGATGAAAACAGAGTCGTTCTATATCAAAAAATCAAAGGGAAAAATATAATATAATAAACAAGAAATAGCAAAGTTCCTTCACAGAGGAACTTCCTATCCCCATGCCTGGGCCTGCAGGTTGCCCATTCTCTTCCAGCCTCATGGCCACTGGATCCTCAAAGCTAGATTCAGAAAGACTTTCCCAAGATTTGCCCTTAAGGTTAAAACTGGAAAAAGCTTCATCTCCAAGACCTTGAAAAGGAAAACTTCATGCTCAGCTTCAATATAATCCAGAGGACCAAGAAAAATTGCAAAGGTTTAAAAAAAAGTCTTAAAATTGAATAGTGAAAAAGTATAATGTTTAATCACTATATTATTTATCTCCAGAATGTATAAACCAGAGATAATCTAGTATAGAATCTCTAATATCAAATGTTCAAAATTTTGGTTAGTTTTGATTAACGCTAAAGGCTTCTCTGAATTTGAGGAACTAACATTCAGTCATTTGTCATTTGTCATGGCTGTTTACACTAAAATGCTGGGACTGGAGTCAGAAAGACTCTTCCTGAGTTCAAATCTAGGTTCAGATGCTTACTAGATTTGTAACCCTGGCCAAGTCATTTAACCCAGTTTGCCTCAGTTTTCTTATCCATAAAATGAGCTGGAGAAAGAAATGGCAAACCACTCCAGTATCTCTGCCAAGAAAACCCTGAATGTGGTCATAGAGAGCAGGCGTGACTGAAAATGACTGACCATCTACACTGAAGCATCTTTCTCCAAAGACGCCAATGACATTTTGATATAATTTCTTCAGCATTATCATGTTCTTTTTGTATTCTACATCAAATTGGACCAAACACCCAGTGAAATGCTGCACTTGGCAAAAGGATTTTTCATTATGAGGGCAGGAAATCATAATCACAAAATAATTACAAAGCAAAATAGCCACTTACACTACTATTTTCATTAAATAGCTTTTTGTAATGATGTCTTCTTCATTGTTTGCTCTGCCAAGCAATAATTGACGTGACTATCCTTTCTAACTGGAGTAGATAAATCACAGTTACAGATTCAGTTATTTTGCACTATAATTAATCACAAATGGCAAAAAATACATCTATAGACAATAAAACAACAGGTAAAAATCCTACAGAATTTAACTTATCAAAATGCCTTCATAATAGATGTACTACCTTTATTCAACTATGTACTGCCAACCTTTTTAAGTATCTAAGCCATAAATTATTAGCTGTGTCCCAAAGAATTCAGCATTTTATAGAACAATTCCAATGCTTTTCCTATTTAGCTACATTTGTTTTTTCTCTGAGTTTTTATGAAAGAATTCTAAATGGTAAAATGTTTCTGTATCACAAAGAAATGAAATTATTTTTATAACTTAATAATCTATGGACATTGAGCTAATGAGTAAATACAGAAAAATACTATTCTTAATGTTAACATAGAAAAAAGAAAACCTCATACTTAACATTTTTCATGCTGGAATTTTGTAAATTTCTTTTAAAATGTCATATTGACTTCAGTCTCTCATTTAAAAATCATCCAAAATCTTTTTAAAGTTATAATGGGTTGCTTTGGGATGTACTAGCTTCATCCACACTGGAAGTCCCCAAGCAAGGGATGTGTTCATTATATCCCTGCTAAATCATACAGAGGATTCTTGTTCAGGTATATTGAGCTTGATGGCTCCTGAGTTCCTTCCCAACTTTGAAAATTCTGTGATCCACACACTGTTTTTATATTCATCTCCTTAAAGCAATTTCAATATTGCTACTGAAGTACCTACAATGGATCTCTACTGCATATTCCACCAAGACTAAAACTATTCCTTACAGCTTTCAAGGCACTGCATAAATCCATACCTAGAATTTCTGTTCAACATTCCCAAATCCACACCCTCCACTTTTGTAGGAGAGTTCTCTTCAAGGTTCAATGCATACAATAAACTCAATTCTACATCCTTGCCTTAATTCATACTGTCACTCCATTAACATTCTTCCCTCCTACATCTCAAACTACTCCATCAAGGCTCATAGCTAACATCTATCTCTTCTTTCTATGCTTGATTCTATACGTCACAATAAGCACCCAGTTCTATATGATCCTTTTCTTTGATTTTCTGTAACGTTCTACTGGATTTGATTCCATCAGCATACACAACTAAGCTTTGATTAAATGCTTACTGGGTAGGTACCAGGCACTATGCTGAGTGGCAAGGATATAAAAAAAGACAGAAACAGCTACTTGCTTTAAAGAACATATGTTCTAGGGGAGGAAACAACATAAAAATAGTCAGGTGTATAAAATATATAAGAAAAACCATGATGTAATCACAGAAAAGAAGGCCCTAGTATCTGTAGAGACAGGGAAAGTCCTCTAGAAGAAAGAGGTGGGGAGTTCAGCTGAGTCCTAAGGAAGCAAGGAATTCTAAGAGGCAGAAGTGAAGAAGGAGAATATTCCAGGCAAGGGGGACAGACTGCAAAGGCACTGAAATGAGAGATGGATGTCATGCAAGAGGCATAGCAGTAAGATCATTTTTGTCGATCCATTCATGAGTATATATTTGTTGTTCAGATGTTTTACATTTTGTCCAACTCTTCGTGACCCCATTTGGGGTTTTCTTGGCAAAGACACTAGAGTAGTTTGTCATTTCTTTCTCCAGCTCATTTTACAGAGAAAGAAACTGAGGGAAACAGGGTTAAATGACTTGCCCAGGGTGACATTGCTAGTATGTGTCTGAGGCCAGATTTGAACTCAAGTTGTCCTGACCTCAGGCTCTATCCACTGTGCAACCTAGGTGCTCATGTATATATTTATTTTTCTGTTATTATTATTTTATTTTTAGTCCTTCTTCCAAAGTACAGTATAAGCTTACTGTTAACAGAAAGCAACGGAATTCAACAATTCAATTCAATCACCATTTATTTATTAACAACCTATTATTTGCTAGGCAGTAATGTGGTCACTATTGTAGTATTAAGGAACTGATCGACACAATGGAGAGAGTCAGTAAGGAAGACTGGAGTCAAACATGGCCTCAGGCACTTACTAGCTGTATGACCCTGAGTTTTTCTTAATCCATTGGAGAAAGAAATGGCAAACCACTCTACTATCTTTGCCAAGAAAACTCCATAGGCAGTATTGGTGTGATATGGTCCATAGGTTCACAAATAGTTGACTATAGTTGACAATAACAACAAATTTTAGTCATGATGGAAGCAAACAGCACCCTTGAGCAAGGAGATTCTCTTCTAACTGGGAGGAAATGACCTGTATGTATATATGTGTATATGTGTGTGTGTATGTAAGTACATATGTATATATGAAAACAGTTAAACAATTAGGGACAAGTTACTCTAGGAAATCTTGAGGAGGGAGAGATAACGTTCAGCTGGGGAAATATATGGTTATTTTGTAGCCTTATAGCACCTTGGACAGCACTAATCAAATAATAGGTACTCAGTCTAATCAATATTAAAAGACAAAGTTTGAAATTTAACTTCACAAAAGCAAAATTTCTCCTGGTAAATTTCCAAATATTGAAGACAGTTCAATGAACTTACCAATTGCAATAGTTTCAGGTAACAGAGATAATCTTAGTGTCAAGGGGTTTGTGATAAGCAGAAGTACTGTCTAGATCATTGTATGAGTTCCCTTAAGTTTGCTGCATCTCAGTTTCCTCATTTATAAAATGAAGATAATATCTAATTCATCAGGGTCAATAATACCTAATTCATAAGAGTCAAAATAAAATAATCACAAATGAAATGACTTTGAAGAACAGAAAGATATGCACAAATAGTTATTGATTTAAAATATTATGCTTCTAATAAATATCTTTCCTTGTTGTTATAGCAAGTTTTTCCTTCTCTTAATTCTGCTGCTACATATGGGTTTATATATGACATGAATATTAATAGGGATAGAGATAAGTTTAAGGATAAGAAAAGAGGACATGCAATTTCATTGATACAAAGAAATCCCAGATAAACAAATTCTCTCTACTAATTTAGACAGTTCTAACTGAAATTCTTATAGATTTGTCTAGGGTATGGTATAGATAAGTAGAACTCTAGGTATATGAAGAGTCACAAAACTTTTATATATAAGGAGAAGGATCTGAACTCAAGTCTTCCTTCAAAGATCAGCTGTATTCACCATACCAGACTGACACTCCAGGGGTTTATACAGTATAGTAAAAAAGAGGACTGGATCAGAAATAAGGAAGCATAAGTTCTCATCTTAATGAACTCTGTCAAAGCTAACTGTACCAGTAACTTCAGTGCAGGAAGATTATCTCTTCCAAACTGATCATTTTATAAATGAGGTCCAGGGAATGCAAGAAGGTGGCCAAAACACTGAGAAGGTTGATATTTAATTTAGAAAAGTTCTTCTTTCTTTTTAGAGATGAAGATTAAATGCTCAGGTTTCTAAAAATGGTTTAAAAAAGAATTACTCATTTTTATTGATAGGAAACATATTATTTGAATAGAGGTGGCTGAGGTATCTATCATTCTGCAGACACAAAAGGGCAGGGTATTCCCTAAGAATCATGATCCAAAGCTACTGAATATATGCTAAGAAGTCTATTTAATATGTAACTTAATATAGCTGTCTCAAGGATCTAAGTTGGATGATTTTGTGAGCCGAAGACAACTTAAGAAGTTTTAATTATAATTAAAATTGTGTCTGTAGAATATACCCCCTTCCGATTATCTGTTAAAAAAAATAAGTTTATTTGTTACAGGCATCTTAATGTAAATGATTCCTAACATAGTTCAGGAAATCTATCCATAGGCACTTTGGTAGTCTGTGGACACCAGATTAAAAATTCCTATTCTGGGCCCTTTATTTAAATAACTCATATTTATATTGAAAGACCTTAAGCCACACCAAACCAATAAGAAGGATATTGGTTCATTATCGGCTTATTGAATGAATGACTGTCTATGAACTGAAAGGTTTTATTAATGATAGTGCTGTGATTTATATTCCTTTAAGTATGATTTGCAAAACACTGTGTGGCTTCATTGTATTGATTACATCAAGCATTAAACAGGGGTGTGGCTTTACAAAACAAATAATCCTTTTATCAAGGAGATTTGTTCTGTGAAGTTTGAATTCAGTCAAAGGGCCATACTTGAGGACCTTAGAGGGACACATGTGGCCTTGAGGGCACAGGTTCCCCATTCCTACCTTAGAATATTGCAGAGCCTCTGAAATGAGATTATGATCATTTAAAAGAATTTCCCCTAACTATTCATATCAGAAAAAATGAAGCTTTTGTTCAGACATATTACATAGTTGGGTGGATGACTTGTAGACCTCATCCACTGGAATATGCAGTGTATAAGTAGGTGAGTGTATGAGTATGTATGTATGTACATGTATGTGTGAGAAAGATATGAGTGTGAGAGAGACAGAGAGACAGAGACAGAGCCTATCTTGAATAGACAGTGCAAAATGGTTGATGAGTTGGGTTGACAACTGAACAGGAGTATAAGGAGCTGGATTGGGGTTTGGAAAATTGCCAAGTTCTTTTAATAACCCAAAATTTATTACTGAAGTAAAGGCCCATTAAAATATAAATATTCATCTGATGATGTGATTCTATTGTAAATCATGGGACACTAGAGTCTCTAAAAAGTGCAGGATTACCCAAAGGGCACTCAACATCATTTCATGGTGGCTATAAGCAGGCTGAAACACAGTACAAGCAAAGAATTACTAAAGACAGGTAGTACAAAATGTGGTGAAGAAATGTACATTCAACAAAAATGATGGGTTGTACACATGTCAAGGTTGAGATTCTGGACATGTCAGGAGAAATTGAATTCATTCCAGCACATTTGATGTGCCCTGGTTGGAAAACTTATGGAAAGATGGGGACAAGAGTGATAAGGATGGGAAAGCATGGGTTTCTGAACTACATCACCCCTGGGAACAGCCATGTCAATAAAATCACTATTGTAGAGGAGTAGAGCTTCATGCAAAATAAGGACTTAACATGAATGCAGAGAATTCATGATGTTCTCTTAAAATTGATTTGCTAGTATAGATATTCTGGGAAGACCACACAACCACAGGAACAGCAGGCTGGGGACAGGTTGATTTACAATATCAAGGCAAGCTACATCATTGGGTCTTCAAATTAGAGACTACGAACTGTAAAAAATGATAATTATCTTTCAATATTACTGATTTTCTTTGCAATCTCATATATTTTATGCATTTAAAATAGTGCTGCAAGAAGTGTCCATGGGTTCTGTCTGACTGCCAAAGGAGTTCATGACACCCCACCAAAGATTAAGAAACCCATAGACTATATAAATCCAAATAATAAACAATTTCAAAGTTAGAAATTTTCACATTTACATGCAAACTGAATAACTCTATTGATTCTAGTTAACTCATACACAAACATTTTTATTCAGTACTAGATCTCTCATTGGGGTTAGAAAAAAGGGCATCAAATGCCAGATAAAACTTGCATTCAAACTTACTCTCTGGCATAAAACAGTTCCTAATTATCCCATGGAAACATTTGAAGAACTACAATGCATGTTACTACTTGAGATATAAATAAAATCTTATGCATTTTATTTTCAGAGAATGGCAAATAAATGCAATGTCTTTGAAAAGGATCTTTCCAAACAAAAGATGGTAAATAACCAAAGATTAGTGCTTAATATCATATTTTATACCCTCCTAGAGCAAGAGCAATGGTAAATTGACTAATTATCTATAATATGAATCCCAGCTGCTCCTGAATGTTGACATTCCAACTGATTTTCTGTCAATCAAGTATTAAATGAGAATTTAAAGAGGATAAAAGAACCCACACTAGAGATTTACATATTTTTCCCCCTTGTGGTCATATGAATGCATACTTTCTAAAATAAATTTTGTGGAATAGCTAAAAGACGTTTTCTCCTTCCCATTTTAATTAAATTTCACCCAATTATAAACTGCTTGTATTGTGGTTGTAGGAAATTTAGAGGCCCAAGTCTCCTTTGGGTCAGTTGGCATCACAAGGTCACTCAATCCCCTGTCCACCAACAATTATTAAAATCTTCAGTGACAAAATAAATACAAAACTAAACTTGTGGTTCAGTCATGACTCCATTTGGGACTTTTTTGGTAAAAGTACTCGAGTGGTTGCTATTTCCTTCTTCAGCTCGTTTTGTAGATAAGGAAACAGAAGATGAGCCTTCCTGACTCCAGCCTTCTAACCACTGCACCACCTAGCTGCCCCAAACTAAACTACACAGACTTAATCATTAAGCTGAACTCCAGTATTATACAATTTTAAAACAATGCAGGTTTCAATATGTTCTCCTTTAAATTGTTCTCCTATATAATTATATTGTAAAAGTCTATAAGGGGCTATGCTGTAAGGTAACAGGGTATGAAAGAAATGGTTTTGAATTTGGAATCAGGAGACATGGGATTATATTCTAGCTTGTCAATTAATGGTTGTGTGACTTGGGCTAAATTATTCTATCTATCTGGGCAATATTTCCTGAATCTGTAAAATGAGAAAGCTCATAACATTCATTTAATATACTGCTAAGAGTTGCTTTAAGAGAAGCCTTAAAGCACCATAAAAATATTAGAGATTAATCAAGTCAACAAGAATTTATTAAGTACCTATTAAGCATTTAATAAGAATTATACTAAACACTGGAGATCACTATTATTTTCAGGAAGGGCTGACATAGTAGGTAGAGGGCAAGCCTGGAACTAGGAAGACTCGAATTCAAATTCTGTATCTGACATATATTACTTATGTGACCAGAGAAGGCACTTTATCTCTTGGTGGTGTTGTACAGTTGTTTCAGTCATCCTTGGTTCTTTGTGACTCCAATAGGGTTTTATGTTTTTTTGTCAAAGATACTGAAGTAGTTTGCCATTTCCTTCTCCAGTTCATTTTACAGATGAGGAAACTGAGGCAAACAGAATTAAGTGAGTTACCCAGGGTCACACAGCTGTGAAGTGTCTGAGGCCAGATTTGAATTCTGGAAGATGAGTTCCTGACTCATGAGTTCCTGGCTCTGTGCTCTATTCACTGTGCCATGTAGCTGTCCCAATACACTCGGAATTTTCTATGACTGTATAGACCTGTTACTATCAACATTAGAAAAAAGAGTCCACACGACAAGGACTTACAACACTTATGAAACCACAGATCTTGATATGTGTATACCTACATATACATGCATTGATGCATGTATATACCCATATGCACATGCATACACACAAATATACATTATGTGTATATGTTATTGAGTCGTTCTCAATTGTCTCTAATGCTTCATGACCTCATTTTGTGTTTTCCTGGCAAATATATTGAAGTGGCTTGCCATTTCCCTCTCTGGCTCATTTTACAGATGAGGAAATAGAAGCAAATAGGGTTAAGTGACTTGCCCAGGGCCACAGAGTCAGTAAATGTCTCTATGTATGTATGCATGCATGCATGTATGTATATATGTATGTGTGTGTATATATGTGTGTGCACACATATCAATTTACAGAGGCAGCATGACATAGTGGATGTTGAGTTATCCACATAGTCAAGAATAAACCAATGATTGAAGATTATATGAGCTAACTATGCAGCCAAGCACTGTGCTAAGCAATCAGGGTAACAATAGAAAAAGAAGACAGAATCTGACCTCTTTGAATGCAGGAGCTAACTGTGAGAGACAACAATAGAGATGCTGACTACTGCTGCTAATGCCTGGGGTCCACAGAGAATAGTGCCAAGGCACTTACTAAGGTCTAATAGTTCAGAGTATGTAGTCAACCTACAACCAAGAGGGGAAGGGAGGTTAGAAAGGAAGCACCTATTGACAAGAAGATGGGGATAGGGAAGGTTTTCCCAATATGTTTTCTGATAGGGCACTGCTTGAAGGAATTGTGTCTTGTTTGGTGCTGCTGGGGAGGATAGCAGCAGTAAGATCTGGGTTCAAATCCCATCTCTGAAACATATACTGACTGGGAGATATTGGTAAAATGACCCAAGTCACTTAACCTACCAGAGACCTTACCCATTGTCTAGGACCATCAAGTTAAGAGAAAGTACAAATATGGATAGAAAATGAAATTATCTAGAAATGAAATCATAGATTTAGTTCCATCCTAATCTATGTACATATATAATTTCATGCTCATAAAGATGTTCCACTATAATAAGCAAAGTTGATGTCTTTCCATCTGCAGCTACTACCATAATCCCAATTTAAGTAGCTCAGTGTAACTTCAACTACATTTTTTTGGCTTCTACTATTCACACGTTTTCATCAGAAAAAAAAATGCTAGCTGATAGCAACCTTAGGTAGATAGTCAAAGTAGGTTTTAAATATGACTACCCCCAGTGGGAGAAGAAATGAATCATATCTGCTTGCAAAATTCCCACTACATAATTGCTTGTCCATAATAATCTATGAAAATTATCCCATTTCTGGAGTTTGCACATATGGTACATAAAGTATGTCACTTTTTTCTATGATTCATAGACTTCTATGCTATCCAGCATCACTCCATTTTTGAAGCAAACAGATGTTTATTTCTAAATAGGGTAGAAAAGAGAATTCTTTAAGAACTATGGTTTATACATCACTGTTAAAAAAAAAAAGAAAACATTTGTAGTTGGGAATAGAAAGCTAAAAGCCTCAAACCCCTTGGAAAACAACAACTTAAATGTTGACAACTTGCAAGCATTTAAAATGACTAGCTGGGTTTCTATTCTATAGGAATAGGAAGTGGGGAAATCAATCAGAATTTTATTTTCACTGGCCATATGTTGCCTCTAGAATGCAAAGGCACCTTGTCTGAAATTAGAGGTATGCAAAAATGATAGGCTCCTTTCAAGGAGAAAGATTTTTAACATTGAGATATTCCCTGTCCAAAAAAAAAACCTGTTGAATTTCAGCCAGGACTGAAATTCTGTTTTACAAAACACACACATGCACACGCGAGCGCGCGCACACACACACACACACACACACACACACACAAACACTAGAAAAACTATTTTTTCTATGGTTATTATTTAATCCATGAGTCAGAGACTATACATTCTAATCTCAGCTCTGACGGATACTGACTTGGTCAATTTATCAAGTAAAATAAGAATAGTGACTTCTGGATTAACTAGTTATCTAAAATATGGTGAAATTTTACCATAATTTTTAATAGTATCCACATCTCCCTAACTCTTCAAAGTTAGCAGTGATTTTTTTACCTGCCAAATATAGTGGTCTTTTCTTAATTCTCAGCTTTCCCCATCTACCTGCTGCAGCATTTGACATTGCTAACCATCTGGTTCTCCTGGATGTTTTCTCCTCTTTTGGCTTTTGTGACACCTTCTACCTCTCTAATCATTCACTCTCAGTCTCCTTCCAGAATTCATCATTAAGAAAATATTTTTCAACTGTGAGTATGATGCAACACTCAGTCCTACCTTCCCTTCTCTTGTATCTCGAAGATCTTTCTTAGTGAACGCATCACCTCCCATGGATTTAATTATCACCTCTATGTTAATGACTCTATTGTCTAGATATGTAGCCCCAGGCTCTCCCCTGATTTACAAATTTTTAACTTCCTTTTGGACTTTTCAAAGATGACATTCCAGAGTCAGTCAATAAATGTTTCTTAAGACTCCATGGTACAAGGCACCATGCTATGCCTAGATAGGGAAACAAAGCAAGATAAAAGACCATCCTGGACCTCAAGGACTTCATGTAAATTTCAAACTCAATACGTCAATAACAGAACTCATTATCTCTACCCTCAGAGCCCCTTTTTTCTCTCTTTCAGACTAAGAGATCGCCCTTCTTCCAGGTCAGTAAGCTTGGCATCATCCACAACCCTCACTCTTCCTCACTATGTGTGTCTAGTCAGTTGTCAGATGTTTCTTTACCTACCTCTGAAACATCTCTTGGATCTGATTCCTTCTTTACTTTGATGTTGCTGTGCTTGAGAAGTTGGGTGGGATCTGGACCTGCGATTTTTTCCCTTGGTGGAAGAATTTTGCTACACTGATTCAAGTCTTTGGCTGAGGTCTGAAAACTTACATATCTTGCCTATGGTCATGTATCTGGTATATATATCAGAGGAAAAGTTTGAATACAAGTTTCCTGACTCCCAGGAGGGCACTCTCTTCTTAAAGTAATCATGCATTACATTTTGTATGCTGGTATAAAATATGTAATGTATAATGTGTGCCAAAGACTTATGCCTACACACACACTTAACACACATACACACTCATATTCACACTTTGGTTGTGCTGTTTTCAGTTATGTCTGACTCTTTGTGACCCCATTTGGTGTTTTTGTGGCAAAGATACTGGAGTGGTTTGCCATTTCCTTCTCTAGCTCATTTTACAGATGAGGAAACTGAGGCAAACAGGGTGAAATGACTTGCTCAAAGTCTCACATCTAGTAAGTATCTGAGGTCAGATTTGAACTCAGGAAAGTGAGTCTTCATGAATTCAGACTCAGCATTCTATCCACTGTGCCACCTAGCTGCCCCATCCCCAAATTTATATGTATAATAAACATATATTCAGACCTTTCTCACGACATTTTCTTAATATTTCTGCATTAAATTACTTTCACCTGTGGAGTCATTTCTAGGAGAGGCTGAGCTAACCAGCTTTGAAAAGCCTGAAGCATTCTCCTTTACTTTAGATATCCACTAAAAATAAACTATACATTTTTTAGACTTTAATCAACAGAAAATAATCCATTAAATTGCATCTCCTCTAAAAATAAAAATAAAAAAATTGGCTTTCCATAAAATACGCTGTGATGAGTCATATTTTTTAATAAAAATTTAAATGGAAAACTGATTAAAATGTATTTTCCTTTTGAGTCATTTTAGCTCTTCTATCTAGTAACAAAAGCACCATATAAATACACACACAACCACACATGTATACAAACACATAATAACAAAATCTGAAGGGATTCAATCTACCAAGACAGAAATTACAGTCTTCCTTAATCTTAGGAAAACAACTAATTTCTAAAAACAAACAAACAAAAACACCTCTCAAAAGGCAAGTACCCCTACACTTAAAAAAACAAATTATCTTTAATTTCAATGGAATAAATTTTAAGTGTTCCAGAGCACTCCAAATATCAGCAGTTTAACTTCTTGTTGATATTCAGTACCTATATTATTTTAATTAAAAAACTTTTATTTTCCCCCAATTACTTGTACAATTTTTAATATTCCTTACTCCTTCACTCCCTGAGATAATAAGCAATCTGATATAGATTATACATGTGCATCTGATATTTGAACTTTTAATTTGAAAAGGGGAAAATCAACGAATCAGTGTAATAATAAATAATGCTAACTCATCAAAAAAAAAGGTTGGCATAGTATAGAAAGGTAAGAAATTCAGAAGAGGGAGGCTCCAGGAAAAGTAACTTTAGTATTTTCTTCATTTTAGAGGATAGAAAGTTTGAATTATCCTTATTTTAAACTAGTAAACCATGAGTACTCAGAAAGGAAAACTTAAAATAACATTGCCAACTACACAATTCTTTACATGCTCAGTTCCCTTCCAGGCCAATAAAATACAAACCTGTCCTTGTAAATAAGAAGAAACACCTCATAAAACTGCATTCTCATAAATCAAATGAGCATATTTCAGGGTATGAGCATATTCTTATTGCCTTGGGATCAACATTCTGACTCTCAGTCATACTGTACATTAATCTAATCACCAACCAGTAAGTGTTTGATAAGTGCCCATTCTGTGGCAGGCACAATAACTAGGCACTGAAGTTAGAAACACAAAGAATGAAATAAATTTTACCTGAAAGGAACTTGCATTTTAATGGAGGAAGACAAGAAGTAAAAAACATATATTGATATAACTAGATGATATACCATATGCTGACTTGAAGTTAGGAAGACCTGAGTTCAAATCCATGCACTAAAAAAGGATATCTACTTATCTGAGGGCATTTGTTTCCATTATTTCCATTTAAATAAAGTTTTAACAAAGCACTATATCCACCTCATATTTCAATCTATACTTACGATGCAGCTGCACTATTTAAGAGCACTAGAGACAATTAGTACATTCCAAGTACAGTGTACCTTTAGTGAAATTAATGCTGAGTAGTGGATAGGGGTTAGCAGGAATGATAAAGAGCCATGATTTAATTATTAAAAGCAACACAGGGTGTTCTTTCAAATAGTTTCTTTTAAATTATTCTGTTCAAAGATGATAAAGCCTTAAGAGGGTTTCCTCCAGAAAGGATTGGCTATTGGGAATGTATTTACTTCTCGACTGAAAGAACATCAAGTCTATTTTTCCTGCTTTGCATTTAAGGAAGGACATGAATTAAAGGGATTTTCATCATTTTGTTATTGTCATTATAGCAGAAACCTGGCTCAGCCACAAAACTTAGTATTAGGAACAATGAGTTCTAGTCTTGGGTTTTCCAGCCTTGTTATGTTGTCTTGGAGAAACCTCTGAACTTCCTTATTCTCTTACTGCTTTCATTTGTAAAATGAGGAAAAAAATACTGCATGTACTACACAAATTAGCTGATCAATCATTTCCAACAACAAAGATTAAAAAGTGTTTTAAATGCAAATACGAGGCATTTTCTAGGGTGTCAGTGTCTTCTCATGATCCACATATACCTAGTCTCTTAAAGCTAGAAAATTAAACTGGGAATTTTTTTTAACATACTTATAACTTGTGTCTGACATAGAAATCCTAGAAGTATAACTCTGTCTTTCTGTCTCTCTCTGTCTCTCTCTGTCTCTCTCTCTGTCTCTCTCTCCCTCTCTCTCTCTCTCTCTCTCTCTCTCTCGTTCTTTCCCTGACTTATATGGAAGATTTGGGAAAGGGATTGTGTTAAAACTAACTTTTTCCTTGAAACACAGAGAAAACTCAAGGTGGATAAACTTTCCATTGAAATTTCGAAGACAGTCAAAATTTAGAAAATATTCAGATGTAATTTTCAGCTTTAAGAGATAAAATCAGAATAACTGCCAAGCACTTAAATCCCCAAATACTGGATATACTTAAGTTGACAAAGTATTTTTCTCTGGAGAATTCAACATACTTTTGCACATATGGGACTCCTTTATAAACACAATATTCATATTTATTCAACAACTCAATAAAACATTCATTAATTGCCTATTGGGTAAAGATGGCAAACTAGATAATGTATAGGATACAAAATTTAGACAATATCGCTGCCCTCATGGGTCTTATAGTCTACTAAGGGGAAATGAGCTAATGGTGTAAGATTGTTCTGTAAGGTCTGAAGGGAGAAGGACTATTGTCAATTGGAATAATTGTTTACAAATTGGCATGTTATCAACATGAGTATAAGAAAACTACAAGAAAACTGCAGAGATGCCATTTGCCTTACCTCAGGTACACTTTCTATCATCCACATTATGAAATAAATATAACAATATAATTAGATCTGACAAGAATCTGATAAAAATCAGTTTATGTGAAGATTACTTGACATATAGATTTAGATCCAGTATGAGCCATGTCCTACTGTCTCTTAAGATATTAGTTTATGATAGCTTGAAGCTATCACAGTTACAAACATATATAAAAACTAAAAAACCAGAACATGAAGACAAACTTTTAAACTCTTTCAATGATGTAATATTTAAATGCGGCACTTTACATCATTTCCCCTAATGTAATCATAAGTGTCTAGAGCCCTTTTTGGAGGCTTGTTAATAACAGAAGAAAGAAAAGAAAATATGAGAAAATTCAACTCCACATAATGACCTATTAATCCCCCCTCACCCACTGACAAGGAGATCTTGCCCAGTTGTGCCCGGCCAAGTCCCAAGCTCCTGACCCATGTCTATGAACAACATTCCCTAGGAGATTGTAATGATTACCATTCATCTGGAACCCACTCCTACCCCTGTGACTAACTAACTAATACCACCTGTTTCTTGCTGTCCTTGTTACACTATTACCATCCACCCACTAGCCAAGTATCCCCCAATTTCCACCTCCAGTTTTCTCATCAGTATTGACTGCAATTCTACCACACCCATGATCCACTCTTAACTCTCCACGACTCAACTGGTCTCTAAAATTTGATTTATATAGTAAAACATTTCCTTTTATCTTATACTTCTATCGCTCAAGCTCCTTTTCTCTTTTTTGACCTCACAGAAAACTGTCTTCTCTTATCATTTACTGAGTGTTTCACTTTAAAAATAAAATCTCAATTCTCTAACCATGACTTCAAATTTTTCTAACCCTTTCTTAAACCTATTTTTCATCTTCTTTATGAATTTTAATCCATCTACCTACCTCTGGGGGGGAGAGAGGAAAAGGAGAGGCAGGAAGGACAGGGAGACAGAAGGAGAAGCAGAAAAGTAGGAAGAAAGGACATGGAGAGAGAAAGAAATAGAAAGAGAGATGGAGAGGAAAGTCAGGTAAGAAGGACAGGAAGAGAGAAGGAAAAAGAAAGAGAGAAGAAGAGAGGGAGAGCAAAAGTGGGAAGAACAGGGAGAGAGAAAGAAATAGAAATGGAGAGGGAAGGGGGGGGGAGAGACAGACAGACAGAAACAGAGAGACAGAGATAGACAAAGACACCGAGAGACACACACACACACACACACACACACAGACACAGAGAGAAAGAGACAGAGAGAAGAGAGGAGAGGGAGGTGATGATAACAAAAATTAAAAATCTTTTCATTCGTCGCCATTATTTCCTCAAACTATGTTTCTATATCTCTCCTACCTTTCTCTGTCAAATTAGTAAAAAAAAAAATCTATCTAAACCCAATGTGCCTCTTACTTTGTCTCTTCTTACTTACCTTTCAGCACTTTCCAATGTGATTTTTAAGCTCAAAGTCAATGGTTTTTGCAAAGTTACCAAATGACCTTTTAATTGCCAAATCTAACGTTTTTTTTCATCCACCTTGACATCTTTGTTGCATTTGACACAATGGACAGATCTCTTCCACTGCAAACTTGCCCCTCTGGAATCATATAACCCATCTCTCCCCATCCTCCTCAGGCCTATCTGGCCACCCTTCAATCTCTTGTGCTGGTTCCTTCTGCAGATCATGTCCTTTAACTGTGGATTTGTCCTTGGCATTTTTCTTTCTCCTGTTATGCTCTCTAAGTGACCTCATTATCTTTCTTGGATTTAATTAACATTTCTAGATAGATGACTTATAGTTCTGATCTCTTTTCAACAGGGGAGAGCAATTAAAAATGATTTGGAGACCAATGGATGAAGAAGAGAAGACTTCTCAAAAGAAATATTATTTAAATTGGGTTTCAATGAACGAAAAGGCAGAGATGCACAAAAAGGCAAAATGCTGTGACTTCACAGGGCTTGGAGAGTGCCTCATTATTGGGTGTAGGGATAGGAAGACATCGCAGACCATGAACCACATCAGAGTAGGTATAATCTAGCAACTTTTATCCCCTTGGGACTTTGGTAAGGAGACTAAGAAATGGGTAGGCTCAGGGAATGTTAGGAAAATTTGAGATTATGATCAGAGAATTGAGAGGCATTTTTTTAAGTGGAACATGCAGTAAATGATAAGATTCATGGTGTGACTGAGTCACAGAGTAGGTTAGGAGTCAGAGGAGACTGCTGAGTTGTGAGTTTGATGAGCTTGAAGTAAGATATCATGTCGCCAATAAGTCACATTAAGGTAAAATAAGTTTTGTACTAGCTTTGATATTTTCATTTTGGTGGCATCCTAGTAATGCCGTGTAAACTTATATTTAGAAAGCATCTCCTACTAGATGTTTGGGAATTAGTACTGAGCACCTTTTTAGTCTTTGAATTTAGACCTTCTATTAAAAAGACTTTATAGCTTTCCATCATCTTTGGCACTATAATGACAATAGCCATCACCTGTTCAAAGCAAGTTGCATTCTGGACTAATAAGTCTTTGTGAAGACTTTTATTTATACAATGGGTTAGATTTAGGTTCAATTTAATTTTTTATTTATAATTTCTATTGTTTTCAATTTATTTTTATTTCTTTAATTTATTTAAATTTAAATTTAATTTTGTTTCCAGTAAAGAACTGTAAGGGACGGCTTGCAGTGGTTCCCAAATTCATTGGTATCAGATTCCCCTTATACTCTTAATATTATTGAGGACTTCCTGGAGATCTTTTGCTGACCTGGGTTACAGCCCATAATATTTAATTTTTCAGAAATTAAAATGTCTTACTATTATCAAGAAAATAATTTTGGCCTCATGAATTCCCTGAAAGTGTCTCAGGGACTCCCAGAGAATCTTGAGAACCACCAGTTTAGAGGTAAACAAAATGGGAGCCGGAAGCTTTCTTCAAAGATTGCTGAAACAGTAGAATCAGGTGGTTATGAATGTTTGTCCATAAGATGAAACAACGAAAATAGAGAAGGTGAAACAATGAAAATAGAGGTACAAACATCTATTTAAAAAACTGAGGAAATGAAAATTTGAGTTGCTCAAAATATCCTATTACCCAGTCTCGCACTCTTTCCACTAAATTCTAAGCGGGTTCAATGTTGACCTTAATGATTTATTCACAAATATACTACAAGGACTATCCCAAAACAGTTGAAGAAAAGAAATGCAATATGAGATAGATAAAGCTTTTGGACACCCATGAGATCTTAAAGCCCTACTCAAATGCATAGTGTAGTGGAAAGAACTGCTGGATTTAGCGTTCATTTTCAGTTCTATAAATTGAGAAGTTTTCTTAGTTGACCTCAAAGGACCTTTTCAGCTCCAAATGTATTATCCTAGAAACTATATTATCTATTAAAGGACTACCTTATAGTAACAGCTTGTGATCTAAATGATAGAAAAGAATAAAGAGCTTAAATTATATCTCAGTTGTAGCTTATGCCTTGGAAAAACTCTAGATTGTTATTTGGTCAACTAAATGAACATGGAGAGCAACCATGTTCTCATTTTAAATAACTCTAAGAATATTGCAGAGAATCTAATCAAAAGAGACATGTTACAACTTTATATAGAGTCATTAACTTCAATATCCAGGGCATATTTCACCGTAGTCTTATGAATAAAGTCAATAAGAAAACAAAGTGCTATTCATTACTGACAACAATATAAGTTAGGTCTGCCATTTATTTAAAGTCAAATTTATGCAATCATTTCATATTTTAAAAATCAAACAACTTTCATATTAAGATCTTAAAACTGCAATGGAAAGTTCATTAACTTTTAGCTAAACATTCTTAAATGAATATAAATTTTAATGATTTCAGTAACATTATAAAATGTTAAACTGTGCATATCATTGTCAGTGACGATTACAAACTATAAAATATTTTCTCTTTTCCAAACCAGACAATGTGATCAGTGTATTCTAAAGTCTAATGGCTCAGTGCCAGGTTTTAAATCAAAGCTTTGAAATATGAAAAGCAAGAATGCTACAGAAGCTTCAAAAGTTTTTATTTCCGTTTCTAGTGATGCTGAAAAACAAGCACTTGGTGGACAGTAGCCACTTACCTAGATATTCTCAGGGTGGAGATTCCAGGAATGAGATCTATATCTAGGATAACTACGACATTGATTATGTATTCTAACATTAAAATGAGTGTAGATAAAGAGATACCTTGAGGTGTCTGATTTTTTGAGTGGAGGAAGAAATGCAATATATTCTCAATTTTTTAAAAAAAATTAATAACTGGCCTCAGTGGACCATTGATAGAGCACTAGAGCTGGAATTGGGAAGAATTGAACTCAGATCTGCCCTCAAACACTGTTTGACTTGGGAAGCAATTCCTGTCAGTCTCAGATTCCTCAATTTTTAAATGAGGTTAATAAGAGTACCTATCTCTCAGTGTTGTTTTGAGGATCAAGTGAGATATTATTTGAAAAGCGTTTGTACAGTGTTTGACAAATAGTAGACACTTAATCTTTCCTCCTTTCTCTCCCCCACCCTTAACTGAGATGATGTCAGAAACAGTCTTCTTATGTCAATTCTATCCTCTCTCCTCCTCATTTCCCTGTGTAATCTTCAAATGGCACCACTCTAAACATATTATTCCTCTACTGAAAAATCTTACTATCAATCATTTCATGCCTTAAAATCAATGGATCCCCAGTGCCTACCAAGTAGGTAAAAACTTTCAATGTTATCATGTAAACACCTCAACAATAGTACCAACTTACCATCAAGTCTTGATCTTCTAGTCCCTTCATGGACTCTATTTTCTAAGCAAAACAAACTACTCTCCACACTCCATTTTCATCCTGTCTTCTTCCATTTCTGGGTCTTTGCTCACACTATCCTTGTTTCTGAAATTGGCTCTCTTCATATCTCCATCTGTCCTTCTCCAAGGTTCACCCCAGGTAACCTCCTTCATAAAAATCCTTCTTGCTCTCTTATTCCGAGGCAAAAATCATTGCTCTCCCTTTTTAGGCCTTTTATGCCATTTCACCTAGACCATGTATTTACATTTCTCTTTTCCTTCTTAGCATTGCAATTATCTGTGTGCTGCTATTCCTCTTCCACCACTAGATTGTAAATGCTTTACCTTGAGGTATATGGGCCAGATGCCTTCCTTCCTTCCTTCCTTCCTTCCTCCCTTCCTTCCTTCTCTTTGCCAAAACATTTGCCAAAAGCCAGTGTACTCTGAAGCTCATACATTGCATAACGATAGGTCCCTGCCCAAACTCCACTTGAGGGTTCTTTTCTGGACACTCTTGGCTTCAGAATCGTTATCGATAATAACTGTTGCTCTTTCCCTCCCAGCTCCATTTACTTATTTTTTTCTTTCTGTTGCTCATTAAAGGAGTCCTTCCCTGTTTACATCTTAAAGAGGCCTATTCACTGAATGGGTGTTACCTCACTCTAAGTGAGTACTTGAATAGGCCAAGGTCTCCCAGTGCATCCTCGGTCATCTCCAGTCATCCTGATGAATATTTGGTCACTGGATCCAGGTGGCCCAGGAGAATTGAGACTGGTGACCTTGCACAGCCCTCCTTCATTCAAAACCTCACTCAAAACAGTCAGATGTAAGTCATGTCATCACTTCTCTGATGGCATGGTCTTTTTTGAAAATGAAGGACAAACACAGACAGACAAATGCTTTGAGAACAGAGCATGTGCCTTCTCTATCTGTATGCCTACAGTCAGTAACATCATGCCTCTCTCATTGTAGGTACTTAATAAATGTTTAATTGAATTGAACTGAGAGTTTTTGCCAGGATCAAAATGAAAAAAAAAAGAAAAGTACATTGTAAACTCTAAGTGTCATACACTTACAAGTTATTATTAAAAATGAGAAGAGAAAAAATAGCATCTCTGAAATGACAACAACAAAGGCAATCAAGAAACACAGAACCTACCGTGAAACTCATTAAAGTCTTGAAGGAGGAATATAGACTCTTAATAATATCAACAAGCCTCAGTCTATTTCATAGAAAATATGATGTAGTATAATCAGTTTTCATCTCATTGTCATGGAACCTGTTATTCTCACTGACGTGTTATCCTGCAACTTCTAGTGGTTGAGTTTATTTTTAATTTTTGTATTTATATCCAGGATACAGATGATAGGATTCTTTTTCTTGGCACTTCCATAGTTACTGACAATGTTTCTGTTTAAGAAATATGTAAATACATGGGAAGTCTATCCACATACTAAGCCTTACAAGTGTCACTATCTGTCAAGCTCCAGCTTTAACTGCCACAACCTCATCCTACATTCTAGCCATTTATCTCTTCTTCTATAAGGATTTGAGGTGAATTCCATACCTGACATCAGTTTCTACTCAGGAAGGAAGTCAATATGAAAATTCTGGCAGTACCAGAATCTTGCCACAAGTTCAGTTTCAGTTTCTGGAATTTTAACTGTTGGAGTCTTATAACTAACTCTCCTATCTAGACATAACTTGTTTACCGGAATCTTCTGACCTACTCAAAGAAAAGAAAAGGTTACTTCTTTATCACTGCCCAACTCATCTCTTCTTGCTTTCAGTCAGGTGACCCCTCATGTCATTATTTTTCATAAACATGAAAGTGTGAGACTGATGGTAATGAGTCATCTACAGCAGGGATGAGACTCTTAATATATATCATATATATATATATATATATATATATATATATATATACATATACATGAGCATGTAAAAGGAACAAGGAAGAAGCAGCATGTTGCATGGAAAGAACATAGACTAAACATATGAATTACACAAATTATGTAGGATATATGAATTATAAGCCCCAACTTTGCTAGATAATAGTTGTGTGCCTTTAGACAAGTTATTTCAGTTTTATTGGCCTCTGTATCCTCCTTTGTCAAGTTATAACATGGGAAGCAGATTGACAGAGTGGAAAGCATTCTGAATTTCAAGTCAGGGGACATGAGTTCAAATACTAGCCTTTCTGTTTATTACCTCTGAACAAGTCATCTTGGGTGAGTCATTGCATCTTTTTGTCCCTCAGCATCTTCACCTATAAAATGACAAGAACTGGGGTTTTTTCAAGCTTTAAAATCTATTGAAATCAGATGAGCTGGATTTTATTTCTGGCAATGTCACAGCTACCTATATGACTCTGGTCAGTGAATGAACCTCTCAAGGCTTCAGTTTCCTTATCTATAAAATTAGGGTGTTGTACTATCTCTCTTTGATAATGCTCTCTTGCCATGAATCTATGCTTCTATGTCTAAGGTCTGTTCCAGTTCCAAATTCTAAAAACTTATTAAAATATTTAACACAAAGTTAATTTCAAGGTTACAAAATAAATAATTCATGTCAAGACCTTTATAAAGACACTTCCCTTCATCAGTAATGAGTTGAAATAAAATGGAATTTTAAAACGCTGTTCAAAAAGAAAATGAAACTCATTTATTCAGTCACATTTTCTAGTAACCTACAAGAGCCATACAAGAAAGCATTCATCCCTACATAGAAATTAAATTAATAATATCTATGGAGAGGGCATGATCACAGAATGTATTGAATTTCTAATGTAATATTAACACAAACTAATGAAGATAGAGTACAAAATTTTAGGCATGAAGAGTTGACACGGAGTATACATGTAGGTGGCTGTACGTAAAAAACAATGCCTATTTTAAAGTATGCAGTCTTTATAACACATGGGTGCTTCTATAGGACTCAGCCCAGCTGTGGCTCTGAACAAGATCCTCTGAGAAATACACTGAAATGAATATTTATAAACTTTTCTCTAGAAATTATATTTAGCAACTGCAGCAGATGCCACCAGCTTCCTCATGGAAGCTATTCCACAAATTAGAATTCTTTACCAATCATGCTATTTCCCTCGGCTGCTTGTCAGTTAAACACAGAGCTGTATGTGGAGAAGGAAGAGATGCTGATACAACCTAGCATGAGCCACCTCCTTTCACTATTACAAATCATAAACAAATTTCAAATGCAAAAAAAGACAGACATTTTGACTTAGCGTTTGGAATGTTAAATTCTTCCCCATGCAAGCAAAGTATTATCATATAATGGTTACATTTGAAATCATGAGCACTATAATTAATGGGATACCCACCAAATGATCCCACTGGTATACCACTTATTACCATGCCTCTCTCCCTGACCTTTTTTAAAAAAAAAATAGATGAAGAACATGAGGTCTTCATCCACCAATAAAAATAAAACATTTGACATTCTGACACCTGTGATCACCTTTGAGTCCCACAACAGTCAAGGAAGGTATGCCAGTTATTTTTATCTTTATTCTATAGATGATGAAACTGTGGCCAGGAATTCTGAGTGACTTGCTCACTGGCCCACAACTAGAAAAGTATCTATGGGGAAACCTGAAACCAGCTTTTCCTGGCTCTGAGTATAACACTCTAGGCATTACTGCCTCTTGAATAGGACATATGGCAGGATGCAAAGAGAGCAGGGGCCATATTTTAAACAATAGTAGAAAGCCCAAGTGCAATACTAGAATGGCAAAAAAGAGAGAAACTAACTTCTCCTGTGCCAGTAGAAAATGGAAGCCTGTATGAAAAGGAAAGAAGGGAGAACTCACAAAACTTCAGTGCTCATCAAAGATATTAAATTTTTTGGAGGAATGCATTTTTTACATTATTCAAATATATTAAATTATGGAATTTCAGTAAAGTAGCAAAGTAATAATGTTATAAAATACATGAACAGACAGTTTATAAGCAATAACTCATGATGGGGAAAGAAAGTAGAAATATGAGGAGAGAAAAAATAATATGGTTATAAGGTTGAGATCGATATCAGGCATGTTACAACAGAATGTAGTTCTTTTCTTTGTTGAGTTGTTATGGAGATTAAAATAAAAAATTGTGCTTCATCCATAATCAATGTTTGCTTACTATATGAATCAATTTTTTATTATGCTTTAAAGTAGTACACAGCTATATGATATGATAAGAGTATGATTTGTAAACTGAAAAAGAATATGGAACTACAGTCAGAAGTAAGGATCACAAACTTTAAAATATACCAAAATCCACGAGGATTTCTTAAAATCCTAAACTGTGAAACTTTCCAAAATGCCACCAAATATTTTAAAATATCTTGGTTTTATAGATGAGTTGTAATTGGTCAATAATATTCAAGATGGTGGGATATAGACTTTCAGAGTGAATTCCCTACTGAAAGAATTTAAGTATTGCTTCTCTTCCAGATAAATAGCACAGTTTGATGGCTGGAACCAATATAACCAAAGAGAATTCTTTCAGAATGTCAACCAGTTTTGAAGGCAAGGAAAGGAGTATATTAAATTAATAGAAACTGGAAAGGAATATCCATTTTTCAGGAAAAATAGAATAGAAAAGCTTAAGGCATTATAGACTTCTATAGCTAGATTAGGCTGCATTACTAATGTCAAAAACATTATTTATTTTGATTGTGTGCTGATAAAATTTAATCAAATTTTATTGTCATGGAAAAAAAATATAGCCTTACCATTGCTCCCTGTGCTTACCCAACATGAATGCTGTTAGCCTACTAATTAATGTTGATTTCAATTAATAATAATTTCTTGAAGACAGGAAGCAGTATCATTTTTAGTGGACTACTGGTATATTTTCAGATTTTATTTTCATCAACTTTCCAACTGAATCCAATTCAATTACATAAAGTATTTATTAAGTAGCTATGATTGGTAGGGCACTGTCCTGGGTGCTAGAAATACAAAGACAAAGCAAGAACAATTTATTCCCTAAAGGAATAAACCCTGTCCTCCAGTATCACCAAATGGAAGTAATTGAGACTGAGGACAATAGTAAGAATGTTTAGAACTCAACAGTACCTTAGAGATCACCAAGTCCAAGTCCCTCATTCTATACAGGAAACTGAGGCACAGAAAAGATAAGTGACTAACTCTGTCCAACAGATAGTAGTAGAACTGAGATTAAAACTGAGGATGCTAATCCTACAAATACTTTGCCTCTCTCTATGTGTTATTGCTTGTTTGGTCAGAAAGACTAAAGTAAATTAGATCATTGTACTGAAGACAATACTGATGACACCAAGGTGACAAATGTTCCATTTAGCTTTGCTCTCTTCCATACCACAAATTGTCTCCACAACAACTAACTAGACATCTTTAAATTAAAAGTTATTCAAAAGGAATGGATTGTTTTACGGGGTAGCAAGTTTCTCATTGCTGGAGGTTTAAAGTAGAGACCAGAAAACTCTTTGTTGGAACTATTACAGAAGGGATTCATGGTAGAGTAGATTCCTGGTTAGATAATATACCTTTTAATTTCACTTCTTATTCTGAGAACATATGATTCTTAGGTATCATATTTATACTAATAAAAAATATATATACTACATATTATTTATATATACTATATATTATAATAAAAATATATACTAATAAAAAAACCATCTTTTTCAATTAAAAAGATTTTTACTTTATGAAAAAGAGAAATACATATTAAGTATATAGTGAAAGGTTATGTACATAGATTTTGCCTTTCTTTAGTGGCTGGCACAAGGCACATAACAAACTTTAATAGTTTGCAGGTCCCAGATTTTATAATCTGGCACCTGTTATTTAAAAGATGATTTATTCATGTTTCTATCTGTTTAGTGTTGCTCTTTATTATATACATGCATAGGTGTGATTTATGTAAATGGAGAATTCTACTTAGGATTTAAGACAACTGAAAAGGATTACAGAGAGGAATTCATGCTTTTTATTCATAAAAAAAGATTCTGACTCTATCAAGCAGACAAATGTTTAATCAACATGACAGTGAGAGGCCCTTTCAGCATTCTGTGGACACAATGTTGATTTGCTATACCTGGACAAGCAATGATTTAATAGAAACTTTATTAAAACAAAACAATTTTCTTCTTATAATTAAACCATCCACTACCTTTCTTTCTCATAAAATGCTAACATGACTGTCATATTACCTTTAATGCTTGGATACTATAGGAAATTTTCATTCTTCTATAAAGCATGCACTATTTTAAATTATTTTTTGGAACTCTTGCTGTCTCACTGACAAAGTTCAGTCTCTTTTTCTCCCATCCCCTTATAGTGTCTGTCAGTGCACACTCTGCTGGCTCACTGGAAAAACTGAACTGATTGCCAATGCTACTGCTCCCTGACGCACACACTGTTCTGTCAATACAAGTACTCAGACCCAAAGCACAGTAAAGGGGCCATGCTAAAAGCCAAAAGACTGATTTCTCTTGAAATATGCTCATGCACAGCACAGATTTTCATGTCTTCTCTGATTCACTTTGAAAAGGAACACAGCATCAAAATTCCAAAGTCATGTTAACTATGAGGGCTCATCTATATTTTGGGCCACAGAATCTTCTAAATGCTGAATGGTTTCTTCACCAACACTTGAGTGACAATGATGAAAGATTCTATTTCTTATAATTTTACAAAAAGATAGGGTCATATGAAATACTCCAGGAGCAATTCATTGAATTGTAGAAAACTGACATATACTAAGTATTCTTAGTTGTCCCATGCTTTTCTTTCAAAGTGTGAAAGGGATTAAAAGGAAAGTTATCCAGAAACAGTGTAAATATGTAAGTACAGCATGGTAAATGAAAACTCTGCCGGGACCAAGGAGGAATCATTCAATAATTGTAAGTTAAAAGATTCTCTTAGAGACAAAATAACAGGTATTTTCTGATATTCCCTTCCCTTGAACATCTTCAGCTCATCTTTTTGCACTAATGATATCAACATCACATACAACTAAATATTATTGGTTTAGATGACACTTTAAATCATGCTTCTGACACTGTTTGTGTAATTTATGCACCAGGGGAAGCAAAATTACCTTTTTGGGGTTGCTAGGATACTCCTTAGTAAGTTACTGTTTCAGTGCTCAAAATGGTACCACATAACTTGAAAGACTTGTTAAGCAGAAATAAAAGAGAAGGAACAAATACAAGAATTTTATTTCATCTTCTTATATTTATTCCTTCTATTTTATTTCCTCTTAACAAGTCTTTCAAGCTAAAGGAAATTCAATAGGAATAGCTAAAGTTTTATATTGGATTGTTACAAATAGATTTCACAAGGATAATGTAAGTGGGTGATGGGTGGAATAGGAATTTGTCTGAAAGATATCCCAGGCGTTTAGTGGACTGCCAACTCAAAATACATCAATAGTGTTATAAACAGCCAATCTTAGATTTGTGTCTGTCAGAGACAGACAGAGTTTGCAGAATAAAGAGGTGGTAGTCTCATGGCACTCTTTATGATGCAAATACATCTGGAATTTTAGGTTCAGTTGTTGGTATCAATTTATGAATGATGTTGAGAAACTGGAGAACATTAAAAAGAAGGAAACCACGATGGAAAAGAGTTTTGATGCCATGACATCTAAGGAATGGCTGGAAGAACTGAGGACCATTTCATTTGTAAAAGAGAAGATTCAGTAGGCCAAGTATTTGTCTTAAAGTATGGAAAAGGATGCTATATGGAAGAGAGATTAAACTTGTTCTGTTTGGTCCTGCCAGAGAGAATAAGGAGTAACAAAGAAGTAACAAGGGGAAAGATTGGGTTTGAGGTCAGGAAAACCTTCCTTAGACATCAGAGCTATCCCAAAATGGAATGGTCTACTCCAGAGATGCTAGATTGTTTGTGGTATTCAAGCTGATAATAAATGATGCCTTAAGTATGTTGTAATAGGAATACTTTTCCAGGTATGAGTTGCTCTAGATTATTCCTATCCAGTTTGTAAAGTCCCTTGGTTCTAGCAGATGGATGACAATTTTTATTGTAAAAATGGAAATTATTATCATTTCAATTGAAATGGCATTAAAGGACATTAACTTTGTAGGTACAATTAGAGATAAAGGAAAAGAAGATACAAGAAACATTGGTCATGGGGCGGAGTAGAAGGACTCACATTTGCTAGCTCCGAACCCACAGCCCATAGATTTCCTGTAAAAAGAACTCCTGACAAATTCTGGAACAGTGGAAGCCACGCAGCAACACAGTGAAGGAGATTTCTGTTGCAGAGAGCCCTGAAAAACCGACCGCAAAGATACCTCAGACGGGAGCGGAGCCCTGCCCTGTGGAGCCCTCCCCTCTCCCTACCCCAGCACGCGGCACTGAGAGGAGCGAGCAGACCCAAGCAGGCGTCAGGAACCTGAATCTCTGGGCGGCCACGAAGGTCCCTCCACACACAGACACACAGGTCAGTGAGAGAGACGGGCTGAGAGGGGAGCGGGGTATCTCCGGGACTCGGACCCCCGGCGGCCGCGGCAGAGGCAGAGGCCGCTCTGCCACAGGCCCACAGAGCAGGCAGGAGCTCCACCCCAGCTCCACTACAAAAGTACTCTGCATAAACTCCCTGAGGGAACTGAGCCTGAGAGGAGGCCCTGCCCCCACCTGAGCACCAGCAGATAGGCTTCCATTGAAGAGCAGTCAGGCCTGCCACCAAAAGCCCTGAGGCTGGGGAGCAGCATTTGAATCCCAGACCCCAAGCACTAGCTGGGCGGATCTGGGCCAGAGGGTGGAGAGGACTCTCAGAAGTCAAGTAACTGGCTGGGAAAATGCCCAGAAAAGGGAAAAAAACTAAGACCATAGATGGTTATTTCCTTGAGAAGATCATTCCTCCATTTGTCTCTGACTACAAGGAGGTCTGCTTACCATCAGGTAAAGACATGGGAGTCGAAGCCTCTGTATC
>CM053771.1:317064398-317118951 GCA_028658325.1 Potorous gilbertii | reverse complement strand
GTGATATGGGTAATTAGAATGTCCAGTGTATTGGGGAGGGGGGAGGGGAAAAATGGGGAGAAAATTTTGGAACCCAAAATCTTGTGAAAATGAATGTAAAAAGTTAAATAAATTTATTTTAAAAAAAAAGAAACATTGGTCATGTTTTTAAAAAAAACAACATGAATGGAATACAATGGAGCACTTTATTTTAAAGAAAATCTCTGGAATGAAATGAATGAAAAATGAAAAAAACAAGGAAGTACTTTATGAGATAATTTTTAGGGTCCCTTGATATAATCTTGTAAACATCTTGAGTTGAAGTGAAAACTTTTAAAAGTGTTGCTCCCTCCTGCTTCTATGACAAACAGCAAATAAGTATGTGAGTGTGTATGCTGGTAAGAAATTTCAGAACATACGCCTAGCTCTTCACCCAGCCCACCATTCAATCCTACCAGACTGCAGATGCTGCAAGAACTAGATGTGAAAGCTGACATGAAGTCTGAGCTCTACTAACTCTGCAAAAAATTCAATCTATGCCACTGGTGGTATACGACAATTAGGTAGATTAATGAATACAGCATTGGACTTGAAATCAAGAAGATCCATGTTCAAATTCTGCCTCAGACACTTACAAGCTCTGTGATTCCGGTCAAATCGCTTAAGCTCTTTCTGTTTCATTTTTCCTATCTTTAAAAAGAGGATAATAAGAGAAATTACCTACCAGGGTTATTGTGAAAGTCAAATGAATTAATACATACCTGCCACCTTGCTCGCTTTCAAGTACTATATAAATGTTTATTATTGTTGATGTTGCTATTATAACGATGAGGAAAGATATTAAGACTGTTGGTGCAACTGGATGAAGCTCATACACATGAGCATCTCAGTTCATCTGTGATTTTGAGCCATCATGTATAGAATGTCCTCTTTAGTTTTTGCCCTGGAGACTGAAGAAAAATTCTTCCCTTCAGTGAGAGATGAGAAGATACATACTAAAGCTTATTTAACAGAATGATGACATTTTAATCTTTGTATTTTTAGCACTTAGCACAGGGACTTACACGTGTTAGGTTCTTAATAAATATCGGTCTTTCTCTTGTGGAAAGGGAGCTGGACACAAGTTGTATGACCATGCAAAAGTCATGTCTGTTCTACTCCTTTGCTTATGTCTGAACATCTGAAATCCCACTGTTAAAAATTTATTCTTTTAGTTTTTAATCCTCTGTGGGTCCAATAAATTGCAGATGGAAAAAGCAATTCGTGAATCTGTTATAAACCATTTGTATCCTAGTGTATATAAGTTTGTTAGACTCTTTTCCTGAGAACACACTTGAGCGGGAAAGAGTTATGGAAAGTAGAAGACGAAAATACTTTTTCATGTATTAACCCTTCATTAAATATTTGTTATTTTTATTTTATTCCTTTGCTGCCGGAGGAAATAAGGAATGGAGAAGGGACTGAGAGACACATTTCACTTAATTAAAATTTTTCCTCTTGCTAGTACCATGACATTATATTATGAACACCATATATTCTTCATATAAGCAAATGCCGAACATAATACATAATTAATTTTTGGTATTGTAGCATTACATATTTACTTGCTAATAATAGCACATTTATATAGCATATCAAGGTTTACATAATGATATCCTCACAGAAGCCCAAGGAGGATGTTGACTGTACTAGTAATCTGTGTGTGTGTGTGTGTGTGTGTGTGTGTGTGTATGTGTGTGTATGTATGTGCTATAAAATATGATGGGGCAACTAAGCTGGACAAAGCACACAGAGAGCTCTGGACTTAGAGTCAGAAAGACCTCTGTTCACATACAATTTCAGACACTAACTCTGTAACCCTGGGTAAGTCACTTAACCCCAATTTGCCTCAGTTTCATCATCTGTAAAATGGAAGTGATAGCACCTAATCCTAGAATTCTTGTGGGAATAAAAGATTTTTGAAGTGCTTTGAGCAATTTAAATGCTATGCAAATATTAGTTTAGTGATTTTTTGTTTTTTACCAGTACAGTACTTAAGTTTTCAAAGCACCTTTTTCATAACCTAATAAAAATGGAGTTCAGTATACTTATATTATACCTATTTAACAGATGAATGCCCATAAAGTTTAGAGAACAGAAGTCTAAATTCCATGATTAACACTGAAAAGGAATTAATTTATGAAACGGCTTGGTGGAACAGTCACTATAATTTCGGACCTGGAGTCAGAAAAAGTTGTATTCAAATCAAGCCTCAAACACTTACTGGTTGTACAACCCTGGACAAGTCATGTGACATCTTAAAAATAAGAATTAATGCAGCACCTATTTCCTAGACTTGTGGATGAAATAAATATAAATATACAAACAAAATAAATTTATTAAATTAAATGTATAATAAATAAATATAATAAATGTATTATTTATAATAATGGAAATATAAAATAATATATTTGGAAAGCAGCTTATAAACTTTAAGACTATATAAATGTTAACCCTTGCTGTGACTTTATGTCACTGTGTGAAGCACATAGGGAATACAAAACAAAGTAAAAAAAATGACCTCTTCCCTCAAGGAGTTCACATTCTAATAGAGAAATGGACATGTAAGTAACTAAAGTAACTATGTATGTACAAGACTGGGAGAGAGAGAGGGTAAAAGAGAGATGCGGGGGAGAGAGAGACAGAGACAGAGAGACAGACAGAGACAGACAGAGAGAGACAGAGAAGAGAGACAGACAGAGAGACAGAGACAGAGAGAGACAGAGACAGAGAGATGGGGTGAGGCGGGGGGGTGGGCGGAGAGAGAAAAGTAATAATCTCAGAAAGAAAAGTCTTCAATAGAGGGTGGAACTTGGTCTGAGACTTAAGATAAGCAGGAAAACAAAGCAAGGGAGGTGGGAGCCATCTAGGCTTGGAGGATGGCCAGGGCAAACGAGGGCACTGTAGGAGATGGAGAGTACTATCAGAAACTGCAAGCAGACCCATGTAACTGGATCATTGAGAGCATAAAGAGAAGTGCAAGAAAACTGAAAAATTAGGAGAGGGCCAAGTTATATAGATCTTTAAATGACAGAAAAGTGGATAGAATCTGGATTTAGACACTCACTAGCTCTGTGACCTTCGGCAAGTCACTTCATTCTGCCTCAGTTTCCTCATCTGTAGAATGAGGTGGAGAAGGAAATGACAAACTCCTTTTTTTCTTTTCCAAAAAAACCCTAAAATGGGGTAATAGAAGTAAAATGAGACTCAAATGATTGGACAATGACATTTATATTCGGTCCTGAGGAAAATAAGGAGCAACTGAAGTTTATTGAGCAGGGGTATGATATGGTCTGACCTACACTTTGTCAGTAACTGCTCTATACCATTAGGTCTTTATGCACAGAAGTACATTTTCTCACCTCAGTTGTAAGCTCTTTGAAGACAGAAATCCTGTACTGTCCTCTCTGTCTTATATTTCTTATTCTCAGCACTTACGGTAAGCTTAGTACCGTACATATAGACATTTCTTCTCTCACCTCTCTCTACCTTTGTACAGATTGTCCTCCATGTTTGAAATTTTCTCTTTCATTTCTGCATCTTAGGAATCCTTCATCCCTTCTTCAAGGCTCAGATAAAAGGGGTCTTTCTTGAGTTCTTCAATTTTTAGTACCCCACCTCACCATCACTTTTTATTTATTTTCTATATATCCTGTATCTACTTAGCTAAGATAATTTTAAATCCTCCAAAAAAAAAAAAGATAGATTTCCCAAGGGTTTGGTTTTTTCCTCAGAAACTATGTGCTTGACACAAAGGGGGCACTTAATAAATGCTTGTTAAGTGATGGAAGTACTCAATCAATTGATTAGCTAATCATGTGTTTATTATATAATATATTGTAATAATATTATATTATATATAATATTATAATATATTATATAATAGAGAGACTGATACATACACTATTTGACTGATAATTTCCATGTCTTCTCAATATATTCAGTTCTTGCTTGAATATATCCACAAATATTACATGTTGTAACATATATGTATATATGCTGGGGTATTCCTTCTATAAATTCTGGGCCAATATACTGCAATAACTTGGGTTTACTGGAGACTGTCCACAATTATTATTTAATCCTTGATATGGAGAAAAATCTACATATATTACATTATAGTATTCATATTCTCTTATGCTATGTCATATAATATATATACATATATATGTGTGTGTGCATGTATACATATATATTGTCATATTACATATAGTTTTCATTCATTCTTCCATCATACCCAACTCTTTGTGACCCCCATGGACCAGAGCATGCCAGGCCCTTCTCTCCTCTACTATTTCCTGAAGTCTGTCCAAGTTCATTGTACATAGTAGCATATGTTCAATGAAAGACTGCATTAGAGAATTGGCTTCATAGATAATAACAGGGAAATATGTTACCAGATTTGGGGGTGGAGCAGGAGGTTAAAAAGCATAGAGGTAAACAGATGAATAGCTTCCATACTCTTATATTGCCTTCTCAAAGGCAAGAGGTTTGTATGGTTAAGTTAAAGAAGTTTATAGGAGGATTAGAAAGTGATACATAAGCATAGGTGAGTCGAGACTATACTATTGGCATTAATACACATATCACAGATCTACTGAAGTGTCTTTTACAATTAAATACCATTTTAAAGCAATAGTGTTAACTCTATAGCATAAAATATTCTAAAATGTAATATAGAAGTTCAGGAGGTAATATAATTTTGAAATACAGAAATGCTCAAAAAGCACAATCTGATCTCCAGAATATTTGAACAAAATTATCTAATATTAATGCTTCAATCAACTAACTGATTCAAACTTGGCAGTCAATCTTAATTTATTAGTCTAGCTTACTTTACAGTTATTATAGGGAATCTGCTACAACTCCAAGAAAGGAAATGAATAAACTAAATGTGGAAAGAGAAGGCAGAAGAATTTTTGATGCTAAAATGGCCATCTATACTGCAAGAATATTAAGGTAAATTTCATCGAATAGAATGATTTACATACTTATCCTTTGCTGAACATGATAAATTGGGTTCTGTATAGTTAACTTGCTCCAGGCAGCAATTAACATTACATATAAATCCTAAAACTGCAACAGACTTATATTGAAATAAATAAGTTTTCAACATTTAATTCTCCTACTCAAAAGTTGCTTTCCTTTTAGAAATGCAGACTTAAAAACCTGTATAGAAGGTTCTTCTATGCATGCTGGGGTCCTTACTGTTAAAATTGACAATTGTCAACTTTGTCACTCACTACCAAGATCTAGGTCACTGATTCAATAGAGAGAGAGAAAGAAACCCGCATAGAAGATTGGTGTCCATAGGTAAAATGACCTTGGTCTATTCATGATAAAAAGAAGTAATTCAGAAATAAAGAGTAGCAGCTATAGGTGTATGGCTAAGAAAGCAAATTCAAAGCAGTGCCTCCCTTCCAGCATTTAGCCCAACCTACAGAGGAATAGTTAATATGAAAATCTTAGACCGAAGGAGAGCCTATACTGCTGTCACTTTCAACCAATAGAACTTTCTGGTTGGTTGATGGGGACAGATTCCTCAGCAGTGTACTCTTGCAGACACCCAATCCTGACCAGAAACCTGCAAAACTCAGATTAAGGACACAGTAATCAGTCTTTTTCCCGAATCTGAAGGACTACTTTGGAGGCACTGAAAGCTTATAGGTCTCCCTCTTGAGATCCTGATTAACACAACAGTCATTATACCAAGAAAGTAGCAAAAGAACCAAACTACACATTTCCTCTAGAAACATCATAGGACCTTACCTTAACAGCAAGGTAAAGTCAGAAAACTGGCTGGACAAATGTGTAAAAAAAAAAAATACCACCAAAACCAGGTATGATGGTGGTAGGGACACTCATGACACAAACCCAAAAGAAAAGAATAGCTCCAAAACATCTACAAGCAATGTCTCAGAGAAAAATTCAGTTTAGGCAAAAACTCAAATAGAATTCCAGGAAGAGATGAATCAAGCATTGAGTTTAAAAAGCATTTTTATAAATGGAATGAGAGTGCTTGATAAAAAAAATGGAAAAGAAATGATAACAATGGAAGAAAGAATTGGAAAAGGAATAATAGGTTGGCATAAGAGGTACAAAAGTTTTCCCAAGCACAAAACTCCCTGAAAATTAAAATGTACCAAACTGAAGTCAATGATTTGATATGGAAACAAGAAATATCAAAACAAAGTCAAAAGCCTAAAAGAAAATCAATAGAAGAAAACATAAGATATCTCAGCAAAAATAATTGATCTGGAAATCAGAGAAAGGAGTAAATATTTATGAATAATTGGATTACATGAACATCACATTAAGAAAAATTGCCTGGACATCATATTTCAAGAAATCTTAAAAGAAAGCTATCCAGGTCTATTAGAAGCAGGGAATTAATTGAAATAAAAATATACCAACCACCTGCTGAAAGAAACTCGAAAACAAAAACTCCCAAGAACATCATAGCCAAAATTCAGAGCCTCTCCATCAAGAAAATATTACAAGCAGTCACAGAGGAAAAAAAATCAAGTACTGAGAAGCCACAGTCAGAATCAGTTATGATTCAGCAGCCACCATTATAAAGGAGCAAAGAATTTGAAATACAATATTCCAGAAGAAAATGAAAGTGGGCTCACAGTCAAGTATAACTTAACCCAGCAAAACTGACTATAATGCCAAGGCAGGGGGTGGGAGGGAATGAGTCTTTAATGAAATAAAGGATTTCCAAGTATTCCTGTTCAAAAGATCAAAGCTTCAGAGGATAGGAGTGAAAAGAAACATGAAAATCTAAACATAAACAATGATAAATTGCTTTTATTGAAATATGGCACAAGATGACACATATATTCCCTCTAAACCTTATCATCATCAAGGTTCATAGATGGAGTCCAAATAAAGAAGACCTTGGAGTGGTTCTGTTTTGTCTTGATCTTAAAAATGGAAAGAGAGAGGGACAAAGTAATAACTTTGCAGGCAGGGAAAAGAATATCAGAGAAAATTATCTCACATAATCTGGTTAATCTAGTAGACATCTTTACAAGCAAGGAGCGGGGAAGAGCAGGTAATGACTAACATTTACACCTCACTCATCTGAATTGGTCAAAAGAAGAATATAGTTGAGTACAGAAATTCATTTCACACAAGAGAAAAATAGGAAAGAAAGGAAAGAAGTCAGAGGTAAAATTAAAAAAAAAACTCTAAGGATGCCCCAAAATATTTATAGCTCTTTTTGAGGTGGCAAAGAATGGTCTGCTGAGAATATGCCTATAAATTGGGTGCTGGATAAATATGACATATAAATGTGATCAAATAGTATTATGCTGAATTCTTATCAACATAATGACCCATTAGGATTCTAGACAACTAGTGATAAAACATGCTACCTACCTCTCAAAAAAGTTGAAGGTCACAAAATGAAACAAATTTTTTTTTAAGAAATAGCCAATGTGGACATTTGCTTTGACTAACTATACACATTTATAATGATGTTTGTTTTTTCTTAAGTTCTCAGTTGAGGATAGAAGACTTAGGGGTGGGAAAGTGAAAAGGCAGATCTTAGATGATTAAAGTACACATATAGATTATATATGTGTACTTTAATCATATACATATATATTATATATATACATATATTTTATATATGTATATATATATATATATACATATATAAAATACATGACAACTGATTAGAGGAGTTAAGGGCAAGTCGAGCACAGTTGATAAGCATTTATTAAAAACTGATTGTATATCAGGCATTGTGCTAAATATTGGTGATACAAAAAAAGACAAAAGACAGTCCTTGCACTTAAAAAACTTAGGATTTAATGGTGAAGAACCAAAGAAACAAATTAATAAACCACAAAATATTTGCATGATATCCAAGAATTAGCATATATTGGGAATTGTGCACATGCTGCCCCATGAACATATCAATTATGTGCCAACACTATGCTGCTACTAGAATGAATATCAAATACCTCATGTTTGTGGACTATTTTGTAATTTATTAAAAGTGTAATTTATTAAATTGTACATTATTTCATTTGATTCAGACTACAGCCTTGTAATATAAACTGGGCAGGTATCAGTAGTATATACATTTTAACAGCAAGAAAACTGAGTTTCAAGGGGTTAACTTTTCTCTTGACAAGGTTATGCTACTAATATGCCAGGATGTGAACTCTAAATATTTTAACCCCAAATCTAACAATGTCATGCTGCCTTAGTTAAAATTATTTCAATTCCTTAAAAAGAAATATAAAAGTAGATTAATTATTAGCCTTAATTTTTAAAAGTGCCTCTTCGGTCTAAAAACACTTTGATCACTATAAATACAACAAATTCTTGGTTTCCATGAGACTGGAACATAGCAATAGTATTACTAATTTAAAATAAACAATAGTTCAAAATAATTTGTATTTCATTTGGTGACATGATTTATTTCAACAGGAATTAATCTTCCTGAGGATAGCAATGAGAATTAGATTCCCTGAGGAGATAGTGGTTGTGTGGTGGTAGGAGGTAGCTGACAATGTATTAGACTCTAGGGGAATCCTGACTTAAAATATTAAATACCCAGTTTCTCTTCAAAATCATCATTTCAACATTCACTTAGCACCTATGATGGTCGGGAAACTTTACAGATGATTTACTTGGCTTTCAACAAAATTGTCTCTCTCTTTAAACACAGAAAGACCCTGTACCTACACACACTCCCACATTTTACACAGGTCTTCCTTATCTAACTTGCCCTCTGATCCTGTTCTTTATGTAAATTTCCTCATACAAGCTGTCAAGTCCTCAAGAATTGATCAAATGTCTATTATGTGTTAGAAACTGTGCTCAGGATACAAAGAAAGGGGGGAAAAATGGCCCCTAGCATCAAGGAATTCGCTCATGATATACAAATAATGTTTCCTCCTCTTGTTTTTTTCTTTGTAAATCATTGGAAATCATCTCTGATGAATCATCAGCTTTACCAAAATTTCAGAAATAGGTTTGCTCCAAGAATCTCCTATCTGAAAGAATCTTCAGTATTAATTAGTGCAAGCAATAAGCGACAATGGGAAAGCTTCCATTTCAGCGTTCTGGCTTTGATCCAATGACAAAGAGTTCAGTGAAGCTGTCAAAGCTTGTTTAAGGGTGTGTCTTATGGATTAGGAGGAGGTGACTTTTATATCCTTGGGAATGCAGTTTATTCTTGTTTTGGATAGTTCTAATTGTTAGGAGTGACAGCTAGGAGATGCAGTGGATAGAGAGGTGGGCTTCTTGACTGGAAGACTTTTATCTTCATGGGTTCAAATCTAACCTCAGAGACTTATTAACTGAATGACCCTGAGCAAATCACTTAATCCTATTTGTTTCACTTTTCTCATCTCTAAAATGAAAAGAAAAATAAAGATACTTTATCTTCATATAACTCATTGCAAAAAAAAATAAAATAAAATAAAAGGAAGCAAAAATGAAGAATTGTTAAAGATTTTTTGGAGGGAGGGAGTGATTCCTGTTATTTCAATGAATACAAGGTAGTGACTCTTCCATAACTTGAGTCATAGAAAAGCTGCCTGGGACACTATCCTAATGATTTGCCAGTGGTCACACAAATAGTCTGTGTCAGAAGCAAGACTTGGACTCAAGTCTTTTTAATTCAATCCACTATGACATGTTGCCTCCTTGGAATTAATCCACAGAAACAAAACCTTAACATTCTATTTCTATCCTTATAATGTTACTGCTATGAGAAAAGAATTGAACAAAAAGGAAGTCAGGGGTGGGAAGCTCAATCTTCTGAGGTTGACATTTAAAAAACAGACTGAAAGAAGAAAGAACGTGAGAAAGAAAGATGAGAATTACAGTAAAAAATCAAGTAGATAGAACAAGGAACTACAGCTAAGGGACAAACGGAGAGATGTAGGAAAGGAAAAAAGACAGATGTGTCTGTGGGAAAGTGGATACATTGTTACACTTTGCCAGAATTTCCCACTTCATAAAACTAGGAATATAAAATTATAGGGTCAACCTTTTATACAATAGGGGAATCCCCTCTACAACATTAAGAGTCATTTACATTTCTATTACTTCACTTGGCAGATCATTTAATTTTTTTCTCAGTTTTTGAAGGGTGTTTGTATAGTACCAAAATTTAGAACTAGAAAAAAATATATACATTTAGAGTCAGAAGATAATTGGGGCTGACTCCTATCTCTGCAATGTCCAACTGCCTGTCCATGGATCAATCATCATAATCACTTGAGTTTTCTGAATCTCAATTTCCTCATCTGTAAAAAGGAGATTGTTGCACCAGCTTCATAGGACTTTTGTAAGAATCAAATAATTCAACAAGCATGATGAATGGAAAATATATGTGTAAATTTCCTTATTAAAATAGTATTAATAATTAATGTTACAAACTTTTAAAAGTTACTTATATCATTTATGGAATTGGGCCCTCTTATTTCACAGATGAAGAACTGAAAATCAGAAAGGTTCAGAAACTTGCTCAAGGTCAAACAGGTAATAAATAGAAGAATTAGGATATGACTACAGGTCTTCTAATTCCAAATTCAGTGCCTGTTCCATCATCCTATGTTGCCCTAAGGAAAAATAATTTCCTGTCTGTAGTTTGCATTAATTGCTCCTACTTCTCTCTGGAGTCACACAGAATGAGTCTAATGATTCTTCCACATGACAGTCAGATACAGGATTCAGAATTCAGGCACTGTGACTTCAAGTTCATTTTACTAAAAGCTATGAGGGCTAAGTGGCAAGTGGCTAAGTGACACAGTGGATGGAGTACCAAGAAGATGAGTTTTCCTGAGTTCAAATCTGACTTCAGACACTTATTAGTTGTATGACTCTGGGCAAGTCACCAAACCTTATTTGCCTCAGTTTCCTCAACTATAAAATGATTTGGAGAAGGAAATTGCAAACCACTCCAATATCTTTGCAGGAAAACCCCAAATAGGGTCATAGAGAGAAAGGACATGACTGACAAACAACTGAACACACAAATAATTGTGAGGAATTTTTTCCCCCTTAAATCAAACCTACATCTATTTCTCTGAAACCAATTGTTCCTAATTCTGACTTCTTTGGCAGTGCAGAATAAGTTTGATCCTTCATCCACCTAACAGCTTTTCAGATAACTCATGCCCCTTTCATTTTTCTCTTCCAAGTGAGCTCTCCCTAGTTCTTTTGGCTGATTCTCATATGGCACAAACACAAGTCTCTTCCCCATCCTGAGTGATTATTCTTTGGAAGTTTTCTCTTTTCCAAGTTAATTATTCCTAGTTATTTCAATTTTTCCTTATTTAATATGGTTCAGAGTGCCTTCACCACTCTAGCTATCCTCCTCTGGAGACATTTCAATTTATCATTTCTCCTTCATTAAAATGCAGCATCCAAAACAGAGCACCAGGTGAGTCAACCAGAAGAGACTATTTGGGGAAAATAGTTCCTTGTTGTAGACATTCCGTTTCTAATAATAGAGTCTGATACTGCACTGGCATCTCTGGCTAGCCTAAATCACACTGCTGATTTTCTGGTTTTTGTAGCTGTTCATTCTTCTCAGTCATATCTGTCCTTTTGTAACCCCATTTGGGATTTTCTTGCCAAAGATACTAGACTGATTTACCATTTTCTTCTTCAGTTCATTTTACAGATAAGGAAACTAAGGAAAACAGAGTTTAAGTGATTTGCCCAGGATTAAACAGCTAGTAAATGTCTGAGGTCAGATTTGAACTCAGGAAGATGAGCCTTCCTGAATTTGGGCTCACCATTGCATTCAGTGAACCACCGAGCTGCCCTGATTTTCTGGCTAAGACATATATTTTCACTCTTGCCATCATCTCCCTGGTGTTTTTCTTCTCCCACTTAGATTGTGACATTTTGAAGATGAAATTTCGTTGAGGATCTGAAAGTTCCTTGAAAGAAAGGACAGTTTCATTTTTGTTTCTATATCACCAGCACCTAGCAGAATGTCTAGCACCTAGCATGTACTTAATAAATACTGATGAACGGAATTAAATTGAATAGAACATATCAATTCTATCCTCCAAGAACAGTATGATAAAGAGGAAAGAGTGTTAGAATTGGAGTTAGGAAATCTAGCTATTAATCCTGCATGTAACATTTAGTTACTCTCTGTATGACTATGGATGGCAACTTTCTCTCTGAATCTCAAGCTTACTTATCTGAACAATGAGATTTAATACCACTAAAACCCAACAGAGATGTTGAAGGAAAACCATTTTGTAAAGTTTATAGCAGTATGTAATGTGAGTTGTTATTTATTTCTTTTGACTCATTTAATCTAGATTTTCCATTATCAGCAAGGTACAATGAGACACTAGCACACGGAGACCAATTCTTGCTAATTCTTCTCCAGAACATCTAAAGTGTCCAAAAAGGTAACAAACCTTACTCAAGTTTTCATCATTTCTCAGACAAAATGTATTGCTATTGCTGTTATTATACAATTACTACAATAGCGCCGTAATTAGTGTCTCATATCCTTTTTCACACTCTCTAATCCATACTCCAAAAAGTTGCATAAGTGTTTCCATAAAGCAGTTGTTCTGATCATGTGTCTTCATTTTTCAGTAAACTCTAGCGGTTTATCATTACCCCTATAATTAAGTAAAAATTTCTTTATTTGGCAATTATAATCTTATCATATTATGGCTCCAACCTTACTTTCCAAGCATCATCATCATCATTTTCTTCATCATCATCATCATCATCATCATCTCATTTATATAAGATTTTCAAAGTGCTTTGCAACTATTCCATCTTCAAAATAATGTTGGGAAGTACACACTGTTACTATCCTAATTTTAAAGATGAGTAAGATGAGGCAAATGGAGGTTAAATGATTTGTCTAAGGTGATACAGCTAATAAGTGTCTGAGGTCACTTTTGGCTTTGTCTTCTTGATTCTTCTTGTTATTGTCTGTCCTTCCTTCTTAAAGGGGACCAACGATGTCACAAGGGTCATGTCTTGCCATCTTTGTGAACTGGGTTTAAGTGAGGCAGAACTGTGCAAAGTTGTCAGCCTCACAAGGTCTCCCACTGAATCACCAGTCTATCTGGACTATCACCAGTCGTCTTGACTTTGGTCTTGCATTGGATTCCAATGACCCTAGGTCCACACAAACCAGACCAAATGGCCTCCTTGCTGCTCTTCACACATTGTACTCCTTCTCTAGTCTCCATACCTGCAATGTACTCTCTCCTCACCTCTTTCAAATTTCAGCTGAATCACTGCATTTTACATGTAGCTGTTTTGGATCCTCTTTGCCTCTTGTCAGCACCCCCTACAACAGTTTTTGCCTTCACTCTCTAAACTACTGTGATAGCAATCAAATTATGATCTCTTACTATTTTTTTTACTAAAAATGCCTCTTATTGAATAATACGATTAAAGATCTTTCCCATCCATTGCTCTGATGCCCTGAACATGTTTTGACTTGTGAGATTTTTAAAATTATTCTTTTGTTTCTATTTGTGTACAGTTTCTCTCTCTTTTTTCTCATTATCTGCAAATATGACAAATTTGTATTTTACCATAAAAGATATTATGTTTGCAGAAAATGAATGGTAAACTAGACATATCGTATTTATACTGTAATTTAGAATCCTTTAGACTAGAAAAGCACATTAGTTTCTAATTGTATTGTATTAAAGAATACTCACTATTTGTTCTTTTATAATCTCTATTTATTTAGCTAAAACGTTTCTTAGTTGATTCATCAATTTAATCCTTGTTAGCTTCCATTATTAAGGTCAACCTTTTCAGACCTGATCCATAACCTCTTATTTAAGGCCTAAATCTCTTCATATATTGACTGTCTTTGCACCAATTAATGATTTAAAAAATCTTCTAATTATAATGAAATCTCTGAATATAATATATAATTTTGGAAACTGCAAAAGATTGCTAAAGCATTTTGAAATGAAGGAAGGTTTCATAAAAAAGAAATGCCTCAATCTATGAATAGTCTCAGAAAAAGGATGGGACAGTTGGATTAGAAGTGCAGACCTCAGTGACAGAACCTATTAAAAATCCAGACTTCTGGATGAGACTAGCTAATTCCCAGAAAAATTTCCAGAAGCAATCTGCCCTGATAGGTGCTCAGAAATATTTGTTGACTAATTTCTGCAAACAGAAAAGCTTTAATCCTCAAAAAAAAATTAGAAAAAAAGAACTTTGTTGAATGAGAAATTTTGAACAATTCTTTAACATTGACCAAAGGAGGGAAATTATTTGGCAGACACTCATAGTATTGGTCATTAGCACAGAACACAGGTAACTGCTAAATCCTAAAAGGATTATATTCTCAAAGAAATTTTGGAAATCTTCAGAGCTTGAAGCATATTTTCTTATACAAATAATTCCATAATCATGGTTAGTGTGCTGGGCTAGCCTAGCCTGAAAAGTCCACTTAAATCAGTAAAATTATCTTAGGAAACTTAACATTTACTATTTTTATGTACATTATACTACATTCTGTGTTTTGTTTTATGTCACAAGGTCTGGAAATATATTTTCACCTCCCATACCTTCAAATATGATGGCAACAGCACCTCTTTTTGTCAGGGATCTTAGGTCAGAGAAGCTCCATACCACAAGAAGGCATGCCAGATTTCATATACAAGGTACATAAAAGTGTGAGCATTTAAATTTCAAGAGATTCTAATAGAATTTGAAATATTTCTTTTTTGAAATTCATTTTTATTTACAAATTCTCTTGCTCGCTGCATCCTCTCCTACATCTATTAAGAAGGCAAGAATTATACTATTTACTACACTTTTGAAGTCATGCTAAATATATTTCTTCACTAGTCACATTGTGGGAAAAAACAAGAAAAAGGAATAAAGGGGGAAAATACGGTTCTATCTATACGCTAAATCCATCAATGTTTTATTTATAGAGAGAACATTTTTCTTCACAAGTCCTTTGGAATTGTGGTGGATCATCTTAGTGATGTAAGTCGTTAAAAGCAAATTATTACAATGAGGCAGATAGGTGATGCAGTAAATAGAACTTGGGCATGGTGAGTTTTCAGATGAAGTAATCAAAGCTGATCTAACTCACTATTGATTGGAGAAATACAAATTAAAACAATTCTGAAAGAACTGAAAGATCTGAATGCAGATCGAAGTATACTATTTGCTCATTCTCTCTCTTTTTTGTTTTGTTTTGTTTCCTCTTTCTCATGGTTCATTCCATTGACTATAATTCTTCTCTACAACATAACTAATGTGAAAATATGTCTAATATGAATGTATATGTAGAGTCTATATTAGATTGCATGTTGTCATGGGGAAGGGGGAGAGGAAAGAGGGTGGGAAAATTTAAAACTCAAAAGCTTGTGGAACTGAATGTTATAGACTAATAAATAAATAAACAGACACAGACAGAAAGACAGACAGACAGATATAGATAGATAGATAGACAGATAGATAGATAGATAAATGAAGCAATTCTGAGGTACTACCTCATACCTATTAGATAGGTTAGTAGGAGAGAAAAGGTAAATAACAAATGTTGGAGGGGATGGGGGAAACCTCTGTTAAACCTCTCTCCCTCTCCCTCTCCCTCTCTTTCTCATTCTTTTTATCTGGCTCTTTAGGTGTCTGTCTTTGTCTTTCTTCCCTTATCCCCAGTCTCTCTTTTTTCACCTTCTTCCCACTCTTGTTATGTATATACATATATATATATGTATATATATATGCATGTGTGTGTATGTATGCATATATGTGTGTATGCATATATGTATGTGTATATCTGTCTGTGTATATGTATGTGTATACACATTTACGTATATGTATAGAATATGTATATATGTATGAAATATATATAGAATAGAAATTTACTAAATAAATACAAATTCACAAGAGGTAGTGAAATACAAGGTGGTTATTGAGGGAGGTCACCAGTAGTAGCAATGCCCTCTCCATAAGATCTTATTTGAAGATGCCTATGGCCATAACCCACCTCTCCCACAATGAGGATCTCCAATTTTGGAACCGGTGAACATAGAACTTACAAGAGAATTCCTTTGAATAATTCTTTCATTGCGCCACATGATTGGCTCAGAGAACCTTAAAGTTTTCTGAGGGAGATGATTTCCCTCTAAAATTATTTTGTCTTAGTTTGTAAGCATTACTATCCTCCTATATTACTTGCATATATCCTCATTGTTTCTCCTACTAGAATAGTAGCTTCTTGAGAGTAGAGACTTTTCATTCTTTGGATACATCTTTAGTGTCTAGCATAGTATCTGTCGCAAATATTTAGTACTAGTTGATTGATTAGTTGATCTATCCACATCTATTCTGTACATAATTACACTTGTCTTTGTTGCTGCCCCCTTAAAATATGAGATTCTTGAGAGACTAGGGATTTTTAACTGTTAAGATGCATTTTTAATGCCTAGCGCATAACTGCTTGATAAACACTTGCTGAGTATTTCTACAACTATTAACAGGATATTGGCCCAATAAACTAGCCCACCAGTACCCAGATTCAAATGAAAAGGTGACTATATTTGAGACTTAGCAGTCCTAGAGAGAAGTGAGCCTTATTGCATATATTCAGTGAATGGAACAGTGGATAGAGTGCTGGATTTGGAGCCAGAAAGACCCAAGTTCAAATACTACCTCAGTTACTGATTTAACTATATGACTCTAGTCAAGTCACTTGAACTCCCTCAGCCTCACTAAAACGAATATTATCAGCACCTGCTTCCCCAGCTTGTTTTGAAGATCAAATGAGGATGAAATAAGGTAAGAAATGTCAAGAACTTTTGTATCTTAAAGTACTATATAAACGCTAGACCAGGCTTGCACAACATATATCCTGCGGGCAGCTTGCAGCCACGACAAAGATTTCAGGTAGCCTGGGGAAATGTAGGGTTGCCCCTGCACACTCTGCGGCAACCAAGCATCATCAGTCTGTCTCTAGTCTGACCCATTGGTGGCTGGAAGAAGTTTAGCCTAGTTTAATTGTGGCCCTACTGCCAAGCTGTGCAGGTCTTTTCTATTACTTATTATTATGAAGGGTGGAAATCAGAAGTCTCATAAATGGTTGTTACTCTGGGTTCTAAATCAGCAGCCACGTCAGTCACACATTCATCCTAGCCAAGGTTTTCTGATTTTAAGAGAAGTCGATCAAATATATATTAAGTGCCTATGATATATCAGAAATTACCAATTGTGCTGGCTAAACAAAAGCGAAAATAAAACAGTTGTTACCCTCAAGGAGACTGCATTCTATTGGAGGGACAATATATAGGGAAGGGAATGCACATTTATTAAGCAGCTAAACAGTAAGAGCTCTGTCCTGAGCCCTTTACAAGTATCTCATTTGATCCATGTACATTTATACACACATACACACATAAGATAAGCACAAGTTAAATGTGGTGGGGGAAGGGAAAAAAGACATTAGCAGAAAGACTTTCTATAGAAGTGAGAAGATCCCACCAGAATGAAATTATGAGAAGACAGTTAAGATACTGCCCCTATACTGAATGACTTGAAGTCCTCTTATGGAGGAGGGTTTTCAAAAGCTAAATGGAAAAACACAGCTGGTTTTTTTCCACTTGTGCCATGAAATAGGGGAAGTCCCTATAGGGTAGTATGATGGAAAAGTACAGCAGGGCCTCACGAATTTGCCTGGGGATTTGATCACTGGTGATAGCAAGATGATGCCCATCTCAGATGGCAAGAACTGAGGGAAACTGATTTCTAAGAAACAAAACGTTACCTGAAAAAACAAAACATGTAGGACTGAGTTACCTTGTAGGAGTCACCCAGTCAGTCCAACCATGTGAAAAACACTTAAAATGATTGACCGGCTGATAACAAAGTGATATACTCCACACTGTCATTTTCCCTTTCTGTCTTTATGCATCAGAAGTGACCACTTCAGAACAAAATAAAAACCAAATCAAATATTTAGTTTTAATACACATTTGCTAATATTTCGCATAACCAAGTGTTTCAACACTTTATCTCCTTCCAGTATCTAGTATACCTCATTCCCAGGAAAACATGGTCAACAGTAATATCCCATAATGCATAGTTGGTAAAAGCCTTGTACCATACCTCACACAGTTCTACTTGCTCAGAGAATGTAGTAGAAAAGATTAAATCTTAATTCTCTCCTAAATGCCAAATATTAGTACCAGCTGTCCTTAATACATCTCTGCCTAGATACACTATCAGTAGCTCGAGCTCAACATGTCCAAAATGGAATATTTTTCCCACCACCAAAACCACTAATCTTCCAGAATGTCCTTTTTTTTTTTCTGATGAAGGTAGTACCATCTTATAAGTCACCTAAATTCTCCCTAAGCTTCTATACTTGATCAATTGTCAAGTCTTGTCCATTCTAACTCAATTATTTATTTCACATCCATTCCTTTCTCCATATCTACAAGGTAACAATTTTAGTTTAGGGTCTCATTACCATTGTCTTGAATCACTGTAATAGCCCCCTCAGGAACCTACAAATGACCCTTCCTCTCTGATGTGTTCCAAAATCACTACAAGTCACAGTTTTGATAATGTCATTCCACTGCTCAAAAATTTTCAGTGGCTCCCTACTGCCTACAGGATAAAATGCAAAAATCTCAGACTGGCATCCCAACCTTGTGCTTATCTACCCTTCCAGACTTGTTTCATGTCACTCTCCTTCATAAATTCTGTGTTCCAGCCAAACTCTATCTCTCCATGCCATCCCTTCCTCCTTAACTCTGTCTCTTGGAAATCATAACTTCTTTCATGTCTCAACTTAGGAGCCACTTCATATCTGGAACTTCATTTGGTTCTCCATTATGTAGCATTCGATTATTCCTTGTATCACTTGGTATTAATTTATCTGAGTGGATGTTCTAAAGGAACATAGGCAGTTCCTTCAGGGCAGAGACTGACTTGTTTATATACTTATATCTTAGATATTTAGCACACAGAGGAAGTTCAATCCATATTTGTTGTTGTCTAATCAAAGACACATGGGGGGATGTATAGAAACATAGAAACAGGAGATTAAAGGTTAACAAAAAAGGCTAAACAGGGAAACACATAGACCCAGTATATATACAGTGTGTATGTGTTTATGTATGTATATATATACATATATACACACATATATAGTGTGTATGTATTTATGTATGTATATATAGGGTGTGTATGTATTTATGTATACATACATATATAGTGTGTATATATTTATGTATGTATACATACATATGTAGTGTGTATGTATTTATGTATGTATGTATACATATATAGTGTGTATGTATGTATATATATACATATATATAGTATGTATGTATATATACACATACATACATACATATATGGCTGGCTGGACAAGCTGTTTCATTTTCCATGTTCACTCTCCTTATCTTAAAGTGAGGACAATAAAGCCTGTACCTTGCAAGGTTATTGCTAAGATAAGATGAGAGATTATTTGTAATGCACTTTAGACATTATTTAATTCTTCCTCTTCCTCTTCCTCCTCCTCCTCCTTTTTTTTTTCTTGTCCTCCTTGTCCTCCTTCCCATCTCCAAAAGTTATTAACAGTGGGACCTTGGAAAAGTCACAACTACTTCTCCATTATAAAATGTGAATAATAATAGCCACCTACAGTTAGTTAGCTTGAGGATAAGATGAGACCAGAGGATTATTGCTTTAGATCGGAAGGAGGCCATAGAGTTCAATCTCTTCATTTTACAGACTAGGAAATTGAGTCCCAGAGAAGTTAATTGATTTGTCCAAGGTTATACATCCAATAAGTATGAAAGAGCAGTTAGGAGGCCCAGTGTATACAGTATTGGGCCTGAAGTCAGAAAGACTCATCTTCCTGAGCTCCAATGTGTCCTCCAACACTTACTAGCTTTTGTCAATGGGCAAATCACTTTACTCTGTTTGCCTGAGTGCCTCACCTGTACAATGATCTGGAGAAGGAAACAGCTGTAGTGTCTTTGATAAGAAATCCCCAAATAGAGTCAGCAAGAATTGAACATGACTGAAATGACCAAACAATAATCTGGCACATTGTCCACTATACTATGATGCTTATAAAGTACTTCATAAGACTTAACGCATTATACAAATGTGAACTTCTCTTGTGTTCCTCTAGGATTTTCTCCAATTGAAAAGTATAGAATTTCACTAGATGACCTCTAGTTCTCGGCCATCTGGAGGGGAAACAAGTGTTTGGGATGGGTTTTGGAATGAGAGTTGTCTCTTGCTTAAGGGATCTATTAGATCAGGGATTCTTAAATGTTTTCTGCTTGTGACCCCTTTTCACATTTCAGCACTTTTCACTAAGTGACCTGAGGGCACGCGCAATGCAAAGTGTGCATGTTTTGTTTTCAGAACCAAAGTTGTGAAATTGCAGATACAATTGGGCAAATGCTGCCAGAAACACCTTGGATTCATTATGCATTTGATTTTAATTAATTTTTGGTTATTGCACATTCAGAAACATTTTACTGTTGCCAAATTTTTCATGACTCCAGTTTAAGAAGGGCTGTAGACTACCAAGCTCATGAGGCTAGGTAGGGGTGGGGAACTTGCAACTTCAAGGCCACATGTGGCCTTCTATGTCCTTGGTGTGGCCCTATGACTGAGTCCAGGCTTTAAAAAACAAATCCTTTTATTAAGGGGATTTGTTCTGTGAAGTTTGGATTCAGTCAAAGAGCTGCACTTGAGGACCTAGAGGGCCACAACTGTCTTGGAGGCCACAGGTTTTCCACCTCTGGTAGGATAAGGCCCAGAGGAGTTAAAACAAGCTCTTGGCTGCTTTTATATTGGTTGGAGTTATATTCCAAAAGCCAAGAAGAGAAATAGGACCTTCAGGTTTCCTTCTAGATGGAACAGGCTAGTGTACTAGATGAGAAAACGCAACAGAAATCTAAAACATGTGGTCTGTCTAAGAATAGAGAGTTTGCATATATAACTTTGTTGTCATATCTACCTGATGTCACAAAAAAATGCAGAAAAAACTCATTCAGTTGTGAGCTCCATGAATTGAGGAACCATTCCTCCCTCCACACCCTTATTTTCATTGATTTTTTTTATTAATTTATTTATTTTCATTCATACACATTGTATGGTGTAGAATAACTATTTCTTAAATATTGAATTTGTTGAGCCATGTAGTGTTTTTGCTATAAAAAGTAATGCTTCTCCTGAACCCCTGAAATTGACATGAAAGATATTTCAAGAATAACCAAAGTATCCACAACAGGTGTATCTTTGTGTATAGTCTAGTAGATAACTTCATCACTTCTCTGCTCTATTTTGATGAACAAATAGAATTTCTAAGAGTCAAATGGTTATAGAATAATCTACTGTTTCAAATAGTTTAATTATATACACATTTTCAACATAGAAACTGAGCCTTAACTAAGATAAAATCTCAATAATTTAGAATCTATGAGAATTTAATCTGACCTAAGTTGACATTTATTTCATATTACAGGAAGGGGACTTGTACATAAAATTATGTCAAGAACAAACAATATTACCAGGGAAATGATTAACCTACATAAGAAAAAAATGGTTTCATATATTTTAGCAGCATTCTTTTGATAGAATATAAGCTTCTTAAAGATAAAGGTTGTTTTCATGTTTGTCTTTGCATCTCAAATCCCTAGCACAATGCTATATCATCTATAAATTGCATAATTAATGCTTGTTGAATTAATTAAAAAACAAAAGGTATAATTTTCATTAAAATAAGATAGCTCAAGTTCCTATATATATTTGGAAGTAATAAAACTGCATTTCTTTTTAAAATTCTATAATTAATTTCTTTACTAATTAAGACTTCATTTGCTCAGTTAATCAGCATTTATTGAGGTCATATTTAATAAAGTATTGAGAACAAAGAATGAGGCAACGGGATAATGATGGAAAAAATGGAAGTTGATTTTGGGTTTAGAAGACCTAGATTTGAGTCCCAGCTCCAATATTCACTAGCTTCATGACACTGGATAATTCCTTCAACCTGAACCACAGTTTCCTAACCTGTGAAATGATGATAACAACCTATGCTACCTATTTCATATTGTTGACATAAGAAAAACACTGTAGATGGCAAAGACATAAGTCTGTGTGTATGGGGATATGTGTTTTGTTTGCAATTGCATCATCCGATTTAATAGTTCCTCATTTGTTCTCTGGGGCTTGATAAAATAAAATAAATAAATGTGGCCTCTGTGTCTCTCAATATAGATGACCATATGAATGAGAACAATAGGAAGGGGATTTTAAAAATTAAAAAAAAAATTCAGCTTGCTTGAGGTTAAACAATCATAAAGTTCAGATTAGTGGATTCTGAATAAATGTGGCATTCAAGTATTTAAAAGCCCTTCTAAGAAAATTGTCCTCAAAGACAACATAGTTTAATGTAAGAAGATGATTTGGAATCAAAAGACCAGGATTTGACTCTTAACATATGGTTTTGACCAAGGTTCTCAACTTTGCTCTGAGTGCAATTTGATCTGAAAAATGGAGATAACCACACATGCACTATTTTATATATCCATAGAGAAAGAAAGCTAGTTGACACTAAAAAGAGAATAAAAAATAGAAGAGACCTTGGAAATCAGGAAGAAGAAAGTGGTACAACCAAACTTCCTATAAGTGAAAATTTATGCATCAATATTCATTAGTAATAATAGCCTGTAGATCTCTTTTCTCTATTATCCAAACCAGGGAGTAATAAATGAAAGAAAGAGAACTGTAGGCTAATAAGGCTAAAAACACCTAATAAGACATTTGAAACAAAATACTATCAAAAAGACTATAATAATATATTTTTAAAATTCACTATGACCAAACTGGATTAATACCAGAAATGAAAGGATGGATCAACAACAGGAACATAATTATATTAAAAATAAAATCTACTATAACTACAGGATTATATTAATAGACATAGAATAAAAACTTTTTTGACAAAATACAATGAAAAAACCTAAAGGACATGTACACAGAAGGATGTTTTTTATTTAACATGATAAAAATGTGTCTAAAACCAAAAACTAGCATTACTGGATTACCCTATAAATAGAGGGATATGACAAAGTTGCCCAATCTTCCCATTATTTGGCATTTTTCTACAAATGCCAGCAATAAAAGTATGATAAGAAATTAGAAGTATAAACATTGGCAAAAAAGAGATAGTTATTCCTATTTGTAGATGACAAGATACTTTCTTTAGAAAATCCCAGAGAATAAGCAAAGAAAACATATAATTCAATCCTTTAATCTTACAAATAAAAACCAAACAAAACAGAAGTCCCAAAAAGAAAAATAACTTGAGATGCAAAACTCCAAAACCTGACTCCAAACTGAGCATTTTTTCTTCATGATATGGTTGTAAGAAAATTATTTTGCAAAATTAAAGCCTTGTATAAATTTCAGGTGCTATTGTTTCTTCTGTGCACAGTCATATATATCTGAAATAACTTTCCTTAAAGTAGTATCATTTAAACCCTTCAGAGTCTGGTTCAAGATTACATTTTTAAACTTTTTTTCCTATTACTCACCTTTACCCTCTCTATCCTAGTCAAACTGTCTTGCTTGCCATTTCCCAAACTCCCTTTGTGCAGGCTATCTCTCTACCATGTCTGGAATCTATTCTTTCCCTACCTCCATCTCTTAGGATCCTAATTTACTTCCTTCAAGATTCAGTTCATGTGCTCTCTCCAACAAGAAGACTTTTCAGATGTCCCTAGGCGTTAATGCTATCTTTTTAGTTTTCAGTGTGTGCGCACACATGTGGGGAGGGGTGGTAGGTGTATGTGACTGTGAGTACATAACCTCCAGCAATTAGAAAAATGCCTTGAACATAATAGATGCTTAATAAATGTTTCTCGGATTGAATCACTGTTAACTTTTTTATCAGAAAGTTTAGACAAGTCGAGTCTGATCTTAAGAAGACACAGAAAACTGGAATGGAAACAAAAATATTCCACCTGTATAGATGTGGTATTTTTTTTAAGGATCAAAGCCCCTAATGAGATCAGTCCTTAAAGGAACCAAGGAGCTAATATATCCAAATGGGAGTTTTGCCTCTTATACTATATAATTACCTATTGAATTGACACAAAATCCCCTATTTATGTTATTTTGTGTTTTGTTTTTATTGCACTTCAATTATTGCTTAAAAACAAAATCTAAGTTAGCCCAAACCTATTTTCTATTTCTTGCAAGTCAGGTCTGTAGTTTGCTGATAATCCTTGGCTTTGTTATGCCAACTGCCTCAAGATGATTGGAAAACATCTGAAAGCAGGTATGAAGACAAAAATTAAAACAGTGAACATGTGCATATCCATCAGATGCCAACCTTTCTAAGATTCTTCTGCAGGTTTTAAATGGGTAGACTAAATCCATCTGGAAAGCTTTTCTTTAACTATGGGGCAATTATCTGCCATGTTATCTTGAACAAAAAAAAATCTGCTAATAAAATGGACAATAAATTAGGGAGCAAAGTTGAGTGATGGCTAGAATCTGCTGTGTCCAATATCAAATGAGTAAAGCCAATTGGGAAAAAGATTTTATTCTTGGAACAGGTGGTCAAAAGCATCTGTGACATGAGGAAGCAGCTTAAATTTATGAAAATTAAATGCTGAGAAAGCCAAATTATTATATTTCCTATGAAAGAACAAGTCTTATATTTTCTGAGACTTTTAAAAAGTGTTTGGCTGTATTCAGTGACAGAATCCCCTGAAGAAGAATCACCACTGGTTTCACTAATCAAAACAACAACAACAAAAAAAAAGTCAGCATAAATGGCAAATATTGCAGGTTTCACAAATTTCTAATTAGCAACAAAACAAAAAAGCAAAATAGAAAATCTCCTCCAGGGGTTGATATTTCCTCTAATGGAAATATTATCATTGTTGTTCATTTTCTTTATTATAATTCCCAGATCTAGCAGTATGGAGAATTCCCAGTATGGAAAGGTCTACCAGTGACATGTATCTTCAACTTTTCTTTTATTTGTAGTTTTAGAAAGTTGTCAGGGAGCGCTGAGAGGATAAGGTCCTTATCCAAGGTGACCCAGCCAGTGTGCATCAAAAGCAGGACTTGAATGACTTTTTCCTGTGTCTCTAATCTATATCATACTGCCTCTAATTAATAATTTAAAGGAAATTAGAGAGGCATACTTTTTGCTGAACATCTGAATAATTGAAACTTTCTATCCTAACAGCAACATAGATAGGAACAACATTTTAATGGATTTTGATACAGGACCAAGACATGAGATGCCCCACAGCACAATACAAGGAGTATGGGATTGGGAAGTGGGAGACATGGGTTCTGGTTTTGGAACTTACATTAACTAGTTTTAGGATCTTGGGCAAATTATTTAAGTTATTTGGAACTCAATTTTCTCATAAGTAAAATGACAGTTTAAGAATAAATAATATTTACATTTCCTCCTAGCTCTCAAATTCTATTACTCGGTGTGGGAATTCTTTTAACAGGAAGAATAGAACGAAGGACTTCTATAGTTAAAAAAAATACAACAGAGACTTTAAATCTCAAAGCATGGGAGGATTGAGGATTATATAAGAAAAAAAGGTAAGATGACAAGGAAAATGATAAGGAAAAATTAAGCTGAAAGGGGGATGTGGAATCACCAACTTATAAATTCCTGACACCTGATAATACCTATGAAATAAATAGCTAAGTATAAAGTCATAAATGCTATTGAAGTTAAATCCGCCTGCATGTAAGATAAGAGATGTGAATATGGAATTTAATGCTATCAGTAGAGCACAGAAACTTGATGTTGAAACGTAAAAATACCCTTCATAACTTAGGCTATATATAACAGCATTCTTCCATTGAACTATCAAAATCCTTAATAAGACTCAGTTACTGCAAAAACCAAGAAGTCAAATTAAATTAAATGGGGGGGGGGGTTGAGGCAGGTAGGCTCATCATCATATTAGATCATATGATTATAAACTGTATTCACCTCAAATATTATATTTATATCATTCTATATTTTATTTTTATTCCTGTAGTAATCAGTGTTTAGAAAAGAAACCTGTACCTACCCTTATGTGCAGAATATTTCTTGTTCCTCTGGATGTATTTGATTTGAATTCAAAATTACCCTAAGTTTTGAAAAATAGCATTGTGTTTCATAAATCAAAACATGAGCTAAAAAGACTTCAGAGAAAAACAGCAGCAGCTTCTTCCATTAACTCATATACTCACCTTTTTTTTTGGTTAGTGCTTTCTGATTTTCATTTCCTTCACATTTTTTCAAAATGAATTTTTATGACATCATTTATAAATAAGCAAAGAAATATTAATATCCTTGCTGATTCCTTAGGCTTATTTTGGTGTATTCAAGATTTTTTCTTCTTTTCTGTTTTTCAAGAGCTTAATGATTATTTTTATAAATGATAAAGAATAAACACTTAGGATTCACAAAAACTATAAGTAGCTAAAAGAGGCTTTTAGATTGACATGATGAGAAGAGTATTTTCTTACAAGTATGCTGCTTTTTAATTTCTAATTATAACTTGTTCCAGTCTGCAGGTGGTAAAACTCTGGCAGTTAGTGTGTTCAAGACAGTGGTCTGGCAAACTGGTTCTGTTCTCAATTGCCTAAAAATGAAATATAAAATTCTTATTCTGATGTCAAAGTCTTCATTCTGTTGCCCTACATATGCACTAAATGGGGTAGCATCTGTGTATTTGAAAAGCAAAGTTAATTGTGAGGGAGAAATAGAAAGCAAAATTACAATCACTGAGGACCATAAAGTACCTTTGTCAGACAAACAAATTGAGGAAGAAGGTAGATAGAAAAGATGTGCAGGACCTGAATAGAACTTTATAGAAGTTAGATATTATTGATTTCCCATGATATCTTAAAGGGAATACAAAAATGGATGCATATTTGTCACCTGTAAATATCACCTTTAAAAAAGTAACCATACCTGACCACGTAAGAATCTCCAAACTAAATGGATAATTATAGAAATATTAAATAGGTGCTTTACTAACCTCAACATGATAAAAAATCTTTGAAGAATGGATTAATAATTAAATGACAACTAACTTAATCCTAAAAAAATAAAAGTTAGTAGACATGAATAGGTTCTAACATATGCTCAGCAAGGAGCTCTGAAGGAAAAACTAAGAGTAAGTGAAGATGGATTGGTCAGGCAACAAGAAGAGGTGACAGGTATGAATCACCCATCAGAGTTCTCCATTGGTACCTTCATATTATCAAGGGAAATCGAGGAAGGATTCCAACATGTTGAAAGGACCCCTTGTGATGAACTTTGGAGAGAATATGAACAAGAGTCCCAAAAGACAGACAAGCATATCTGTAAGGGGACCTCCTGAACTGAGATCATAGACATATTTGAGTATATACATATTATATAGTCAACTGTCCATTATCCAGACATAGCAATAATAACATTACATTTGATAATGGAGAATTGATGCATTTTCAATGGCAATGAATTAAATGGAATACTAGCAAATGTCAGAGTTATAGTGAGCACTATTCAACATTAAAACAATAAGACTAAGTTATATATCAACACAGAGAATCAATCCCAACCTTTAAGGATATGTGATTTTGAAAGAGATATATCATTAATGAATTATTCCTCCATCCCTGCCTCCCTTCTTTCCTTCCCTCCCTACCTCTATTTTTCCTTTTCTTCCTCCTTTCTGCAAACCTACAATAAGGGCCCTTATTATGGACAATGTATTACACTAGGTCCTGAGGAACATACAAAGATAAATGAGATACCATTTATGCCCACTACACAAGTTTTCTCTCTTCAGCTCTGTAAAAAATCAAATCTAGAAATCACATCAGAAACTTCTAACAATGCAAACTGATTATGGGATCCCTACTGCTGCCTTAAAAGTTGCTTAGCAATTTGTTACAAGTATGCCACAGGGAAAAAAAATCAATGGCAACAATGCCAACAGCTTTCCTTTTTTATATTCTCATAATAGTTTGTATTTATCTAGTACCTTTTCTTTGGAAAATGCTGGGCATTTAAAAAAATACCATTATCTTTTCCAACAATTGTTCAGAGATAAGTTCTCATTTTGCAGATGGGAAATTTATCTTAAACCAGTCTACAATAATTGATACATGGTAGATAAAAGCATCCAGGAAAGTATCCAGTGCTCTGCTTCTTCTAGTCAGTTTCTCACAAAGAAATCCTGGGACACAAATTAAATGCAAAGCCATGATTCATATGACTTGATACCTAAGAATCTAGCTATCTTAATCCATTAGTAAAAGGTTCCTCAGGGGTATGCAGCAATTCTATTATGAAGTATTCTTTCTCTTCTCTTCCAAGCTATTGCTTTGCAAAAAAAAAAATGACCTCATATTCATAAACCAAGAGTTTACGAAAAAGCAGAGCAGAGTGCCCTCAATTGTATTAGGGAAGTGAGTAAATTGTCACTGGTTTTTAGTAAATAGGAATCAGTCAGATGGCCAAGACAGAAAATTTGAGAGAATATCATTTTACTTATGGATTCAATAAACAATTCAACCAAGATGGAATGATATCCTGAATTGATTATAGCTCTTGATAGCATCATGGTGCTGAGTGAGCCTCATAAAGAGCTGACCCTCAAAGCCAGGAATTCCAAATCTAACCCCTGATCCATACTAGGGTAGTCACTTAAATTCTGTATGCTATCGCCAACTTTCTGTGATGAAAAGTTGCAGAGATTATGATGACCTGCACTAGTAAATAGAATTTCCTTACTAAAAAGTTTTATATATCAATGAAATCACAAGTCCAGTCCCCTTCCCTGTCCCTATAGTATTTGATGAGATGTTCTGGTTTTAGTGACTTAGGAACTTGTGATAAATTATCCTGGAATGCATATTAGTAAATATTAGGAAAGTGAAAAAAATACACATAGGTATTATAAGTAAAGGAGTTAAATAGGCTCATGGAGAATGGAGCTGCATATTTTTACTGGCTAGGAAAAAGATTTTTCTGAAGAACTGACTACAGAGGTTAGTATATTTACCAGGAAGATTTTTTTCCTCTTTAAGCAACTTTCGTGAGCATCAATATTGCAAAAATAATAATAGTGGCTCACGTTATGAAACAGTAGACAGACTGAAATGTATCTTCCTTGTGGTAACCCAGGTGAGCAGTATTATTATTCCTTTCCCAAAGATTAGGGAATGAGGCTCAAAAATTTTTTGCCTAGAGTCACACAGGCCTGGTGAAAGACAGAACCCACCTCTTCCAAACCCAGTACTCTTCTGATTAAAGCATCTTATGTTTATAGCTACACCTGAGAGGTTGACTGTGAGCTACACTAATTATCTGTAAGTATGTGGTATGTAGTTGCCTTTAATAGTATATTAAATTTGCTTTCACACACTGTCTAAAAATTGTTTCTCTCTTTCTTATAGTTGAAAAGTACTTACAGATATGTAATACAGTGAAAAATTCACTGGATCTGGAATCAGAAAACCTGGATCTGTCCTGTATAACCCTGGGAAAATCACTTATTCCCTTTGGGCTTCGTTTTGAGAATGTGAAAAATGAGTGGATTGCACCAGATCATCCTCAGGTTCTCATTTACCTTACAAGGTATGAACTTATAGGAGCAGCTAGGTGGTGCTTGGAACTAGAGTAAGTAAGATGAATTCATATTCAACCTTAGGCACTTTCCAGCCATGTGACCTTGGGTAAGTCACTTAATACCTGCCCTCTTTGGTTTCCTCATTTGTCAACTGAAGATAGCAATAGCACCTCACTTCCAGGGTTGTTCTGAGGATCAAAGAATAGAATAATTGTAAAGCACTTTACAAACATTAAAGTGTTTAATAAATGGTATTTGTTAATACTATTATCAGACCTTTTATAAAGGAAATATATAGAGGAACCAACAGATGGCTGGCCCTTTTATCCTCTCCTTTTAAAACAAAAAGAACCAAAGAATAGTCAAGTAAGGACATTTAGGTAAATTTTTTCTCAGTGGCATTTGTTAAAATTTACAATCACTTGATATCATCATTTTTGAAGTGAAAGCATATTTCCAGCAGAACTGATAATGAAAAAATATAAAGTATCAGAAAATTAATCTCTAAGGTATCTTACTAGATAATATCAAAAGAATAACAAGGGATTCCTACATCCTGCTCCAAAGAGACTTCAAGAATTAAATAAAAAAGCTCCTAGAGCAAAGTCATATTCACAAGGGACTTAGAGATTTACCCTGTTGTTAGGGAAATGGAAAACCATTTGGCAGAAGAACCATAATAAAACATCAAATTTTAAAATCTCACCTATCAAATAACTAAAATCATCACCAGCACCTACTATTTCCCCTAACACTCAGCTAATCAATGCAGGTAATATGAAGAAATTGTAAGATAAAGTGCCTTTAAAAAGGGTACAAAAATTCTTGAATCTGGAATGTTTTCTCTTTTTTCTTACAGCTTTGTCCTAAAACAAGGGCAGTAATACTTTTGAAAAAGTCAAAAGATCAATAAATTTGTCTCTTAAAACCATAAGGGACTCTAGTTAATATACTGAGATTTCCCTAGAGATCTCAAAACCTTATCTGATAAATTCCCGAAATGGTTGTTTCTATTATGCATTCCCCCTTCTATCTCACCCCCTCATTTTGTCAAGATTACTAGTATGGAAAGTAAAATAAATGTTATATACAAATCTCACTTGATTGGGAAACCTTGTTGTCAGCATCTTTCCTAATATCCTTTTCACTATGTCACGGTTAATGATTTTCCTTTCCTTTGCCCTCCCTAATGCCCTCATCTTGAGAAATTGTGGAGAGATCAATGAACCCGACCTTCCTCAGATATATACTACCTGTGTGATATTGGGCAAGTCATTTAACCTCCTACAGCCTATATCCTCATCTATAAAAAACCAGAATAATCTAATGAGACCACATTTGTAAAGTACACTTCAAACTTTAATCAGCTATATACATGATAAGTATATTAATTATTAAGCTCTATATATTTATTATATATTCCTGTATTAATTTAATTCTATATTATTTTATTTATTTATATTTGTATATTTAAATATTTAAATGTATTTTAAAATATATCTATTATTTTAATTCTATATTAATGATTTTATTTAATTCTACATTAATTATTAAATTCCATGTTAATTATTTTTATTCAATTCTATATTATTAAGAACATTTTTTAAACTGCCCCCTCGCACCATTCCCTCATTCTTTCTCCCTTCCTTCACCACCAGGTCTCATGGAGAAGTAAAATGTCACTCCCCATCCTCATGCCCTTCCCTCCATCATATTTTTTTTAAATCAGAAAATGGGAAATACATAATTAACAAAATAAAAAAGCTCATCTTCAGGCTGCCAACAGCCAGTAACCCAAAAGTCAACTAATAATTTGTTATTATATTTGTCATGTCTTACAATAATAACTATCTTTCAAGATTTCACTCTCAGGCATCCCATCTGTCTTAAGAGAATGGAATGATCTATTTGGAGTGCTCCATATTTCCAATGTTCCAAGGAGGGAAAAACAGCCTTTCATTATAGCCAAGTTTGGGTAAATTAAGAAGGACTCCACATTTTGGGAGAAAGAGAAATTACAAAGCAGCCTTTCTAATCATTCTCAAAACAGGGACTTGATATAAACAGATACTCCTTCAAGACACAGAAGGATAGAGGGTGGTTTGTATGTTCCTGGACTTAAATTCAATCTGCAAAATGCACCTTTGATGTACACAGTGCATGATCTCTCAGAAAATAAGACTAACATTTACAGAAGAATGGATAAAAGCAACACATAGTAATTTGTCATTTCCAAAGCTCTCAAGCACTCCACCTTCACACAAGGTCATCTCAAGTAGGCAGGGTAGCTCTTTACATGTTCCACTGTCTTTAAACACACAGCTTCCTTAGGGTTACTGAACAAAGGTATGTAACCAGCAAGAGATGTTAAAGGGCAAGCCTGGTGAATCTTCTCATTTTAAACTCAAGGCTCAGTAAGGCTAAATAGCATGCCCAAGATCACACAGATAGCAAAGACATGACTTGAACCCAAACACTCTAATTCTGAATTCACTCAATGAGCAGTTTTTTTCAAATAAATAAATATGGCATAAGATAAAATTACTACTAAATGTCTTTCAATTTCTTTTCTTTTCTGATACATTTAAAAGTTGTCATTTCATTCTAATATAATCCCAGAATTGTGAAGATTTTACATGTGTATGTATATGTGTGTAGGTTTACTTCTTAAATTTAAAAATCTAATGTTTCACCTAGAATATTAGACTCACTGGCTTAATGCCTCATGAAACCTTAAAGAAGCTAATCATTTTATTCAGAAGCAGTATGACATGAAGGGGCCTATTTCAGAAAGACCTGGCTTCCAGTCCCTCTTCTGACTGGCCACAGATATACTGGCTGTTTCATGGGACAGTTAGGGGATACCATGAATAAATCTCTACACCTGTAGTCAGGAAGACCTGAATTCAAATCTAGACTTAGATAATTACCTCTGTTAACCTGGGCAAGTCATTTAACCCTGACTTAGTTTTCCCATTTGTAAAATGGGGAAGATAAGGATAACACCTATCTCAAAGGGTGGTTGAAAAGATCAAATGAGATAATATGTGTAATCAGCACAGTGATCTGGACTCAGGAAGACCTGAGTTCAAATCCCACCTCAGACACTTAATAGCTGTGTGAACTTGGACAAGTCACAACCTCTGTATGCCTTGATCCACTGAAAAAGACATGGCAAACCACTCCAATATCTTTTCCAAGAAAACCCCATGGATAGTATGGTCCATGGGGTAACGAAGAGTCGGACACAACTGAACAACAAATTTATTATTACTATTCTAACTCATTTAATGTTTCAGTACTCTAAAACTTCAGGCTACAAGAGTAGATACCCACCTGCAATGATAGGGGACTTTCTTCAAGGGGGTTTCCTCATAAGAAAATCACAAAGTCAAGTCCAAAACAACACCCCTCCAAAATTACTACATCATCAGGTTGCTTGTTTTGTAGGTTTGTTGATACAAAGAGTGCAAGCTCTGCTTTAAGTACATAAAGATGATGTATATCCACTTGTAAAATAAATATATATATACACACACATATATACACCCATGTGTGTACCTATATACACATAAATGCACACATATACACACAATATATACACACATACGTACACATATGTATATACATGCATATGTGCATGCATTTATATATACATATATACCCACATACATATACATAGAAAGATCGATAGATAAATAGGCAGATGTGTGTGTGTGTGTGTGTGTGTGTATACATAGATAAATAGATGGAATGATCAACAGATAAACAGGCAGATTGATAGTATGAAGGATACAGCTGCTTCATCAATGAGAACCAGATATGAGGGAGAAAGAAATGTCAGCAGAAACCCCACTAAAAAAAGTTTTTTTTTAAAGTATGATAAAATAAAAAGGCTTTACAAATTCACCAAACCAAGCTTAGAAAAATTCCCAAAAGAGCTGTGTCTGCAAATCAAAACCGTCTTTAAGCACTGATGTGGCAGATAAGGGATGACAGAGGAGCAGTTCTCATCCTACAGAATGGAGTCCTTGTTACACTTGCCAACTATTTCTCTAATGAATTAGGACCCACATGCTCACCTTTACTATAAAATGCCCTCATTAGACTTACTTGGCTCCTTGGCTCCTGCCTACACATCAATTTATTATGAAAATCCTTACTATGACATGACCTTGGGAACCCATCATAAAAGAACTGGTTCTAGATATCACTGATTGCATTGTAGGTCTAAAAGACAGGTGGAGCACATTTCTTTTCATTGAAATTCAACAAGATAAATTGTTTTTCTATTGCCCTACATTGACTGTTGTAAACCTAGGTCTTCCTTTTCTATTGAAGACAAGAAAAATCTATTTATTGCTTTATAATGGGTCTTCATAGGACATTTGGGAGAGAGATGGCAGGATAGAGAGTTAAAGGAGATGGACAGGGAAAAAGGATTTGATTTAGATCTAAGAAACTTGGGTGTAAATCCTGGCTATGCTTCTTGTTATTTCTGTTACATCATCTGAGTTACTGCAATTGCTTGGGCCTCAGTTTCCTCACCTGTAAAATGAAGGGATTACAGTAGATCAGAGAGGTCAAACTTCTGGCTTTCACATGGCCACAAAATAACCAAGTGTAGCCTGATCAGACTGAAATGTAACAGGGAAATTTGTAACAAAATAAATAAAAACATAAGAAAACTTTGATATAAATAAAAACGTTAAGAAAACTTCGATAATATTCATTTGTGGTTTTCTAAGTCAATGTGTCATCCACAAGAATTTATTCCTTCCTATTTGACATTTAACACCATTGGACTAGATGACCTCAAAATGCTATTCCAGGTATAACTTTTATGATAGAATTTTCAATTCTATTGATTGCTTTGTTAATTAATGAAGGAATTCAAACAGAGGCTATGTAAGATTTTGTAGGGCTCTGGTTTACATGAACTCTATAATCCCTTCAAACACTACGCAACACTAATACCACCCAGACTGATGATTTCATTGTTTTCTCTATGATGTTTTTAGAATGACCATTTCACAAAAAATAATCTAGAAAATTGTATTTATTAAAAATTATAAGACACCTTAAAATAGCAAAACAGTAGTTTTAAGGTATTCCCCAGGAATATACTAAGATACTCAAAGGTCTCCTGAAATTTGAAGATTTATTATGTTAAACTAATAAGCTCATTAAAGATTTGTGGAAGAGCAAACTTAGGGCAGGCTACTCTTACATGTCAGCTAATTTCAATTGACACATCTTTCAGAGAGATAGCTATATTGTGATCACTGTATTTTAAATATATTCATAGAATGCAGTATTGCAAACGAATGCTTTGTGGTATGCACAGTCAGAAACTGAGTAAGGAGAAAAACACTGAACCAGAGTTGACTGAGATTAGATTCCTAGAATGCCTTCTCTACAGCTATGCATATTGAAGATCCAGAACTCAAATGACATGTCTTCCCTGAATATCAAATACTAACTGGAATTTTGGTCTCATGGATGTGGATGCATCCTTCAATGACTCCAATTCAGAATCTACCCACCTGTGTCTATTATCCCTATGTTCCCATGCATTCACCCTTGAATTCTCCTGAGATCCAGGAAAGTGATGAGAGAGAGAAGGAAGGAGAACGCAACTTATGTAGGATCTGCAGTGTTCTAGGCACTTGGCTAAGGACTTTACAAATAGCTTATTTGATCCACATGATAATCAAGGCAAGGTCACAAAAAAATTGGCAACAGAAAAAGGTTTCTCAACATTTAATGACCAAAAATTAATTAAACGCATAAGGAATCCAAGATGATTCTGTCAGTGCTTACCTTGCGTTGCACTCTGTCAACTTAACTGAAGCCTTAGTTCTAAATGGTGAACTTTGCACTCAGGCCACACAACACCAACTAACACCACTGAAAGCTCTAGAGTAAGAGAATCTAAGTTCAAAGTTCATTGCTATACTTACTACCCAGTAGTTGTTGGGCCAGTAACTCAATGCCATTCAAGTCTCAGTTTTCTCATTTATAAAATAGAGTGTCTGTTGAGATCACTTCCAGCTCTATATCTGTGAATGTATGAATTTTCCTCCAAAATTCCATGCTTGTAATATGTTTCAAATTGCTCCCACACATCCATTTTATTGTCTTATAGGTAATACTAATTTTTAATTATTTGAATTCTTCCCTGATTTTACATTTGGAAATTATTCTTCCTTTCTCTGACCTCACATTCATAAATGACTTCGCACCTCCTCATGAATTTTTCATGTTCTTTTTGAATTACTTTTATTCATCCATTCATTCAATTAGCATTTATTAAGGAATTATTATGTACCAAGGTGCTATGAATACAGTGTGAATACAGTGGCACTGTGAATACAGTGGCAAAATGAAAACCGAATCCTTACCCAAACAGAACTTAAGTTCTACTAGAGATAAACATTTAAATGGATACATAATTTGTAATACAATTTGAGAAGGTAGTGAGATATTGATTATGGGCATCCCATAAGAGGTTGAGACTTGAATGAAATTACAGATTCCAAGAGGCAGAAGAGAATAAGGAACAACATGAGACACTTGGTGCAAAGTCAAGAAAGCAAGAGATAGAATTATGGGTTTGGAGAATAAGTAGTCCAATGTGGTTGGAATGCAGAAGTCATAAAGGAAAGTAGTGAGAATTAAGTCCAATCAAGTAAAATCAGAAATTTAGACCTGGAAAGGGCCTTAATGGAACCTTCACTCAAACTCTTCCACTCAGCAAATGAGTTAATTGAAACTGAGTAAGGAGCAGCGTGACTTGCATAAGATCACACAGATCATAAGTGACTGATGTAGAATTTGAGCTTGCATCCTCCTGACTCCATGGTTTGTACCCTGTCTACTATACACCAATGACCCTAGCAGAGATAACTTGCAAAGGCTTTGAAATGGCAAGCTCAAAAGTTTATATTTTGTCCAAAAGGCAAGTGTAAATCCCTGAATATGCTTGAGTAGAGGAATGAAACTGTGCTATGTGAAGATAATTTTTATCAGTATTGGGGAAGAAATATCAGAGGAAAGAAAGGTTGGAAACAGAGAGTTGAATTAAGAGCTAATTATAAAAGTCAATTCCATTTGCCTCAGTTTCCTCCTCTGTAAAAGGAACAAGAGGAGGAAATGGCAAACCACTCCAGTATCTTGGCCAAGAAAATCCCCAATGGGGTCATTTAGAGTCAAATATGACCAAAAAACAATTGAACAACATTGTCATAGTACAGGGCAGAAAACAAGAAGACCAGAAATAGTTTGAAATAGATTTATCTCATCTCTTTTGATAGATATCAGAAATGTTTTTTTATTCATCAATGTGTTTTATTTATCATTGTATCTTCCTTAGTGATTATTATAATATTTTGCATTAAATGGGACCTTAATAAATATCTGTGGAATTAAATAGTAGATATTCTAAGACAAGAGATGAATGATTCAATGAAACAATATGATTTTCATCCGTCCAGTACTCTATATTTTTGTCTTGATCATTTGTATAGTTTAAGATGATCAAAAAAGAATTCATGACATTTAAAAAATGACTATTGAATAGATGATGTCATGATACTATCTACCTTAGAAAGGCTGGACAAAAAACAGACAGTTAGGTGAGTGGGAGTAAAGCAGGAACTCATTCCCAGTATTGAGTGTATTTTCTTGTTTGCTTTTTTTTTTGCATTCGGAGTGGTTTACATCTGCAATTCTGAAAACCATCTTGAACTTTGCAAAATTATTATATAAAACAATTATTATAATGTAAATGCCAACAATATCTTAATAATAGAAATAGCTAAACAGAAGGGGGTAGAAGATTTAATACATTTTATGATCATCTGTTAGGCCCTGGAAATACGTCAGGTATAATACAGAAGAAAAATAACAATCACCTAATTTCATAGACAACTGATTTCATAAACAAATTTATGTAATAAAGTCGTACTAGGAGGTGGCTTAATTTTTTCACTAGATAAATATCTCTAAATCTAAAAGAAAATTGATCGCTTCATAAAGACAGGCTAAAGACTTGTTTTATTCACTTCATTTCCATTTAGAATATCAGTATTAATGCTTCTTTGGGACATATTCCATCATCTACCAGGAATTGATGAGACGCTTCCTCAATTGTGTCAGCAATTTCAACATATCAAACAGATGCCTTTCAAGTACCTGGATTTGTTCACTGAAAGTTGGACAAAGGGACCTGTCCCTCATTCACCTACAAATTACTTTAAATAATCTTGGCAAGTTAAAGAATGACTAAAACTTTATATGAATTATTCTTAAGTCATCTTATTTAACTCAGTTTAGGTTACAACCAGGTAGAACAGTAACTGAACACTGGACTTGAACTCTAAAAAAAAATCTGAGTTCAAATTCTGCCTCAGGCTTATTGTAAGACCCTGGATAAGTCACTTAATACCTCTCAGAGTCAATTTCCTCCTTTTTAAAAATGTAAACTATAATAATCTTATATAATTACACATAATAATCTTATATAAAACATCTTATAGAAGAATACTAATGTAATATTATAACAACAAAATAGTAACTTCACCAGGTTGTGAGAATCATATGAGATTTTATATATACAGTTTACATATGTTTATACATAATATATATCTATATATACACATATGTGTAGACACACATACAGATATTGTTTGACTTTCATTTCAAAGATCATCACAGAATGATTTCTGTGTTAATTGGATTTTTTTTTGTATTACACACTTATTTTCTTTTCAATTCATGGAGCAAAACAAGCATTTCTATAATACAGTGAGGCAGACCTGCATACATATACACACATACACACACACACACATATATATACATATATATATGTATGTCAGGTACAAACTTTAAGGTACTATATATGCTAATAAGAATAATTATTAATATTTAATAGATTCATGAAATTTTAGAGCTGGATGGAACTTTCTTTTAGTAACAACCTGATATCACACTGTAGCTTGGAGATAACCCTGGGTAATTGATAGCTGTGATAGCAACGCACATTATTTCACTTTAATCATTACAGTCACAGTACAGTGAATGGTACACAGAAGGTGTTTAATAAAATGCTTACTGATTGAGTGAGGTCCTACTAAGTGGAAGACTAGAAAGTGTATGCTCGGATATCAATCTTGTCTGTCACCCAAGTACTACCCTAGCTATGAGTGTAAGGGCATAGCTCACATGTGTTCTAGGGGACTCATGAAGATCATTTATTAAAAGGTAGAGGGAGGAGTTCTAATCTGCAAGAGTAGGGACAATGTCTTTCCTAATAAAAAAAAGAGATCTTTGGAGTACCTGCGACCTGAGAGATTTCACATCTTTTTTGTTGTTTAGTCACATCATGACCCCATTTGGGGTTTTCTTAACAAAGATACTGGAGCGGTTTGACATTTCCTTCTCATCTCATTTTACAGATGAGGAAACTGAGGCAAACAGGCTCAAATGACTTGCCCAGGGTCACACCGCTAGTCAATGTCTGAGGACAAATTTGAAGTCAAAAAGATGATTCTTTTAGACTCCATGTCTCCACTCTATCCACTGTACCACCTAACTGCCCTGCCCTTCATCTTACAAATGAACAAACTAAGGATGCATAATATTCTTGGTCCTCTTTGAAAATAAAGGACCATCAGTGCGGATGGGAGGAGGGGGGGTGGAGAGAGAAGAAGAGAAAGAATTTGGAATTTAAAGTTTTTTAAACAAATGTTAATAACTATTTTCACATGTAACTGAGGAAAAATAAAATACTAAATAAAAATTAAAATACAAAAAGAAAATAAAAGTTCAACAACAATAACAAACTTAAACCTAGAGAAAAGTAAAGTGTTATTCCTAAGAGCACATAGGATAAGGTGAACATTACCAGGAAGGTTTCAGCTTCCATTGCTTGGTTTGAGAATGGAAGTTTCCCTGGCAATATACTTACTATCAATATATTGAAAAAGTAGCACAGTGAAGTATGACCCAGCTGTAATTACCTGTGTTTGCCTTCACTGTTGAATTAAAAGGTAATGGTAGGGTTGTTCCGGATACTCTTTGTTTCCTGAATGCAACAATTTTGAATTAGTTTGCCTCGTTATTGGGAATAATGATGCCAAATACATTGCTTGGTTCATATCTTTTCCTTATATTTCACCTTACTTAATAACCTGTATACTGTAAATCAGTCTCATAGAGTCCTTTGGTCACTCTCCTGCTCCTCATTAGAACTACATGTAACTACATGTTACAGAGGGCAGAAAACAACCTTTAAAGTAGGATTGCACTTCAAATATGCTTTAATGAAAAACAAACCTATTAAAATGCATTGAGGGAGGTTGGGGATGGCAGGGAGTCAGAGAGAAGAAGCCACAGATGGGTAAATCAATTTCCTAAAGGAGTAGAAAAGCAAAGGTATTTATAATAATAAATATAATATAATATTTACAATACCTGATATTCTGGGATGATACCCAGTTTCCATTTACACGCCTTCAAATAATTATTCTCTGAATGATTTGTGACATAAGTCTCAAAATATGAGTCAAGACATAACACTATGGAAAAGCTCCCGATTTTCCCCACCCTAATTCCATCAACTGCCAGGACCAAAATACACACTGAGAACATTTTTATTCATTTCTACAGTTTTCACTGCCACATTAAAAAATGTACTTAAATTTGTTGAGAACTTACACACACTCTGAGTCCAAGAGTGCTACAAAATATTACTAGCATAAAATTTTAAAAGGATCTTTCTTTATGGGTTAATTCTGACTACAGAATTTTTGCCACCAAATTTATGACTCTCAGAATGCCAGTGCCCTGAAACAGGATCCTAGAATTTTATGATTGAAAGGGAATTTAGAGATTTTCTAATCTAACTATTCAACAAACATTAATTGTCTACAGTATGCCAGACACTTAAACAAAACTGAAATGATAGCCCCTGTTCTATAATCTATAGATTATGTATAGAAGCATAGACTCTATATAGTATACTATATAGTTTATATATAGAAGCATATTCTATAGATTATATATAGAAGCATATATAGAGAGAAGCATAGAGAAGCATATAGCTCCCTATGGATTATCAACATTATGTTATTCTGTCTATAATCTCTACAGATCAATATAAATGTTACTATATTTATAATCTCTGTAGATTATAACTATTACAGATTACCAATATTATAAATTTTTATATTTATATTCCCTATGGATTATAACTATTATTATATTTATAACCCCTATAAATTACAAATGTTTATATTTATTTTTATATTTATTATATTTATAATTCCTATAAATGATACATGTTATGATTAATACAAAATAAATACAAATAAATATTGGGGAGGACATGAATAACTGGGAGAATGAGGAAAAGTCTCTAGTAGCAAATGAAATGAGTTAAGACTTTAAAAATACACAGATGAGAAAACTGAGGCAGACAGTGGTTAAATGACTTGCCCAAGGTCATACAGCAAGTAAGCATGTAAAAAGTGTGTCAGATTTGAACTCAGGTGTCCTTAACTCCAGATCCAGGGCTCTATTGTGTGACCTATTGTGTCTCTCTAACATAGGGGATGCATGATCATTCAGCCTCTGTTTGAAGAAATCAAATCCTAGCAGCCATCTTCCAAGGCAGCCTATTGTACTTTTCCATAGCTCTAATGGTTAGGAACTTTTTCATCATATCAGGATTAGATTTAGTTCCTCAACTTCTATCTATTCCTCTTAATTTAATTCTTTCAAAGAAAACAGGAAAATTCAGTTAATCCTTCTCCCAAGTGACAAGCCTCCAAATGCTTGAAGACATTGATCAAGCACCCATATAACTTCTCTTTTACAAGATAAACACATGCAGCTCATTCACCAACTCCTAAATCCCTTGACCTATATGTACCTCGGCTTACTCATCTATAAAGTAAGAGTATTGTAGCATTGACCTCTAATGTCCCTTTCTGATCTGATTCTGCTAGAACCACATTGCTTGAATTACCTGTGCACGGCAATTTACTGAACTCCACTTCTGTTCCTTAGGACCAACTTCCTCCCACATACACTATAGATAATATTTTTTCATCTCTTAAAGTTGGTCCAAATTTCATCTTCTCTATAAAGGTTTTGGATTTCATCTCCTTTCAATCACAATTCCATGCTACAATTATTTAATATTTATGTTTATACTAAGTTGTAACTACCAATATGTGGTTTTCAAAGTGTCTTTCAGTTATTTCAGTTATATCTTCCCAAATAAATTATGTTATCTATGTGTGTTTGGATGAGTAACACATTTTTTAAACCACAAAACACTATTTTAGTGACATTATTATTCCTTATAGTCTGTGGAAAATATTATATCCACAGTAGTTTCTCAGTCAAATTTTTAACTAATTGCACCTAGTGATTACTAAAATATATGGTGACATAAAACAAGCTGCAAATAATGGAGATAATTTTCCAAAGAAATGTGTATCTCAAATTTATGTAATATTGCAGTTTACAAACTGCTTGTTCATTTCTCACAGTGTTAAAAATATTGTTTGCCTATTTAATTGATGTCTGCTATATTGATTAGGATCTGTTAATATATCATAATTGTATTTGTTGAGCTGGCAGTGATAAATTATACCCATTTTAGACCTTTTCCTCCTCAGGTTAAATGCTAGAGGTATTTCGTTGCTATTGAGAAAGCAACTTTGACTATGATGCACATTTTTTCTATTTCAGATATACTATCCTAAAAACAGTGGCAGCTCTGAATAAATTGTAGGAGATATTTCAGTCATTTTCAGGGTGTCTCTATTCATAATTTTCAACTACCAAGAAGAAGAAGAGTTCAGTCTTCATGACACTTTTCACTGCTAAGATAAAATATTTCCATCTCTCTTTAGGTATATAATAACTATCTCCTTCAGATCTCTAGAATGTTTTGAGAAATGTGCTAAGATCACAACAGGTAAGAAGAAGCTTATATTTTAAGGGGAGGACTTCTTATTCATGAAAAAGGGCAAAACATTATGGAAGAAAATGGATAATCCTTCCTCAAAAGGGGTTGAATTATAAGATGACAGAAGCAAGCAAAGCCTAGCTTCAGTATTCAGTCAGGCAGAGCTGAAAGTTCACAGTTTGAAAGTACCCATAATGTTGTGCTGCTGGTGAATAAAAAAACTATGGATACTTTTGGGCACAGCTGTGGTCAGTGAAGCAAGAGTTAAGTGGAGAGGACCTAGCCTCATCTCCTCGATAACTACTGAGCATCTATGCCATCAGAGGCTCAAGGCCCTTCCTATTTATCTTGACATTAACCACATTCTAGTACTATTGTAAGAATTACTGAATACCAAACTTTAAAAAACTTCAAAATGAGATTGATTTTTTTTAAAAAAATCACATTAGAATCTCATCTAATCGATCTATTTGACTTCTCAATCTCAAAAGAGAGCAAAGGCAAATATGATAAAACTTCATGATCCTGCTCTTCGCCCTAATACAGCTGATAGCTATAGAGTGATTCAGGATATGAACATTGCAAGCGAAATCACTGGATGGATGTGTTTGATAATCTTCCTCCACCTCTCTGAGAGACAGACAGAAGGGGAGAAAGGAGAGAGAGAGACAGAGACAGAGAGGGAGACAGAGACAGAGACAGATAGGGAGAGACAGGGAGGGAGGGAAGGAGAGACTGATGAAGCAGTATCAGAGTCAGACCTTCTACACAGGAACTCATGATACAAACTAACCCTGGGCTACCTTTTTCCTTAGTTCATATATCAACTTCACAATTTTCAAGTCTCATTCCATTCATTGCCTGAGAGAACAACCTAAGAAAGAACAAATGTGTCCCAAGTGGTTACTTAACTCTACAGAATAGTTAGGTCCAGTTTTATCAGGAATTATGGAATAAAATGACCAATATTAAAGTATATTTCTATGACTTCGGTGTGTGTGTGTGTGTGTGTGTGTGTGTGTGTGTGTGTGTGTGTGTGTGTGTGTGTATCCCATATCAAATGACTTGCCTTCTCTATGAGGGAGAAAGGAAAAAGGGAGATAATTTGGAATTCATTTTTAAAAAATAAATGTTAGAAACTGTTTTTACATGTATTTGGAAAAATTAAATATTTTTCAAGTTAATAAAGAAGAGACCAAAAAAGAGATTCCTTGACTTCTAGACTTTGAACTGGAAGAGACCTTAAGAGCAGGTCCCCTACTGTCTCCCTGCTATTTAACTGAAGTCCACAGAGTAATAGGTTCAGGATATGAACTTAAGTCCTCAGAACACTATCAGCAGATCATGAAGTCTTATCATATTTGCCTTTGCTCTATTTGGGAATAGAGAAATCAAATAGATTAGATGAGATTCTAATGTGATTTTTAAAAAAATCACTCATTTTCTAAAGTTTGGTATTAAACCTCGGATAGCACTTTTTTTTTTTAATCGTTAGTATATGAAAAAGTTTAGCTTTTTATTCAAAGGAAATTTAAAGTGTTGGAAGTAAATATGAACTCTTATAAAAATACCTAAATGTGAAATAATGGAGGATTTAATACTTTATATTCACATTAATCACGGGAAGTGATTTACAAGTATGTCAGTTTAAAAGTAAAGAAACTGAAGATATATTGGGTTCCTAGGGTTACACATCTGGCAAGTGGTATTGCCAGGGCTTAAATCAAAGTCTTCTAACTGCCAGTCTCTTGTAATTTCCACTAATGTTACTAACAGTACTGCATGATTTGCTCTTTATATGTAATAAACTGGACCAACATGATACTCCAGGATGAGATCTTTCTGACTTTCCCCTCACTAACCCATGGGCCTAAGGTTTTTGTTCTATTTGTTTGCAAACATAATTTCCTCCATTCTCTAATTCTCAAGCTACAGTATAATCTAAGAGTCAAGTCCCTCCTTGTGGATGCCTGAATAGAACAGCTCCAAAGAAGGAATTTCAAGGGAATAAATGCAAATAAGGGTCTTTTGAAGTCAAATGTTCCCAAAGCATCAAAACATCATTTTTGGAAAAATCAATAAGACCAGATAAAAGAGAGGGCCCTGAGGGCTCATTATATTTCCAATTGAATTTTGCAGTCTGGTCATGCAGATTGCAATAATGTGGAAATACTTGTTTAAGCCTTTTTCGCTTGAGCATTTTTTTTCTTCCCTTTTTGCATTTGACATGAGGACAAGCCACCAGCTACAGTGGGGGCTATGTAAAGCATTTATTTTGGTGGTCACCTCAATTAAAAGGGATTTAAACAGACTACATATTATCCCATGGAATTCCTGGTTTAACAGAACTGTTGGAACTTGAGTGAGAGAAATGAGGAAAGGTAAAAGAAAAGAGAAGTTCTATCCTGCTCTCCATGAGGCTGAATAGGTAACTGAAAGGAAAATCAACTCATGAGAAATGTCTCAAACATCAAAGTGGGAAATGAATAAACTACTGAACCATGACTCCCTTCTGCTCTGGAAGTCAGAGAAATAAGCAAATCACATACTTGGAACAACAGTAAGATTGGGGAGGAAAAGAAAGAAAGCAGATAAAAACACAGGATGTATATGTAGGACAGAACTCAAGCTCTATTTTCAACAGACAGATTGTCACCCAGGCAGGCAGATAATTGTGTCTGCATGTTTGCAAGTAATGACAATGACGCCAAGCATTAGGAAAACAGAATGAATGGAGAACATAAAATTATGACAAGCCCAAAGAAGATGAAAATGTTGGCAAGGAAAATGAAACAAGTTAGGACTAAAACTTATAACAGTTTGGAATATAGCAGGGAAATAAATGAGTGGAATTATTAAAATACATGTTAAGCAATACAAAGTATTTTTAGACATTGAAAATAAACTTTTATTGGAAGGTAATTTCTTCAGCAAGCTTTCTCTTCACAGAATAACTTCTGAGAAAAATCTGATACTATCCAGAAGATTATTTATTGTGTGGACAGTGACAGGAAGACTAAAATATTACCTATACACGTAAATAAAACTGGTCAGAAGCGTACCTTTCATAGATAAATCATATTCACCACCCAGTATCCAAACAAAATGATGGCACCCCATTTTTTTACCTTACTCCTGAAATACTTTCTGCTGCTTAAAAAAGATAAACTACAAAATGAACAAATTTGCATTCCTTACAATACGTATGAGTTGGAAGAAGATGTTATATTACAATAATTGACTGAATTGACATGATTCAGTTATCATTCTCCCTTTCTTCTCTTTCTTTATTCTCTCCTCACTTAATACAAGAATCTGCAAATTCTTAGAAGAGTGTTAATAGACAATTGGCAATCTTTTTTTTTTTAAACTGGAATTAGAGTGTTGAGAAGAGAAGTCATATGTTAACTGGCTACTCAAGGATGCTGAGATAGGGAAGAGGGGTTGGAAAGTGATAATGGTGGGAGGAGGAACAAGTTAAACTGGCTTGACTGGGGCAGGGATGAGATTGAATGCTGATTGGCTACTGGCTCATGTATAAAACTACAGGCAGCTCAGGAAGGTCCCAGCTGTGGCACTTAGCCTTCAAGGAAAGGTTTCAAAAACACCACAGGAAGCAGATAGGTGGTTTTCAGGAAGGTGATAAGAAATGACCTTCAGGGTCCCAAATTCCTTTCTTCCCCAACCTCCATTCAAGCTCTGGGAAAGAGAATATCCCTAATCTCACAAGAATTTGAATCAGGTTTGGCAAATATGACAGAACAGGAAGATGATAAATGTTAGAGAGGATGTGGGACAGTTGGAACACTAATACATTGTTGGTGGAGTTGTGAGCTGATCCAACCATTCTGGAGAGCAATTTGGAACTATACCCAAAGAGCTACAAACATATGCATATTCTTCAACCTAGCAATAACACTTCTAGGATGGTTTCCCAAAAAGATTATAAAAATGGGAAAGTGTCCCACATGTACAAAAATATTTATAGCAGTTCTCTTTGTGGTGGCCAAGTACTGGAAATCAAGGGGATGCCCATCAATTGGGGAATGGGTGAACAAGTTGTGGTATATGAATGTAATGGAATACTATTGTGCTATAAAAAATGAACAGGAAGACTTCAGAGAGGCCTGGAAAGACTTATATGATCTGATGTTGAGCAAAAGGAGCAGAACCAGGAGACCTCTGTGCACAGTAATGACCACAGTGTGCAAGAGTTTTTTTCTGGTAGGCTTGGAACTTCATTGCAATGCAAGGACTTAAAAAAATTCCCAATGATCTTTTAAGGCAAAATGCCTGACATTCAGAGAAAGAACTATGGAATTCAATTGCAGAATGTAGCAGATCACTTTTTGTACTACATTTTGGTTTGTTATATGATTTCTCCCATTCATTTTTAATTCTTCTATACAACATGACTATAGTGACAATGTATTTAACAGGAATGTATATGTAGGACCTATATAAAATTGTATGCCATATCAGGGAGGGAGGGGGAAAAATCTAAGTTATACGGTAGTGATTATAGAACACTGAAAATAAATAAAATTAATTTAAAAAAAGAATTTGAATCAGAATGATCCAAGTGCCTTTTGCACTATGATACTACTATAGTGGTATTAAGATTTTTTTAAAGAAAAGCTTATACTTATAATGCAAAAAATGCATGCATTTATTAAAATAATAATATGCAGATCTTTGTTCAGTTGTTTCAGTCATATTTGACTCTTTGTGATCTTACTTGGGGTTTTCATGGAAAAGATACTGGTTACCATTTCCTTCTCCAGCTTCTTTTACAGATGAGGAAACTGAGGCAAACAGGTTAAGCGATTTGCCCAGAGTCATACAACTACCAAGTTTTGAGGCTAGATTTGAACTCATGAAGATGTGTCTTCCTGATTCCAAACCCAGTGTTCTTTCCATTTTGCCATCTAGATACTTTTCTCTATACATACATATATACATGTGTATATATAAAATCATGTTCTGCTTCAATGAGTTAAAAAACAAAAGAAAATTCTAACTACAAAATAAGTATTCCCCACTACTTAATAGCTATACCTGCTTCATAGCAATCATCAGACTTTTATTGAGTATTCATTAATGAGCACTGGATATGTTTTTTAAAAAAAGGTATAAGGTAAGTTTCCTGCTGTACCTTATACATATTAATCTAGCTGGTTGTTCGGATCCATTCCAATATCAGTCCACTATTCTGGGCCAGACTATTCATAGTAGTAACGGTCCCTTCTTCACTACGGAAATTTTTCCTCCCATCTAAGGGCTGTCCAGTTTTTATCACTAGACCTAGAATCTCTAGACTACCATACTATAAGATCCTGCCCCTGGGGAGGTGAATCACTTGCGCTATAGTCAACCAAGTATCTGCCTAAGTCCAACATTCCTGTGACCTCCTGGGAGTAAAAAGCTACCAGGCTACCTAGGGAGCAACTAAAAAGCCCAGGTCAAAAACAGAGCTTTCAAACTAATCTGTATTATGATCTGCCTGAGAGGGGCCACTCACTTTCAATCTAAGCAAAATAAAGAGACTCAATCTCAAAAATAGAATAAAATAAAACACACATCATGACCTTAACTCCTCATACTCTTATCATCAACCAACTGTACCCCTTCCACTCCTGCGCAGGTGGAACTGATTTGGTACCAGGACCCAGCCATGACTAACCAACTAGATGAAAGGTCAAGGAAATAGGAAACTGTTCTGACCCCTAATTAAGTCCTCTATATGGGTCAACATCTAGTACCACTTTCCATTTGATTTTGTATTGTAATTTCTTTATGTGAGGGTTAGAGGAAAAGGAATTTGAAAGGTAGACTCTGGAATAGTTTGCATTCATTAAGAAGTAGAGATGCAGAATTAAACCAACCAAAACAAGGACAAAAATCCCATCTCCAGTGTTTCCCTCAAATTCATTGTCATAAGATTATAAAAAATGGATAAAGTCTTTGAATTTCTTAATGACAGGCTACAGATGGAACCAAGGCAATTGTGGTGCCTTTTGATTTTATTCCTGAATTTGTATATGCTAACTAAGTACTTCTGGCTAAGGAATTTGACAGTGAAGATGGATAGAAAGAACATGGTCTTAGACAGAAGCACTATTTCATTTTATTCACTATATCCCCCTCTATTGTATTATCCTTTCCTTTTCAAACAGTCTCTTAAGTCATCCTTTACATTAATCTTTGTGTCCAGGGCTGTCACTCCATTCTCTAGTTCTATAGTGCTGGTGTTTTGAGTATTCATTCTCAAATACAGAATGAATCAATGAATATTCAGATCCATAAGTTATTATTTTACACAGTAAAACACAGTAAATGCAATTCAAGTTTGTATTGAATAAAACTAAAAGAGGGTGTCAATTTTGTAGATGGTTCACTAACTTTTATCAGATTGGAATCTGAGTAAGATGCTATTTACTGGTTTCTAATCTGTTTTGAATCTCAAGAGACATTGAGAACTACAAAAATGGCATATATTTTTGGTAATGAGTTGGTTGATAATGAACTACTTATAAAAACCTTAAAGAATCAATATTTCATAATGTTACTTCATACACTTACTAGCTGACTGATGCTGGGTAAGTCACTTAACCCTATTTGCCTCAGTTTCCTCATCTGTGAAATGAGCTGGAGAAATAAATGATAAGCCACTCCAATACTTTTGCCAAAAAAAGCCCAAAAGAGGTCATGGAGAGATGGACACAACTGAAAATGATTAAATAATGACAACTACCCATTTATCATAGTAGAAAGTATAACTCCTATGAGGTCACAGATTCAACAAAGTATCTATCCACCTATTTATCCCTGTATTTGTTATATACATATATAAAGTAGTTATATAGAACATAAGATATGTATATATAACTCTATATTAAACAAATATCTAAATATGTATAAATTAGACACATAGGGTACTATATATCTATGTTAAATATATAATATTAAATATACATCTAAATATGATAATTATTTATGGGAACATCTTTATAAGCTTTTCAGATTACAGAATATATATATATATATATATATATATATATATATATATATATATATATATATATGTCATGTACTCCTTCCACCAATGCTATCTCAACAGGGAATCAATCTTTCTAGAGACTTTGCACAGAAATTCTTTTCCTAAGAGTGTGTTCCTATGCCCTTGGTAAACACTTTAAATAAACATTTGTGTCCCACTTTGTCACCTCACTTGATGTGGACACTCAGAGAATGACTACAAAATTGTCTCCATGGTGTCTTTCCATGATCTTTTTGTATAGATGTCAGATGTCTTATTTTGGGACAGGCATTTTATTCTGAGTCAAATGCTTAGTTAAAAATCAATCAAGAGTATAGGGAGATCTTGTTCTTTACACTTCCCAATCAGTTGCATAATTAAGTGACTGTGATCAGCTGAAGAACATTTTCTGCAGAAATCTTCTATTTCCTTAATATCCTCCTCCTCCTTTTCCTTTCCTCTGGTCTTCTACCCAGGGGAAGGTACACTCCACTTCCAAAAGCTTTCTTTTTTTGCCTCTGAGTTTATTGGCTACATTTCTAGCTCAAAGATCAAGCCTTAAACCAATTCACCCTGGAGCTCATAGACTGGACAACCAGTCCCCACCCACCTAGCACAGAGTGATTGTAATTACTAAACAGTCATTGTTTCTCTTTTACCCAGGAACCCTGAGGGTCTTCCACCCCCAGTTGGATTTTTTTTTAAATTAAAGAGGCCATCTCTAGCGTAACTACTTAAAGAAACCTATTCATTAATTGGGTGTGTCTCACTCAAAGTGAAAATGTGATAAGACCTTAGCCTGAAGGGCCAGGGTCTCCCATTGCATCCTGGGCCATCTCCAGCCATCCTCATGAACATCAGGCCACTGGACCCAGATGGTTCTGGAGAAGAAAGTGAGGTTGGTGACCTTGCACAGCCCTCCCTCACTCAAATCAAAGTCACCTGCAAGTCATGCCATCATCTTGATGTCACGGTCCTCTTCGAGAATGAAGGACAAACACAGCAACAACAATTTTTTATTGACACTATCTTGGCTTATTAAGATTTTAGAGTTGAGAAAGAATACAGATTGTTCCTTGCTACTCATTTTGGTCATCTTAGTTTGCTAAAAATATAATGTCTAATAAAAAAAATTGAACAACGATTTAATTGGTATCAGTATAAGGAGATACCAGAGCAGAAACTCCCTTTGTTAATGCAGATTTCAAAGTATTCTGGAAGTTGTAGTTTTAGAGGGTTGCTTGCACTAAGGTTAAGTGACTTGCCCAAAGTCACACATCCAAAATGTGTCAGACAGAGGGACTTGAATCCAGGTCATCCTGACTACAACACTATCATTCTATTAACCCTTGTTAACTCTCACCATTTATAATAATGTCTATTATTTTTGCCATTTTTCTTCTGCTTACTGACTCAGCTTTCTTAAAGACTGGTACATGATTCAAAATATTCCTCTCCACTTCATCTCCAGATAGATACTCTCTTACGACCAGTCATTCTATAATATCAACAAAAACTACTTGCCAGGTATATGGTTGAGAGGATTCTTATTCAGGTACAATTGGGATGAGATGACCTGCAAGCTCTCTTCCAACTCTGTGATTCTATAAAAAGTAAAAGACTCTTTCTTTCTGTTGTGTTGGATTTTATGTGTACGTGTGTGTGTGTGTGTGTTGTGTAAGAAGCAGCATTCATTAAGTGGTTAAAGTGTTAACTTCAAAAATAAATTTAGCTTGAAGAATTTATCTGACACTCATTGAAAATACCCATATGAAAATGGACCTGTGACTTCACTAACTTGGTAGTTCTCTAAGATGATGATTCAGACCAAAATCCATCCCATCCCGCTCATTCCATGTGACTTTTGTTCCCATTCTCCCAAAAGTTCACTAAAGGGGTCCAATAATGAGCTAGAGGTCTTCCTCTATTTCTCCTTGCATGACAGGAATATCCGTAAAATCCTCTGTATGATCCTTCCCTCTAACCACTTGAACAGATTCTCTTCTCCTACCATACAAGAAATCTGAAATTTGATCATTTTCCTTCCATGGAATGATAAATACATTGTAATCCTGAATGATAGCAGACATGTGTCCATAATATACTTCATTCCATCAAATTAATTTGGCCATTCCAGACCAAACAATTTAGTTCATTTTTAGTTTCATACAAGTCTCTGGGCAGCTAAGTGGCATGGTAGATAGAATGTCAAGAACATCTGAATTCAAATCTGGCCTCAGACACTTACTAGCTGTGTGTCCGGGAAAATCGCTTAACCCTGTTTGCCTCAGTTTCTTTATCTGTACATTGAAGGTAAAACACTCCAATATCTTTGCCAAGAGAACCTCAAATTGGGTCTGAAGAGTCAAACATGACTGAAATGAATGAACAACTGTAACAATGAAATAAATGTCTTTCCACCTCCCAGTTAAATGCATATTACTTTTACAACATTGGACAAGCCCCAGGGGTACTCTGTAGCAGAGTCTTCCAATCAAAAACCAACTCTAGGTAATAAACCTTTCCTCATTCCTAACCCCTGGGAGCAAACCCAAGCACTGCCTCCACTCCAGGGACCACACTGGGCAATACTGTTTGCTTGAGTTCTCCTTATGCTCTTCCTGTGCCATCCCTACGGGCCCTGCTTTGTTGCATTTGCTTGTTACCTTCCTGTTAATGACCCTGGACTCTCTAGGAGACTGTTTCCATTTTCTGTTGATGGGCTGGTTGCATTAGATACATACATGCCTACACTGAGCTTTCCAGGATCAAACTAGAATTTGATAGGAAAACTAGTCACATTTTATTCTAAATACTTGAAAAGGTTCAAAGTATCATTGCTAATGCAACAGAAACATTAGGTATTTTCTTGTAACCAGATCACCACCACCATCAACCACTTCATTTCATTGTGTATGCCTTTCCTATAGAAATATTAGATGAGCAGTCAAATTTATCCTAAAACTGCTTTCAAATTTCATTAAGGGATACAAAGATTACAATCTAGAGTGGTATGCATTAATTTAAGCTCTTCAGAGTCACTACAAATGAATTCCAAGATAGCTTTCCTTTTCACTGAGATGAGTTCCTGGAAGTCATACAATAAAGTGGATCTTATTGTCCCAACGCAAGAATATGGTAGTCAGAAAAATCAGTCATTAAACATTTCTTAAGTTCTGACTGCAGGTCAGGGGCTATGTACGCTGGAGGATACAGAGAAAAGAAAAACAAACAAACAAACGAAAACCTCAAACATCTTAAACAATCCTTGTCCTCAAGGAGTTCATATTTTAAAAAACACAATGAGGTGTAAATAATAAGGTGCACATACAATAGATACAAAGTAGAATGTCAAAGGGGAAGGCATTAACTGATGGAAAAGGACTAAGAAATGCTTCCTGCAGAAGATACATTGTGAACTGCCTTAAAATAAAGTAAGAAACTGTGGTGACAAGGGAGCAGAGCATTCCAGGTGTGGACCATAGGCTGTGAGAAAGAAGTGAAAAGAAAAAGTGAAATGGGTAAAGACTTAGCTTTAGAACAGAGACTATTAAAAGTGTCAAGTTTAATATTTAAAATTTTATTTTAAAAATACTAAAAAAATTAATTTTATTTAAAACAGTCAAGTTGCTGCAGTTTTTATTTTCCTCCTTCTACATGTTCTAAGTTGGAAAAGGGAAATTTGTAGCTTTTCTGCTATCAAGATCTGTTTCCATTTGACTTTGACCCACTGATTTAGATGATCTCTGAAGTTTCTTCCTACCTTTAAAAATTCTCTCAAATAAAGCAGAAGACAGATTGAAGAAAGGGACATCAAAATTTTGTACCACAGAGAAAGGAAATCAAGGAAGATGGTCTCAAACTTCTTAATAAAGTAAAAGAGAAGAGGTAATCTTTTATGTCTCCTGGGTTAAGAACTAGTTTGACTGTCTGAAGAGAGAAAAAGATACAGAATAGATACGGTGGGGAATACATTAAAGAGTTAATAAAAGCAAACTCTTGTTAAACCCTATCCATTCTCAATAAGATTCTATGACTCTAGTGTGAGAAGAAGTGAGGTTGGTGACCTGCACAGCCCTCCCTCACTCAAAACAAAGTCAAGTGCAAGTCGTGTCATCATTTCTCTGATGGCATGGTGTTCTTCAGCAATGAAAGAGGACTTATTTTTTGAAGATGGTGGAGTACAAAGACTCACCTGTGCTAGCTCCAAACCCACAGCCCATAGATTTCCTCTAAAAAGAACTCCCAACAAATTCAGAAACAGTGGAAGCCATGCTACAACACAGTGAAGGAGATTTCCATCCCAGAGAGCCCTGAAGAACAGATCCCAAAGGTCCATCGCGCAACAGACAGGAGCAGAGCCTTCCCCTGCCCTGGCCCTGCGGCACTGAGAGGAGCAAGCAGATCCTTTCAGGCTTCAGGGACAGAATCTCCAGCAGCTGCAAAGGTCCCTCCACCCACAGAGTCACAGGTCAGTGAGAGAGACGGGCTGAGAGGGGAGCGGGGTGTCTCCAGGACTCAGGCCCCCTCGGGAGGCAGCAGCAGAGGCAATGGGAGAGGCAACAGGCAGCCAGAGGCTCCCAGAGCAGGCAGGAGCTCAGCAGCAGCTCCATTACAGAAGGTCTCTGCATAAACCCCCTGAGAAAACTGAGCCTGGGAGGCGGCCCTGTCCCCACCCGAGCACCAAAACTTAAGCTCCCACTGAATAGCAGCCAGGCCTGCTGCCAAAAGCCCTGAGGCTGGGGAGCAGCATTTGAATCTCAGACCCCAAGCACTAGCTGGGTGGGCCTAGGCCAGGGTGGAGAGGACTCTCAGAAGTCAAGTAACTGGCTGGGAAAATGCCCAGAAAAGGGAAAAAAATAAGACCATAGAAGGTTA
>CM053771.1:317045779-317063898 GCA_028658325.1 Potorous gilbertii | reverse complement strand
GAGCTCAAAAAGGATTTTGAAAATCAAGTTAGACAGGTGGAGGAAAAACTGGGAAAAGAAATGAGAGAGATGCAAGAAAAGCATGAAAAACAGGTCAATACCTTAATAAAGGAGACCCAAAAAAATGCTGAAGAAAATAACACCTTGAAAAATAGGCTAACTCAATTGGCAAAAGAGGTTCAAAAAGCCAATGAGGAGAAGAATGCTTTCCAAAGCAATGAAAAAGGAACATGATGATTCTAATATGGAAAGATGTGGCAATTGCTAGAAAAATATGCTGAAAACTAACATTACTTTCTTCCCTGACTCAAAGCAAGGAATAGGATAGGGCAAAATTCTTCTGGCAATGATATCATAGGTTTACAAACTGAGAGAAAATTTGCCCTTAAAAATCTGAACTCAGGCACTACAATCTAAGAGAGTTTTACGTACATTGTATTTCACAAATGTGTGTATACAAACACACATGGCTTTTTTAAATTTATCTTTAATATCATTTATAAGGGGGCGATTTGGTTCTTTTTGTGGCCCAGACATTCACTTGTATCTATTTATAAGATGGTAGAATAATTTTATTTTCTTAATCACAAGCTTTCACACAGTTCAGTGTAGTAGAAAGGTCACTGGATCTGGGTTCAAATTCTCTCTACTACTTGTTGCCTGTGTTAACTTCTGTGGGCCTCAGTTACCTCATTTATAAAAGGAGTGGGTCGAAAGAGATGATTTCTAAGGTGTCTTCTGACTCTAATTCTGTGATGTCACATAGAATTTATTCCCGAATAACAAGTAGCATTGAATGAATATGTAGCATATTGTAGAGTTTCTAGGGAAAGGAGGAAAGAAAATAAAGATCTTACTCTACAAGAAGTTTATTTTCTAAGAAGTTTCAATTTCTCTTTTTGATTTCCATCATAATCCCTTTAAAGTGATGCTGATGCATGAATCAGTCATATCTCCCAGCAAAAAGCATTAGCATAATATGCTGATGAATAAGGGGCAAAAAAAAGAAAAATAGAAACACCAAAATGAATCTGGCATCAGCAGTGACTGAGCTCTGAAGGATGGATACATCATGTTGTCAGTTTCACTTATCATAGGGTTTGCCCTATTTAACAATTTAACAAGGATTTTGCTATAATTTCCTCTTAACCAACTTAAGTGAGCTACAGGTTTTCTCATGTCCTTCCAAAACATTGGGTTAGATTTGACCTCAGGGCTCAGTTTATTCAGGGAAAGAAAGAGGGGAAGAAAGTATATTGCTTTGATCACTAGTGACACAAAGAAGTTCATGCCAATCCTGAGTAACAGAGAGCCTGAGGCGGTTAGGAATAACTTCATGTTTAGAAATCTAAATCTAAAGAGATAGACATAGCATATACATATATACCTACATACATGCATCTTTCATATATCTGAGAAAAAGAGAAGAGGAGAAGGAATATATAGAGAGAAGAAATACTACGTAGCAGTAGTACTTCTGTGTGTGTGTCTCTCAATATATATGTGTATGTGTGTGTATGTATGTGTGTGATGAATTATAAATACATCTTATTATCACCTTCACTTATCATTTGCTTTACCTCCATCCTGTTGCCTTCATCTTATGTCTGTATATTTATATTTATGTCACATATATCTTATATTTGTGTGTGCAAGTATGTGTGTATATATCCATGTTTCTATGTGTGTGTATATGTAGGTGTATGAATATATACCTAAAAATATTGAGGGTTATGCTGATCACTTTTTTATAATTGGAATAAAAGATTATTTAAAAAATTTTTTCTAATAATACAAAACCTGATTGTTTATTTGAGATTTTTGCACCTTACTCCAGTCTTGAAAGCTAGATTTAGCAAATTGTGATTTTTTTTAATTTGTAAGATTTTCTCTCCTTTGTAATTTATATTCCAATAAGCCATCATATGATGGGAAGGTGCCCGTTTGATGATAACTCATGGAATAGCAGCAGGTGTGATCAAGACCTAAAGTGGAAAGACAGGAGCCAGAAATAACAAATGGTGCCCTGATCAATGGCTCCCACATAGATTACACTGCTGGTTCACATAGAGACAAATGAGCTTGTTAGGTCTGACTCCATCATTGGATACCCCTGCTGTTTATATCACACAGATTTTTAACAGCGAAGGGAGAGATGAGTTATCTGTCTTTCATTTTATGACTACACATGTTGAGAAAGGAAAGGGTGATGAGCAGAAATAAAGGCAGATTATGTATACCTGCTATTTTTTAACAAATTGTGGAGCAGGTCTCTTCCCAAAGAATGATGGTTCACAGAGGCATATTTTTTCCAGTGAAAGAATCAAAATTCCTGGATCTTACTTTGCCAGATCTTGATCTCAAGACAGATAAGGGATTCAAATATTATAGAGTAATTGAATTTATAAACATTTCAAATTTATGAAAGTGTAATTTAGTCCCTATGCTAAAAGGTAAAATCTGAAGGGCAGAGCTGCTTTTATGCTATTGGGACTTTGCAATTGTCTTGGAAACAATGGGAATTACGATTAGGGAAACTGAGCCTTCTCATGTCAAACCATTAGAATGTTGTTACTATTCATTTTGTGCTATTTCTTCATTAGTTTCTTAATGTGTATGTACTTGCTAAAAAAAAGACTTAAAAAGGAATGGTGGTACATGTAGAGAAACACATTCTCATGTTCATATCCCAGAGGCACAGATTTAGCCTTACTGGACATATACATTTATGATTTCTAAAAGAAATGTAAATTTAAGAAAATTTGCCAAAAGTAACATGATGCTATAAATATCAGTGTTTTTGAGTAAAGCTATTATTTATGATTGATTTCTAGAGAAGAGATATGCAGCACAAGTGGTACTCATCTTAAAGAAAGAGTATTATTTCCTTCTTGATAATGTGTATAATTTTCATTTAATGTGCTAGATTATTAATATGCCCCTATACAAATAAATCATCTTCACTTCTGCAGAAGGAACAATAAAGGAAATCATTCATTTACTTAAGAGAAAGTTTCTAAATTAACATCACTCTTCAACAACCCCAATATTCAAAGTCATTCAAGGTCATTATATCCTTTTAGATTCATGATTTTGCAGTAGATTTTGCAACTGATTTATTCTCTTTTCAAAGAGTCATGTAAGACAATGAAAAATGAATATGATTCTTATGGTTTGGATTAGAAGAAAAAGCTGTAAGTTGATGATAAGGTTATTAAAATAAAAAAAGTTCTTAAAATAAAAATCATATTTCTAAATTTTATATTGCATTTTTTTAAATTTAGAAATCATATAATGATAGTGGGAATACACCTGGGAGATCAACTCCTAAACCAGAAGTTCTTTACATTTTTTTGGTTCATGAATCCTTTTGGCAGTCTGGGAAAGTGTATAGATACCTTTTCAAAATAACTTTAAATGAATAAAATACATGGAAATTTAAAGGAACTCTATTATATTGAAACAGAGTTACCATAATATTAAAAGTTTATGGACCTCAATTTAAGAACTTCTATTTGATATGAAGTTTGAAGATTCATGATTTATCCATGTAGGTTCTCCCTTCTATAACCTAATTGACTTTCTTTGGAACTTGATATGACTGAGAACTTCTTTATCTAGTGGCCTTCTGATACAATCAATGCCTTCTTAATTTAGCTAAGCTGATAATCTGATAACATAGTTCTAATCCATCACCAACTGGACCATACTATATACCAGAAGCTTGTCTATGACAGATAGGTAGATGGATGGATAGACAGATGGATAGATGGATAGAGAGATGGATGAATGGATAGATGGATGGATGGATGGATGGATGAATGGTTGGATAGACTATATTTCCATATACTTGAAGACATTATTCTGAGAAGTGGTCCATTGGTTTTACCAGACTGCCAAGAAGAATCCATGACACAACAGAGATGAAAAGTTATTGCTCAAACTGAGTAGGAATTGTTGAGCTTGTACTCTGCTAGCATAGTCACCTTTGTACCATGGGGAAAGAGTCAAGTAGGACTTCAGGCAATGAAGCTCAAATACAAAATACAGTCATGGAATAAGCATTATATGTAATATGTGGTCATGGAATATATGCAGTATATGGTTATGCAGTAAGCATAATATTCAATAGACATGGAATACATAAAATATGGCATTATCTATTATTTTTGATAATATAGATATGAAAACTTGTAATAGCCTTTTATAAAAGATTATTTATAGTCTAACCCTCTGATTATTAAAGATTATTCATAAGATATTTTAAAAAGATTAAAGATCCCACACAGTCCATTTGGGAACAAGTTCTGGTTTCCAAATTGAACATCAGGAAAAGGGCTCCTCCTCTAGAAAAAAGCTTTTATTTTTCTAGTTTTTTTTCCCAATAGGGAAGAAGTGAAGTGAAAAGGAGAAGAGGCAGATCTTCATTTGAAAAATAATTGAAAGTAAAATAAGAATAAAGTTAGAAACAAAGATAAGAAACTTCCTTGAAGATAATGAATGGAACATACCTGGACATGCCAAAAGTCATTCAGTCTTTTGATATGGCTACAAAATTAATCTGAAAAATACCAAAATAAATCAATGTTTTAAGATAATAGTTCATCCCTTAAAATGAAATCTAAAAATTCTTCGTTAAATTTAAAATAAGTTTTAACTGATTTATTTTTTTCTTTTTCAAGACATTATAAATTCATCCAGTATGCCTCCCTCTTTGCCACCCAGAAAGCCATCCCATATAACATGTAATATTTTTAAAGACCAAAAGAAAAGGAAAAAGAGAAGAAAATCAAGGTAAGCTCTCGATATATTGGAAAAGTCTGAATACATGAAAAATTCAACACTAGTCAGCCTCCCACATCTCCAAGGGAATGGAATTGTTTCCTCATATCTTTTCTTTTAAACTATGCTTATTCTTTGTAATTTCACAATATTCACTTTTGATTTTTATGTGTATATACTTTGTGTTCTTGGCTCTACTTACTTCACTCTGCATCAATTCATGTAGATCTTTTGTTGCTTCACATTTTCATATTCATCGTTTAGTACAGTAATATTCCATTACATTCATATGCCATGATGTGTTACCTCTAGCACTGTCAGCAATCCTCAGTTGCTACTCTATTTTCAATTTTTGGCGATCACAAAAAGTGTTACTATAAATATTTTGGTACACATGGGAACTTTCTTCTTATCACTGACCACCTTGAGGATATAGGTCTAGTAATGGAATCTCTGGGTCAGAACATTTTAGCTATGTTATATTTATAATTATGAATTGCTTACCAAATACTGATTCATAGTTCGACCAAAACTGCACCAGTGTGCCAAACATCTTTAAATCAACTTCTAATTTGTACATGCTTCTATTTTTAAGGCGATAAGAATTTAAAAACATGTACATAAATAAACAGCAACTTATGGGGCTTTTTTCTTTCTAGATAGTCTAGATAATCATATTGCAAACTTCATGATCTTTGTTTAAATATAACTTTTCTTTCAGTATATGCTTTCTTGTATTCCAATTTACATCTCTCAACCCTATTCTATGCCCCATAATTTTACTGATTACAGAGTAAGGTGATTTCACATAGAGTTTTAACCTGAGGAAATTGTTGCCCTCAGATTTTTAATTCTCAGTTTGTTTATAAAACATTTCTTTTTATTCAGTTTCTTGATAAATATTTAATCTGGGTCACCTGAGACATCAGCAGCATTGTTCAGGGATATTTTTATAAGTCCAATACGTGTTGATTTCTTTGGAAAAATGTCATTCCCAGAGAAGCACATGGAAGAAAGATGATCATTTCACATATTAATCTCTGCCTCAAAGATTTTAAGACTATTTAAATTTGTTTAAAAAATAACCCAAGGAGCCCCTTCATTAGAAGAAGGACCCTTTCTGTACTTTGGTGGGCATTCATCAGCATTCAATTATACTTAGCAAGACCATTGATTATATAGGAAAATGATTATTTAAAAAAATGTTTTTGCTCACAGGTCAACAACTTAAGAGTTAAGATAGTGACTGACAACTTTGCATGTAATCATCACTTTTACATGAAACCTAGAAGACATTTGTGGGGGATGGCAAAGCCCCAAATCTAGAAAATTTTAAATCCGGTTTTGTTTATATTTTTAATCTTCAAAAAAGCCATTCTACTCGTAATTTCCCAAGACATTATCCTTTTTTTTGGGAATGGAAAAGACATTAAATCCTTATACTTGAATTCTCCTGTTACTACAGTTTTTCTCAACACTGATGATCCACCACAATAAATTACAGTAGGAAATCAATTGGGATTGTATCCGATGTCAGACCAAGCTTTAATATAGCAATTCATTAAGGATACTTAAAGCATGAGGCAAATTAAAAGGCATAATTAATTCTTTCAGTTATTCCAGAATGTCTAGACATGGAAATTCAGACTACGCAACATCTTAAATTCTTTAATCAAGTTACATGTGCAACTGTATGTAACTGCCTTTTTCTGTTACTACTATATTGACCTCTCTAGTAACATTTTTTAATGGAATGGCTGAGAATTCTAAAAGTTACTTGGCTTTCTCAAAGTTAACAGTTTTGTACCACCTGGATTCAAATCCTGTTTTTGACAAGTATTAGACCATGAGGTGTGCAAGAATTACTAGAACCTGAAACCTCTACAATCTGAAGCCAGAAATCCAAATTCACATCCCCATGAGCCTTGAGACACTTTCTAGCTGAGTGACCCTAACCAAGTCATTTAACTTTTTTTTTTTTTACTTTCCGCAAGTGAAACAAATGGGCATAGCATTGGTATTACTTTCTTCATAGGGTTGTTGTGAGGGAAATATTTGGTAAACCTTAACTTGCAAAGTAAATGCTAGTTATTATTCCTGTTCTTATTTTATGCAATACTACCTCGTTTAAGCCCGAGGAAAACCTTGTCAAGCAGGTGAGACAGGGGAAAGTGAATACCGGTGAGGTTAAGAGAATGGCCCAAAGACAGCTCAGTTACGCTATGGTCTGATAGCTATGACAGGGGCTGCTAGGTAGGGCAGTAAATAGAGTGTTGGGCCTGGAGACAGGACTTCAGTTCAAGTCCAGCCTCAGGCACTTACTAGATGTGTGATCTTAGGCAAGTTACCTAGTCTCAATTTCCTCACCTGTAAAATGGGAGTAAGAGTAGAACTTATTTTCTAGAGTTGTAAAGCTCAATAGTCAGTCAGTGGTCAACAAACATTTATCAAGTGCCTACTATGTGCCATTGTGCTAAGTATTGGGGATATAGGGGCAGCTAGGTGCAGTGCATAGAGCATTGGGCCTGCAGTCTGGAAAATTCCTGTCTTCTGAGTTCGAATCTGGCCTCAGATACTTAGGAGCTATGTGACTCTGGGCAAATAACTTAGCCCTGTTTGTCCCAAGTTCTCATCTGCAAAATGAGCTGGAGAAAGAAATGAAAGATGACTCTAGTATCTTTACCAAGAAAATCCTTAATAGTGTCACAAAATGTAGCACATGACTGAAGTGACTAAACAACATGGAAGGAAGGAAAGAAGGAAGGAAGGAAGAAGGGAAGGAAGAAAAGAAGGAAGGAAGGGAGGGAGGGAGGGAGGGAGAAAGGAAGGGAAGGAGGAAGGAAGGAAGGGAGGAAGGAAAGAGGAAGGAAAGGAGGAAGGAAGGAAGGGAGGAAGGAAGGGAGGGATGGAGAGAGGGAGAGAAGTGAAGGAGGAAGGGAGGGAGGGAGGGAGAAAGGAAGGGAAGGAAGAAGGAAGGAAGGAAGGGAGAAAGAAATGAAAAGAAAGTCTGGAAGGAACTTGCAATCTAATGGATTGTAAAGGAACAGATGAGATAATATTTGTAGTAGTTCTTAGTGAAGTGCCTGGCACATAGTACTCACTTAATAAATCTTTTCCTTCCTTCTATCCTAAAATGTGCTGCTTAGACCTTAAAACAGCATGTCAGAAATGGTTTGCTCAGGATATTTTGAATTTATTCATTCCATGTTTTAAAATGTACTTAACCATCATCATAATACAATAATTTCAATCAGAAATTTCTTTTTGAATAAATAATAAATGATGAGTAGCATAAACTTAAAATCTAGTATACACATATAAAGTAAATATGTATCTGCACTTTAAAAATGAGAGATTTACTGTGAACCTGGAAAAGGAAAACACTTCTCATTGGAAAATATTGAAAAAATCATGTTTTGCTAAAATAGTAAAAAACAAACCAATTTAATATTCTTCACATATTCATTCTGTGTTTATCTCACTTAGGTAAAATGTTCAATACCTGTATTTCCATGTCACTTGGTTTCATCTCACACTATTAGTTCTCTTGGGAGGTTGGCATATCTTTGGCTAATTTTTGATTTAGATAACACAATCAATGCTCAAGTTCAAAATGACCCAGAGCCCCTAAAATCATTGTATTATTATAGCATTCCTGGGCCAATGTTGGTATGTTATTTGCTATTTTGTAATTTTTCAGCTATGGCTATATCAAAAGTATCTATTCCCAAAAGACACACTAGCATCAATGATGGAGACTATGGGGTTCATTTGATATATTGGGACCTGAATATTCCAAATCATATACTTCTCCTTATGCAAACTAATTTCACACTAGTTTTCTTTCTGTTTCTTTCTGTCTATCTCACTTTGTATTGAACTTATAATCCACCAAAATACTCAGATCTTTTGTTGTACATGACGTACTTTCTAAAAAAATTTACACAATAACTTTATCATATATTTAAAAGAGGTAGGAAGTTATAGATAATAGATTTGCAGTTTCACAGGTAATTGTTTTTATTATATTACGTTATGGGTATGCTTGTTTTAATCTATAAATTAAAAGAATACATCAAAAATTAAATAGACACTATCTAACAATGTCTAAGCCATCTTACACTTGTAAAGATGATTTTTGAACTCAAATAATTTTTATATTTATCCTTGTTATTAAGTGTCATGCTATTAAATTCAGTAAATTATCTGAGTCTGTCAGATTCTTCTGGCTGCCCCTCCCAGTTTTTTGTCATCTGCAAATTCACTAAGCATTTTATCTGGGCTTTCCTTTAATTACTTAGAGCAAATGTTAATTTGCCTAACATTAATCACTGAATGGATAGTGCCTAATCAAACTGCGACCTGGGAAAGACCTTAGCTTAAAAAGGCCAAGATCTTCCACTGCATCTAGTGCTGTCTCCAGTCATCCTGATCTGTATCTTGTCACTGGACCCAAATGGCTCCAGAAGTGAAAGTGAGGCTGTTGATTTTGCCCAGCCTTTCCTCCCTTAAATCCAATTCACTTGCAAGTCTCCTTCCTGATGTCATGGTCCTCTTTGATAAAGGACAATTACCACTAGCAACAACATGTTAAATAGCAAATCCCCAAGTAAGATCCTTAGAGCACTTCATTAGACAACTCCTTCCAACCTGCAATCTAACCAGTAAAAACTACGCACTGGGATCTTGAATTATCTAGCCTTATGATTGATATCCTTAAAAAAAAAAAAAGATTACTATCCTTTCCATAAGAATGACATGAATTTTTTTAATGCTTTTCTAAAGTCTAGGTAAACTAGATCTGCAGCATTTCTTTTTTCTACATAGGCAGTAAGCCTGTCAAAAAAAAGTAAAATGGGATTATTCTAAAGTGACTTGTTCTTTGATAAAGCAGTAATGGTTCCCAGTATTCACTCCTTCCATTTCTTGAGGTTCTGTAACTGTTCCTTTAATAAATTATCCCTAGTCATTTCTATAATACACATGAACATTTGGGTTAAGAACTTGTGATTTCATAGTTGGGTAAACTTCCCATAGAAAATTTATGGGAATATATGCATAAGCGTTTCAGGAATGGATAGGTTGTAATCTGCACTGATGGAGAGAGTACCCTTACGAATGAGATCACAAATCCATTGAAATATCAAAATATTGCTATTTTTGCATGGTCTTTTATATTTATACTTTTTAAAAAATTTCTGTCCAGTGCATTTTCAAAAGATGAGTAAGCAGTTGACAGGTATTAGGATTTCTTATGCACCTAAAAAAAAACATCTTTTCAGATCTGAAAAAATACCACTTGGTAATCTAATTAACTTTGTTTTTCTTTGATTTGATGTCAAAGACAAAATTATTTTGTATCATAGGAAAAAATAAGATTGCATCTCAGAAAAGTTGTCAATTTTTTAAATTGATATTTTATGCTCCTATTTGGAAGGCATTACCACCTTGCAGAGGAAAGCTTTAGAAAAAGACAACGACCATAGATTTGGAATTTGTGAAAATTCCTCCTCTTCCTTTTCCCACTTTTGGATGGAAGTATTTGTTATTTTGTGCTCAAACTCATTATTTTCTCATGCTTTTTCCCAAAAGAGATATATAGTACCAAACATACCCAGGCATTTCATATATACCACTTGATATCTCACTGACTTCTGCTCACAGAATATCTCACCTCTTCTCAGACTTAGAGAATCAGGCAATGCAGGGTATTTACAGAGGTGGTGGCCTGAGAAATCACATAAACAGGTAACCACACACCCACAAATTGCACCATTAGAGTTGATCAGCAAGAGAAAAAAACCAGGTGTTACTAATAAAAATGACTGCTCCAAAAGCTCTGGAAACAGGAGGTGATAATGTAAGCTATGTTAACCCTAAATTAAGAGGCAATTTTTATTTTCTCTTTCTTTCCTCTTTGCCCCTCTCATCTTAGGATTGTGAGTAATTGTTTCTTTGTGATCATGATTCAGATAATTGCTGCCTTCTTATTGGTTGGTTATTGAAGTATTATGACTCATAGTTCTTAAAAGTTTTATATAAAATATAAATGTATTTTTGGTCAGCTAGATGGTACAGTGGATAGTGTACTGGGCCTGAAGTTAGGAAGACTCACCTTCCTGTGCTCAAATATAGCCTCAAACACTTAATAACTGTGTGAGCCAGTCATTTAACCCAGTTTGCCTCAGTTTCCTCATCTTTTAAATGACCTGGAGAAGGAAATGGTAAGGTATTCTAGTGTCTGCCAATAAAACCCCAAATGGGATCACAAGGAGTCAGATATGGATGAAAAATGATTGAACAACAACTGAACATAAATGTTTCCTATCTCTTATATTTTTTCTTATGAAAATGAAAATTAAGTTTTAAAAATTTTCCAACATTCCTTGAGGCAACTGGCAGAAACCTACCATATTGTGAAATCAATGTTGGCAAATGCTGATGATTGAGAATACAATAATGAGTGTTATTTCCTCAACTTTAAGGAAATATTGATAAGCTTTTTCTCTCCCTGGGTTAAAATTTGAATGAAGTAATGAAACTACCTATCTCATTGGGATAAAAAATATATAAATATAAAAATAACAAATAAAGCATACAAAGCATGATTTAAATGTCATTTGTATTTATTCCTCATTTCTTTCAATGAAAATAATTTTCACCATTTATTGATTTGCCCATATTTGAAAAGTTAGTGTTATCTTTGAGGCTTCTTTCCCTTCCAAAATCTAATAAATTATCAAATGCTATCAACCTTTCCCCCAAATATATCATATCCACCTGTTTCTCCCTATTATCACAGATACCACCACAGTACATGCTTAATTTATTGTTATTTCAACAACCTCTTAGCTAGTCTTTCTATCTATAATTTCATCCCTTTGCAATTCAGCAATCATACATTTTTCAGAATTATATTCGTTGTGTATAGATGTGGTCATATTAGTTCTCTGTTGAAAATCATTGATTAGCTCTTGATTGTCTTATCTTATGTAGTACACACCCCTTTTCCTTGGCTATGTGATTGTATAGTGTCACATGGGATAAAAATGAAAAGATGCATTTGCCTTAAATATCTCTCCCATCCAATCTTCCCGAGTGTTTGAAATTCCCAACAATACTTTATAGTCTTTCCTTTGGTTCAGCAAGCTGTTGTAATAAGAACTCTGTTAAAATGCAAATATATTATCTGAGAGGCAGCACATCACACTTCTCTTCTCCATTAACATGTTAGCATGATTTGTAAAATCAGATTAGCTAATCAAGGAGGAAGGAGATCCCTAAGAAAAATTAATTAATTAACCTATAAGTATTGAGCAGGGACTATGTATTACTCATTGCGCTGGATGCTGTGAGGAGAAGAGAAGTATAGGACGTGGACTCTTTCCTCTAAGAGCTTTTAATTCAACTCTAGAGAGTATGTCAAGTATTTATTAAGGGACCACTATGAACAAATCACTGTTTTGAGCACTGGGGATACTAAATCAATTTATTTAGAATACAAGATATAATGCATGATAGACAATCAGAGAAAAAGTCAAACAGTATAAAATTAAGTGCTAACTTGAGCATATAGATTTTAAATGAAATAATTGGAGGGGCACTATAAAGAATAGGGAGATCAATGTGGTTGGGAGGATTCAAGTAAGGTTTCACGGAAAAGGAGAGCCTTGAGGAATGGGTAGGGTTGGGGTAGGCAGAGAGTTGTCCAGCAGATATTCCAGGCTGGGGAAAGAAAATAAGACAAGGCCAAACGAAAATGGCAACTAAGTGTAGGTAGGATTGAAATCAGAAAAGGCTTGAGACAGGGAGACCAACTAGAAGACTACTGGAATGGTCCAAGTAAGAAGTAACAAAGGCACGAACTGGGTGCTCTCTGTATGACTAAAGAGGACATCTATATGATCAATGTTGTAGATATAGAAATGGCAAGATTTGACAATAGCTGGGAAATACAGGGTGACAGAGTAAGGAATCAAGGACGTCCCTGAGGTCCTGAGCCTAGGAAACTGGGTTTATTTAAAAATATTTAAATATTTTATATATTTTTATATAAATTTATATATTTTAAATATAAAAATATTTTAAATATTTAAAACTTGGTTTATATAACAAATTTAGAAGTGGGGAACAGGGGAAAATGTGAGGGAAAGATAGTTTGAATTTGAGATGCCTAGGAAATGTTCAGTTCAAAATGCATCTGGAAATCACCTGAATATTGAGGACAGAGAGATAAAGTAAGTCATGAATTTAAAAGTTTTACAGTGAAAGGAACAGAGAAATGGAATCATCCTTCTTTAGAGTAATATAGATAAGGGAAAGTTGTTTTCTTCTAGGAGACCTAAGTTTGTATGAAGTACACGGAAAATAGTAGAGAAGAAAATGAAGATTTTGGAGAGTTTTTAGAGAAATCAAGAATGAGAGGATCTATTTTATAAGGGTGGAGGGGGGAAGATGATAAGAGTCCTCTCTTAGGCCTTATGGTACTCTCCAAGGAGTTAAAGCTCACGGTATCACAACCTTCAGGCACAGGATGGTAGGAGGGAAGAAGGGAAGGTATATGAAAAAATGGGAAGGCAAATGCAAAGAAAAACAAGTTTGGGGATCATGAGGAAGAAAACATCTCTTGCCTTCATCATTCTAGGCTCCATGATATTCATGAAAATTGTAAAAATGTAGGAAATTCTGACAACTGTCTTTTGTCAATTTTCCCAAATGAAGTATTTCCAGTTTTTTTTATTTTCCAAGTAAATGACAACTATAAAATAAATATGTTTCACGTATAAAATCTGATGTATTTTCTGCAAACAAATGATGTGTATATATTTAAATCTATCTCCATTAAACATACTGGAAAATAATATCCACCAAAACCTCCACCATTTGACTAATTCAAAGTATTTGGCCTTTGACACATAAATACCAAGGATTTACTTTCAGCTCTAGCAAATTTATAGTTAATATCTACCTGGTTAAAAAGATAAAATTATAGAGCTGCCCAAATAAACTTCCTTTTAAAAGGCTTAAAAATGACTGATGGGAAATAGGGGAATAATTTATCACAGCTCCATCATTTCCTTCATGAAGAAACCAGGCCTATTGTTGTTCAGTCATTTCTGACTCATCATGACCCTATTCTTGGCAAAGATATTGGAATGGCTTGCCTTTCCTTCTCCAGGTCATTTTGGAAACTGAGGCTCAGGGTCCCCAAGCACCTTTTTATGAATATAAATCAAGGATTAACATAGGATCCATGAACTTTAAAAAAACATTTTTATAACTATATTTTAGTAAAATTAGTTTCTTCTGTCACTCTACATATTAAAAAGTATCCTTAGGCTTCATTAGACTGTTAAAGGAATCCGCAACAAAAAAAGAAGTCAACAACCCCTGATCTAAGGTATTGATGAATTTCTGATCACTGTTTTCACTTGAAGTTCCCTACTCCAATGAAATCCCAATTTCCAACTTCATTGTGCCTTTCTGAAACACCTATAAGTATCTATTTGATATAGTTATTGTGAGGCTCTGATGAACTAGTATCAACAGAGGGTTTAGAAAACTATAATGTGCTATGCAATTGTATGTGTAATAGATATCATATTTCTTGACTATTCAATGGGTAGAGGAGGAAGAGAGGGAGGGGGAGAATTTAGAACTGAAAATAAAAATTTATTTTAAAAAGGCAATTCTTACTCTAACTGCATTTCCCCATAGACAGCTGAGTAAGTAAGAGAGATGATAGACAGGATGTGTTTCCTTTTTATTTGCATGGCTGAATTAGATTGGGATTTTGTTAGCACTCTGAACTCCACAGAGAAAGTTTCTATCAATTACGTATTTGCTCTGCCATGTTACATAAAGCATTATAGTAATGGACATCCATCTTTTCTTAGCTTTAGTTAGACAACTTTGGGTTAATTTATGATGAATGCTGAAATAGTCTTCTGACTATCTCACTTACTATAATAGCTCTGTCTACCTTCTCTTCCCCTGGGTACATTAGAGCTCTCTTACACACCTAACCTTACTGTTAATAAAAGAGATTTATGTGTGAGTAAGACTTTATTTCTTCCATCAAATGTTTACTTAAGGAGCTTTTATTGCATAAAATATCATCATCACTTGGTGTACAAAAAGATTTATCTTTTTAACTCACATCCTGCCTCTCAATACTTCAAATTTCAGGCTGCCAAATGGATATTTGGTTACAAAACTTCAGCTCAGAATACTGCCTACTCCCCTTATCCCCACCACTCACAAACATAGAACCCTAAAGAAGAAAGAAATGCTAGACTGTTACTTTTAGAGGCTTGGGAATTGACTCATCTGCTTGAGAATTTGCATCAATAAAAATGTTTTTCTGAAAACAATACTTGGTAGAACAATGTCTAAAGTTGTAGGAATTATAAATTCCCCATTTAAAATGCACTAATAACCCCTTGCTCATTTTCTATATCCAGCCCATCTTTGACTTCTTCCATGAAGTCTTTCCAGATGATTCCAATAGTCAAAGAGCTCTTCTTCTTCTGATGTCATACCACGTATTGTGTGTAAGGTATAACCAACTGCCTACTGCAAGGGCCCATGGTAGATCCTGAATGAAGGTATGATACTGTTTTTTTATTTAACTCTTGCTCTATTTAATGTTCCCTATGTTATAACTTGGAGGCAGTTAGGCAGCTCAGAGCATAAAGAGTGCTGTTCCGGGAGTCAGGAAGCTCCAAGTCCTAATTTGTCCTCTGATACTTACTAGCAGTATGACCCTGAGGATGCCATTTCATCCTGTTTGCATCAGTTTCCTCATCTGTAAAATGGTCTGGAGAAGGAACTAGAAACCACTCTAGTATCTTTGCCAAGAAAACCCCAAACTCGGTCACAAGGAGTCAGACATGACTGAAAACTGGAAAAACAACATTCTGTCTTGTTTTCCATGTTAGACTGTAAGATCCTTGAGTATAAATATAGTAACTTACAGTATGTAGAACTAGAAAAGATCAGAGGATAACATAGATTTGGAATCATTCTTAGAGATCAATGCATGCAGGACCTTTATTTTACTGATGAGGAAACTGAGGCCCAGAAGGGTTAAATGACTTTCCCCATGTGACACCTTGATCATATATTGTAGTAGTTAAGAACGCTAGAGTCAGAGCAATGTCTGATGTGCACTAACTGTATGAATCTGGATAAATCCATTTTGCCCCTCTGATCCTCAGTGAACTACATCTGTAAAATGAGAACAATGACATTGTTCATAACAACCTTACTAAGCTGTTGTGATGCAAAAATGAGATAATGGTTATGAACCAAATCCCAAAATTAAAAGCATTATGTAAATGTCAATTACTCTGAAGTAGAGTCAAGGTTGGTCAGCTAAGTGGCACAGTAGCAAGAGTGAACCTAAAGTCAGAGAGACTTATCTTTTGAGTTCAAATCTGGCTTCAGACCCGTACTATTTATCCAACTCTGGGAAAGTTACTTAACCCTGCTGGCCTCAGTTTCCTCATCTATAAAATGAGCTGCAGTGGAGCCAAGATGACAAAGTAGAAAGACGAACCTGTAGAAGCTCCCCGACATAGCCCATCAAATATCTGTAAAAAATGACTGGACAAATTCTAGAGCAGTAGAAGCCACAAAATGACAGAGTGAGGGAGATTTCCAGCCCAGGATAGCCTGGAAGGTCAACAGGAGGGGTCTACTGTGCAGGGTGCAGAGCAGAGCCCAGTGTGGGTCACATAGTGTGACAGGGAAAGAACCCAGAAGGGGCTTCAGGGAGCCACTAGCAACAGCTGTGGTACCCAGATTGCTCAACCCACAAACACCACAGAAAGTTTTGAAGGTCAGTGGGAGGGCTCCTTCACCCAGAAGAGGGGAATGTGGTCTGGATTTCAGGTAGCAGTCATTGCAGCAGCAACATCCATTTTTGGAGGGCTCCTCCTGGAGCCCCTGGGGAAATTGAGCAGCTGCTCTGAATCTCAGCCCTGAGTCCAGCCCTGGGGTGAGGAGGAGCACTAGTGTAGTGGAACTAGAAATGGTTGTGGTGAGGGAATTCTACTAGCAGATTCCAGGCAGAAAAGTTTTTGGTTGCTCCCAGACCAGTGCACAGGTCAGGAGAGGAGTAAATTTCTCCCCCTTGATTGTGCCACTTTGGAGGAACTGAGAACTTACAGGTCCCCAGAGAATACCCTCCTCCTCACAAAGGATTTAAAAGTCAAGTAACTGGCTGGGAAAATGCCCAAAAAGGGGGAAAAAATAAGACCATAGAAGGTTACTTTCTTGGCAAACAGGTATTTCCTTCCATTCTTTTGGATGAGGAAGAACAATGTTTATCATCAGAGGCCTCCAAAAAAATATGCAATGGTTTCAGGTCATGGAAGAGTTTAAAAAGACTTTTGAAAATCAAGTAAGAGAGGTGGAGGAAAACTTGGGAAGAGAAATGAGAGTGATGCAAGAAAATCATGAAAAATGGGCCAACATCTTGCTAAAGGAGACCCAAAAAAATGCTGAAGAAAATAACACCTTGAAAAATAGGCTAGAGGGGTGGAGCCAAGATGGTGGAGTAGAAAGACTCACATATGCTAGCTCCAAACCCACAGCCCATGGATTTCCTCTAAAAAGAACTCCCAACAAATTCTGGAACAATGGAAGCCATGCAGCAACACAGTGAAGGAGATTTCCATTCCAGAGAGCCCTGAAAAACCGATCCCAAAGGTCCATCACGCCACAGACAGGAGTGGAGCCCTGCCCTGCCATGTCCCTGTGGCACTGAGAGGAGCAAGCAGATCTGAGTAGGCTTCAGGGACAGAATCTCCAGCAGCTGCAAAGGTCCCTCCACCCACAGACTCACAGGTCAGTGAGAGAGATGGGCTGAGAGGGGAGCGGGGTATCTCCGGGACTCAGGCCCCCTCGGGAGGCAGTGGCAAAGGCAGCAGCAGAGGCAGCAGGCAGCCAGAGGCTCCCAGAGCAGGCAGAAGCTTGGCAGCAGCTCCATTAAAAAAGGTCTCTGCATAAACCCCCTGAGGGAACTGAGCCTGGGAGGTGGCCCTGCCCCCACCTGAGCACCAGAAATTAAGCTCCCATTGAATAGCAGCCAGGCCTGCTGCCAAAAGCCCTGAGGCTGGGGAGCAGCATTTGAATCTCAGACCCCAAGCACTAGCTAGGCAGACCTAGGCCAGAGTGGAGAAGCCTCTCAGAAGTCAAGTAAATGGCTGGGAAAATGCCCAGAAAAGGGAAAAAAATAAGACCATAGAAGGTTATTTTCTTGGGGCACAGATGATTGCGCCATTCCTCTCTGACGAAGAAGACAAATGCTTACCATCAGGTAAAGACATAGG
>CM053771.1:317004226-317045279 GCA_028658325.1 Potorous gilbertii | reverse complement strand
TTCAGAGTTCCCAGGTCAAGGAGAAAATATTGCAAGCAGCTAGAAAGAAACAATTCCAGTATTGTATAAGTACAATCAGGATAACACAAGATCTAGCAGCTTCTACATTAAGGGATCGAAGGGCATGGAATAAGATATTCCAGAAGTCAAAGGAACTAGGTCTAAAACCAAGAATCACCTACCTAGCAAAATTGAGTATAATACTTCAGGGGAAAATATGGTCTTTCAATGAAATAGAGGACTTTCAAGCATTCTTGATGAAAAGACCAGAGCTGAAAAGAAAATTGACTTTCAAACACAAGAATGAGAAGAAGCATGAAAAAGTAAACAGCAAGGAGAAGTCACAATGGACTTACCAAAGTTGAACTGTTTATAGTCCTATATGGAAAGGAAACATTTGTAACTCCTGAAATTTTTCAGTATCTGGGTAGTTGGTGGTGTTACACACACACACATACACATACACACATACACACACACATGTACAGGCATACACGCACACACACACATACACACATGCACGCACACACAGAGACAGAGAGCACAGAGTGAATTGAATAGGATGGGATCATATTTAAAAGAAATCAAGGTAAGAAGTGAAAGAGAAATGTAGTAGGATGAGAGAGGGTGAAATGGAATGGGGTAAATTATCTCTCATAGAAGAGGCAAGCAGGAGACTTTTTAGTGGAGGGAAAAAGAGGAGAGCTGAGAAAAAAAACCAAAAACATGAAGTTTATTCTCATCATATTCGACTAAAGGAAGGAATAAAATGCACACACAATTTGGTATGAAAACCTATCTCACAATGCAGGAAAGTGGGGGAGAAGGAGATAAGCAGGGTGGGGGGGATGATGGAAGGGAGGATAATGGGAGGAGGGAACAATTTGAAGTCAACACTCTAGGTGGGACAGGATCAAAAGAGAGAATAGCAACAATGTGGGGCAGGATAGGATGGAGGGAAATATAGTTAGTCTTGTACAACATGACTATGATGGAAGTCACTTGCAAAACTGCACAGATATGGCCTATATTGAATTGCCTGCCTTCCCAAGGGGAATGGGTGGGGAGGGAGGAATGGGAGAAGTTGAAACTCAAAGTTTTAGGAACAACTGTTGAGTATTGTTCTTGCTCCTAGGAAATAAGAAATACAGGTAATGGGGAATAGAAAGTTATCTGGCCCTACAGGACAAAAGAGAAGACGGGGTAAGGGAAGTGAGGGATGAAAGAAGAGAGGGTAGATTGGTGATAGGGTAATCAGAATGCTCAGTGTATTGGGGAGGGGGGAGGGGACAAATTGGAAGAAAATTTTGGAACCCAAAATCTTGTGAAAATGAATGTAAAAATTTAAATAAATAAATTTATAACAATAAAAATAAAAATAAAAAAAAATAGGCTAACTCAATTGGCAAAAGAAGTCCAAAAAGCCAATATGGAGAAGAATGCTTTAAAAAAAGTAGAATTAGCCAAATGGAAAAGGAGGTTCAAAAGCTCACTGCAGAAAATAGTTCTTTAAATATTAGAATGGAGCAGATTGATGCTAAAGACTTTATGAGAAACCAAGAAGCTATAAAACAAAACCAAAAGAATGTAAAAATAGAAGATAATATGAAATATCTTATTGGAAAAACAATTGACCTGAAAAATAGATCCAAGACAGATAAGTTAAAAATTATGGGACTAACTGAAAACCATGATCGAAAAATAGAGCATAGACATCATCTTTCATGAAATTATCAAGGAAAACTGCCCTGATATTCTAGAAACAAAGGGCATAATAAATATTGAAAGAATCCATTGATCAACTCCTGAAAGACATCTGAAAAGAAAAAATCCTAAGAATATTGTAGCCAAATTCCAGAGTTCCCACATCAAGGAGAACATATTGCAAGCAACTAGAAAGAAACAATTCAAGTATTATGGAAATACAGTCAGCATAACACAAGATCTAGCAGCTTCTACATTAAGGGACTGAAGGGCTTGGAATATGATATTCCAGAAGTCAAAGGAACTAGCACTAAAACCAAGAATCATCTACCCAGCAAAACTGAATATAATACTTCAGGGGAAAAAATTGTCATTCAATGAGATAGAGGACTTTTAAGCATTCTTGATGAAAAGACCAGAACTGAATAGAAAATTTGATTTTCAAACATAAGAATCAAGAGACGCATGAAAAGGTAAACAGGAAAGAGAAATCCTAAGGGACTTACTAAAGTTGAACTGTTTACATTCGTATAGGGAAAGATAACATTTGTAACTTGAGACTTTTCTTAGTATCTAGGTAGTTGGAGGGATTATACACACACACACACACACACACATATACACACACACACATACATATATACAGAGAGCACAGGGTGAGTTTAATAAGAAAGGATGATATAAAAAAATAAAATTACGGGGTGAGAGAGGCATATCTTGGGAGGAGAAAAGGAGAAATGGAATGGGGCAAATTATCTCTCATAAAAGAGGTAAGAAAAAGCTTTATCAATGGAGGAGAAAATGGAGGAGGTGAGAGGGAGAAAGTGAAGCTTACTCTCTTCACATTTGGCTTAAAGAGGGAATAACACACGCACTCAATTTGGTATGAAAATCTATCTTACGCTACAGGAAAGTAGGGGAGAAGGAGACAAGTGGGGTGGGGGAATGATAGAAGGGAGGGCAAATGGGAGGAGAATTTAATTAGAAGCAAACACTTTTGGGGAAGGACAAAGTCAAAAGACAGAACAGAATAAATAAGGGGCAGGATAGGATGGAGGGAAACATAGTTAGTCTTTCATAACATGACTATTATGGAAGTCTTTTGCAAAACTACACATATATAGTCTATATTGAATTGCTTACCTTCTCAGTGGGGATGGGTGGGGAGGGAGGAAGAGAGAGAAGTTGGAACTCAAAGTATTAGGAAAGAATGTTGAGAATTGTTTTTATATGCATCTGGGAAATATGAAATACAGGTAATGGGATATAGAAATATATCTTGCCCCACAAGAAAAGAGAGAAGATGAGGATTAAGTGAAGGGTGGGGTGCGATAGAAGGGAGGGCATATTGAGGGATGGGGTATACAAGGTGTTATGGGATGGAGGGTGGGGAGAAATGGGGAGGAAATTTGAAACTCAAAATTTTGTGGAAATGAATGTTGAAAACTAAAAATAAAATAAACATCTTGAAAAAAAATAAAATGAGCTGGAGAAGGCAATGACAAACTAATTCAGTATCTTTGCCAAGAAAACCCCGAATGGGATCATGAAGAGTCAGACATGACTGACAGCAACACTGAAGAGCCAGGATCCAAGCCAAGTCCTTCTGACTCTAGATACAGTACCTTTCCCACTATTTCCCTCATACATTTTTTTTATCCCATAGATTACTTTACACAAATTAGGCACTCAACAAATATTTGTTGATTTAATGATTCCGTAGCTGGATAGGACAACGCAGCAAGAGTTATGTTTCCTTAGCTTCAATTCAGCAGTAATATTCAGTGACTATGTAAATTTATGATTAGCTCACAAAATGCAAATTCATTTTCTCTTCCTCATCTCACAGGTTTCTCATCTGTCTATTGCTCAGCTCAGCTTTAATTTCCTACTATGGCATATACTCTACCAAAGGTTTTCTTTTCAAATGCATAGCAGCATCTGGACAGCTTTTTTATTCTGGTCATACAAGGGAATACAAGGAGGACTCCAAAGGTCATAGAAAAATGATGGCAGTTAAAAAAAAAGCATAAGAAAAGACCAAAAAAAAAAGTTTAAAATATCATTACCTTCCTAAGGTCATTAAAGTCATAGTGAAAAAGAGGTTGCAGACCAAGTCAGGCTTAAAACTGCCTAATTCCTGATATCAGGAAAAAACTGATTCATTTTATGAAGAAAACTTGTATTTGACTAAGGAGTGATTTGACTAAGGAGTTTGACTATTACTGTATCTAACTGGTATTTGTTTTTCTTTAATGAATTCTTGCTCAAATTTCTATATGACATTATTTAAATATAATTTTACACTACTAATGCTTAATATTTATTCATAGCTGTTAAAATAGAATTTGATTTTTATATTCTGAGAAGCTGAATGATTTAAAGGACAGAGAAATATCCACAAAGTCAAGAAGATCTGGGTTCAAGTTTCTTCCCTGACACAGTCTGGCTGTGTGACCCTGGGTTAAGTCATTGACATTCTCAGTGCTCTATGTACCTCCCTAATAACAATAGCACTTATATAAAACATTTTGAAAGATGCTAAAAATGTAAAGCATTTTCAGCTTTTTTTCTCATTTTATTCTCATCACCCTGGGAGGTATATGTAATTAAAAACTTCAAATCAGTGCAGCGGATAGAATACCAGGTTCTTCATCTGCAAAATGGGGATAATATAGCACCTATATTAATAATAGCACTGATATTTCACACAAATCATGAAGATTAATTGAAATAACAAATACATAAAGCTCTGCAAATTTTAAAGCACTAAATAAATGCTAAGTATTATTATTTCCATGAGAAAATGAGAGACAGATGAGGAAACTGAGGCTGGATTTGAAATCAGGTCTTCCTGATTCCAGACCCAGCATTCTTTCTCCTGTACCACCTGGATGCCTTTCTAAGACTATACATTGAAAAGAAGGTAGCTATGGGTGTTTCCTGACCTGGGCATCGTCCAGGCTATTAAAATAACCAGTCCAGTCTCTCTGCCTAGAACTTTCATTTTTTTTAAAGTATATTTTAGTGTGAAATCATGTTGGTTTCTGATATACTTAACCACCCCATAGGAAGCTTTACTGTTCAGATGATGAGATATAAGGAGACTCTCAGCAGTAAATTTATCTGAATTGCAACTCAAAACAATTTAATAAACATCTATTAATTAACTCATGTTTAAATCTCTGTGAAAGGAACTGGAAACACAAAGACACACAAAGCCTCCCTACCCAAACTTTGCCTTTTACCTAAGTTGGGGGCGGGAGTGAAATGAAAACTAAAAATGCTACACAAATATATAATATACAATGTAATTTGAAAAGACAGGAAAGCATTAGCCACTGGGACAATCCATGAAAGGTAAGACTGGAAATAAGCTTGAGTAAATACTGTAATGAGGGGGAAACCATGTAAATTTCCAAGCTAAAAAAAATTACAAAAGTTATCACAATCTGGTTTCAAAGTTATACAAATGTCATTTTCTCATATAATGAACACTTACTAAAACATGGTGTTTAACTGAAATCATTGGGTTTTCTCCTACTGGAAGCCTTTACTGAAGTTGGCTATGTCATATCACCACCCATATTATAAAGAAATGCTCTGGAGGACTGTCTTAAATGACATCACTTTATCACTCCAAGACATAGACATGACAGGATATAACAATTGGGATATAATTTATGTCACTTTCAATGTTTCCTTTAACAAATGCCACCTCCTCCATTAAGCATACCTGAACCCAGAAGATGTTACTGCCCTTTCCCTTCTTGATTTTTCTTCTACTCTATTTATGTGTATGTTCCTATTACTTGAAGTCAGAGACTATTTGATGCCTTTGTATCTCTAGTGTTTATCATAGTATCTTGACTGTGACAGACACTTCACTTTGTTGAAGGAAATGAATTGAGCAATGCAGACATTTTGGGTCCCTGACACAGGCAGATATCAACACAATGTGCATTTATCTTAACTACTTATAATGTATTATTGTTTCTACTCTCATTTTCAAAGACATTTCACTTTTGCAATTGCAACTCTGAAAGTCACTGAAAACCTTTCATAAATTTCTTTAATAGACAGTCATTTAATGGAATATCATTGTTTATTAATATGATGTTATTAATCTTAATTGCCTATTCCTAAGAGCTCAGTTGATAGATTCATAGGCATCTCTCCTGACCTCTTCTTTCTTCTCATTAATTCTTTTTCAGAAGTCAATTAAAAAAAAGGAAATTCATGAATGCTCTAGGCCAAAATCATCCCTTAGAATATTAATTTCACTGGACCTATAAATACCAATAGTATCAATAGTAGCTTGGTTTTTCCTGACACCTTTTATATTGACTAGATACATAATTCAGTGCAAAGTGAAGAATATTTCCAACTAAGAGAGCCTCCATGTGATTTCATCACATTATCTAACATCTAAGGAGAAGATAATCTAAAAATAATTATGTGGCAACATATGCTTTGTTAAAACACACTTAGGTGGGAATTTATTTAGGGGGGAGGAGGGCAGTGGAGAGACAACCAAAATATCCTTTCCTGAAATGAAGTAGAACTGCATTAAAACTATCTAGTATGCCCACACTTTAAAAAAAATAATCAAAGTCATTTAAAACAAAAGGAAAAGTACTTACTCTATTTTTAAAAAATGATTGATCATTTGCGATCTGAAACATGGCCATATTAATCATGAGGTAGTTTTTTCTCAATTTTTTTCTCTTGCCTCCATTTCTTTGCTAAATCTTTAAATAACCATTCAGACTGATGCTTTTCTCAAAATTACAGCCTGGTGGATGGCTAATAGTAAGTGGATCCTTGCTTAGCATAACTGAGCCTAAGAGATGCAGATGTGTGCTGGGGAGACTAAAAAACCAGCTTTCTCCCCTGCTCTATCCCTGAAAGGAGGTTCCCAAGTGACTGACAAGATTTGAATGGAATGAGGTCACACTGAAGAAGTTAGACTGATGAGAAGGACTGGGGAATCAAGTAGATTGTGGTTAACTAGGATGGTGAGAAGCTATGTGAATAAAGGAGCTTCCATAAAGCTCCGCAGGCACCTGGAGGATGCATAAATTGTACACAGGGAATTGAAACATAAATGACTTCAGGCTCTTAAAGGATAAGAAGGGGGTCTTAGGAATAGAGGTGTGCATATTGCTTTTAGGATTATCATGTAATTTGTGTGGAAAGAGGAAAGTGTACTTTATTTTGCATTTTTTAAAAATATAAAACATGCAATTCTGTTTATTCTGACATTCCTCTAGTACTCAGCATGATGACATATATGACATTATTTCCTCTTGCTTATTATAGTGTTAATAATTCTCCTAATTAAAGACCTGAATATATATTTTACAGAAACAGATCATATGGCTCTTACTTTCATTATAGATATGGTTTATTATCAAGACAGCTAAGTGGTTCAGGAGACTTTTCTTCACAAGTTTAAATCCAGACCTCAGGACACTTGCTAGCTGTGTGATCCTGGGCAAATAAATTAACCTGGTTTGCCTCATTTCATATGTAGAATGAGCTGGAGAAGGAAATGTCAAACCATTCCCTTTCCAAGAAAACTCCAAATGCAGTCAGGAAAAATTTTAAAAGACTTTAAAAAGATTCAGCAACAACAATGTATCATCATCCTTACTTTTCTGTTCTATGCATTTCTCATTTTTCATAAGACTATTGACAGCTTTGATGTATTCTTCTGAAACTGCCTTTTTTATATCCTTGGACCATTTATCATTTGAGGAGTGGCTTATATTTTTATAAATTTGGTTCAGTTCCCCATATATTTGAAAAATGGGACCTTCATCAGAGAAACTTTCTGTAATTTTGTTTCTTTCTAATTTTAACTATATTGGTTTGACTTGTACAAAAATTTTGACTTCATGTAATCAAAATCATGCATTTTACTTTTCATGATCCTCTATGTCTTTCCTTATGCATAATGGCCAGTTTATTCCACGCTCTCCTAAATTGCTTATGATGTCACACTTTATGTCTAAATCATGCACCAATTACGTATCTGTCTTTTTATATGGTATAAGACCTTCACCTATGAATGATTCCAACCAGACCGCTTTCTGATTTTCCTAATGGTTTTTATGAAATAGTAAGTCTTTGCCCCAGTAGCTTGGTTCTTGGAATTTATCAAACTCTAGATTACCATGATTATTTGCTTCTGTATATTTATTGCATACCTATTCTATTCCACTGATCATTCAGTGCCTTACCCAGTAACACACTGTTTTCACAATTACGGATTTATAGTATAGTTTGAAATCTGATACCTCTAGGTGATCTTCTTTCACCATTTTTTCCCCATTAATTCCCATAATACTCCTAAACTTTTGCCTAAACTGCAGCTATTATTTTTTTCTAGTTCTATACAATAATTCTTTGCTAGTTTGGTTAGCATCATCCTAAATAAGTGGAATTTTCATTTATATTATATTGGCTCAATCTACCTATAAACAATTAATAATTCTCCAATTGTTCAGATTTGTCTGTATTTGTTGTAAATGAATGTCTTTATTCATGTAAAATGTTTTAAAATTGTGTCTATGTAGTTCACGAATTTGTCTTAGCAGATAGACTCCCAATTCTGTTATACTATCTGCAACTATTTTAAATAGAATTTCTCTTTTTATCTCCTCTTGCTGGGTTTTGTTGGTAATATATAGAAATGCTGATGATTCATGTGGGTTTATTTTATATGTGCTGTAACTTTCCTACAGTGTTTAATTGCTTCAGCTAGATTTTTTAGGTGACTCTCTGAGGATCTTTAAGAATATCACCATAACAGCTGCAAAGAGGAATATTATTTACGTTTTTCTTGTCTTATTGCTATGGATAACATTTATAGTACAATGCTGAGGAACAATGGACATCCTTGCTTCACCCTTGATCTTACTGGAAAGGCTTCTAGTTTATCCCCACTACAGATAATATTTGCTTTGGATTTAGATAGCTAATACTTATTTTAAGAAAAATGTCATTTATTCTTATATAAAATAATTTCCCTCACTCTTACTCACACTTCTCCCTTCTCCCTGCACATCCTTTCCCCCACTTCACCCTTACATTTTTGAGACATCCCAACATTGTACTTACCATGCCTCTATTTATATAGACTCCCTCTCAAACTACCCTAATTATGACACAGTTCTTGGGGATTAAATGTACTATCATCCCATTTGAGAGTATAAACAATTCATTTTAATTTTATTAAGTGCCACATGATTTCTCACTCATGTTTATGTTTTCATGCTTCTCTGGAGTCTTGTATTTGAATGTCAAATTTTCTGTTCAATTATGGTCTACAAGGCCATTCTTGAAGCCATTGAAACTTTGTAAAATCTTCCAGGACTGTGGTCTATGGGCACTCAAAAACCCAAAGTCACCTCTATCTCACCTCCATCTCATAACAAGGCATCAGAGGAGAACTTACAAGAAGGGCAAATGAATGTTTATGTGTTTCCACATGCCTGATTAAAGTGGGTTAAGCAAAAAAAATGAGGCATAAGTTGATGCATCTCCAGTTTCCTAGTATTTTTTTTGTATTTTGATAAATCATGCCTTTAAATCTACCTTTTCTCACTCTGTCTACAAATAAAATTATGAATACCTAAATTAAAGATAAAAGTTATAAAAGTAATAGTGTGAAAGATGTTATAGTCTAGAAAAGTTGAAACTTAAGTGAGTCATTTCCTAAAGCAAACATTCTCAAGAGGTAAATAATGGTACAATTTGGAACTCAACTATAAAGCATACATCATACAAAATGATGAAATTTCTATCAATCATTTGGTACCCACAGCTAAAATAAAATCACTCAAGTAAAAAACTCTCAGGAGATCAATGGCTTTCTCTCAGGAAATGAATCCTAGCTTCTCCCTGATAGACATTTACCATAAATCCTTTAGTTTTTACATGTCAATGGATGAATGCAACCAAAATATTCCATTCCATGTCTGGTACTGAAACTTGACATCCAAGGTCAATAATGGGGACTATCATAAAAAGTTTGACTTCATTAAAGTTTTGAAAAGTATGGTTAAGGCAACCTGTAGCTCAGTGGATAGAGCACTTGACCTGGAATCACAAAGACCTGAATTCAAATCAGTAAGTCAGATACTTACTAGCTGTATGACTCTGGGCAAGTCTCGAAACCTCTGCCTCAATTCTCTCCACTGTAAAATGTGGATAATAAAGGCACCTACCTCTCTCAGGGTTGTTGTAAAGATTAAATGAGAGAATATTTGTTAAAAGTACTTAGCACAGTGCCTGGCACACAGTAAGCACAATATAAACGTTCATTACATTCCTTCCCTTTCCTTTTCCCTTACCCCTATTATGGTAAAAGAGATAGATGTAAAGAAGGTATTACATGGGATCTGATCACAGTTCTGTCCCCAATAGGTGTGTAACCATAGGGAAGTCATAACCTTGTTGGATATCAATTATTTTTAAAAATGGAGAAAGAGCATGGGAGAAGGGGATTGCACTACATTATTGCTAATGAATCTTACAACTTTAAAATCTTTTATCTTGATTTCAGAATGTTATGAAATGTCCAGTGGAATTTCAAGTAACAATCCAGATTTATAGAATTTGGTCTAACTCAGTTATGTAAAATAAAGCAAAACCAATTTTCCTGTGAACTGTCATCATAAATCAGACAAAAATAATGAACAAAAACAATAACCCAGTAAGCTAGACTAGAAATTTTTGAAGAGGGAATTACAGAAGAGAACATGATGACTTTATAAGTTGGTTATTCCCTATATATCTTTTTACACAATTAGCAAAAATCATGGCCTTCCCCACACTCAACTTTCTCAGATATTTTAGTGTAGGGGAAAGAATGCTGAATTTTGAGGACATTAGTTGAAATGTGGATATTCATCTTGTATAACTTTAGATAAGTCACTTAGCTTATGTGACCCTCATTTTCCCTATATGTAAAATAAGGGAGTTGAACTTGATTATGTCTAAGAGTTAAGGATTCTAAATCTATTATCCTCTTTTTGTTTAAGTATTTACATAGTGTCTAATAATCGGTGTCCAATACCATTCATCATCTATAGCATTACTTAAAGAGTTCTGTCATGACTCAACTCGGCTAATTCATGCCCTCTCTGCCATGAATTCAGTCAATTTTACTATTTACTAATAGTTTTACTAATCTCTAGTCAGTTCTGTATTTTATGTGTCTAATATTAGTCATCTTTACGATAGAGGGAGGAAGGGAGGTAAGAAAAAAGAAATTTGCATGACAATTTTGTTGCATATTTGAAAAGAATAAAAAGTTGTGCATAGTAGATAAGCAGTTTCTGTATAATCATCTTTTTATTGCACTGTTTTATTCCATAAATAAAAAATAAAATTTTTAAAAAGTTAATTCCCAATATAGTTCATTAACAACAGCATTGCTCTGCCTTTGTATTAGACTCATAACCATTCCCTTTCTACCTTTGCATTCACAGTCAATTTTACTATTTACTAATAGTTTTACTATTCTCCACTCAATTCTATACCTTCTCCTTGGGTCAACTCAATGTACCCCAAGCCAAAATGTCTAAAGTTTCTAAGTCCTTACTCATCTGTGTTCCACCTTACCATCCACTCACATATCAATTTTCTAAAATTAGAAATTGCTACAATTGTACCAATTTGCATTGCCCATGTCAGTGTCCTCCTCTTGGAGTTCCCTATACTAATGAAAATACAGGTCAAGTTCCCAGTTGCATTATGTATATGTATTTATTATTATGTATTTGTTCATGTGTATATGTGATTATCTACATATTGTGTATACATATATAAGTTGATAGTACACATAGTTATAAGTTGGTATATGTATACATTTATATATACACAATGATTTTGCATTCTATCCAATCTCTTATCATAGTCTGAACAATTTTCTTTGCCTATTTTTTTCTTTCCTGTTTGGATTATTAAGTCGAATTTTATAGATCTCACAAAGAAAATTCAATAAATTTCCAGAGTTTGATGCAATTAGCACAATGTAACCCATAAATAAATTCATCTTGAGGACCTCATCATCTTATTGGGAATTTCTCATTGGTTTGGATTCTGAACTAGACTACATCATGCATTACAATGGACATCACTTGGTGATCATTTGTCTTACTGTTTAATGCCTCATATAAGCATAAAGAACAAAGTTCTCTCTAGGGTTGTATCCTTTAAAGAATGTATGATTTTTGTACTATGTTCTTGGATGGGAGTCTTTAAAGTACCATTTCATGAAAACAAATGAAATGCTTTTTTAATTATTAAAAATTAAGCAGTGGGTTCATGTATTCTCTCCTATTTATAGTCAGTCATATGACTGCGATGGGGTGCCCTTCTATATAATACATTAAGTCTTTATTAATTATTAATGAGTTAATGGGAATACTTTATCAAATCAAGTTCAAGGTGACAACTAGCTTTTGGAAGAAATAAGGTAAAGGATTAGAAAGTCGTAAAATTATAAAGGTAGATCTGGAAGGGATTTTAGATGCCATCTAGTCTAATATCCATATTTCATAGTTGAATTAAGTAACTCCCTGGAGTCATAAAGGTAATTGGCAGAACCAAGTTTTCAACACAGGTTTTTGATGCCAAATCCATTTTTCTTTCTACTACACAATGTTGCCTCTCCTAGAGTAGAGAAAGGAAAGGAGAAGAGAGAAAGGGGAAGAGGAAAGGAAGACCAAGGAAGGATGCAGATACTAGCTAGCACTAAGTGAAAGTTAAAGGGCATCAGTTATAAGTGGTTATAAGTGGAAGAACACTGAAGACAAACCGCTTATTTTACAGTTTTGTCTGGTAACTACTTTGGAGGAGGGCACACAAGAGGAGAGTGAGTTATTCTCCTTATGTTAGGTAAGCCACTCAAACTGTCTGATCCTTAATTTCCTTATCTATAAAATGGGCAAAATAATACCTGTCCTGTTGACCTCACAGCTAATAACATGAAACAATTCTCTTGTTTACAAGCGTTTTTATATGTATTATCACATTTCATATCTAGGACTATAGACTATTGTAAGGAAAAGGGGGATATTTTAGGTTAACATGATTTTATTTAGAAGAGACTTGAAAGGTCGAGTCTAACCTCATTTTACAGAAGAGAAAAATGAGGGCCAGAAAGGTTTATTAGTGGATATATGCAGAGTAAAAATTCAGGTCCTCTAACTCCAAATATCAGGGATTTTTCCACTAAATAAGGCAACAGACATCAATGTATATGGAGCATACAGATGTTGGCATATATTTTTTATATAAAATTAAGGACAACCTACATCAGATCACTCAATAAATAGGAATGAAATGTAGAACTGTGTTTCCCTTAGAAACCTAGAGAAAACATCCATAGATGCAAAAATAGAAGAATATTTCTTACAACTGCAAATATCTTGTTTCCAGTCATCCTTCTTGATCTGTCTACTGCCCTCTGTACTGTGGACCACTCTCCCCTCACTGAGTTTTTTGACATTGCTCTCTCCCAATTGTCCTCCTACATTTCCAACCACTCCATCTTGTCTCCTTTGCTGACTATATATATATATATATATATATATATATATATATATATATATATCTCATGCCACTCATATTCCCCAAGGTTATATAAGCTAAGATAACTTTACTTTGATTAGCAGTTGATGAGAAAATGAAATTGACCATTGAATTGTATCTACCTCTGGTGGAGAAAATAACTTGTATCATCATGGAGCAAGTACTTTCCTCAAGAGAGAAACGGCAATAATACAACATATCATGTAACTTCTTATCAAACACTTCAGACTATCACCACATGAAGCATCACCTAACTGAAATGTCCCAAAACTTCAATGGGTACAGTCATTCAAAGAATAACCTCATAAGGTATAAGACTAGATTTCTCTTAGACACAGACACAAGTCATGGGAATCATGACTTGTCAGTTCAACTTGGTCATTGGGTAGGTAGATATAGTGTTAGAATTCTGCACAGAATAGAAAAAAAAAGTTTAGAGGAACAAAGTAATTTTGTACTGCAATCACACAGTGACTATAAGGAGATGGATTGCGTTGTCCTATCTGAAGGCAGAAATTCCTAAAGAATCAGGAATGGAACTCAGTTTCCAAGTGAGAGACTTTAGAGCGATGTGGGATTAACTTTCATGGGATTACGGGTTAAGAGTAGGAATGGGCAAGAGGAGGACTTCAGAGAGGCCTGGAAGGGCTTATATGAACTGATGCTGAGTGAAATGATCAGAACCAGGAGAACACTGTACACAGTATCAGCCACAGTATGCAAGGACTGTCTCTGGTAAATCTAGGCCTTCACAGCAATGCAAGGACCTAAAACATTCCCAAATGACTATTGAGGCAAAATGTCATCCACATCCAGAGAAAGAACTATGGAATCAGAATGTAGAATGAAATAGACTATTTTCTCTTGTGTTGTAGTTTGTTTTGTTTTGTTTTTTATCATGGTTTCTCCCATTCATTTTAATTCTTCCATGCAACCTGAACAATGTGAAAATGTGGTTAATAAGAATGTATGTGTAGAACCCATATAAGATTCCATGCTATCTCAGGGAGGGAGGGGAAGAAAATCTAAGACTTATGGAAGTGGTTGTAGAAAACGTAAAACAAATAAATTAATTATTAAAAAAAAGAATAGGAATGGGCAAAAAAGATCAACTGATTGCTGATGGACCATGAACTGCATGAGATATGAGAGCATTTTCTCTCTCTCCCCATACACTATTCACTTGAGGATGAGGATCAAATCTGAAGTGTTTGAGGAGAGTATTTCTATTCCTTTGCTAATTTTTTTATCTTGATTTATTTTTACTTTTAAAGTGTGTGCTCTTGGTATGCTCTGAAAACGTTATACAAATAGAGTTTAAGTAATTTTATATCTAAATCAACCTGCGGACTACAAGTGATTATTTCCAGAATTCTGCACATTGAACTTTCATCAATAGGCACTATGAAATAGAATGGTGAAAAGTATGCGACATTGAAAACACACACATACACACACAGATTTCAGGGAGAGCTAAATTCACTGTGAGCTTTTAAATACATTTTCTACATTTACATATGCATTTTTATACTTTCATAATTCTGAAAGCTTAACATTTTGGAGTTCAACATTTTTAAAATACAATTTTCTATCTAATTTTGTCTCTTTCAGTTTGGCAAATTTAGATGTTCGTTTCTCTCCTTGTTTTTAAATTCAAATAGCAGTTAACATGGTGTGCTTTGTCCGATTTAATTATTGTGAAAATCCTAATAGTAGTATTCTCAAAAGCTACAAAATAAATAATCATTTACTAGGCCTCTGTTAGAGAATGAGAATGAAGTGATTGACATCTCTGTGGGCCCTGTTAAATCATGATTTTTATTTTCATTCCTCAAAAGTAAAATAATGAAAGAAGATACTGGGAAGACATACTCTATCCAAGGCTGACTATGATTTTATGTAAGGAACACTGGATTGAGGTCCAGAAGACTGGGTTTCCTGCTTGTCTACCAGGTAAGTGACCTGTAGGAAGTCACTTAGAGCCTCTTTTGAAATGGAATATGTAGGGGTGTAATGGATAGAGTACCAGGCCTGGAGTCAGGAAGATCAGAGTTCAAATCCAGCCTCAGACACTGACCACCTGTGTGACCCTAGACAAGTCACTTAATCCTGCTTGCCTCAATTTCTTCATCTATAAAATAAGTAGGAGAACGAAATGTCAAACCACTCCAGGATTTTTGCCAAGAAAACCCAGGAAAGGTCATAATGTGTCAGACATGACTAAAAAATGATTGAATATCAACAAACAAATCTTCAAAAAACAAAGAAATAGATGACAACTCATTCATCATAAAAGTCTTATTCTAATGCCTGTTGTTGAAAGATAAATATTCTGTGTCCCTCAAGAGTATGGCAAAAAATCTTGAATTGACTAGTTCTACCAACAAAGAAAGGCCTTGAGTAGAGGCACAGTGATGAACAGCAACTAGCTGTTGATGAACCCACAACTCGCCTAAGCAGGAGTAGACAAGCTCAGCACCAGTAGTTTGGACACTAAGAACGAAAGTTCTCTTCCAAAAGACTATCTTATGTACTTGTGTTATGACTCTAAAAGAATCCTTGGTAGATACAACCACTGGTGCAATTCTTTTTTAACATTCTTTTCTTTATCAGTATCACATAAGGCTTAAAACAAGGAGATCGAAGCTGACCAATAGATGTTTGACTTTACAAATATCTTCAAAGAACTCCTGGATAAGACACCAAATGAAAGAGAGACTGCTTGTAGAAGTTGTTTCTGCCTAATGTTTTGCTGGTCTCATCTAATCTTGTAATATTGCAGGCCCTTCTCAATGAATTCTACGGTCTCTACAAGGATACTGTCCTAGCAATTCACACAGGAAGAATGGAAGACATGACAAATATATATTGCTGAGATTAAGGCACCCAAGTACATCAGAAAACATATCTTAATCAGGAACCATAGAAGGACAATGAACTGGATCAAGAACTAAATAGAAATAATCAAATTTATTGAATAGAATTTGGGAAACTGTATAGTATTTTCAACTATCACAATTTGCTGTAATAGAAATCCTATATTTTCAATACGCTACCAATAGCCTCTAATACCAATCACCTCCCAATACCAATATGTTAGTGATGCTATATAGTAACAAATCAAAAAAATTCAAAATCTAAAAGAATCAAAATTGTGGGTATCACTCAATAAAGGAATGCATCAGTGGTGGAAATGGGCTACAGAATATTGCCAATTATGACTTGTGCAAAGAAACAAAAGAAAAGGTATCATCAAGAACATGCATGACCAGAAAAGGAAGCACAACCACCTTGTAACAAGAGTAAGGGTGTAACTGACAGTCTATCAAAATGCTATCCTGATAACAATGAAATAGTAAATCTCCTAAGGAAGGCCTACAGCTCTTCGAGTTGTTCCTCTAGGGAGGATTTTCTGGAAGGTGATTTCATGTACTCCCATGGATCATATTACCATTTCTATACACATGGTTTTCATATCTATTTATCCAGCCTACACCTCCCTCCTGACCTCCAGTCTCCTTTCTCCAACTGCCTATTAGGAATCTTGAACTGGATTATCCTGTGGACATCTTAAATTCAACATGTCCAAAACTGACCTCACTATCTTCCTCCCCCAACCCTATAGGCTTCTCCTCTTTCTAATGCCCCTATTACTGTCAAAGGGACTATTATCACCCAGGGTTGCAAGCTAGTGTCATCTTTGACTCCTCACTCTTTCTCATCATCCATATTCAATCGTTATTGAGTCCCATCAATTCTACCTTTACAGCCTCTTTCCTATATGTCCCATTCTGTCTTCTCACATTACTCTCCTAGTACAGATTCTTTTCACCTCATACCTAGACTATTGCAATGACCTGTTGGTTGCTTTTCCTGTCTCAAGTCTCTCCTCCCTGAATCTACCATACACTCAGCTATCAAAGAGATCTTCCTAATGAGTACATCTAACCATGTCACCACCTCCCAGGCCCCATTCAATAAACTCTAATGGCTTTCTATTGCGAGCAGTACCAAATATAAAAAATTCTCTCTTTTGTGACTTTTAAATCCTTTATTAAGCTGGGCTATTTCTACCTTTCCAGTCTTCTTATATCTTATTCACCCCCACATACTCTACAATCAAGTGAGACTGGCTTCCTTGCTGTATCCTCGAAAAAGATACTTCACTCTGGACTGTGTATTTTTCACTAGTTCTCTCCCAAGGCTGAAATTGTCTGTTTCTTTATCTTCATCTTCTGACTTCACCTGGCCTATCTTCAAGTCTCAACTAAAACATCATTCCCAGTTCCAGTGAGTGCTTGGCCAGCCCTTCCATCTGAGATTATCCTCAATGGGGGACGAAAGGGAACAAACATTCATATTGCTTTTACCATGCTCCAGCTACTCTACTAAGTGCTTTTTTACAAATATTATCTCAAATGTACACACACAAACACACATATGGAGATTGACAGTGACATAGATATCCATATTATCTGCTTATAGAGAAATAGATACACTATGTTTGTATATATTAGTTTGCATATGGTTTTTTCTGTTAGATTGTGAGCTCCTTGAGGGAGTGGAGGATTTCTACTTTTCTCTGTATTCCCAGCACTTAGTAGTCAGTTCAACAAGTTTTATTAAGCATTTACTATGTGTGAGACCCTGTACTAATCATGGAGTTTATTGTTGCAGTTGTCCAGCTGTGGCTGAGTCTGCTCACAGCAGGTGCTTAATAAATTCTTCTTGAGTTGAAAGATGTGAACAAAAATGGCACAGAATAAAAAGGCACGGATGGTGGTCATTTACATCATAGGAATGAGGTATTAATACCTCATGGGACTATGTTAAGGATGAAGTGAAAACAAATAGGAAACTATAACTACCCCACTCCCCAAGTTATAAGAATTATTATTGTTTAGCATTAAATTATTTAGATTAAGCTTGAAAATAATTTTAGTGCAGTTCTTTTGTCAATTGTTGGAAACTTAAAAAAATAGATTTACTTTACTCATCATTACTGTCAGTACAATTAATAAATCCTATCCCGTGTGAGCTTGAAGAAAATACCATGTTATAAATATTTGAGGAAAAGTAATTTCCTAAATTTTTGAAAAATCCATTGGATTGACTCAGAGTTAGGTAGGAAAAAACAAGTGATAATGGTTAGGTAACTGTTCCAATTAAAAGAGACAAAGAGAAATTAACTGCATTGGGAAATATGGTGCTTAAATTCATAAACTTCACAAATAGACTTCAAAATCAAATAAGCCAAAGTCAACAAATTAAGTAACCACAAGAGAGTGATGCAAAAAGAGAAATCTGCCAGATCAAGTCAGTTTTCTACCTATTGACTAATAGCAAACACATTATGACCACCTTATATAATCTGGCTTCAGTCTTCCTTTTTAGTTTTATTGAACATGACTCCCTTCCACACACTCTACTTTCCAGTCAATTGGATCTCCTTGCTACTCCATACAGAGGATATTCCATGTACCATCTCCTTGTTTCATATGAGTTGTCCCCTATTTCCAGAAGTCTCATACCTTCTTCATCTTTACCTTCTAGAATCTCTAGCATCCTTCTGGGATCTCTCAAGTGTCACATGAGAGTTTTCTTGGCCCTTCAAGTTGCTAGTGTCCTTTGTATTCACTTCTCTGAATATATACTTATGAGGATGAAGACTTCATTTTTCCCCCTAAGCACCTAGGATAGTGCTGGATACATAATAGGCACTTACATACTTATTAAATAAATGAAATAATAAACAAGGGAAACTATACTTAAAATACTCAATAGGTAGTTGTTGTGTTTATCTATTGTCAAAGAGATGACATCAAGATGATGACATGACTTGCAGTTGACTTTGATTTGAGCGAGCAAGGTCACCAACCTTACTTTCTTCTCTAGAGCCATCTGGGTCCAGTGGCCTGATATTTATCAGGATGACTGGTGATGATCCAGTATGCAATGTGAGGCCCTAACCCTTCCAGGCTAAAGTCTTTATCACATTCTAACTTGGAGTGAGACATACTCATTCAATGAATAGGCTTCTTTAAGTAGTTACTCAGCAGATGACCTTAGTATACAAAAAGAATACTGACATAAACAAATTTAGAGCATCATTAAATAGATCACAACATGCCAAGTAAATGGTACTTTAAAGATCATTTACTTTTGAGTTAGTAGTCCAAATTCTAATTACTGAATGATCTCAGCACTAAGCTTAGCACTTTGGATATAATTATCTAGTATTTTAAAATGTAATATCTCTTTGGGACAGAGAGATTTTCATGTTAAAAATGATAACAGGATACAAATATGTACATATCCATCTGTGTATGTGTATATAGGATACATGTATACATGTAACATATATGTATATTACATGTGTGTATACACATGTGTGTATATATTTCTTTCTCATATGTTTGTATCTCCAAGAAGATTTTCATGTAGTATTTGTCTTTCAAGGTAGGTCTATATAGTACTTATATTCTGTGACCTAAATAATTACTACTTCAAATAATATCATTATTTTCCCCCTTAAGAAACAAGATTCTTAAAAAGATTAGCATGTTCTAAAAAGTGTTATCTGTGGTGAGATATTTAACACATGGAAAAGTATTGCCAATTTTCTAATGAAAAACTCAATGGGAAAAAAATATAATTCCTTCTGGAACTTTGCTAAAAACCTGAAAAACACCTATGGTGAGAAGACCTGATCTGGAAGAGGAACTAGCAAAGGAGACAGAGAAGAAAAAGTCATTTAGGTAGGAAGAATATGGTCTTTGGCCTCTTTTTGTATACCCAGATCTTAATATGGTTCCTATTACATAAAAGGTGCTTAATATTTTTATTGATTGATGGGAGACCATTGGATATATTGAAAAAGATGTAAACATTCATACATTAGACAAGGTTTGGACTATTTAAACTCAGAGATCCCTTCTTACTCATGATTTTGTTATGTCCATGTTCATTCATTTCAGGTACGTCATACTCTGTTACTCCATTTGGGGTCATCTTAGCAAAGATGCTGGAGTGGTTTGTCATGTCCTTCTCCAGCTCATTTTACAGATAAGGAACTGAGGCAAACAGGGTTAGGTGATATGCCCAGGGTCACACAGGTAGTAAGTGTCTAGGTCTGCCTTTGAATTCAAGACTTCCTGACTCCTGGTCTTGTGTTCTATCCACTGCACCTTCTAATTGTTGACCCAATAAATAAGCATTTATTAAGAACCTACTATGTGCCAGGCACTTGCTAAGCACTGTGTTTTTTCTTTGGGGTTAAGCTTATTCTTTTTTAGTTTCACCGTGGGAAATTTTTATTATTTTATAGTAATTACACTTTCCATTTGCATGAAATCAACATATATCCTGCCTTTCTTGCCCTGTTTGACTCCCCTTTGCAACAATCTATGTGACTATTTCCATGTCTCTCTGTATTCATCATGGTCATTGTTTCTTTATATCCCCATATCACACTCAATTTGTTTTACTGATTTCCTATGTTTCTTTTGTCCTAGTAAGAATTTGATAAATCGTTATTTTGTGCAGAATATCATCACAATACTGTTCACTCATTCACTTAACAAATTCACTGGATCCAGATGGCTCAGGAGGGTAAAGTAAGGCTGGTGACCTTTTACACAGCCCTCCCTCATTCAAAATAAAGTCAAGCGCAAGTCATGTCATCATTTCTCTGATGCCATGGGTTTTCTTCAAAAACAAAGGACAAACACAGACAGACAGTGACAGAGTTTCTTTTATGTTCAGAAGCACTATACTTCCTGCTGCATTGGATGCAAAAATAGAAATAAGATATGATCCCTTCTTGCTCCCAAAGAGTTTGCAATCTAGTACAGAAGATAAGGCATGTACAAAAAAGATACATAATCCAAGGGAAGATTGATAAATACTGAAAAAGAGAAGATAAAAAATTACTATAGGAGTTTAGAAAAGGAAGAGATCACTTCCAAAATGAAGGCTAAACTGACATTTGAATCCAAATCATATCAAGCTGAATTTAAAAAATAAATTTCTGAAAATGTTACTAGAGCCACCCCATTTCTCTAACCTTTTCTAAGTCACCTAAATAATGAAAAATATAGTTAAAATCTTATTTATCTAAAATGTCTTAGAAGCAAGAAAACAGTAAGTTGAGCCACCAAAAGAGAGATCTCATTACATGTTATATATGTGTATATACATATATATATATATATATGTATATACACATACATAAGAAATTTCATTAGTCCCTTAAGAGCCAATTAACTCTTATTTAAACCAATTCTAACAATCCTGATTATCTAGTATAGGACACAGATTATTATATCTATGTTGTATATAATATTAAAGTGAGGAAAGTACTATTAGAGAAAAACATATTGACTGATATAGTAAGATGTGACAAATGAAATAAAGGGCAAAATACATTTTTTAAAAATCCTATAAAAAGCAGAAAAAAAACCACAATAACTTGACCTCCATGGTGGTGGTAGGTCACTTAGGATCATATTTAGAAACATATTGGACTTTAGAGTCCATTAAGTCCATCATCCTAATTTTTCAAATGAAAAAAACTGAAGTTCAGAGGGAAATGACTTGCCTGAAGTCAGACATGCAATATGTAGATATTTACTAGATTTGAGATTCAAATCCAGGCCTTATGACTTATACCTCAATAGCCATTGACATCACTACCATATTTTACAGTCCTTTTGGACATTTTGTCACCTCATTAGGGGTTTTCCTGGCAAAGATACTAGAATGGTTTGCCATTTCCTTTTTCAGATCATTTTACAGATGAAGAAACTGAGGCAAACAGGGTTAAGTGACTTGCCCAGGACTTATTCATTCCCTATCTAGATAGCATCTGAGGCCAGATTTGAACTCATGAAGATGAGTCTTCCTTACCCCAAGCCCTGCATTCTTTTCACACCAGCTAGTTGCTTTATATTAATATAGTATAATAACTATTAAGAAGAAAAGGCTAAATTTCTATTCTTGGTTATTATTTTAAGAAGACAGGAAAGTTTGTGATACAACTTAGAAATATTTCAACCCACAATGTTAACTTTTTTTTTTTAAGTTCAACAACCAAAGCTAAGTTTCAGTTAGCAGGAAAAATTCTCTTACATGGAACTGTTCATTCCTTAATAGTTCATAAACTTTTATTAAGTGCCCACTATATATGAGATACTATTCTAAGCTCTGGGGATATAAAACACCATAAAAGTTCTCAAAGAGCTCACAATCTAATGGAGGAGACAAAATATAAACTACTAAATATAAACAAGCTATATACAAAATAAACTGGAAACATTCAACAGAAGAAAGGCTGAAAATTAAGAGAGGTTAGAAAAGGCTTCAGGTAGAAAGTAGGAATTTAGCTGTTATTTGAAGGAAGCCAGAAAAACCAGGAGGTGGAGATGAATAAGGGCAGCATCCCATGTATGAGGGATAGCCAGTGAAAATGCTTGGAGGCAGAAGGTGTAGTGTCTGATTTGAGGAACAGAAAGGAGACCAGTATCACTGGATCAGAAAACATGAGAAGGGAGTAGTATAAGATATAGGAAGACTGGAAAAATTGAAAGAAACCAGGTTTTGAGAGATTTTGAAGACCAAACAGAGGATTTTATATTTGATCCTAAAGGCCAAAATGGAGCCAGTAGAATTTGCTGAATGGGAGAAGGGGGGTATAACATTGTCAGACCTATACTTCAAGAAGATTACCTTGAATGAGTGGAGGATGAATCATAGTGGGAAGAGTCATGAAGCATCAAAAGCAACCAAAATGCTAGTGTAGTATTCTAGACGTGAGATGATGAAAGTTTGGACCTGGGTAACAGCAGTGTCAGAAACGAGAAGGAGGCATATACAAAACATAAAATATAAAATAGATGAATACAAATATAAAATAGACAAACTTTGGCAACAGGTTGGATATGGAAGAATCAGAGAGAGTAGAGTTGAGGATGACCCCTACACTACCAAGGGGGTGGTAATTCCTTGGACAGTAATAGGTAAGTTTGGAAGGGGGAAGGGTTTGGAGAGTTCGGTTTCAGACAGTTTAAGATATTGAGTTTAAGATGTCTATGGGAAGTCTAGTTTGAGCTGTTGAGTAGGTAGTTATAAATGAGAGATCAGAAGGTGAGCAGAAAGGTTAGGGTTGAATAAGCTACTTTGCCAGATAAATAAAAACTCTCCCTAGGAGAAACAATTGACTTGTGAATCTTCATGTTAATGTTGGTTCTTCAGGGCCTTACAAGGTAAAAGGTGGAATGCATCAAGTCTTCATTTGAATTTTTTTATAATTTAAAGAAATAAATTTACCCCCAAATATGACATGTTAAAACCAGCTTTCAACTTACTCTGGTAGCTAAGCAATAGCACTCCAAATGCACACAAAAAGGAATTAAGCTATTTTTCTTACCTTCTATAATCTACGGCATTTTCATGTTTCTCATTTATCCTGAATTTCAATCCTTTTGCCAAAAACTCTAGCTTAGCATTTTCTTCAGGATAAAAATAAGAATCCTCTTAACTTAGAGGGAAAATGTGTTCTATAAATCTACTACACATAAATAAAATCTTAACTATGATCAGAAAATTCAATGCTAAGTATTTTTGTCCAATTTTGATTCCTTAAGAGCCCACAGATTTAGGCTAGATAAAAGAAAGTTTGTTTTTGGTTTTTGGGGGTTTTTTTTGTAACAGAGCAGTTAATAGCTACAGCAGGTTACTGGAAAAGGTCATGAAATTTTCTTCTTTGAAAACCTTTTAAAATTGGAGAGAGTCGCATCTATCTTGGGTGATATAGTAAGCCTGAGAGACACACAAGGATGAACTTCTCAAGGTCCTTTCAGTATTCCTCTTTGTACATCTTCAGAAAACTTATTCATTCCCTAAATTCTCCTGGTTTCCCAATAGATGCTAAAGTAAGGGAATAATTTGAATGAAAAATATGTCTTCTAATACTTTATAATCTGTTAGAGGCAATGGAGTAACATAGAACATGAGTTTAGAGTAAAAAGATCCAAGTTCAAATTCCAACTCTATCACTTACTAGCTGAGTTAACATTGTTGTTATTGATGACCCATTTTCAGTGGTGTTTGACTCCCTGTGACCTCATTTGGGGTTTTCTTGGCAAAGATACCAGTATAATGTGCCATTTATTTTTCCAGTACATTTTACAGATGAGGAAACTGAGACAAACAAGGTGAAGTGATACCCTGGTAGCAAAATTCTGAGGCCAGTTTTGAACTCAGGAAGCTGATTCTTCCTGACTTTAGGCATGGCATTCTATCCACTGTGCCATCTAGCTGCTCATGTTACCATTGCCAAGTCACTTAAAATTTCTGGTTCTTATTTTCCTCATCTATTAAATTGTGGACCATATCTGATGACTGCTAAGGTTACTCTCTACACTAGAGCTATGATTTTATGAACATAGTAAGGTAGACACTCATATATAGAAAGAATGAAAAACAAAATAAGATTGGTAAACTAGTACATGAATGGAAAGAAAATCGTTTGCAGGATGCTAGAATTCAATGTAAAAGCATTTCAGGAAGGGGATTGGGATGTTTGCATACAAAATTGGGGAGGGATTCAGACTGAGTAGACCAAAGACTAACATAGTCAATATAGATAGTACCACAGGTACTACGAACAATTTATGCTCCTCTGCAGGACCTAGGATGTTTTTTTCAGGGGAAGTTGTTCATCCTTCTTCTTGAAAGGGGTTCAATGACATCACAATCTTGGGGTAAGATAGTATGTGATAGATGATATCTTGACTTGCATTTGAACTGGATTTAAGTGAGGCAGAGTTGCACCCAACTGTCAGCCTCACCCTCTCTTCAAGAGTTATTGAAGTCCAGTGAGTGACCATGACCCCAGGATGCAGTGGATGCCCTTGGTGTCTTCCAAACTCTAAATTCTCCACACTGCTGGCTACAGCTGGCTTCATGATCATTGCAACAAATTGTTCTGCCCCGCCCATTCCTCCAGGGAAAGTGTTCACACACTTGGGGTAGTCATTCACTTGGTTTAGCCCATCACCGTTTTTACTGGAGTATGGCCACTGCCTGCTACAGCTTCTGAGAGTCATAGGTGAGAATTGGGTGAGAGGAAACCAAAGACGGATGAGCAGCCCTGAGGTGAGAGTTCTCCCTGAACATACTATTGAAATATCCTGAGAAGCATCTGGTAAAGAATGGGGTGGGGAGATAGAGACTGAAAAAGGAAATAAAGTCTTCTGGGAAGGAGTTTTGGTTTATGAGAAGGCCGTGAAGTAAGAAAAATGGATATTAGAGGAGATTTTGAACCACAAGAACTCGAGAGAAAACTGCCTGAGACAGAGGAGTAGGAGAAAAGAGAAATGTATAACGCTTCCTGGGAAAAGCTGCCTAGTCATAGGGCGAGAATCAGAGCTTGATCTATAGGAAAAATCCACCTAGACCATTAACTTCTGCCATAGCTGTTTAACTAGTCTTTCCATTTCCATTCTATCCCCTTTTGCATATCCAGCCTGACTCACTGCCCCCTAAATCAATCCATTCCCCACAGCTGGAGTTACTGGAGTTCAGACTCAGCCTTGCACATGAGGCTCTTGAGACCAAAATGCACTCCAGGTGGAGGAAATATAAAGGTCCAAGAAGAGTTTGGAGGTTCAACATGAAGTCAGTTGTTCTACAGTTCCCATGGAGCTGAGACTGGGCCTTGCTCCCACCTCCTTCTGAACACTCAAGTCTTGCCCTCGATTCCAAATCCTCATGGCTAGGTTCCCCACTTCCTGCTGCTGAAACTGCCTAATATAGATCACTTGCATGCTAAAACACTTCTGTCTACTTCCAGACTGACAACATCTAAGGCAAAGATCACCCATCTGCCATCTACCATTTGGTTTCCTTACGGTCAAATTTTGAGATCATTTGTTCAATCCTCTCTTACAAATAATGAGGAGACTGAGTCCTAGGAAGGTCAATTAACATGTCTGAGGTCACATAGATAGCAACTTCTACTCAGCTGGATTTCCTGGTATTGTGTCTGAGATCAGGACCCTTATCTGTCCCACCCCATCTAATTTCTGGGTGCCCTGACATCCAGTCAAGACTAATCCATTCCACCACCAATGGAGGTCAAGGCTTAACACCCTCCATCCTCTCCCACATAGCATTGCTTCATTTGTATTTCTATAATAAGGCTATGCAAACATTAATGCGAAAACATTTCAAAAGTACCCATTGTCTCAAGAATAAAGTCTAGCGTTCGTGGCCTTGCACAATCTCACCCAGAGACTTTCCTGATTTTTCCCCTGACTAATCTCTGACATAGACTTTACAACCCAAGGGCTGCTTACCAGCACGCTATTCTGGCCATGGCCCCAGATACAAATGTATCTTGCCTATTTCTGTCAGTCCAATCCTATCCATCTACTAAAATTCCACATCCTCTCCATACCTAGCCTTTCCCCCATTACTTATGGCCCATCATGATTGCTCTCTCCTAGGAAACCCTGCAGTATTCACTTATAGTCAGTATGACTCATTTGGCACTTTTTAAATGTGTGTACTTTCTCTCCAGCAAGATTACAAAATCTATGAAGACTGATAACTCATCCAGTTCTATCTGAAGTAACTAGAACAATTCTTCTTGATGACACTATAATCTCCTTAATAAATGTTTGTTGATGGTGATACTGCCCTGTATTTAGCAATCTGAAAAAATTGTCCTTATGCCTCAAGTCTTTGATACAGGCAATGTAGGAAATTTGGAGTCAATTACCTGAGTTCAAATCCCAGATAATATAAATAATGACCTTGGGCAAGTATCTTACCTTCTCTCTTTCTCCTTCTTCCTCCCTCCCTCAGTTTCTTCTTTTGTACAGGCAGAAAAAGTGGAATGAGATGACTTCTGAGGTCTCTTTTAGCTTTGAATTGATCCTTCTATCTCTCAGTTGTTTCACACAACTCAATAATGGGGTTAAATATTCCTTCAATAAGCAAAGTCGTCAATTTTAATTAATTACAGATGACTCCTCAAATATTTCAAAACAATATATAGTTGAGAGGAAGGATAGTATAGTAGATTTTGTTTAAAACTTGAAGAAGTCCCTGGTTTGAATCATGTTGCTACCAGTTGTCCCCCTTGAATCCCTGAAAGTTTCTGTGCCTCAGTTTCCTTTTCTGTAACCTGAGGGTAATCATATTCTAGTGCCTTCCTCACATAGTTCTTGTGAGGTTTAAATGAGACAATGTATGTAAAATATAATGTAAACTTTAAGTATTATATGAATTGCAGTTACATTGCAATACATGCTTGAATGAATAAATGAAATATATATATTGTTATTACTGTTTACAATGCACTGGGGGAATACAAGCAAGACAGTCCCTACTCTCAAAGACCTCACATTCTAATGGGGGATACAATATTGTAGGAGATTTCAGCTACCAATAAGAAGTAATTGCCCCTATTTTACAGATGAGCACACTGAGGATCATGAAATAAAATAAATTATTTCCCTAACATCATAGAGCTGGTAAATGCAGAATGTGTCATTTGTTTTCTCAGGATCTCTAATATGTCAGTCAAGATGGGGCTTACACAGAAAAAATGATATTGTAGAGAAACTGAAATTTGTCAGGAAGTAAACAAATGAAGATTAAAAGATAAGAAACTCCATAGCACAAGGGCAGGAAGGAAAAAAAATACTCCCACACTAGAGTCAGAACAAATCTCAAGTCAAGAGCTGATATCTATGCAAATCCGTATGTAGTAAGGCTAAACGACCAACATTTGTATTCTCTGTTTACAAATGGAACCTTATGGAAGAAAAGTGCTCAGTTTTATTTTCAAATGAGCTTTACAAATATGCCTATTAAGTGGAGATGGAGGTGTATAAATTCAGAAATAATTACTCATTAATACTTGTCATCATAGAGTTATGGAACATATTTTCTCTCCTGACACTGCACACAAAGCCACCTTCCCATGGAACAGGTCACCAGTTAGTAAACACATTTATGGACAAAACATTAAAAAGGCACAGATAACATTAGTCACTTCTCAGCAATTCAGTTACTTGAGGTTAAAGCTAAAACCACCTTTTCGACATGCAAATAAACTTTTCTTTCACCACCAGCTATCACAAAGTAGGATTTTTTTTAAGCCTGAGTGCAATGGGAACAGACTACCACCATAGGAGGTCTATGTAGAAAGAGGAAGAGATTTAATAGAGACCACTAGCACTGAAAGGTAAGGGCTGGAAAAGAAAGTATCAAATACCCCAAATTCTCTGACTTTGTGAGCCAGGTAGCCCCATCATGATGCCCTCGAGGCAGTAGGTAATTTTCTTTTGATAGGATCTGAGGGAGGCAGAGGAGATGACAGAAATTGAGAAAAGAAGCATTTTGCTACACATGCATGCCTACACATAAATACATATGTGCCTACATGTGTGCATACATGTATACACATGTATGCTATATGTACACATATGGTGTGTATATACATACAGATACATGTATAGGCATGTGTGTATATGCCAATATTTACATGACCTTTTAGCTACCTCCCTGACATAGTCAATAATTTTGGGGTAATTTTTATGATAACGCACCTAGCATAAAAGATGCTCAGAATCAAAGAATAAGTATAGGTAGATTAATGTTTAAAAGGGTAGATAACAGAGCTCTTTTTCTGAACAGCTAACATCAAGATTCAGACAACAGACTTGGAAAAGTTGAAGGAAGGTCAGTGATACCTGCCACATATAAGACGTGGAAAGCTGAGCACTAGTTTACAGCACTGTACCCATCTCTCTCTCTCTCTCTCTCTCTCTCTCTCTCTCTCTCTCTCTCTCTCTCTCTCTCTCTCTCTCTCTCTCTCCTCCATGCCTTTGCATATGCTGACCCTCTCTCTCCTCCCATGCTTGGGATACATTCCTTTTTCTTTCCCCATCTCTTGGAATTCTAATTTCCTTCAAGTACCAGTTCAAGTGTCACTACTTATAGAAGGCCTATCTTAATCCTTGTTATCCCTCAACTCCCTCCTCTCAAAAAAAAATAAGAAAAAAAGCAACCTTTGTATTTTCTTTGTAAATATTTTTTATTCAAGGGACCATAGCATAGCAGATAGAGAGCCATCTTGAAGGTCAAGAATTCCCAAATTCTAGTCCGCATAAACATGGGCAACTTTAAGGAAGTCACTTAACCGTTCAGTGTCCCCAGGCAACTCTCTAAGACTAAAATACAAAGCAAATTCCTTCCTTCCTTACCACTTTCTCCCCTTCCTCCTACCTTCCCTTCCTTCATCTATCTATCTATCTACCTGCCTATCTCTCTACCTAATTTATTTGACCTGTTTACCTTAAAAAGAAATATAAGCTTCATGAGGTCAAAGAGTACTTAACTGTCACCATCTTAGCCCTAGACCTTTGTACAGAGGCTAGCACGCCGTACGTACTTAATAAATACTTCCTGAATGAATGAACAGTCCCGTCACTCTCTACTTCAAGAGGAAATATGAATGTATTTTGGCTTCTGTTCTTCTGGACTACATGTAGTCATTATGACTGATCGGAGTTAAGTTGTTTGCACTTATATTTTGTACAGCTTTCACTTGCCTTGACTTGATTCTTCAGAGCCATCTTCAAAAAGTTCTGAGAAAACCCAGGTAGGATTGTAGGATCTAAGTTTCTACAAAGGAGAGTGGTCCAGAAGAGAAAGATCTCAATGACACCCAAATAATCAATTCTAATGAGGAAAAAAAGGGAGAATGGTATAAAAGAGGCTGGTGTCGACGCACAAGAACATCCTAGACCTATACCTAGGATGGTAGGAAAGGCTGAAGATTAATACAAAAGAAAGATGGTAATAGCAGTAAGAATTTTAGTAGCACCAACATTTGTAAAGAATGAAGTCTCCTAAGAAAAACAAAAGGGAGAGATTCTTTTATAGGAACAGGTCAGTCTGAATAGTGGCTGAGATTACTTGCAATTCTAAAATTTTGCTATGTATAAAGAAGTACTTTAAAAATTAATATCCTCAATTACATCCACAGATGAAAAAATTAGTCTGAACAAGTATTTCTAAAGATAACCAGCCTATAAATCTACTATTGTTCTATTGTTCTCACAAAGTACTCATTTTTCATCATAACAAGGGTCAAATTATCCAAAATAATTATTACATCTCTAGATTTTTTCTAATTTTTCAAATGAAATGTCCTTTTGAATGAGATTTTTGTTATTGTTTACAGTCATTTCCAACTCTCTACGACCGCATTTTGGGTTGTTTATTTTTGGCAAAGATACTGAACAGTTTGCCACTTCTTTCTCTAGTTCAATTTATGGATGAGGAACTGAGGTAAACAGGGTTAAGTGACTTGACAGTGGCATAGCTAGTAAGTGTATGAGGCTGGATTTGACTCATGATGATGGGTCTTTTTGATTCTTAGACCAGTGCTCTATCCATCATGCCATCTGGTCTCCCTGACTGAGATTAAATAAAACTTTATAATAAAGCCTAGTGTTAAACTTACCAGCAAGTCACATTATTTTTTAAAAATGGGGTTTAACAAGCTCTTTCCTTTCAAAAATCCAAAGGATTATGTAATAGAAATATTTTTCCTACCATTTTAAATGAGGAAATTGATGTTCAGGGAATTAGAAAGTAGCAGAGCTGGTACTCAAAATTCTGCTACAAAAGATAATTATTTGCTTTCCTTTATACCACAAATTCCAAATTAAGTAATAAATTCAGAATCTTCCATGATGGCCCATTGCAAACATCAGGCCTTCAGATTGCTATAATATTGTTCCAGGACATATCCACCACCATTATTAACATGCTCTATATTCTGAGTCTTCTTTTCTCTAAAATTTCCATCAGTGATTGGACTCTATTTAGGAATCAAATAATAGAGAAACTGAAGGAGATGGGAATCATATTTCAGGAGAGTTCTTCCAAATCTCTAAGTGCTAAAGAAATGATCATGATAGCAATGACACCTTTCATTTATATAGTGCTTTGTAATTTCCAAAGAATATATTCATAATTTAAAAAGTGACAGGGAATGCCTTTGCCAGGGAATAATGATGCCTTACATTTGTATAGCTGGGTGCTATTTACACAACATTTTCCTGCCCATTATTTCATGTGGCCTAGAAGCTTTCTAACTTCTCTGCCAGGTCTTAAGTTCCATGAATCTAAATATATTCATAACTGTGTAAAGTAGTAGAGCAGATACTGTTATCACTTTCTTATAAGGTAGCCAGAGAACAGTCTCAAAGAGGTTACAGGTCTTCTCTAAGATCATATACCCAGCACCTGCCAGAGCTAGCACTATAATCAAGGATTTCTGACTATTGGTCCTTAGATTAGAATGCCAGATCTGGAGTCAGGAAGACCTGAGTTCAAATCTAACCTCAAATACTTAATAGCTGCATGACCCTGAGCAAGCCACTTAAACTGCCTGTCTTGATTTTCTCATCTTTAATGGAGACGATAATGGCATCTACCACTGAGTTATTGTGATGGTAAAATGAAATAATACTCGTATAGCGCTTTGCAAATCTTAAAGTGCTATATAAATGCTAGCTGCTATGATTCTTACTTTAATACTTTTAATGCTATAAAGTAGGCAGAACAGATATTAGTATCTCTTTCTTCCAGAGACAGCAGAAAGACAGTCTCAGCAAGGTTGAGGGACTATTCCAAGTCAGCACGTGGTAGAGGCGGAGTAAGAACCCAGATTTCTGACTCCTGGTCCTTGAACTTTTTACCAGAAAGATTTCATTCTGCCTTTGGTATTTGCCATCAACTAGCCTCACATGACCCAAAATGACACACCAAAACAGGCACATTCTGGGTCAGACCAAAATTTCTGCTTAAAAGTCAATAAATATACTTTCTATTCTAAAATATATTTTCTACTTTTGAAATAATACTATTGCAATTTTATTTCCCATAACTCCATCTCATAAACATTTTGAGTATCCTACTTACCTGTCCACATATCCCCTTGCCATACTGTGCTTGAGTGATTTTTCTATGTCCATTTATAAACAACTACCACAATCTTCTTTGTGATGACGCATGTTCTCAGCAAGTAGTATGACATCACTTAGTTGGTTCCTTGCTTAAAATGAATATTGAAGATAGCCAGATTGGTGGTTTTCACGAATCTGGATTCAGGTTCCTTGATATTCCTCAGCTTCTACTGGCACAAAATTTGATGGCAAACCAGCCCATCTTTTCTTCCCTTTATTTCCTGCTCTGTCATTATTGTGATTACCAGGATGTATTGGGTAAAATAATATTAGCTCTTTTACTTTATAATAAGTTTCCTCCTCCTCGTGCCTTTAATGAGGTTGCCAAAAGATGCTTGGAACAATAATATGGTCAGGTTTGTATGAATGAATGGTGAGGACACAGTCGAAATGTGGCAGGTCTGAGCTAATAATCAGCCTTAGTTCCTTTCCTTAGAAATGTTAACATATAATATGATTTTTTTTACACAAATGACTTGGAAACTAGAAATTATCTGCACAATAAATATTTAGCAATGAAATGGGTGCTTTATAGAATGAAGTCATTTAAAAATTCATTAATGATGATTGTGACTCAAATCTTTCCAGAAGATGAGAATTTTAGCATTCATGTGTTACATCTATACTTAAATTACAATCTAGTAAATATCATCAAACTACTCATTTATTCGAGTAATAAAATTATTAATTTTTCATTGATTTATTCATTTTACATTCAGTGAATATCTATTGTGTGTTATACAATGAGCATCCACTTGCCCTAATGTTTTGTAATTAGAATATTTCTATTTCATTGACCTTCCAAGCACTGGTAAGTGAACTTGATATGGTGATTTGTATAACATGAAATTCCAATTACAATGAGATGAATTACTTCTCCAATTTGAATTTATTTTTAACTTTTCTATTTGTAAACCATGTGTCTTAAATTCCATCAGCTATATTGCATTTCATCTAGTGTTCTTTGAGGGGAAAAACCCAGTGTCATATACTCTTTAAATTTAAAGGTCCCATTCTAACAAGGAATGACATAGAAAAAAATAAATTAAGTCAAGGGCAACATATGCTGCCCTTTCACATTCAATTCTTGACTCAGGTTTCTTGCCATTTTAAATGATCTTACAATAAAGGAGGAAAAATAAGCACTGGTAAGTTCCATTTCACATTTGGCATTATTTTCACTAAGTAAATGCTACTTTCTATCTGTACTCCCGAGCGTTGCTGAGCCTGGAATACAAAAATATGGGAAAGAACATTTCCTCTTGATAGAACATAAAAAGATTTCCAGCATGGCCTTGTAGTCATCAGAGTTACCTTTTAAAAAACATTTATTACTCCAAGGTTTCCAAAATTATTACTCCTCAATTTGAAAGAACATTTGAGGAAAGGTATCTAGAATACTTTACTAGAGTTAGGAAAGACCAGAGTTCAAATCTGATACAGAAACTTTTCCTGGGAAAGTTTAACTTTGCTTAGCTTCTTTCCATTCCTCATCTGTAGAATGGGGATGATAATGGCTCCTGCCTCACAGGGTTACATGAAATGACATACCATATGTAAAATATTTTGAAGAACTTGAAGGCCTATAAAAATTTTGCATTCCCCAAAACATTCAAAACACATGGAGTAAAGAGAATTTTTATAACCCTTTAAGTATAAAGTGAATTGTTTTAAGTTGATAGTTGAATTTATTTTAAGTTGAATTTTTATAGGTGTCTAAAGAGACACACAAAGGACCAGGGAGCCCCAAACATCTGCCTTTGCCATTATCTCTAGACATCAATTATTTTGTTAGTTGCTTGTGAAACAAAGAACATTGGCCCAGAGTGGTTTACATTGTTTCTTCTAATTCTCAAAGTTATATGATTCTTTGAAATCCTACTGTGACAACCAGAAGGAGTTAATTTACAGTAGAATAAGCTTCTGGAGAACAGGAATTATTTTCCCATTTTCCTTTGTATCCATGTTACCTAGCATAGTGCTTTACACACAGTAGGCATGTAATAAATGCTTACTGAATGGAATGTTTATTCCATATAACAGAATTTAACTTTCATCAATGAGGTTTCTCCACAACTCCCTCTTGGGATACTAGGTTGAGCTAGAGATTTTTCCAAGGCTTGACAATGGGCCAGGGTATCTTTGGGTCATTAAACTAGTGATGGATTTATAGTTAAAAACTCCATTTTTCCTTCCATTGCTAGCTCTTCAGATATAACCTAGTATTCTTGGTGTAATCTTTGTGACTAGCCCAGCTTTCCAACTCTCTATAAAGCTCTGACTTTCAGACATCATTTGTGTAAATTCCATTAGCATTTTTTGATACAATATTGATGTATAGCTGTGTTAGTGTAACTCTTCTCATCCTTCTGTCTCTCAAAGAGTACTTGATTTCAGGTATAAAAAAATGATCAATCTTTATGTGTTCTAACCAGAAATGAGACATAAGACATAGGGACGCAGCTTCAAAAAAAAAATCAACTTCCCAAGTACAGAACTCAGTAGTCATGGAAAGACAGTAGCTCTAATGAAGTTATGAGGATTCAGAGAGATGGAGGTGAGAAGGAAGGACATTCCATGCATGGAGGAAAGCAGGTTTAAAGGAATATAGGTGGGATATGTAGTGCAGTGTATAAGAAAGAGCAGGAGTATAACATATAGTACAGATGACAAGGTAGGTTGGAATTTTGATAATACAGAGTAATAGAAGTTTACTGAGTGCAGGAGTGACATGGACAGGCTTCAGCTTTAGGAAAATCAGTTTGGTAGCTAGGTGAAAGAAAGGGGTCAGACTAGAGAGTCATTAAAAAGCATTAAGGTTATTCCAAACATCCAAGGCAGAGGTGATGAAAGCCTGAACTAGGATTATAGCTATGTCAGAGAGAAGGGGTTGAATGTGAGAAATAATGTGGAAATAGAAATGAGATTTGGCAACTGGGTGAGAGCAAAGAACCATAGATGATTCACAGGTTGCAAACTGGGGTGCTTAGAAAGAGGTAACATTCTCAAAAGAAATAAGAAAGCTCATAAAGGGGATGAATTTGGAGAGGAAGTTATTAATTCTGCATTGGACATGATGGGCTTTAGGGGATCTATAGAATATGTAATTTGAAATATCCTGTGGAGAGTTGGCAGTGTAAGATTGGAGTTTGTCAGAAAAAGACTAGAGCAGGAAACATAGATGTGAGAATCATCAACAGAGAGATGGCAATTAAATTCATGTAAATAAATGCTCTTACAAGAAGAAAAAGCATGACAGTGAAGAAAGTCCAGGACGGATCTCTGGGGGACATTTACTATTTGGGAGTATGATGGAGCAACAGTAGCTGAGAAAGGATGATCAGAGATGTAGAAGATGCAAGGAAGAATAGTGAGACAAAAAGAAAAAAGACAGCATCTGGAAGGAGAGAATGGGTAAAAGTATCAAGTGCTACAAAGAGATCAAGAAGGATGTGGGGTGAGAAAAGGTAATCAGATTTGGTCCGTAAAAAAATCACTGTTGACTTTGGAAAGGGCAATTCAGAATTGAGTGATGATACTGGGTTTCTAATTGTAGATAGTATAGAAAAGAGAAAGATGAAGAGAAGTTTTCACTACTACTACAATGAATGTAGAAAGCATGGTGAGGAGATTTCAGGTTATCAGTTTAAAGATGACAAAAATGTTTTTCTCACACCAACTCTGTGATTCTATAAAGTGACCAGGAGATCTATTCCTCTGGCTTTAAATTGATCAAAGAAAGATGAAGAACTTATTGGTGAGAGTGATGCAAGGAGAACCTTGGAAGAGATTACCAGATGGTAATAAACAGAAGGAAAAATACAGGAAGTCATCAGGCATGTACCCTGGGCACTAGATTTCATGTAATAAAAATGAAAAATATGATCTCAACACCTGAAACTCAAAAGGGAAACTGTGGATAATAGGATTCTGCCATGTTTTGTGTTTTTGTATGCCCAGTGCCGAGAACATGGTAGGACTTAATAAATGTTTGTTTATTGATGCACCTAACAAAATAAAAGTCTAGATGTAGGACAATAACTTAAGAAGATGGTGAAGTCTAGTGAGGGTTCTTGGTTAAGACTTGAGAGAATCTATAGGCAACAAGCAAATTGGGAGGGACAATCTGTTGGAGAAGAGAGGAAGTGATAGGATCAAGGATACAAATAATTGTGTAAAGTAGGAAATAATGAAGGATGATGTTTGGGGTTGTAAGATGGAGAGATGGAGAAAAGAGGGAACTCATGAAAAACAGCCTCTATTTTTCTCAGTGAAGTAAGAGAAAAGATCATCTGTGAGTGGAGAGGATAGAGTAAATATGGGTGATTTCAAAAGATATAAGGTTTTCAACACCGCGGACAATGGCATGGAGATTTAGAAATAAAAGGATTCTTATCCTGCATAGAAGAACCCTGTTGAGATAAAATAATTTTGTAGGGAAGCTAGTGAACATAGTTGCTTGACTCTCTCCAGTTCCATTCAGCAGCATGTGAGTGTTTACAATGAAAAGTAAGAGCAGTGAAACCACCCCTCTCTTTTCTTGCTGTTGGTGTTGTTTTTGTCTTCATTGCTGAAGAAGACCACGCCATCAGAGGAATGGCAGTATGACTTGCACTTAACTTTGTTTTGAGTGAGGGAAGGCTGTGCAAGGTCCCCAGCCTCACTTCTCCTCCCCTCTCTTTTCTACAGTGTTGAGAAAGCACACATTTTGGATTTAGGGGTCATGAATTTAAATTCCAGGTCAGCAACTTACTAGTAGCAGCCCTCAAAGGATATCTAGTCTCAAAGGTATAAGATTAAAAGCTTATGTGTGTGTGTGTGTGTGTGTGTATTCATTTCTCAATTGGATATGAATTAGTCATGCAACACCAGAGAAATAAATTCAACAGAACTGAGATATATGAAAAGAAAGATATCTAGGAAATTCTTTAAATAGTAGAGCAGAAGTTTGATTATTTTTCCTATTTTGTGTTGTAATTTTTCTTTTTATCATCAGTCACCTTTCACTTGTCTACTCTCCCTTCCCAATCTATACCCTTTAGTCAGTAGACTCCTATTCTACTCTTTATCAGGCACTATTGTTGTATTTTTCTTTTAGAGTAGCAAATTCTGAAAAAAACACCCTTTCACAGAAAACGGTATCTTTCAAATAGATGGATACAGGAGGCATGTTGGTATCTACTCCTCTTCCTCTGATCATCTTTCCCTGTTTTCTGGGTTGACTTCATTGCACAGGAAGGTTGCCTTTTACATTTAGTTAGGATAATTTGTTATAAACAACGGCTAATGATAAATTTTAGTTTCCATTTTGGAAAGGGAAGGGAAGCAGACGGCAAGGAGGTTAACATTACCGTCATCCTCAGCTGACAAGGTGAAAAATGAGCGATCTTTCGAAGCTGACAAAACTTCTGCAGCCAACATTGCAGGTCCTTAGACAGTGTCTCCTAACACTTCATTAGGTATGACACTCAAGAAGAACTTCAATGTCACTGCTTCTGCTGCCTTTGCACAAGCTCAACAACCAGATAACCCTCTGCAGATCACTCTGGGTGAGTGAGCTTTCATGAAGGCATGATTTCCACTCACCTATCAGTAGCTGATGAGTGACACAGAATGCAGGAGTGACAAAGGAGAACTAACTCACTTCAAAAACATTGGGAGGATATTTTATCCAGCATGGCGTTAGAAGGCAACTATTTACTTCAACAGAGTGATTGTCAGACTTTTGCAACTAACATTTGAACTTACGATTTGGAGGCTATTCCAGGAAATCCTGGCTGCAACTCACAATGTAATGCTGTACCTTCCACAAATAGAGAAAAAAGGGCAATTCACTCACACTAACTCTGTAAGACTCTGGGTTTAGGAAAAATCACTTCAAGTATTGCTTTCTCTGAAACCAAGTTAGGAAAAAAATAGCTAAGATTCATACTGTATTTTTCAATGATGACAATGGCAATAAATAGTAACCATAGATACAATAGAATGTAAAACAAAGTATCTTCTCAAATTCTTAATTTTAATAGATTAGCAACATTGTCACCTACTTACAGGGGCCATCATTAATCATTGTTGAGCCATGTGTACACAATGACAAATAGATATTTTGGCAAAGAAAGAGTTGCCCCCAGGCATGGATGACATTGCTTGCAACCTAGAGTATTTTGGAAAATATTCCTCTATAACATACTGAAATAAGCATGCTTGGTTGAATTGTGAAGTTAAGTTTTGAGACTAAAAATGTTTATTTGCTGACTCACACACATTTAACATATTATTATATAACAGATGTTTGGAGATGATAGTATAATTCCTAGGATGCCTTAAGGAGGACCTTGACATTTCTGAGAGGCACCTTAATGTAGCGGAGTCTTATAACTGTTCTATTATTTAGCACAGAAAACTACCCACTCTGCTTCATTCCCTGTCATGTGGAAAAGTGAAATGGGACACAGGCAAAACAAACAAACAAACACAGGCTCTAGGGAGCATCAAATAATACAGAATGATTGGAAATAATTGCAGATTTTCCCTCCTCTTAAATTCCATTGCACATGGGATTCATCTCCTTTTTTTTTTTAATATATTTCATATTAGAATTGTGTTTGGCTTGTTTCCCTCCTCCTTTGAGGTCTATGAAGCCAAGACTCATTTCATATTCATCTTTGTATTTCATAAAGAGCTGTGTACACAATAGTTACTCAACAAAAATGTCTATTTAATAAATAGGAGGAAAAGAGGAAAACTGTGGTGGAATCTAGTCTTGGATTTTCACCAGGTACATGGCACTGGGCATGTTGAATAACATCAGCAAACTTAGAAACAACATGGTTCATTTTCACTCTGGGATTCTGGGATCTAGAATTATTCAGGGAAGATTGTTTAACTATTTTGATAGAAGTTCTTACTCTAATTCTTAAACTCTTTTCTCTTAGGGTATATTTATATTTAGTTTTATATTTTTCTTTATATTTAGTTTTACTTATATATGTATATATATACATATTTATACTTAAAATTTTGGAACAAAACTTGGAACAAAGTTTTTCTGTATGGTTGTATTTCATATTTATTTGATTATTTATTTTTGTTGATGATCATTAAATTTACACACACACACACACACACACACACACATATGTATATATGTGCTTGAATAGGATTTTGTAATCCAAAATATAACATTTATGACAATAGCAGATACTTGTAAACAATTATAAGACTCATACAATACTTTTTTCTCTATAAATCTGTGAGGCAATATATTCAATATTATTATACCCATTTGACAGATGGAAGAAGTTGAGGCTGAGAAAGTTTAAATGATTTGCTCAAGGTCACACAGATACTAAGTATCAAAGGCAGGATTCAAACTCTGGTGTATCTTCACTCCAAGTCTAAGATTTTCCCCAATACACTACATTGCCTTACATTTTCACTGATATATTTTCACTCTCCTCTCCCTCCCTAAACCTGCTATTTTTACTCTTAAGTGGGAGATAGGCAGCAAAAATAATTGTGTTACCAACAGAACCCAAGACTTCACCTGCTTCTCTGTGACATACCCATACTGAAGTCAAATGAAGAGGAAGGGGAAATAGGAAAAGATGAGGTGATTTTACAATTATTTGTGTTCCTCCTCCAAATAGGGAAAAGGGAAATTATAAAAGAGAAATGAAAACGGCAATAATTTTATTTATCTATCCGATATTTAGAGTTCACAAACCATTTTTCTTTCTACTAACAAGTTTCATAATTTAAACTGTTTTCAGTGGAATTCTCTTTTTTAATGTCATGACTCAAGCTGAAGAGAGGAGATCTTGGTGCTTAACTTGAATCCGTATTTGTTGTCAGGAAGGCAAAGTTGTCTGTCCCTGAAAGTCGTCATCAAAATAAATTAATATTACCATTAAGTGATATTTAAATATTCATTGGGATATGGTCCTAAAATTTGTATGTTAGTGTAAGTTAACAGAAATCCTACCAACAGAGGGGCAGAGCCAAGATGGCGGAGTAGAAAGACTCACATTTGCTAGCTCTGAACCCACAGCCCATAGATTTCCTCTAAAAAGAACTCCTGACAAATTCTGGAACAGTGGAAGCCATGCAGCAACAGAGTGAAGCAGAATTCCGTTCCAGAGAGCCCTGAAAAACTGATTCCAAAGGTCCATCGAGCCCTGGACGAGAGTGGAGCCCTGTCCTCCTCTGCCCCAGCCACGCGGCACTGAGAGGAGAGAGCAGACCCCAGGAGGTGTCAGGGATGGAATCTCCAGTGGCCGCGAAGGTCCTTCCACCCACAGATGCACAGGTCAGTGAGAGAGACGGGCTGAGAAGGGAGCGGGATGTCTCCAGGACTCAGGCCCCCTTGGGAGGCGGCAGCAGTGGGAGTGGCAGTGGCAGCAGGCGGCCAGAGGCTCCCAGAACAGGCAGGAGCTCAGCAGCAGCTCCATTACAGAAGGTCTCTGTATAAACCCCCAGAAGGAACTGAGCCTGGGAGGTGGCCCTGCCCCCACCTGAGCACCAGAACTTAAGCTCACATTGAATAGCAGCCAGGCCTGCTGCCAAAAGCCCTGAGGCTGGGGAGCAGCATTTGAATCTCAGACCCAATGCACTAGCTGGGCGGACCTAGGCGGGTGTGGAGAGGACTCTCAGAAATCAAGTAACTGGCTGGGAAAATGCCCAGAAAAGGG
>CM053771.1:316936349-317003726 GCA_028658325.1 Potorous gilbertii | reverse complement strand
GCAGATTGGTGATAGGGGAAATTAGAATGCTCAGTGTACTGGGGTGGGGGAGGGGACAAATGGGGAGAAAATTTTGGAACCCAAAATTTTGTGAAAATGAATGCAAAAAGTTAAATAAATAAATTTATATTAAAAAAAAAAAAGAAATAAGAGAGGCACAAGGAAGGGTCCATGTCTTCCTCTTCACCAGCTTGTTTCTCTCAGAATTCTCACAGAGTGACTGGCCCATGACAAATGGTTAATAGATGAGTATTTATTAATTGATTAGATGAGGTAATGAGGAGATCCATTCCAATTCTCAAAATCTGTGATTCTTTGACTTGAAAGGCCACTTCGTTAAACTTCTACCTGATGAAACTTGAAATTAGTCATCTACCCCACCGGGTGAAGATATCCAGGAAGGAAAAACTTACTGTCTGGTCAGGTGGCCTCTTCCTATTTGGATAGTTAAATAATTCACTTATTAGGCTTGAAATCTCCCTCCCTGAAAGTTTTGTCCTTGAGGGACAAATAGAATATCTTTACCTGCATGCTATTGTTGTCTGATGTTTCAGTCCTATCAGATTCTTTATGACTCCATTTGGTATTTTCTTGGCAAAGATCCTGGAGTATTTTGCTGTTTCTTTCTCCATCTCATTTTAGAGATGAAGAAACTGAGGCATATAGGGTTAAATAAACTTGCCCAGGGTCGCACGGGTGTTAAATGTCTGAGGTCAGATTTGAACTCCTGTGAGTCTCCCTGACTTCAGTCCCAGCACTCTATCCACTATACCACCATGCTATACCTTCAAATAGTGAAACTCGGTAATCCTATATCCTTCTCTTCCTAACCCTGGCTCCACCCTCGTCTTCTCTTTTCCATTCTGCTGTAACTCCTCCATTGATCTTCTCTTGATATGATTTCCCATTCCTTTGCTAATTGATTTATTCTATTCTAGATACACTCTGTATTCCTCTTATAATTTGGTCACTAGAATTAAAAATAATCTTCTAGTAGTAATCTAATTAGTGGATCTAGCACTTGTTTTAGTGTCGAAGTTCAAATCTGCACAGGTAGGTTTGCTACTTGTGTGCCCTTGATCAAATCACCATAACCCTGGTCCTGAGTTTCCTTATCTATAAAATGACCATGAGCTTAAATAGACCCTGAAATCTTGTCTAGTCCTAGATCTATAATCTTATGAACCATGATAAAAATCTTCTCCCTTGGTCTAAGCACTCTACTTGGATAAATACAGTCTTATCTATAATGAAGTAAGAGATTTTAAATTCCAGAGACATTTTTTTTTATAAGTACCTCACACAGGCACTGAAGAGACAGACAATAAACAAAATGTTCTCTGACTTCTACTGGCACAATGCATCTTCAGTATATAATCCTTCCCTCTTTTTTGGCCTGAATGTTTAGTTTTGGTCATATATTCTTCTATCTGCTCCTGTATAAGGCTTTAAAAAGGTATAGAAAAACAAAAACCTACAAAGGAATGTCTACTGTTTCATCTCTTAGTACTAAATGGAAAAATAAAGAATAGTAGTGACAAGAGCTCCAAACCTTCAATTCTTATTCTGTGTGTGTTTCTGAATGAAATAAATGAATTGAGGATGACCACCAATTATGTATGCCAAGTGAAAATGCAAAATAGGAATTACTTGAATTTAACATTTTCCTCAAAGGATGAAAGATATGAATGATATAATTTGTATTTACTGTTATTCCATGTAGGCTCATTGACAAAGTATTTCGTTTGTAATGAGTGTAGGGGTTGATGTTTTATTCCTATTAAACTCCTCGGGGTTTAATTTGTTTTGTTGCATGTAGGTGTTAGCTAGATCATTCTGTTAGTGTAATGAGAGTTCCGTATGTAAATATTTCTGTGCATGAAATTGTATACCCCTGTCAAGGTGTGATATATTCACTGACGGTAAGTTCTTTCTGTGCATTTATAATGGAAAGGTCCTGTCTGCACAACAACACATTGAAATTCACAATAATTTTTTCAGCATTGTTTTTCTAAATAGAAAGACTTAGTTATATTATATGTATGGGAAAACAAGGGAACTTGTTTAAAAAGTGTTTTTACAAGAATTTTGTTAAAAGAATGAAATTATAAGCCCATGTGCATTCTTAAATAATTTCTTATTCAAAACAAAAACAATTAGAATATTAAGTTGTGCTGACATGTTCCAAAATGTGCTCCAGGTAATCATAGTTCATTTTTTAATTCAGCACTTCCCATATGGCATTGCTATGGTCTAGGTAGTCTGAGTGTCATTATTCCCATTTAATAGTTGTAAAAACTGAGGCAGACAGAAGTTAAATGACATACCCAGGGTCACACACTAGTTAACACTTTATGATAATCTCATGTGATCCTTATAACAACCTGGCAAGTAGGTGTCATTATCTTCCTTATTTCAAAGTTGAAGAAACTGATAACCATAGGCGGAGAGAGGTTAAGTGATTTGCTCAGTGTCAAGCAAGTATTTGAGTATCTTTTCGAACTCAAGTCTTTTAAGTCTAAGTTCTCTACTCTATCCATTAAACCACACTAATCAAGATAAACCATTATAGGAAGGGGATGGCAAGTTTCAGTATCCATATGTTCCTTAGTCTCCATTTAGGATCCAGGTGGCACAATGAATAGAGAGCTGGGTCTGGATTCAGGGAGACCTGAGTTTAAATTCAGCCTTGGTCATTTACTCTCTGGACAGGTCACTTAAACTGGTTGCCTTGGTTTCCTCAACTGTAAATAGGGAATAATATTAGTTCCTACCTCCCATGGTTGTTTTGAGGATCAAATGAGATATTTGAAAAGTGCCTAGCACAGTGCCTGGTACATAGTAGGTCTTTAGTAATTGCTTTTTTTTTCCCTTTCTGCACTTGATAAGATAGCTAATAAAAGGTGCCAAAAGGTTGTAGTCAACATAGGGTTATCTATGATAGTAGGGCACGAGAGAGAGAGAGAGAGAGAGAGAGAGAGAGAGAGAGTGTGTGAGAGAGAGAGTGTGTGTGTGAGTTGGTGTGTGTGAGAGAGAGAGTATGTGTGTGTGAGTGTGTGTGTGTAAGAGAGAGTGTGTGTGTGTGTGAGAGAGAGTGTGTGTGTGTGTGAGAGTGTGTGTGAGAGAGAGTGTGTGTGTGAGAGAGTGTGTGTGTGTATGTGTGAGAGAGAGAGTGTGTGTGTGTGTGTGTGTGTGTGAGAGAGAGAGAGAGAGAGAAAGAGAGAGTGTGTGTGTGTGTGTGTGTGTGTGTGTGTGAGAGAGAGAGAGAGAGACAGAGAGAGAGAGAGAGAGAAATTTTACAGATCATCCAAAGATTCTTATACTGTGATACTTCAGAGATCTGTGTTAATTCACTGATATGGAGTTCTCCAATGAAGATCACATTCCCCATCTACCTTTCAAGATTTTTTTCACGAGATGCTGTGATCAAATCAATTTATCAGTTGCTAATGCTTCTGTTACTAATGAGTTTCTCAGAATTTAGCTGGTGTTCCATACATTATCAGGCAGTCTTTGAAGCCTTTGTAGTTTTTAGTATAGAACCTTTAGAGTCCTCTATGCAAACCTTGAAGCTCATTAAGAACTTGAGCTCTCACTGTTTTAGTTCTACTGGCTCAGCATGGAGGACCCTGGACCCTTTCCACACTAACCTAAGGCATTGGTAGCTGAGCAAGACCTAAGACAAAGTCCTTATATTACCTCACAAGCACCACTCAACCTCCTCAGAAATTGTTCCTATTGCTGCTTGTCACAGCCACTAATGATAAGCAGAGCTCATTCGTTTGCCTCCTCCCCCAACCCCATTGAAAATACTAATGAAGACTTCTGAAAGAAAGATAGCAGGATGGAAAATACAGAGTAAGATTAATAGAGACATTTTTGTGTTTGCTTTAGTTTTTTTGTTGTTGTTAGGGAAAGTTCATTTTTAAAAATATATATAATATTTTTCCCCAGTTACTTACAGAAATAATTTTTAAAATTCATTTTTAAGACTTTGGATCCCAAATTCTCTTCCTTCCTCCCCCATTCCCCCATCACTATGAAGAAAACAATTTAATACAGGTTATACATATGTAGTCATGCATGACATTTCCATCTTAGTCATGTTGTAAAAGAAAACATAGAACACAAGAAGCCCCAAGAAAGTAAAAAAAAAAAGGATGCTTCAATATTTATTCAAACACCATCATTTCTTTCTCTGGTGATGGACTGCAGTTTTCATCATAAGTCCTTCAGAGCTGTCTTGAACCATTGTATTGCTTAGAATAGCTAAGTCATTCGCAACTCATCATCCTACAGTAGTGCTGTTACTTTTTACATAGTTCATTTCACTTTGCTTAAGCTCATGTAAGTTTTCCAAGTTTTTCTGAGACCATCCTGCTCATTGTTTCTTACACCACAATAATATTCTATCACAATTACATACCAGCCATTCCCCAGTTGATGGGTACCTTCTCAATTCCCAATCTTGCTACAAATAGTTTTTGTACATATAGAACCTTTTCCATTATTTTTAATATCTTTTGGAATACAGACAGTAGTGGTATTTCTAGGTTAAAAGGTATGCATGGTTTTAAGGTCCTTTCAATAAAGTTCCAAATTGTTCTACAGAATGGTTGAATCAGCAGTGCATTAATGTCTCATTTTTTCCCCCACATGCCCTCCACCATTTGCCATTTTCCTTTTCTGTCTTATCAGCCAAGCTAATAAACATGAAGTCACACCTCAGAATTGTTTTAATTTGCCTTTCTCCAATCAATAATGAATTAAAGCATTTTTTCATATGGCTGTAAATAGCTTTGATTACTTCATCTGATAACTGTCCATATTATTTGATTATTTATCAGTTAGGGGAATGTCTCTTATTTTAATGAATTTGACTCAGTTCTCTATATGTTTGAGAGATGAAGCCTTTATCAGAGAAACTTACTTTAAACTTTTTTCCCGATTTACTATTCCTTACTATACTTCCTTCCATCCTATCCCCCCTCATTCTAATCTCCCTCTTTTTGCCCTGTCCCTCCTCAAAAGTGTTTTTAATCTGACTACATACTCTCTCAATCTGTCCTCCCTTCTATCACCCCCCCATCCCCTTCCCTTCCTAATTTCCTGTGGGGTAAGATTGATTTCTATGCCAAAGTGAGTGTATGTTATTCCCTTTTTGATCCAATTCTTATAAGAATAATGTTCACTTACTCCCCCTTCCCACTCTTCCACTCCACTGTAAAAGTTTTTTCTTGCTTCTTTGATGTGAGATAATTTATGCCCTTATACTTCTCATTTTCCCTTTCAGCAAATCCCCTATCACCCCTTAATTTTATTGTTTGGATATCATCCCTTCATAACAAACTCATATTTGTGCCCTCTGTGTGTATGTTTGCACACACACACACACACACACACACACACACTCCTTGTATCTGCCCCAATAATAAGAAAGTTCTTATGAGTTACAAGTATGATCTTCTCATGTAGGAATGCAAACAGTTTACCCTTTCCTCTTTACCTTTTTATGCTTCTTTTGAATCTTGTATTTGAAAGTAAATTTTTCTATTCAGCTGCAGTCTTTTCATAAGGAATGTTTGGAAGTTCTCTATTTCATTGAATGTCCATTTGCCCCCTGAATATTATACTCAGTTTTGCTAGGCATGTGATTCTTGGGTGTAATCCTAGTGGTTTTGTCCTCTGAAATATTATATTCCAAGCCCTCTACTCCTTTAATGTAGAAGCTACTGAATCATGCATTATCCTGACTGCCTTCATCATGATACTCAAACTGTTTCTTTCTGGTTGCTTCCAGTATTTTCTCCTTGACCTGGTTCCTGTGGAATTTGGCTATACTATTCCTGGGAGTTTTGATTTTAAGATATCTTTCAGGTAGTTATCCGTGAATTCTTTCAATTTTTATTTTACTCTCTATTACCAGGGTAGTTTTCATTGATAATTTTTAAAAGGCGATGTCTAAGTTCTTTTTTTATATGGCATTTAGATAGTTGAATAATTTTTAAATTAACTCTCCTGGATCTATTTTCTAAGTCAGTTGTTTTCCAATGATATATTCCATAGTTTTTTGGTTTTGTTTTATTGTTTCTGAATGTTTCATAAAGTCATTAGATTCCATTTGCTCATTTTAATGTTTAAGGAATTATCTTCTTCAGTGAGCTTTTGGACTTCCTTTTCCATTTGATCAATTCTACTTTTTTAAGGAGTTTTTTTTTTCCCTTTGGTGAATTTTTGTGCCTCTTATACCATTTGGTCTGGTATGCTTTTTAAGGTGTTATTTCTTCAGTATTTATTGTATGTCCTTTTCCAAGCTGTTGACTTGTTTTTCATATTTACTTACATCATTCACATTTCTCTTCCCAGTTTTTCCTCTACTTCTCTTGCAAAATCCTTTCTGAGCTTTTCTATGACCTGAGACCAATTCATATTTTTCTTGAAGGCTTTGGATGTGGGAGTTTGGACTTTGTTATCTTCTTCTGAGTATGTGTTTTGATCTTTCTTATCATCATGGTAACTTTCAATGGTCAGATTGTTTTCCTTTGCTCATTTTCCCAGACTGTTTCTTAACTTTTAACTCTTTGTTAAAGTAGTACTCTGCTTCCAGGGTAGAGGACACACTTTCCCAATCTTCAGGGATTTTTAAGCTATTTTAAGTGATACTTTTATGGACCTGTAAGTTTTCACTTCTTCCAAAGTGGTGTTATCTACAAAGATGTGTGTTTACTCCTCTCTTGGTCTACGCTGTGGTCTGTGAGCAACTACAAGCACTCTTTTCTGCCTGGAATAGTCATGACAGTCCCCACTCCACTGTGATCACAAGGTCTGGTATGCTCCTCCTGAACCTGGGACTGCCATCCAGGACCGCACCTGAATTTGAGTATGGGCAAAGCAACAGAATCTTGCCTTAGTTTCTAGCAAAGAGACCCATGCAATCTCCTTCTGATTTTCCTGCTAAATTTCCAAGTTGTCTTTGCCTGGGAAATTGTTTCATCCCATCCTTTTGTTGGTTCTGCTGCTCCTGAAATCATTTTATAACGATATTTAAAGTTATTCAGAGGGGTTTGAGGGCCAGCTAAAGTGAGTCACCGACTTTTCTGCATTATCTTGGCTCTGCTCTCCAAAAGAGACATATCTGTAAAGACCAAAATTCTTCCCCTATATTGGATCATTTCATTTACTGAGCAACTTCTATGGCCAGCTATCTTCTTTTTCTCATATTTTTCGATATATTTGAACCTAAACTTTCTGGTAAAATACCTTCAATTTAATTTCCAATACCACAAAACTATCTGTGTTTTACTTTTCAATGACCACAGAGCATCATTTAAGGGATGGGGAATTGGTGTCAAACTTTTTTCAGCCAGTATCTTGTCATTGTCCTACATTGATATAAGCATCAAAGGGAATATAAAGATGCTAATAAGGAAAAAAAAACACTGCAGTAGATGATAAAAGACCTGGTTTATTGTCTTGGCTCTACTCCTAAGAAATTTTACAAAGTGGACCAAATCATTTCATCTCTATAAGCTTCAGTTGCTTCATTTATAAAATGAGAGAGTTGGATTAGCTGTCTTTCAGCTCTACCATTCTGTTCTTCTCTAATTTATATTCCTTCCACTCTATGACTTGACGAAAAGACATTTTTGATGGTCTGAATTCTTTATTAAGACAGCTTATGTGTAGACATGCATTTTGTTCTATTGACCAATCAATTGATCTTCCTTTCTCTTGCTGTATTTCCCAAAACTTTTTAATGTTATAGCCCTACTTGGAATTGTTCTGCACTTATAGCCCTTCTCTACTTCATCAAAATATGCCATTGAGCCTCCTTGCATGCTGTAAATTACAAGGAGCAACATGAGAGAAGGAATAGGGATAGAAGGAATGATGGGAGTATGGTTGGAGTATTGAGAGATGGGAAGAGGATGGAGGAAACAACTTGGTAAGTACCTAGGCTGTGCCAGACACTGGGTTAAGTAAGCATTTTACAAAAATATTCTCATTTGATCCTCATAATAACTCTTTTTTGTTTTGTTTCGTTTTTAAATTTAATATTTTATTTTTCTAGCTACATGTAAAAACAATTTTAACATTGTTTCTTTTTTCAAATTTTGACTTCCATATTCTATCCTTCACACACCCCACTGAGAAGGCAAGCAATTTGACTTGGGTTATACATATATAGGCATGTAAAATACATTTCCATGTAACTTATACTGTGAAAGAAAACACAGGGGGACAAAAGTATGTTTCAATCTGTATTCAGATTCCACCAGTTCTTCCTCTGTAGATGGACAACACCTTCATCGTAAGTCCTTTAGAATTGTCTTGGGTCATTGTATTACTGAGAATAGCTAAGTTATTCACAATTGATCTTCATACAATTTTGCTATATTCTCCCAGTAACTCTTGAGAGGTAGACATTATTATTTCATCCTAAATTTACAATAGTAGAAACTGAGGTAAAAATAGAATAAATGAATTGCCCAAAGTCTAACAGCTAGTAGATGTATGAGGTGCAGGTCCTCCTGACCCAAAGCCCAGCACTCTTTCTACTTTGCATTTAGCTGAATGGAAGATTAAAACACCTTTAGAATATTCAGGAAATAGGGGGAAAGGAAAGTAGAAGTACCACTCAAGTAGTTAAAACTATACTCTAAGACCCTTTCCTGGTGCTGTCACAAACATTTTTAAAAATTAGTACATACTAGTAATAGTACATATTATAATATAACATGTTATAATAATAGCAAAACAACATGAATTTCAATGAAAATTGTATGTGGTGAGGGAAATGCATATTGGGAGCATTTGGAGCATAGTCCTGTTTAGGAGCACTTAGAGCTTTGACCTCGTGAGTTGATGCATCTTCTACATCTTTCATAAGAATAAACATTTATTAGGCCAGAAAGGAAAAGTTTAGAAAAAATGAGAAAAGCATTTAAATTAAAGTTTTCATATCTTATTGGAATTATGTTATTCAGGAAGAAAGGGTTAAAATTCCTTGTCCAATCTTTTTTTCCCCTTCTTTGTCCTTTTGACCCATGCTAGCTTGATCCTCCAGCACATGGAACTTGACAAGATATAGAATACTTTGTACTGAGTATTTTGTCTAACAGAAAACTTGGTCTTTGAGGTCTTTAGATATTTACTGTACAGTTTAACCCATTTATTCTCAGTGTTTTCTAGTCATCTTCAGATTTGTAAAGTGTGATCTTCTAATGCGCCAAAAATATGTATTTTTAGCTTTAAAAAAATTGCATCCCTACTGAAGTTTTTCAGGTGAAAAACATTCTTTGAAGGGTTTGATTGATGATATTAGTTTTCAGAAGCATGAGTTCCATAGCACTCCAGGTTCAGATGAGTAATTTATATTCAAATTGCAAGGAGAAAAAGTCTATTCTGGTATTGCAAGTCAAACTGTATTTCTCATCTTAAATTTTAAATTTAAGAAAGGCATAGATTTCATTACTGGCTCTATAAAAGATATTTTTGAAACATTCACTCATTCAACAAATATTTCTCAAGCACCTATTCCACAAAAGGTACTATGGTTGGCTCTATTATGGATGTGGTATTTTCCCTCAAAGAGATTACCTTCTGCCAAAGACAATAAAGGACACATATAAATAATTACAGTACAAAGTCCCGTACTGTACTGGTATCTGTCCCTGGGTACCATTGCACAGAGGTATAAATTAGTTCATTTTTTATGTACAAGAAAACAGGAATCAGAAATTCAGTTTCAAATAGATGAAGTATATTTTGTGTCCTATCTGATAAGACAAAAATTAATGTAAGGATTATTGTCCTGCTATGGAAATATCTTACTAAAGCTAAATGTTAACCAAAATAGGTTTATTAGCCTATTTTTCATTTGTGATACTTCAAAGAGTTAGGTTATATATCTCCTGATTAATTGTTTTAAACTTGTAGGGAGTTCTAATTTAGTTCAACTAAATAAAAGTCAACCTTTATTATGTGGAGAGTCTGTTTCATTCAAGATTGTATGCTAATGCTGGAGAAGAATCAAATTTGAGATAATGTATGGATTAATTTGAAGGTAGAACTTTCAGACAAAGTGCAGAAGTGTAACAGATTTAGACAATTATGATAGCAAATCATACACAAGTACAACAAGGAGGTATGAAGAGCCTTCATTAGCCCAAATTGGGGAAAAGTTGTCACCTACTGGGAGGTATAATGAAAGGTTTCACGTTGTTATGGTATTTGATTTGGAATTTAGAGAACGGAAGGCAATTCAGAAGGTGGTAATGAATAGGGAGGCCATTCATGTCTTGGCAAACAGTATGAGGCAACTAGATGACACAAAGAATAGACTGTGGGACCTAAAGCCAAGAAAGCCTGTGTTTGTATACAGCCTCAGACACTTACTAGTTGTGTAAATCTGGGCAAGTCAACTAACTGCACTCTCCTCTACTCTAAAATGGGGATATTATTGGCACTCATCTCCCAAGTCATGGCGAAAACCCAATGAGACAAAAGCTGGCATATGGTAGATATTTAATAGATACCTGATTCCTTCTTTTTTGTGAAGGAAGAGCTAATGTTAGGAAAAGCATAGATTGAAATCAGAGAAATGTGTGTAGTACAGTCAATTTGCTTCAAACCAGTCACCTCCTAACTTGTCTGCTTACCTCAAGTCTCTCCCCATCCATTTCCATTGTTCACGCAGCTACCAAAATGATTTTCCTTAAGCAAAGATCTAACTTTATGTCTTGTCTCTTTAATGAATACCATTGTTGTTGTTAAGTCATTTCAGTCATGTCCAACTCTTGGTGACCCATTTAGGTTTTCTTGGAAAAGATATTGGGATGGTTTGCCATTTCCTTCTCCAGCTGACTTTGCAGTAAGTGTCTGAGATGGGATTTGAATACAAGAGGATGAGTCTAATGCTATACCACCTAGCTGCCCTTGTCAAATACCAGAAGCCCCACTTTGATTTATTTTAAAGGCCTTTACAATCTACTGTCATCTATCTTTCCAGTTCATTATTCATTTCTCCTATCAATTCTAAGATCCTTGTCTTTCTGTCCCTCACACAAAACACTCAATCTTCCATCTCTGGGCTTTTGTATTAGTTGAGTTTTATGCAAGGAGTGCCTTCCCATCTTCTTTTTGCCTCAAAGAATTATGTTCTTTCTTCAAGACTCAGTTCAAGATCACATTGTACATGAATTCTTTTCTTATCCCTCTAGTAAGTCTTCCCTCCTAAAAGTACTCCTTTAAAAAAATTTGAACTTATTACCTATATATTTATAACTGTCTCTCCCAATCAAATATTACTTTCTTAAAGTCATTGACTCTTATTTTTGAAAGACTTAGGTTCAGAAAAGGAATAAGCATTTATAGAATAATTGTACGTGTGTGTGTGTGTGTGTGTGTGTGTGTGTGTACCTATTTGTGTCTGATGATGCCATCTCTAGGGTGGAATAAAAAGTGTAGAAAAAGAAGAGAAAAAAATTTTCATGATATTTTTGTTGTATATTTGAGAATAGCAAGTTGTGTTTAGTAGACTGGCAATTTTGTATATAATTATCTTTTTGTAGTACATTATGAACATGCTTGTTTTAGTCCATAAATATGTATTAATATAATTTTAAAAAGAAAAGAAAAAATAAGCCACTGGTTCTTCCATTTTAATCTTTCTATCTCTAGGCTTAGCACAGTGCCAGACACATTTTAGATACTTAATAATGCTTACTGTTTGGTTCATTATTTGATGGAAGGGGGTACTGTGAGATAAGGCCTGAAAAGCAGGTTAGCACCAGTTACAAGGGATTTCAAACAGAACCTTAAAGATTTTGAATTTTACTTGGTAGGGTAGGTAGGTAGGTATTGAATAGTTTTTAGTAATGAGTAACTATAAATCTATACACAATCTATACATAAAGGATAACCATCTGGAAATAATAAGAAAAGTGTATTGGAACAGTTTTTACAGTAAGATGGGAGGATGGTGAGAAAGATATATGGTTCCATGATAGCAGCTATAATAAAGCGGAAGGGACAGCTACAAGAAATACTGTGGAGATTACGTCAATAGTACTTGATCATCAATCATATATGTGATGGGAGGGAAAAGGAGAATCTAGCTATTAGAATTTAACATCCCATGCAGTGAAGTGGTCCATAAATTACAGTTCTCTTAAACATTCCTAGATATCTACACGAGAAGATGACACTGCTTCTCCTCAAAAATAAAATCTTATTGGCATTATCTCAATGTTAAAATTCTACTTTTACTCCTTGCTACTTGTGGTCCCCTAGGCAGCTCATTTAATTCTTCCAAGTCTCAGTTTTGTTCTCTGTAAAATGACCATTTTAATGCTTTAACTTCTTACCTCATGATATTGTTATGAGGACCAAATGTGATAAATTATATAAAGTAAGACTTAATGGCATTATATAAGTGCCAGCTAATATTGGTAATTTCAAATGAAACATAATGTTTGTATAAGTTGACTTCCTAGTTTATGCATTAAATAGTTGAGAACTAGAAAACAAATAATCACCTATGGTCAGGAGTATCTTGGGGAATTCTGGAGAAGCACCATATTTAATGTTCTTCAGTTTTCCTAAATGTCTTCAAATCTATTGTCGGTTTAAAAATTAAAACAAGATCAAGTAAATTCAATATGCCATCAATTACTACAGCAACCATCATCTACTATTCACTTACTATGTGCCAAGGGATGGGAAGGGGTATTAAAAAAGAACAAAATAGTTCCTGTAATAAAGGAACAGAAATTGTACTTGAAAAAATGCACTAGAAAAATTCCACACCAAAAAAAATGAGTCTTTCCAGAGTGACAGGAAAATTATAACCATATCTATATTATATATATATATATATATATGTATGTATTTAAGTGTATATATGCATATGTATATATATTATGTATATGTGTATATGTATATACGTGTGTATATATGTATATGTGTGTGTATGTATGTATGTATATAAAGAATTCCAGATGCTTATTATCAGAGCATCAATCAATAAATTACACTGTCAGACACTAGCAAACTGTATTGGTTACAGAGTTGATTCATCAAACATGAATACGATGTGGACTTCTCCACAAAAGTTTGTTATTGGAGCTTAAGACTGAAATCAGTCCTACTTAATATGAAGACTCATAAGATGCTGCATCCGAAGCAATGAATAATAAATCATACTGTCACCAGTGTATGTCTACATCCCTCAGAAATACAGATTAGAGAGGCAGAAGGGATAATTATGTGTATACTTAGAAGGATGAGCTAGTTTCATGTAGTCTAGGAGAGGTCTTTAGGTTATATTACTGTTTTGCCCCTGGGAACTATATTTTGAGAGACAGAAGAGCCAGATTCATTCCCTTGGTCGATAAATTCCCTCAGGAAATAAGGACCTAGGATTTTATGGCTATGAAGGATCTGGACAGTTGTTAACTTGTAGTCTTAGAGAATAACCTGAGGGTCAGAAGAGTTAACTGACCTATGATGAAATAGGTAGTAAATGTTAGAAGCAAGTGCCAATGCCTGGTCTTCCTAATTGTTCATTTCTACAAGGGCAGGATCTCTTCGTGAGGATGAAAGATAAAATAAGACAATGTTACTGCCCTCAAGAAGCTTCAGTTCTGTTTAAAGAGCTGTTGTTCAGCTGTTTCTCAGTCATGTCCAACTCTTCATGATCCCCTTTGGGGTTTTCTTGGCAAAGACACTGGGAATGGTTTGTCACTTCCTTCTCCAGCTCATTTTACAGAAATAGAAACTGAAGCAAACAAGGTTAAATGACTTACTTCCCCAGAGTCACATAGCTAGTAAGTGAGACCAGATTTGAACTTAGAGAGCTGGATCTTCTGCTCAGCAATCTATACACTTCATCTTTAGGGGCATATGACTTATATATTAAAAAAGTAAATAACACAAACTAGAATATATATTCTATAAAGTATATGGGGGTAGAGTAGGGGGAGTAGAAGCTCCTAGATTAGAAATAATTTTGTTCTATTTGTTTAAAATTTTGTAAGTATCTGGTATAAGGACACCCAAACACATGTGTACTCTGTGGATCAGCATGCACATATATGTGTATATATGTGTATATATGTATGTATATATATATATTATATATACATACATATATCATTAGATGAACACAAAATTTCATTCACTTTTAGATGAAGCTACTTTTGTTGGAAAATGAAGCTATAAAATGTGGGTTTAGATTAAAATGGATCATTGGTGACTAAGTGATTTTTTAAAAAAAGCATACTTTTTCAAGGATGCTGTTTAGTGCTCAAGAAGCCTTAACTTTAATCAACCCACTCCTATAGTTGTAACTGTTGAACTTAAGCTTTCTCTGTTCCGATATATGTAGAATGATCATCATTCAAACATAATGCATTATGTTTCAAGAAGTCTGTTTATGGATAGAAAATGAAATTATAGATGAATTAATAATTTTATAGCTAGCATCTATATCATATCTGCTATGTGCCAGGCATTGTGCCAAACCTTTTACAATTATTATATCATTTGATCTCCACTACAACCCTAGGAGACGTGCTATTATTCCTATATTATGGTTGAGGAAATTCAGACAAAGAGAGGTTAAATGACTCTTCTAAGGTCATACAAAACCAGTTGTTCTGATTTATATCTGGCCACAGGACCCAGATGGCTCAGGAGGAGAAAGTGAGACTGCATAACCCTCCCACACATATCTAATTCATTTGTAAGTCATAGCATCATCTTCCTGATGTCATGGTCCCCTTCAAGAATGAAGGACAAAGCACAACAGATGGTACATGTGTAAGGTTGGTTTTGAATTCATGTCTAGCTGACTCCAGACAAGCAACTAATCCATTGTACTACTTATCTACCCCTTACTTGCTTTTTTGTTCTGTTTGCTTTCTTTTGATTAGGTTATTTAGCAGTCTTAATGTTAACTTAGTTTGCCTTCACATTTGCCCTATGAGGTAGACCTCACTCACAATTGAGTACAATGTGATACTTTCATTGCTTGCATTACATATTGTGATATATTAACAAAGAATTATTACTATGTAATTCCATGAAATATGTAATATCTCATTATCCCACTTTACATATGAGAGAACTGAAGCTTGTCATGGTTAAATGATTTTCCCAGAGACACATAGCTAATATTAAAAGTGAATTACTGTGAGGGCAATCAAATTAGGATCTCTTGCTGTTTTTTGTTTTAGTATAATCAAGTACCTGTGATTGAATCTTGCCTTTATCAATCAAGAGTCTTTACTAGGAGTAAAGTACAGAAACAATAGTTTCTTTAACTAGAAACAGTATATGTATTTGTATTGTTAATTATTTTAATGTGATTAAAGATCTCTCTCCCTCTCCCCTCCCTCCTCCAATTAATGGGTCTGCCCATTAAGGGGAGTTTGATTAGGAAAGATTTGTAGGAAGGCCCAAGCCTTTTGTTAATGAGGTACTGGTTCTCAAGGGCTGTGAAGCCCTCTGGCTCTAAAAAAGGTATAAATACTCCAAGTCGAGGCTTTACTTTGGGGCTTAGTTTTTGCAAGAAGGTTTGAGTGCCAGAGGAGGACTCAGGGAAGTTGCTAAGGAGCCCCTCTGGTTTTGAGAACCCAAATGTAGTGCTTCCCTCTCTGGTAACTGTGGTCAGGCATCTGTACCTGTCTGTTGAATTGTGATCAGGCAGAGGAAGTCATGTCAGTTGATTCCTTTTGGACTTACTGACTGGAAGTGTTAGTTTGTCCCAATAGGACTCTAGGAAGCCACAAAAGAAGCCCCTCAGCTTTGAAAACCCAAATGTCGCTGCTTCCCTCTCTGGTAACCATAGTCAGAATTGGGATCCAATTGTCTGTTGAATTTAGGCAGAGGAAGCCATATTTGTTGATCTTTTGATTTTTCTGTGTTTTCTTTGAAATTCAGGGTGCTGATCCCCTGAACTAACTGAATTAATATATGTACTTAGTTAAAGAAATGATACAAGTGCTTGATTAAAATGATTGTTAACCCCTTGAAAGCTGCCTTCTTTTTATGAATGCAGACCTAAGAATCTGTGACAGCAGGCCTCTCTGTGTATATTGGGGTGCTTACTGATTCAATTATGTACCCAATGTTTTCCTCACACTAAGTTTATTTCTTTTTTCCCAATGTGCCACAATGCTCCTTAGGGACATAATCTAGCTATAATTTTGCCTTGCCCACCCTCAGAGCCTCATCTCTGCTTATTTTTTGAAAGTTCTTATGTTAGTTTTTAGGATACACTAGATAGCTAAATTAGAATGGATGATGAATAATCATCTAAAATTTATAGAAAATAGGTGTATGTACTTCTTTTGAAACACATTCTTATGAACAAAGTCACAGGCACACTTGAAGAGTGCAAAGCAAAAACCAATCTATCCCTTCTGTCATGGAAAGGCAATGAATAAGATTAAGTTTCAAATACAACTTTGAGACAGCCTTGAGAATATCATCTCCTGTCCTTCCAAAGATGCTTCAGTGACCTATTATAGTATAAATGATTTCCAAGGATCTGAAAATTTGAAGATTGATTTGGCCGCTTGCTGTAAGGAGATATTGCTCTCTAGTCTTTGGCAAATGTTTGCTTTTCCATTTTTTGAGCAAAATAAGCAAAAAGGTATGAGTGTGCTACATATTTTTTTAAGAAATTGAAAATGTCTTCTGTGGAGATGTAGAGGTAAAAAAAAATTAAATATCAGGAAAACAAATTTGATAGGCAGGATAAGGGAGCAAGAATCAATTTCCCATAATACAAATCAAATCCACAAACAGTTATTGAGTACTTCTGATAGGTAAAGAAAATGCTAGATTAGGCACTGTGAAGGAGAGAGAGATGACATAAGTCATGGTGCCAAACTTGAGAGGATTTACTGTCTAGTAGGAAAAGAAAGATATAAACATTCAAAAAATTAATTAATAACCAATGATTTAAATAAATATTCCTTCAAACATGCAACAGGGAAATGTCACAAGATAGTATGAATTTAATTGTCATATAAGTGTCTAGACTGTGGTATGGGGAATTAAATGAGAAAAAGAAACCACATAGTTCTCTAGATTTTTAAAGAAGTTACTGCTCGTTTCAGACTGAGTTGTTTTTGGAAGGTCTACAAAAGCAGGAAATGAGCTGTGTCTTGAAGGCTTGGGGTGACCAAAGGGAAGAAAGCATTGGCAGATTGAAGAACATGAAGTAAAAACCCAGTACTGGGAAAGTGACAGGTGTATTCAGAACAGCTAAGAAACATGGACAAAGGAGGAAGGTCCAAAAAGTAGCTAGAGGGATCATTTAGTCATAGCATCCCAGAAATGCAGAGCTGAAAGGAACATCCCCTTGAGAAAGATAGTGGCCTGGTGGAAAAAGTCCTGCCCTTGGTGTCTTGGCCCTCCCACTTATTTACTCTGTGTTCTTCTCTCAGCCTTGGTTTCCTTTCTTTTAAACTTGTAAATCCCTTTTGGGGTTCTTCATTGACTTGAAGTCGAAGTTTGTGTTATTTTGTCCTAAATATTTTTATCTTCCAAGTTCCTCTCTTAAAAACTGTTGAGGACTCCCCAAAAGAGCTTTTGTTTATTTGGATTATAGCTGTTGATATTCAAAATATTGGAAATTATTATGCTTTTGTTATGAAAAGTGTTTTTATCTCATGGACTCTCTGAAAAGTCCCAGAGTTCCTCAGAGCATACTTTGAGAATTGTTGATCTAGTCCAATACCTACTGAAAGCCTGAATTCCTTCTAAAGTATCTCTGATGACAAGCTCTTCAAGAAACTAGGCTATGGAGCTATTTTTCATTTTTTCATTTGCTGCTATTTGTGTATCCTGGAAAATTCTGTGTCTTCATCCAATCATTCATTGGTACATCAATTGGTACATTACATGTCATAATGGATAGAATTTTGGCTTTGAAGTCAAGTTTAGTCTCTATCTGTTACATTTTTTAGCTTTATAACCCTTAAGCAAGTAATGTGTCTTAGGCAACTTTTTAGGACTTACCTAGTAAGTCATTGTTAGGATGTGCTCCACGTCAGTGGAAGAACTTCCACACCTACAGTTCCCTCTCCTGACATAATCATAGATGAATGAATGAATAAATATATTTTTAAAATATATTACAAAGAATAATTCTAAGTTCTAGGTTTATGAGTGGAAAATGTACATGGACTTTTGTCAGATTATTGAATCAATCAATCAATAAACAAGCACTTATGTATTAACTACTTACTATGTGCAAGAAACTGTGTTGAATTCTGGGTATAAAATGACAAAAGTAAAGTATTCCCTGCCATAAAGAAACTTTCATTCTAATGGGAAGGTCCACATACATGTGTGTAGATATAAAATATGTACAAAAATCAAATACATGGGCAGAATTCACAAGCAGGTTGGGAAGGAAAGAAACAAGAGGTCAGGAAAGGATTCAGGCAAAAAGTATCATTTGAGCTCATTCCAGAAGGAAACAGGTTCTGGAGGATACATTACAGGCATGGGTCACAGCCAGTATAAAAACACAAAGATGGGAGATGGAACAATTCTGAGAATCAAGCCATTACATCATTATTGCTAGACCAGACATGATGGAGAGAAGTAATGTGTTAATATGTCATAAAGATAGGAAGGGGAAAGATTATAAACAGCTCTAAATATTAAACAGAAGATGAATGTATATATGATTGAAGAAGTTTTAGGGAAATATAACAAAACAAGAAAAATTATGTGATTATATCAATAGATGCAGAAAAAGTCTTTGACAAAATATAATCCCTTTTGAAAATCCTAGAAATCAAAGATATCAATGGGTTCTTTCTTAAAATGATAAGTAGTATCTAAGAGCAAGGATTATCTATAACAGCAATAATTTTGAAGCCTTTACAATAAAATCAGAGGTAAAGCAAGAATGTCCATTATGGCAACTATTATTCAATATTGTACTAGAAATGCTATCTATTGCAATGACAGGAAAAAGAAATTGTAGCAACAAAAATAAACAATGAGGAAAAAACCTATTACTCTTTGGAAATATGTTGGTATGTTTAGAGAACCCTAAAAAATCAACTAAGAAATGAGTTGAAACAATTAACTTCAGCAAAATTGCAAGATATGAAATAAACCCACATAAATCATCAGCATTTCTAGACATTACCAACAAAATGCTACAAAAAGCAACAGAGAAATTTCATTTTAAATAAATGCAGACAGTATAAAATGCTTGTAAGTCTACCTGCCAAGTCACGCAAAATTGCTCATAGATCAGGTAAACCAAAATAATCAAAATAAAAATTCAATCTAAGTTCATTTACTTAGTCAATACTATGGTAATAGATCTACCAAAGAACAATTTTGTAGCACTAGAAAAATAATAACAGAATCCATCTGGATGACCAAAAGATCAAGAACATTAAGGGAATCAATGAAAAAAACTATGTGAAGGAAAGTAACCTTCCAGTTACATATTTCAAGCTACATTACAAAACCATGATCATCCAAACAACGTACTGGGTACAAGAAATAGTACAAATAGAATGTAAATCTGTAGAAGAAATAGAGTAGAGGATCGGTGGAATGGCTAAGAATGCTACATTTGACCAAAATTGCTAGGAACAATGTCAGAAACTAAGTATAGACCAACATCTCACAACATATACAAAAGTAAGGTTAAATTGGATAAATGATTTAAGCATAAAAGGTGATATTAGAAGTAAATTAGGGGAGCATGGGAGAATACCTGTCAGATCTGGGGCTAAGGGAAAAGTTTATGACCAAACAAGAGACAGAGAAGATCACAGGAAGCAAGATAGATCATTTGATTATCTGAAGTTAAAAAGCTTTTGCACAAACAAAACTAAGATACCTAAAATTAGAAAAAATTAGAAAACTGAATGAGGGGGCAGGACAATAACAAGTTTCTCTTATAGCCTCGTTTTTCATATAATGTACTAAACCAAAATTATAAAGAATAAAATCCATTCCCCAGATGATAAAAGATCAAAGTATGTAAACAGGTAGCTTTCTAAGGAGAAATCAGAACTGTGAGTAATCACACAAAAATGCTCTAAATAATTACTGATTAGAGAAATTTAAGTTCAAATAACTCTAAGACACCACCTCATGCCTATCAGATTGGCTAAGATAACAGAAAAAGAAAATGACATATGGTAAGGTTGTGGATAAAACAATATGCATTGTTGGTGGAGTTGTGAACTAGCTTGACCATTCTAACCAAGTGAGAAAATTTAACAAAATAAATAAAAATGTGTTTTTAAAAAGAAGCATGAAGAAGTCACTGTTATTTTTTGAGTCTGTGTTGGCACTGAGATAGATACAAAGATTTTTGAAAGCAAAGCCCCTGTTCTCAAAAATATTTTAGTGTATGAAAAGAACTAGACCAGCATTCAAATGGCCTTGTTAGAAAATAGAATATAAATGCATAAATTGTTGTTTTTTGTCCTTCATTCTTGAAAAGGATCATTGCATTAGGAAGGAGATGCCATGACTTTCGTGAATTGAATATAGGTGAGGGAAGGCTGTGTAAAGTCACCAGCTTCAGTTTTTCCTCCAGAGCCATCTGGATCCAGTAGTGAGATATAACTCAGGGCAATTGTAGAAGGCTTGCAAATACGTAAGAAAGGTACAGAAAAGATACTGAGAAATCCAAGGAATGAAAGACCTTTTCTGAAGATTTGGGTATGACATCATAGAGGAGATGGCCTTTGAGGTGAACATTGAAGGATTTCAGAAGCAGAAATAGATGAGAAAAAATTGGGATATAGGTTATAGGGGAATAGATAATAGGTGGCAGTTTGGTGGCAGTAAAAGAAGGACCCTCCATTCTGAAGGCTATGAATACGCTATCCTCTTAGCAAATTACATTTGACTTTAGGACAGAGCTCTTGAAGGGGAAGAGTATAGGAGAGGTAAAATTCAAAAAGTAGGTTGGAACAAGATTCCAAGGCATTTTGAACATTAAGGTAAAGAGTTAGAACTTTACAGGAAGGAGATTGCTATCATGTTCAAGGTTTCAGAAATCAAATATTTATAAATGGAATTATTTTACATGTCCTACTGGAAAGTTCATTGAAGTGTTCCATTAGATATTTAATCCAATGGAATACTTCAGTGAATTCCTAGTTTATCTTTTGTGTAAACATGAGATTTTTAAGGGAGACCTATCTGAATCCTAGCATACATGTTACTAACATTGGTACAGGGTCTTAAGATTTTCACAGCCCTTTCCTCACAACTTGTGAGTCTAATAGTCCAAGAATTATTCCCCCCCATTTTGAAGGTGAGGAAACTGAGGATCATGGAGGGGAACTCCAAGGTCACAAGTCTAGTTAGTATCAGATTCAATACTCAGTCTCTGTCTTCTACTTTAAACATTTCAACATTTTTTCCACTAAGGTAGCTGCCTCTCAGATAACTGTTCATACCTTATTACTTGTTCCTATTCCACCTCTTACCTGTATTCTTCAAATAAGTTTCTGGTTGAATAGAAGCAACACTGTCATATCTAAGATTTACTTCTGTAGTTGGATAGCAAATCTCATTCATATTGATTTACAAAATGATTTATTCCAGAGAACTCAGAGTTCTTTGTGTAAGTCAGGTAATCAACAAGGCACCTCTGTGAGGGAAAGGGTGAGTCAGGGAAGACTGAGGATTGGAGAGAATGAAAGGAGAAAAAAAGTCATAATAGAAGGAGACCTGCATCTTATGTGCTGCTGCTTTTGCAATTAGTCAGTCAATAAACATTTAGCAAGCACCTCTTTTGTGCCAGATGCAAAATGTGGGGGTTACAAAGAAAGGAAAAGATTACAGTTCTTGACCTCAAGGAACCTACAACCTAATTTGGGAAGTATACACATAAAAAAGAAGCTGAAAAAGGAAGGTAAAGATTGATAGAGTTGGAAAAGTACTTGAGATGGAAAATAATGAGGTGGCTGTCCTAAGCTCCTTTCTTCAATGGAGTTCCTGAGAGGAACTCACTAATGTCCACTTTCTATGGTCTCCAAACAAAGGGAAGGAGGACCCCCTGGGCAGGGGATACTTAAAGAGGCATAAATTTAAGAGATGACATGATCTTGCAGCACAATGAATTCCTATAAAGCATGATAAATATCCAGGACGGAAGAGCCAGGTAGGAAATGATGGTCATAGGACTAGAAATAGGGAGATTAATTTCTTTTTTTCAGGTCATAAGTTTAAAAAAAAAACTATCTTGCACAGTTTTTGTAGGAGAATGAAGCAAAGTCTAAGGAAAAGAACACTATACTTAGAATAGGAAGTCTGGGTTCAAATCTTGGCTCCCCTACTTACTATGTGACAATAGGCAAGTCATTTCTCCCTTCCAAGCCTCAATATCCTATCTGTGTAATGTGGGGGTTCTTCTATCAGGTTTTCTATTACAGCCAGTTTTAAAAATTTTCTTATCTTTCATGTCTCCTAAGGTTTCACCTACAGGCTTTTCCAGATGCATTTACAATTCTCTAACCGAAACTTACTGAATCAATTATGTTTTGGAAAGGGAGTAGTACTTCAGTATGTGAGTTTTGTTCAGGGTCATGATTCAGTGATGGAGAATAGTGGGAGAAATCTTCCATCTAATCCATTATCCAGACCTACAAAAGAAAGGAGGAAAATATATAAATCACAGAAAATATGCTGCCTCAGGCATTCAGTGACCTATTACATGGTGATTTGGCAGGCACATAAGAAAAATAAGAGCTCTTTGGATTATTCCCAACTTCATTATTTAACAAGTTAGCATATCAGTAAACCAAGCCATTAGAAGTTTTCCAATGACCTTAATTGGGTGATTATTCCAAATATTTTAGCAGACTAATAAGAAATCAGTCTATTGGATAAAATTTCTAAAAAGGTGTTCTGGGATTAAGGGAAGAATAGTGATGAAGTGATGATGGCTCTTTTCACCTTTATTCCAGCCTCATCTTTATCCACTTTGAGATTATGAGAATTGAACCTAGAGAATTTCTTCTTACTTGGATCATTAACTTTAGTTTATTGCTAAGTTTTAGATCGTGAACTATCAGCAAGAATGCATTCAAAATGCCTATAGTTGCATGGTATTGTGCTAGGTAGTTGAAATCGTGGACTTTTAGAGCCAGAGGGAATTTTGAGGTCACTTAGTTCACCTCCCTCATTTTAGGAAGGAGGCTTTTAAGGCTCTTATTAAAGGAAACACAAAAGATGTGGTCTCTGACCACTAGGAGTCTGCAATCAAGTATAATCACTAACTGTATACCTAAGTTTGTTCAAACTCTTTATCCCATCCGAGTCATGGTTTTCTCATCTCTAAAATGGTGCCAATAACAGTTGCCTACTTCATTGGGTTATGTGTGATCCAATGAGAACATACATGTTTATAACTATATATACATATATACAGTGATTGTGTTAGATGACTAAGCTTGTAATGAGGAAGATTTATCTTTATGAATTCAGCCTCAGGCACTTGATTAGCTTTGTGACCTTGAGCAAGTCACTTAACCCTGCTTGCCTCAATTTCCTCATCTGTAAAATGAGCTGGAAAAGAAAATGGCAATAGGTTGCCATATCTTTGACAAAAAAATCCCAAATGCAGTCATGGATTGTCATACACAACTGAAAAATATATACACGTTTTATAAATAAGTATATACTTAATAATTAGATATGTCATGTTTTATAGCTATTAACATAGAAATAGAAATACCAAATATTATGTCTCCAAGGTTATCCTGATAAAATTCAAATATTAATCACTGACATTTAATTCAACAAAGTTTTGAGCACCTATCATGCAGAAGACCTTGTGCTAGGTGTTGGAGATACAGTCACAAATTTGTTACTGTCTTCAAGGAGCTTTCGCTTGATCGACCACTTTGAACTATTACCAGTTATTAGAACCTTACAATGAATTCATTTATGTGATCTCTTTCCTAAAAGCTTCTTTTACAAGACCTTGTTGAAATGGACAATAAGGAGATGAATTTTGATGGATGCAAGTAATCATGTCTGGCTAAAGTTCCATATTTTGGTAAACTTGAGTGACTAAGAGACAGTATGAGGATTGTCTTCCAGGAGGAGACTGAGGGGCTCTGGATGGGAATTAAATAGGCCTCCTTCACAATTTGCCCATGACTATTCATACTTAAAATAGCCCAGATCCTGCCAAGTGAGCCCTCATTTAGAATTAATGATTTAAAAACACCTGACGTTTATTTGGGATTTGCAAAACACATTGCCTACATTGTCTCGGGTGTGAGGTAGGTTCTTTGTCTTATCATCTCCATTTTATACATGAAGAAACTAATTCTGAGAGAAGTGATGTGATTTATGGATCATGCAGCTAGTATCTGAAAGTGGATTTAAATCCAGATCTTCCTGACCCCAGTCAATGTATCATCCACATATTTTATCATTTAAGTTTGTTGGGAACATTTCCTAGAGAAATTCAAATAGAGTATGGCCCTGCTCCAACCTAAAATTGTTTCTTAGCTCTTGACCTCTTCTATAGGGATCCCCTCAGTGATTAGTACTCCTTTCCTATTGAAATTTTTCTGAGACTTTCCTTTCCTTTTCTTATTTTCTGCTCTTCTCTTCTTCTATAACTCATGTAACTCAGCAATCGTCTACAACGCAAAGTCTTAGAAAACTAATTCCAAAATTGAAATGATGTTGAAAAGTTAAGTAATTTGCTCATGGACAAATTTATAAATTTAGTAATTAGCTAAGGAAAGCTTAGTGTCATAGTAGGACCCCATCTTTGGACTTAGAAAGAACAAAACTCAGACAATTATTGGTGTGTTAGTGATACGATTGATCCAAGGCAAGTCACTTAAAGTCCTTCTCTTTCAGTTTCCTCCTCATCTGTAAAGTAGGGATAACAATATCAACTACCTCCCAAGGTTGTGGTGAGAATCAACTAAGATAATACTTGGAGAGAAATTTACAAACCTTGAAATGCTATATAAATGGTCTCTATTTATTACTATGTTGTTTTTATACTTTTGTCTGACTATCCTTTTATTTAGTATAGCATGCTACTTCATCATTTTGCATATATTTAACATTTACTAACATATGCATACTGCTTCCACCATCTTTCCCCCATTTAAAAAATATACAACTTGAAGGGAGGGATCACTTAAATTTTGCCTTTGTATTTCTAGTGCCCAACAAATTGGCAGGTTCTTAATAAATGTGTGTTGAATTAAATTGGTGTCTTCTTGCAGTTCCATAATTGCAGGATGAGAAAATGAAGTGAGAGGGGCTTCTAATTCTAGAAGATAATGGTGTTCCCTATTTTCATGACATTTCGTTACTTCTGCTCACTATTAAACATGAAAACATGCATGGGTCCACTCTTGGGTACAGTGAGCTCTGTTCTAAGCACAGCTGGAGGCTCCAGGGAAGAGCCTGTATCCAGCACTTGAAGGCTTGAAGAGCATCTCTTTAAGAATTACAGGGCATACTGTGGGTACTTCATGCATTTGGCAAGAGAAACGTGGTCTGAAATTGAACAGTCTTAAGCTGATGCCCAAATTGCGCATTAGATACCCTGTAATTTAGAGGAAGTTTCTCCTAGGGTGCCAAATGCTCTGTTTGCCTTATAAAACTCTTAATATTAAAATAAAAAAAATAACTAAACAAACAACTTAAAATAGAACAAATCTATTGAAGTCATTATTTCCTGCCTAGATCCTCCGCCCCGTTAAACAATGCCTCAATGAGAAAGGAATCCTCTAGCATCAGGCACATTCTTCTTACTTTTATTCATGTGTAAGACCCACGGTATGCAAAATGATAGGCTTATTTGGTAGGGCATTTTGCCCATTCCACTGTGCATTATGTAGAAGAGAAAATGAGCAATCTGAGAATGTGAGGAAAGGGGGGAAAAGGCCTTTTATAAGAAGTAGCTGGGGATTTATTTTTGAATTTTGAGCATTTCAGGAAAAATGAACTACGTGGGAACAGATTATATAAACCTGGCTTCTTAATTCAATGCATAACTCCTTCTCCCCGTTAATAGGCACTTAAAATTCTACGTATATAATGCAGCAACTCTAATTTAGTGACACAATAGAGGTTAAACCTGAAAGATGTGTATTTTAATGTAACTAACTGCCTTCAAAATGGACAATGGCTAGATTTCCCATGGAAAATGGTTGAATTTGATGATATTAGGAGAAGGAGCTTCATTTTTTTCCCCCAACCATATCATTTTGGACATGTCAGAGAAAAACACCTGCTTGAGAAAGATGAAGGTGTCTTCTGCCACCTGTTCTATTAGAGAACTACATCTGGTTCTTCAGCAGATTTTAAACGTGGGCACTTAAAGGAGAGATCACCAGATATTGTGAAAAACAAGAGAGGTAAAACTTTGTGACTGTAAATAAGGTAAATTGTTCCCTGTGGTATATGATAAGTGAAAATAAATGTGGCTACTAAATGAAAGCCATCTAACAAGATAATAGTTAATCACTGTGAAGGGTTTGGTTTTGATACACTTAGCATCATAAGGTCATACTCAGATGTGCAGCATAATAAGGTTATTCCAAAATGCTTAAAGAACCTTGTACAAAACCAGTACTTTTTTCATGAACTTAGAAGATATAAAATAAGAAAAAGACATGCTTTAGGAAATTGTAACTGTTGCCTTGTTCTGGAGAACATGTTCACATCCTTTAAATGTTAATCCAATATCTGTCAAATGTCCTAACTAAAACATGGTAAAAATGTTTTTAGTTGAGGGTAGAAAAATCAGAGCACTGAAGTTATTTAATTGGGGCTGTTCAAAATTCATATTTGGGGCTCCAAATAGGTCATGTATAATATTTTGAAGTTACTTATAGAATGAGGCCTCAAGAGGAATGAAAATATATCTGTCCATTTGCATAGCTTCAAAAACTATTTCAGAAACATGAATAAAGATGTTGCCAACTCTGTATTTTTGGAATAATGTATGGAAACAGTCACACATAGAGATGAAGTCATGTAGTCATGAATATGTTTAGGGATAATATTAAGAACTGTCAAGCAGGCATTTGACCAAATGGAGTAGTACACATAGAATCAGATGGAAAAACCACAAATTAACATTTTCTATGTTGTGTTACATTTTTATTTATTTCATTACGCATTTATCAATTGCATTTTAAGCCAGCTCTCCCCCACTCAAGAGTTTATTTGATACTTCTGTTGAAGGCATTAAAATAGGGATGGAGGTGGGGACATGGAATTGTCAATCTTTTAATATTACTTCTTTCCCCATGAATCACTATGCTAGGTCCTGGGCATATACAAAGACATACCTGTAATTGTCTATTCCTCCAATATTCTTACTTCCTGTCTAGTGAGATAGCATGTACATAGAAAAGGAAATACAAAATAAATCTTGGTAATTTTAAAAAGGAGACACTAGTGTCTGAGGAGGTCATGTAGAATAATGTAAGAGTTTTGAAGGAAACTAGGAATTCTAAAAAGTAGAGGTGAGGAGAGAGCAGTCTTATTAAATAGTTGCTGACTTCTAAACTCTACTTTCTTTGTTGATAATATTCAATATTTGAACTACTAGACCTCTAAATTCCTTTTAAATGGAATGATACAGCCACAAAGCTGCGATGTAAGTACATGATGCAGTGTGATCAGTGTTCTGCTAAACTCAGATAGGAGGGTCAGTGTTCTGAATTTTGAATCAGGGTTGGGACTCAATATTACCATCTGGGGTCCTCTGGTACCATGCCGTTTCCACGCTTGCTTGCTACTGTGTACACCCATGGACGTGAAGCAGCAAATTTCAGTGTTTTGGTGGGGAGAGATCATGATCAATTCTTGAAGTTCTTCCAATGGAATTCACTTAATATCATTCGCTGATTGACTTGTATGTTAATTCCTAAAGAGTCACAAATCACATAGACCGGCAAGGTCCAATCCTCTAGCAACTTTCAAGAAAAATCCTAGTGAAAGACAAAAAAACTCAGTCTTAGAAACACACACATACATGTATTTTCCACATAGACATGTACGTGATATGTATATACATAGGCATGTATATAGTGTGTAACTCATACATAAAATATATATCGTTTATACTTGTAGATGCTATATTCCATACATGCATACTTGGGATGTGTTTATATACATATAAAATATGGCATATAGTCCATAATTCCATTTAATGATATAAATTCCCTATATGCATGTATATGATATCTTCCATATATACATGGAACATATTTCATACTTACATATCTATGAAATATCCTGTTTATTAATGGGGTATATCCCACATGTATATGGTATACATTCCACATATGCATGTGTAGGATATATTTAATGTATAAATGTTTATGGCATGTATTCTATATGTACATGTACATTATATTTTTCTATATATGCATATTTATTATGTATTTAGTATCTGTATGTGATATATAATCCTTATATGTACATATGGTATATATTCCACATATACATGTATATCCTACACACATTTATAATTCCCAATGAGTGTACTGATGGTGTAGGTTTACAGTGATAAGAATGAACAATCAAGTGGAGTTGGTTTGGATTGGCTTCTTGGAGGAGGTGTCCTAAAAAGTGTTTTGAAATTTGCACTTGTGTTATTTGTGAACCAATGGGACAGAACAATGTTTGATAAAGATGAAAGTCCAAGTCGGGAATCCATGTCAGAGGCATGAGCTTGTTTATTTGGCATTAGCACAGTTCCGAATCAGGGTGTAACGGGAAATGAAGGCAATTGGGCAGGAGGATCGCAATTAATGAAAATCGTTGAAGTCAGTAATTAGGTGTGTTAATGTAATTTTGAAAGCAGCTGTCATCTTCTTGAATGCCAAATAATGGCATCTAAATGCCACTTTAGTAAGACAATTTTTGCTACTTATGTATCATGGTGTAGAGGAACAAGAGACTAGAGAGCTAGATTGTTATTGTGATAAGCTAGAGACCAAATGGCCACAGCATGAGCCAGAGTTTTGATTAAAGTTATATGAACTCATAGAAAATGGTAAATGAAAAACATATCAAGGGAGAAAAAGTCATAGGTTTTGGCAATAATCTACATGCTCCCATACAAGGATGCTCAACAAATGAGCAAAATACAGAGAGAAGTTAAAATTCATAAGTACTATTCCACTTTGATGAAGCAGCTGCCTACTATTTCCAAGGCATTGATTGCATGACCAAGATTGGGAATGAGCCTGGGAAGCCAGGCAGTCATAAAATGACTATGAAAGAGAAGAATACCTTGAGGGGGAAAGCCAATAGTTCATTTAAAAGAATTCTCTAGTTCCACCTTCCTAAAAGCACTTGATCAGGACAAGCCAGCTTCAGGGAGAAGGCCATGGTGAAGAGAGGGAGAAATGTAAGAGGTTTTACCTCTTGGATTTAGGTGGATGAGAATGGGTTTCCCCATCAATTTCTCTTCATTTTCAGTTGGGATGCCTATGTGAGCAACTAATATAATGAAAGAACTTGCTCGCATTGAGCAGTGTGTCACTTCCCAGATCGCTGGCTAGCTTTGCCTCACACACTGTGAGTTCAGTGATGTGCCAGGACTTGAAACTGAAAGCCCAGAAAGATTCAGCATCAGTTAACTTAGTGTCATTGAACCACAATAAACCTTGCACATGCCATAGTTTCCTAACTGATCCCCGCAATATTCCAACTACAACCCAGCTCTTAAAGTGATTTTGTGACAGTGCCGGTGTGATCATGTCACTTTTTTCCTCGACAATTTCCAATGGTTTCTTGTCATATTTAAAATAGATTATAAATTCCTTTTGCCACTTAAAGCTTTTCACACCCTGGCCTCCACCAAGCTTTCTTACACGACTCCCCTTCATACACACTATGGTCCAGTCAAATGAATTTTCTTCTTGTTCTTCAGACAAGATAATCCATCTTTGTCCCTGTGCATCTGCACTGATTGTCCCCCATGCCCAGAGTGGATTCTCTTCTTGTGGAGTCCTTAGTCAGTGCTCAGCACATATTGCATTCAGTGACTTATTTTTCTCTTCAGAATTATAACATTCACACACATATGTTGTCCCCCCAATTCGATTATTAATTATTAAACTCTTTGAATATGAGTTTTGTTACACTTTTATCTTTGTATCCCAAAGGGCCTAACGCTGTGCTTGGTGCATTGTAGGTGCTTAGTAAATGCTTGCTATTCAACCAGTTAGAATTTAAACTCCTTATTGGCACAGGTTTTTTCATCCTTTGGATTTGTCTCTACAGCACCTAGCGCCATGCTTTGACACATCCATTTTGAGCAGCTAAGGAAACCTTTGCTGTTGAGTATTCATGGTATGGTGAGATACTGATAATGTAATATTATGTTACAGATAGAATCTGACTTTGAAACTAAGTTCTATCTTTTATTAATTGTGTGATGTTCAGTTAGTCATTTAACTTCTCTAAGAGTCTATGTAAAATGGAGGTATTGGGCTAGATGATGTTTACAGTCCCTTTAAACTCTAGATTTATGATCACTTATGTGTCAAAGTAAGTACTCATCTCATCCTCAAATGGGGAGACCAAGCAACTATAGTTCTTTTATCCTTTCTTATTTAAAAAAGCAAAAGACAAATGTTTTGATTGAAGAGACATTGAATAGTTGGCAGCTTACTGATAGTGTGATTATGAGGTAAAGGGTATCAAAAAAGAGAGCAAGTAAACTTATTCTTATAGCTTGAATAGAGAAAGCAAGAGAAGAGTCTACAATGCAAGTTTTGAGGGGATCTAGCATCATTCCCATTTTTGCTTCAGATGGCACCTTATTTTGTGCTCCCTGTGTACTCAGAAGGTGCTGAATTAGAGATGAAGTTAAATGATATCCCTAATGTCCTTGAAATAGACCCATATCACCAAAAGATGATTGCCAGCAAAAGCCCATCCTATTCAGTGTCTCACATCTCTTGTCATATTGGTCTGGATGAAGGTATCATAAAGAATAGATGCCATTTAGTCCAACCACTCTAGAAACCTTAGTCAAGACACTAGTTAATGGAAAAGCTAACAATTGAATAAATAGTAATAGCAAGTGTTTATATAGTTCCTTAAGTTTTTAAAAAACATTTTAGCTTGATCTTTTTTGATTCTCATAATAGGTCAGTGTTTCATGGATTTCCATGTCCAGATAACTCATCTACTGGTGATGATCTTCTTACGAGCTTATCTAGACTGATACCCTCAATGCTGACAGAGTCTGTTGCTAGAACTGTATCAAAAGCCCTTCTGTGAATGAAAATAACAAACTAAGAAAAGGGTGTATAAGTGAAAAAGATAGGCTCATTCATGTGGATGATCAATTGTCAGCCAGTGTGCTCCTTCATTATTCTTACAACATCAAATAAATGAGGAAGATTCCTCAGTTCATGACGTGAATCTTAACCCCTTAGAGCAAATTTACAGGAAAATACGGTACAATCAAAAGGCAAAGGATAGGCAGCGATGAGTGGTATTTATACTCAATGTGCATCAATGAATCATATATTCATTTGGTCTCTTAGCCAGAAAAATACTTTGCAATTTTTATATTTTTAATTATAATCTGAAATTTCAAAAAATGTATTTGGAATGTTTCTTCATACAAATTTTTATTAGAAGGCAATATTTGGGCAAAATGAAGATGAACTATTGATAAAATGGTCCTTGTTTGATATTTTAATCAACTTAGAGATGAACCAATTAGATCTCAGTTCTAGGATTCATCATATCACAATGTATAGGGCAGAATCAGGTATAATCTAATTTGTCAAAGCTCTTTAGGCCAGTCTTGTGAATATCAGGGACTGGTGAGACTGTGACCTTGGATTCCGAACAGAGTATATTTGACCAAATGCAGCTCTAATCATTGATTCTGCCTTACTTATGATCTAAACCTGGCAAACATCTTATTGTACTGACTTCCTTCAAGTCCCAACTAGAACCCAACTTTCTTTAGGAAACCTATCCTATTCCCCTTAACTCTAGTGCTTTACTTTTCTTGATTATCACTTGTTTATCCTGCATATAGCATGTTCATGCATATTTGATTACATGTTGTCTCCACCATTACACTATGAGCACTGTGAGAACAAGGACCATCTAACAGACAAGGAGAACTGCCATATGCTTGCAAACAAAACAAATACTAGAAACTCAGTCTTAAAGAACATTCTAAGTGTAGCTTTGTTCTGTGCCTGTGTCTGTATTCCATCATTTTAAATAATGCTTTTATGATAGTGATGTATTCTTAGATAACACCATTCAGGTGTAAAGCTCTCATTTTTCTCTGTGGCACTTCCCCTTCTTAGGATGAGGAAAGATTCACTTTGAATACAAGGTCAGCAGCAGTCTCTTATGACTTAAAAATAGGGCTGTGTGGGATTGAGCTGAGGCTTCCTAAGCAAAAGAATAATATAAACTCCATCACCCAAGCCTAGTTATATATGTATTATTTCTTCACTAAAAGGTTGACTAGTAGGGGATTATTCCTTTGTTGACTACAGCAACATAGGGGTATAGTTTTCCAGGGTGTGGAAAGGTTGTGATCTGTGTAAGGGAACAGGGTTATTCACACCAATAAATTCAGGGATCTTTTGAAATATGGTTGCTATGGAGGCAGCCACTTAAAAGGTGAATTATGCCCATGTTTAAACTCTTGTTTTTTACTATTCACATTTCCTTCATATTCTATGCCATAAATTATTGTTTTGTTGTAACAGCCATCCAACTAGAAATCTACTTTCCCCATTTTCAGGAAGATATGATTCAGGTTTAGATACCAAAAGGGTCCTGTGACATTAATGACTGGATTACTCCTTCCAGATGTAGTGATATTCATAATCAATAGGAGGAGACAAGGTCCCCAGGGTACCAGTGTTGAGAAAGGCTTACTACACTTTTGAAAGCTCTTCATCATGGCATCCTTAAAGAATCTTTTATCCAACTTGATTTTACTCACCAAAGAGCACACTTTATGTGACAGGAAAAGGGACTGGACTTGTTGGTATTAGTATAGGAAGCTTTGGTATAGGAAACTTCCGGATCATGAAATTCTCCTTACCAATGTGGGTTGGCTACCTTTTTGTAACTTTTAGTTGAAGAGTTTCTTAGTGCATCAAGATTTCAAGTGACTTGAGCAGAGTCTCTTAGTTACTTATTCTAACAGCCTCTAATCAAGTCTCTCTAAAATCTCCCTTTTAGGCTTAGCTCTGCCCTTCATGTGTTCCATGGGGAAGAACCATAATTGTGATTTTACTACTATAGGTCAGCTTTCCTTGCATTATTGCTCTTGGGATCTGTTTACATTCTTAAAACGTATTGAGAGTTATCTAGGAGCTTTTGTTACATAGGTTATATCTAATAATATTAAACATGCTAGAAATTAAAGGGATCACCTTTCTAAATATCTATTATTTTTAATCATTAATCTAATCAATAATCCTTAATCATACATTGTTGGTATACATAATCTCTTATGAAATATATTTTCATATAAAACAAAAACGTTTTACATGTGTTCACAAATCTCTTTATATCTTGTTTAATAGATGACAGCTGGATTCTCCTATTTGCTTCTCTACTCAATTGGTCATGTTGTGTTGTTTTGTTTGAAGTCTGATATTTAGAAAATCTGGCCTTACATAGATAAGTAGTTGTAAAATGGAAGAACATTTTAATAAGTAAACAATGCCTTAGTAGTGTTATGAAAATAGTCTGCATCTCCCATGAGTCCAGGAACCACATTATGAGAATCTGTGGTATAGAAAAACTTTTACCAGTGAAAGCCAATGCTACCTCTACAACTTAAACTCTTAGAGAGTTATCTAGGAAACTCAGAGATTATGCAATTAAACCAGTATGTCAGAAGCAGGACTTGAAGCCCAGATCTTCTTGGCTCAGTGGTCAGATCTCTTTACAGAAAGTTCTTCATTTGACAGTTTGTTTGGTACTGAAACATTCTCTAATTGTAAGTCTGGATGACAAAGAGTTCACTATCTATAGATATCGCTTAGTATTTAACTAGTAGGATTACTAGTTAATTTTTTTAAACTATTTTTGTTTTATTTTATTTTTTTATTTTATTTTATTTTATAACTATATTTTTATTTTGTAAAGTTTTTGGAGGTGAGGGAAAGGGAAGAATTTTTAGGTACAATAATTATGTTAGCTAAAGAAACAAATAATAATCTTATTCTTTCCTGTAACAGTGGATATTATATTGTTATATTGTTTCTGCAAAGCATTTTTTCCAGTCATTCTAGATATATCCTGTTGCACCATGCCATGTGCTTATCTCTTTCCATTAGAGCTTGGTAATTGTTAATTGAGTCTTTGAGTGGAATCTGCTTTCTGGTCATTTCTCTGGCTGCCTTTAAATTATAAGCACTATTATCAGTTGAAATTAACTTTCTTTTCCATCTGGTTTAGTTTTCCTGGATAGAAGGATGGGGGAGGGAAGGAAGGAAGCAAGCAAGCAAGCAAAGGAAAGAGGGAAAGAGGAATGATTGATGGATTTGTTAAATACCTTGTTACTGTTCAGTTGTTCAGGGCTATCCAATTCTTCATGACCTCATGGACAATAGCATGCCACACCCTTCTATCCTTCACTGTCTCCCAAAGTCTGTCCAAACTCATATTCATTATCCATCTCATCATCTGCCGTTACTTTCTACTTTTGCCTTTCATCTCTTCCAACATCGGGGTCTTTTCCAATGAGTCTCATCTTCTCATTATGTGGTCAAGGTATTTAAGCTTCAACTTCAGTATTTGATCTTCTGGTAAATAGCCTGAATTAATTTGTATAAGTATTGACTGCTTTGAATCCCTTGCTGTCTAGAGGACTGTCAAAAGTCTTCTCCAGCACCATAATTCAAAGGAGTTGATTCTTCAGCACTCAGCTTTTCTTATATTCCAACTCTCACAGATATACACCGCTACTGGAAAAACCATAGCTTCGACTATACAAAATTTTGTTGGCATAGTGATGTCTCTGCTTTTTAGTATGCTGCCATAGCTTTCCTTCCAAGGAGCAAGGGTATTTTAATTCCGTGGCTGCAGTGGAAATCTTCAGTGAACTTTGAGACCAAGAATAGAGAAGCTGATGCTGCTTCTGTTTCATCTATTTGCCAGGAAGTGATGGGATCAGTTGCCATGATCTTATGTGCCAAACACTGTACCAGACCCTTCACAAATATTATCTTCTTGATCCTCACAACAATATTTGGAAGTAGGGGCTGCTGTTATTCTCATTTTATAGTTAAAAACACCAAGGCAGACAGAGATTAAGTAACCTACCCAGTATCAGACCACTAGTAAGTAGTGTCTGAGATTAATTTAAATCTAAAATCATTCTATTTCTATCCATTATACCATCTGATGACAGAGGAAGAAAAGGATGGGAATGGGGAATATCTATATTATTTATATCTGATGTAAGCAGATAGATTTTGTGCTGGATAATAGGCACTGCTACGTATTACCAAACGTACCAAATCATACTTTTGAAAGATTCCAAGATCTTCCCATTCTAGCTGCATGACTGACTAAAAGAGGCAAAGTGACATTGTCTTCTTTGTTCTCTCTCTTCTCATTGCCTCTAAACAACAGTAGTAATAGACTTTTGTAATACTTTAGGTTTTATGAATCACTTTCCTATAACATAGTTCAATCTAGTCATCTTTTATTAAGTACCCAAGACATTCCAGGCACTGTGCTAACTCCTGAAGATACAAGGACAATATGAAAAAAGGTACCTACCCTCAAGCAGCTTGCACTCCACGCAGGCTAAAAAACTATAAGACATATAAGCAAATATACCTAAATATACCTAACAATTTGTTGAAGCTAGAGATAGAACTAATAACATGGGGGAAGTCAAGAAAGGTCTTTGGTAGATGGTGGCACTAAGCTGAACCTTGAAAAGAGCTGGAGGTTAAATGAGGAAGAGGTTATGAGGAAAGAGACAAAAGCATTGTCATCATTCCCACATCACAGATAATAAAATTGACTCTCAGAAAAGCAAAGTAGACTGACTTTTTGTGGTCGTGCAGTAAGGCCAGTGTCTGGATAGATTACAAAACCAATTTTTCCTTATTCCAAATCCAATGCTTGTTCTATGACACCAAACCTTGCAAATCTCCATCTATGATCACATGATCTTTTCAATGACTTCCCAAATAGGTCAGAACTCCTGAACTTCAAATTTTAGGTCCTCTTCAATAGGAAGGCATCCTATCTTTGAGAGTTTTCTCATATTGCTTCAACTTCCCCACCATATACACTGTGGGGTTCCTATCAAGTTGTACAACCTGCTGTCCCTAGCACATTGCCTGCAGACTTTCCTAAGTCTACACCTTTGCTCATTCTGTTCTGGAAAATCAAGTGTCAAATTTAGATGGCTTAGGAATATTCATATTAATGTTTAGTAAATTGCATATGTGTAGGTTAACTGTTTCTATTCTTATTCTTTTTCTGTATTTCACATACTTTATAATGCCTGGGACAGCTAGGTGGTACAATGAATAGAGCACCAGTGCAGGAGTCAGGAGGACTTGAGTTCAAATCTCACCTCAGACACTTGACACTCACTAACTGTATGACCTTGGGCAAGTCACTTAACCACAATGGCCTCATCCTGGGTCATCTCCAGTCATCCTGATGAATATCAGGTCACTGGATTCAGATGGCTCTGGAGGAGAAGTGAGGTTGGTGACCTGCACAGCCCTCCCTCACTCAAAACAAAGTCAAGTGCAAGTCATGTCATCATTACTGTGATGGCATGGTCTTCTTCAGCCAGGAAGGACAAACTCACTTTATAATGCCTTATTGGAATGAATAACCACTGAATATCATCCATTTGTGGCTGCTTATTTATCATAGTGAAACGATGGGAATCAATAGTACTTATATTTGTTATAATCCTCTGTCTCACTTCCGCCAATGTTCCATCCAAAGGTCAAATGATTTCAAAAGGGGTAGAGAATCATCTGAAGTGAGAGCTGAAGGGGACTTTTTAGATGATCTAATCCAACCCCTTCTTTTACAGATGGGGAAACTGAGGATAAGAAAGTAATGTGAGTTAATAGGAAAGCTGGTGATTTGCTCTTCTAGTTTCATGCTCCCACTCCATATCCTTTCCAATAAGTGTATAACCATAATGTTAGATACAATTGGAGTGTGAGCTCCTGACTATTTGCTTTTTCCATTTGTATCTCTAATAATTCACACAATGCTTGACATATAGAAATACTTAATAAATGCTTTTCCTTCATTATATCATTCATTGCTTATTCATTCAGACTCCAAGTCCAGTGCTTTTTTACTCTACCCAAGGGTGTGCTTGTAAAAGTTTCACATTTGGCTTGGTTTGGGGGAAATGTACCAGGACACTTTTGAATTTTATCTACATTATTAATACTTTCTCCTCAATTTTCTTAAATCTAAATAATCCACAAAACAATAAATTAAACTGTTTTATAGGACTTGCTGATTTTTGAACTATAAATTGTCACACTGAAAATTTAACAATAGGTCTACAAATCAGATTGTGCTGGCTCCTGTACCCCTGACTATATCATATTTTCTCTGATCATAACTAAATGTTTTAAATAAATCAGCACTAAGTATATCTTAAAATACATACTTCATAAGTTTCAAATATTTGTTAGATCGCACCAAAGTTATTAATATAGACTTGAACATATTCGCCTTTTAATATTTTTCAGTGACTTAAAAACTTTAGGAAATTTTTTTTACAAACAAATGAATTCTCTCACTTTAGATTAAACAAAATATCTTATTTTTCTTAAAAGAACATTGGTTAAAGACCACTACTGACTTGATAATTAGTAGAATTTCAGCTCTTGTATGACAAAATATCTCAAGACACTCAATTTTTGGATCTTCACTTCCTAGTTGTTGCCAGGTTGTTGGACTTTTATCTAGCAATTTAATCCTAGAAATTTCTGTACTTGGTAATTTGATTCTTTATTCTTTCCCATCTTGCTCCAATTCTAATTATTCTCTGATGGGACATAAACTTATTTATGATTTGGAAATAATTAAGAGTTTACTCATCTGCAATCAAAAACACCATGAAAGATCCTGAGGGAAGGAAGAGTAGAGACCAGATGTAATTTTCAATCTTCCTTATATTGTTTTATAGACTGTTTGGGAAACAAACAAATGCTATGCAAAAGAACAAGGGATATCTTGGTTCTTTCTCTAGAAGAAAATAAATATCAGGAGAGCAAACCCATGATCCACAATAGAAGATTTTAATTTTATCTAACTTGCATGATGTCCATTTTGTGGCAAAAACAAATATAAATCAAGGTCAGATACTGGCCATGGGGTCCAGAGATGTAAGTTCAAATCTGTCTCCTGCTACTTACTAGCTGACTGATTTTAGACCAGTTTATTTCTCAAAACTTCAATTTCTTCATCAGTAAAATGGAGAGGTTGGACTAGATCAGTAGTTTTCAGAATATGGTCTGGGGACCTCCTCAGTTCCCTAAGACCCTTCTATATAGTGTACAAGATACAAAAGTATTTTCATAATACTACAAATGTTTTAATTTCAGACATGGCAAATATTAATACCACCCCTAAAACAAAAGTTCTTCCTGATCTTCAAAAATTTTTTGAGTATAACAGTCCTGAGATAAGAAAGTTTGAGCAGCAAAGAACTAGATGATCTGTAAAGGCCCTTCCATCCCTAAATCTCTGAATTTATAAGACCTGAGTCTAGTTCTGCCTCTATTAGTTATCAGCCCTATGACTCTTGATAAGAAATTTAACTTCTCTAAGTTATCTTCTCTGTAAACCATATCATAAGATTATTGTAACTTCTAAGTGTCTTTTGACATGTATGACTTTTGATAAGTAATTTAATGATTTTTTTTTACTTTTCAGATATGACTTTTGACTGTTGATAAGTAATTTAACATCTCTAAATTGTCTTCTCTATAAACTACCTATATTATAAGGTTATTGTGAGGGTCAAATAACACAGGATATGCTATTTCCATAATAGTAAACATAAACACAGTCAGATAGAGGTACTTTCAAAATGATAAAGCATGAAGACGAGGGATGGCTTGGAGAAGGGAGTGATTGAAAAGGGCAGGGATGGACGATGGATAGAAGGTGGATGGGAAGGAACTGTTTGAAGGAAAAGTATACATATCAGTGATCATGATCTGGTTGACAGACAGAGATGGGGTGGAATTCAAGTAAACTGTTTCAATTATTGATTACTAGTGTTGATCATATCCTCTCTTTCTCCTCCTTGTTCCCTGTAAATATGGTGGATGTTTTGGAAAAAGAGATAAAAGAATATAAAGATATGAGTGAAGAAAATATGTAGTTTTATTAAATAATATTTTATCTTTTCTAATTATACTTCAACAATTATTTGAACATTCATTTGCAAAATTTTTGAGTTGCAAATATGTTATTTCCCTCCCTCTCCTTACTTCCTGGGATAATAAGCATTTTGTTATAAAATATATGTGTAATCATGCAAAACATATTTCCATCTTAGTCATGTGGTGAAAGAAAACAAAAAGACATTAAAAAAATGTGAAAAAAATGAAGAAAAAAATAGTATGCTTCCATGTGCTTTCAAACTCTCCGTTCTTTCTCTGTATGTGGAAAGCATTTCTAATCACAATTCTTTTGAAATTTTCTTGGACCATTATATTGCTGAGAATAGCTAAGGCATTCACAGTGGATTGTTATACAACACTGCTGTTACTGTGTACAATGTCCTCTTGGTTTTGCTCATTTCACTTTGCCTCAGTTCATGTAAGTCTTTCCAGATTTTTCTGAAAACATTCATACTCATTTATTCTATTCCCTCTTTTGACCTTGTCCATCCCCAAAAGTGTTTTCTTCAATTATTCCCTCATTCCATTTGACCTCACTTCTGTCATCCCCCACCCCACTTATCCCCTTCTCCCCTACTTTTCTGTAGTGTAAAATAGATAGTAAAATAGTGTAAAATATACTCAGTTTTGCTAGGTAGGTGATTCTTGGTTTTAATCCTAGTTCCTTCGGAGATGTCATATTCCAAGCCCTTCTATCCCTTAATGTAGAAGCTGCTGGATCTTGTGTCATCCTGATTGTATTTCAACAATACTCAAATTATTTCTTTCTAGTTGCTTGCAATATTTTCTCCTTGATCTGGAAGCTCTAGAATTTGACTACAGTATTCTTAGGAGTTTCTCTTTTTGGATCTCTTTCCGGAGGTGATTGGTGGATTCTTTCAATATTTATTTTGCCCTCTCTTTCTAGAATATCAGGGCAGTTTTCCTTGATAATTTCATGAAAAAGGATGTCTAGGTGCTTTTTTTTATCATGGCTTTTAAGTAGTTCCATAATTTTTAAATTATCTCTCCTGGATCTTTTTTTCAGGTCAGTTGTTTTTCCAGTGAGATATTTCACATTGTCTTCTATGTTTTCATTCTTTTGTCTTTGTTTTGTAATTTCTTGGTTTCTCATGAAGTCATAATCTTCCATCTTCTCCATTCTAATTTTTAAAGAACTATTTTCTCCAGTGAGCTTTTGAACCTCCTTTTCCATTTTGCTAATTCTGCTTTTTAAAGCATTCTTCTCCTCCTTGTTTTTTGGACCTCATTTGCCAGTTGAGTTAGCCTATTTTTCAAGGTATTATTTTCTTCAGCATTGTTTTGGGTCTTCTTTAGCAAACTGTTGACTTGTTTTTCATGATTTTCTTGCATTGTTCTCATTTCTCTTCCTAATTTTCCTCCACCTCTCTTACTTGATTTTCAAAATCCTTTTTGAGCTCTTCCATGGCCTGAGACCATTGCATATTTATTTTGCAGCTTTTGGATGCAGAAGACTTGACTTTTATATCTTCCTCTGATGGTATGCATTGTTCTTCCTCACCTGAAAGGATGGATGAAAATACCTGTTCACCAAGAAAGTAGCCTGCTATAGTCTTATTTTTTTCCCCTTTTTTGGGCATTTTCACAGTCAGATACTTGACTTTTGAGTCATTTTATAGAGGAGGTATACTCTGGGGATCTGTAAGTTCTCAGTGCCTCCAAGGTGGTACAATAAAGGGAGAAGAGTGTACTCTTTTCCTGACCTGCACTCTGGTCTAGGAGCAACCACAAGCACTCTCTTCTCCATAGGATCTATGAGTAGAATTCCATCTCCAGAGCCTCCATCAGCTCCACTAGGCCAGCCAACACTCCTCCCCACCCCAGGGCCTCCTCTCAGGGCTGAGATCAAGATCAGTCATATGATTACCCCAGGGGATTTAGGCTGAGGGTCCCAAAAATGAACACTGTACCACAGCAACTGCTGCTGCCCTGGGGCCACTAGGGCCAGACTCATTCCCTTCTCACCCAGGTGAAAATTTTTTCTCACTGGCCTTTGTAGCTGTCTTTGGCATTTATGAGTTAAGGAATCTGGGAACTGTAGCTGCTGCCCAGAATTCTGCATTCCCTGAGGCCTGTTCCTGTCCTATCCCTGCCATGCAGCCAAAGCTGGGTTGCACTCCTCTCCATGCCCAGGGTGATAGACCTTTCCTGTCAGCCTTTCAAGCTGCCTTCAGCTAGAAATCTCTTTCATCTGTCATTTTGTGGCTTCTGCTGCTCTAGAATTTGTTTAGAGTCATTTTTACAGGTATCATGGGCTATGGGGAGAAACATCTACAGCTCCTTCCTTCTACTCCACCATCTTGGTTCCACCCCCTGGATATCCATATTCTTAATGATAGAACTTTGTGGTTGTTGTTGGGAGGGGAGGTGTAGAATTCAGAAGAATGAGAGGTATCTTAGAGGTAATTTAGTCTAACTCTTCATTTTGAAGTCACCCACAGAGTGACTTCCACAGGGTCATAGGATTAGTTAGTGGAAGCATGAGGATTTAAAACAAGCCAGAAGGGAAAATGGAGACCAAGTCCAGGTCCCTCATTTTATAGACAAGAATATTGAGTCATTTTCTATTGTGTTTAACTCCTCGTGGCCCTATTTGAGGTTCTCCTGGCAAACATACTAAATTGGTTTGCCATTTCCTTCTCCAACTCATTATTTTTACAGAAGAGGAAATTGATGCAAACAGGGTTAAGTGACTTGTCCAGGATCATACCACTGGTAAGTGTCTGAGCTAGAAATAAACTCATTAAGATGAATTTTCCTGACCTGGCACTCTATCCACTGATCTTTCTAGGGGCCCTACACAGAAAACCATACTGGAGTAGTGAAAGGTTGAGTGATTTTCCCAGATCCTAGTAATCAATGAATAATGAAGATGGGATGTAAATCTAGTTCATTTTGACTTCAGGCTACTTAATGCCTTCTCTACCATATAGTATGACCCCATATCCAGTCTTTTTTCTACTCAGCCACTCCACCTCTCACATAAAATCTTTTCCCTAAAAGGACCCCTAGAGATTCATTATCTCAAATTCTTTCATTTTACAGATTAATTTTGAGGACTTATTTTGCTCCTAGAGAAAAAGCAAAACAGTACTTTCTTCCTTCTGTCAGGAGAAACATAGAACATATAGGTATGGAATGACATAAATTATCGGGCATGGGTGATTTGTGGGTCAGTTTTGCCTTACAATTTTCTGTGGTACAAATGAATACCCACTGGGATAGTAAATAGTTTGTAAATTGATTCTGATGTGAAAACAAATTAGTTAATGATATTTGATGATGAATTCAAGAATCTATGGTCCACAATAGCAAAAGTTCTTACCAAAAGATACATGAGTGAATTAATGGCAGTTAGGACTAGCCACGTAGTCTGCTGCCTCCCACAACAGTTCTGTTCCCACAACATTGTTCTTCCTGTTTACAATACACAGTTGGAAAATGGAAACTTCTAATGTTTGGACATATTTCTTATATGCTTCTTACAGTTGCTATTACTTTAAAAAATAAATAAAGCTCTCCAGTTTGATTTGCTTAGGAAAACACAGAAGAAACCTCTAACTGTATTCATTTTTTTCAGAAGTAAAATACTCATCTTTACGCTTACATAAACCTATCAGATTTGTTAGGGGCAAATATAACTACATTTAGGTTGTGCAAAATCCTAGGAAAGCCATGAAAAGTAACCGTCCCCTAAGGGAAAGAAAAACTGGATGATATTGACTACTGCAAACATGTTTTATCAAAAGAATTCTTCTTTTGAAGTTTTCATATATTTATGATTTCCTGGTAGACCATCTAACTTCTCACACAATACATAATAAACTGGTTATAATTTTTTCTTAACTGAAATATCTTTTCTGTACTAAGTCCTTATGAATTCTTCTACAAAGAAATCTGAGTAGATTGAGAACAAAATTGAGTTTGTCAAAGCTGAGAACAAAAACAAACAAAAACCCCATGTTATCATAATATATATGATATATATGAATGGATTTCTAGAGTTAAAAAGCTCTTGTCATAGCAGAAAGAATATTACGTGGCTTATTTTTCAGTGAATGATTCATCGGAAAAGTAACTCATCATATTTCATGGATAAATTCCTTCAAGGTAATCACATGTAACTGTTTGGTAATTTTAAAAATGCACAGTAATTTCCATATATAATTTAGCATTGAAGATGCATCTTAATCATGGGATTGATATGATCTATTGATATGTCTATTTATTAGCTGTGAAATAATAGCTTAACCTGTGAATAGGGTATATTGAGGTTCCCTTTAGAATAAATGAAGACAGTGATATGTCGGATTTAAGGAACTTGCCTTGAGAGTTACACAGTGAAATAGAGTTTGCCACATGGTAACCCTTAACCATTGCCAACTCAGTGGAGTGGCTCCTTATTAGATCCCCAAGGCTCTCTTGACTTTCCCTGAGCCATGGTAATAATTTCTCCTCCCAAGTTCAGTGTTTTAAGAGAAGATTATATCAAAAAAGTGATATTTGGTTAATGGCTTAACAGGGTCTTTTCCAAATTGTTATGAGCCTAACCTATTTTTAATATTAATTTTCACTTTGTGATGTGCAATTGTCATAACTTTTTTTATGTCCAGTCATAAATGTTGCAGCAGGCGTGTGATTCAGCACCATTAAATAGCTTGTAATTTACCACTGATGAGGCTAAAATTGCTAGTTCTAAAATTGAACTGCTGTGAGGGCTTCCTGTAGTTCAGTGAATTACCACCTTGAAACCATCTTACGGCTGGCACAGGCTGTCTGGTCAGATCATGATAAATGTGTTGATTGCAGCTGTCCTGGCGACAGGCATGGTTGTGCCAGGCCACTAGCCCAGCATGACAGCAATTAACTGTTCTTTAGATTTTGAATGGAAAAGGTTAGGTTGTATTGGAGACATCCAAAAAAGTGTAATTGTGTAACGTGACTCAATTTTTAAAAATGCATTCATCTTTATTACTTAGTAGTGTAAGAGAAAGACTTGTGTTTATTGATTAGAATGGTCGCTGTGAGCTATTGACATCTCAGGGAAATTTTTCCTGAACTCCCTATAGGAAATGTAAGAAATTAAGCAACGAGTAAGAGATGATTTTTTGCATGATGACATAGGGAACAAGAAGAATAGAATCTATGAGTAAGGATCATAAAAATATGGTCTGTGATCTGGTGTCTTACAATATTAAGGTGCATACTCATATAATAAAAATTATTTATATTAAACAGAAATTAATGCTTCTCTTAAGATAGTTTATAAAATTTGGTATGAAATATTACAACTTGGTAAATGCTTGTTGTCAGGAAGATGTGGCTTTAAGACCGTTGCCTTTTCTTAAATACATACCAATTGGGTGGCCATGGAGAAGTCGGCAACTCTTTCAATGTCTGAGGTAGTTCTTTAATTCTATAATATGAAATACAGTTCAATCTTCTCAGTGAAGAGAGTTTCCACAAACCTTTTACAATCGACGTATTTAATTAGTTTAATAAATGTGATTTAACAAATCATGTGTCTGGATCTGGGGGGAGAAAACTCGAGGTGTAAAATAGAAGGGACTCCTTATCTATTTATCAAAAGAATAGATTAAGAACTTACAAATTATTTTTTGTTTATTTGTTTATTTTTGATGACAGGATCATGGTTTAGTACCACCTTTTGGTATGTGAATTATTGGTTGAAAAGATATAATTAAGTGTATAACTTTTAAAGGGTACTAATCTGTAAAAACTGGAATTAGACCTTTGAGCTCTAACATTTTATGACATTGACCAAAATTATCAGCAAGATCCTACTAAGCAGAGACTAGATGAGTATTTGGGTAACATAGGGCAAAGAGATGACTTCTAAGATGCTGTTCAATTCTAAAATCCTGTGATTCTATGAATTCAGGGAATAATAGCATTATATGTTCAGGGTGATGTGAGAAATCATTGAAACAAATCTCCTTGAAATATTTCTTAAGTATGGGGCTTAAGTGATACTTATACTCATATGGGCATTTGTACATCAACAAAACTGTCAACATGTGAAATATATCAAGTTCATCCTTAATTACCTTCCATAGTTAACAAATATGTTTATAATTGATGCATGTGACACCATGTTTACTTTATCTACCATTTTAGAACACAAAAAATTTTAATATCAAAGATGAACGAAAAATTAATTAGCAATCTACTATTTTGAAATGTTGGCTTAATGAACTAGGAACAGTAAAGTAATAGTGCTATAGTTTCAGAATCAAATAGAAAGTCATAACCAATATAAGTCATGAAGAAATTTAGGGTTAGGTTTATGTATCATAGAAGAGACAATTGTGTGAAGTCTTAGTTGTTACTGTTTCAAGTTCTGAAAGTAATTTTCTTTAGTTTATTCTATATGTTTCAATAAAAAAGCAGAGAGTTTCAAGTGACCTAATCCTAGTTGCTCCATATAGTTAAAGAGATTTTTTTCTTCCTGTTAGCTTTGCAAGAGTTTGCTTTCAATATTTGGATCCTTGGTTCAATTTGTACCACCTACTTCACTTCGCCATCCAAAAAAAATCCCTAAATTCATCAAAATTATTGAGAAATATAATGGTATCATTAGGTAACAAAAATATGATATCTTTAAAACTTTTTAAAGTAATTCATTCCTTCAGTATGCCATGGTCTGTGATTTCTTTGGTTTGGGTTACCCCATCACCAGTATAATGGCAGCCCCTCTATGCCTAAGTATAATGTTTTCCAAAGTCACTATAACTAAATATTTCATTATTATTGTGTTTATCAAAGTCAGGTTCATGATTAAATGGGCACTTTTGATAAGTCTTGAAGGAAAAAAAAGGATTACACACATACCAATGGTGTAGTGAAGTAACTTCTTTCATTCAGCATTGGTAAAATTATAAATTTGTAAAGTTCTTTTTGAGAACAGTTTGCTGTAAAAATTAGAAAAAATAATTAAACCTTTTGTCTCAGTTACATTGATGGTACTAAAGTGAGAGGGTTGGTTAAAACAAACTTTAAAAAAGAACTAATTGTGACTGTCCTCCAGAGCCATCTGGTTCAATGGCAAGACAGATCAGGATGACTGGAGATTTCTCCAGGGGATAGTGTGGCCTCTTTAAGAAAAGAATTTTCCCAGATCTCTGTTTGAAGTAAGAGTAATCTAGTGATTTAAGGTTATTTGAGAAATGAAGCAAAAGATAGTGGAGTAGAAAGCCACACATACACTAACTCTTATCCCACAGTCTGTAAAATACCTGTGAAGAAGAACTCTCAACAAATTCTAGAGCAGTAGAAGTCACAGAACAATGAAGTGGAGTAGATTTCTAGCCCAGAGTGACCTGAAAGACTGAAAGGAAAGATCTGTCCCACCAGATACAGAGCAGAACCCAGTCCAGCCTTCGCCACCAGACTCCAAGAGGAGCAGATCTGAGCAGGCTTCAAGAACAGAATCTCCAGCAGCAGCATAAATCCCTCAACCCACAGGCACCAAAGGTCAGTGAGAGGATCTTTTTGGCTGGCTGAGAAGATAGCAGGGTGTCCTCATAACTCAGGCCTCCTCAGATGGCAGCAGTGGAGGCAGCAGCAGACAGGGCTCCTAAAGCAGGCAGTAGCCTGTATCCATTGTTGAAGGTCTCATGGTAAAATCCAGGGAACTGAGCCCTGTGTGGCTGCCCTGACCCCACCTGAGCACTTGATCTTAATCTCACACTGCATAGCAGCCCTGCCTGCTTCTAAAGCCCCTGAGGCTTTGGAGCAGCTGATCTGAATCTCAGCCCCCAGTGCTGGCTTGGCAGCTCCTTGCTGGAGGCAAGGTAGTTGTGGAGAGGAAACTCAGAAGTCAAGTAACTGGCTGGGAAAATGCCCAAAAAAGGGAAAAAATGTAAGACCAGAGAAGATCACTTTCTTGGGGAACAGGTGTCTCCCCCCATCCTTTTGGATGAGGAAGAACAAGGCATACTGTCAGAGGAAATTAAGGCCTCTGACTCCAGAGCCTCCAAAGGGAACGTAAGTTGGACTCAAGCAAAAGAAGACCTTAAAAAACAAGTAAGCAGCTTAGTAAAGGAGAACCAAAAAATGCTGAGGAAAATAATAGTTTTAAAAAGAGGCTAACTCAATTAGAAAAAGAGGTCCAAAAAACACATGAGAAGAAGGAGGCTTTAAAAATCAGAATTAGCCAAATGAAGGAGAAGGTCCAAAAGCTCACTGAGCAAAATATTTCATTGAAAGAGAGAATTGAGTTCAGGGAAATGAATGACTATGAGTTAAACCAAGAAGTTAGTAAACAAAACCAAAAGTTTGAAAAAATAGAAGATAATGTGAAACATCTCTTTGGAAAAACAACTGACCTGGAAAAATAGATTCAGGAGAAATAATTTAAAAATTACAGGACTACCTGAAAGCCATGATCAAAAAAAGAGCCTAGATATCATCTTTCATGAAATTCAAGGAAAACTGCCCTGATATTCTAGAACCAAAGGGAAAAATGAATATTGAAAGAAGCCACCGATCACCCCCTGAAAAAGATCCAAAAAGAAAAACTCATAAGAATATTGTGGCCAAATTTCAGAGTTCCTAGATCAAGGAGAAAATACTACAAGCAGCTAGAAAGAAACAATCTGAGTATTGTAGAAATATAATCAGGATAACACAGAATCTAGCAGCTTCAACATTAAAGGATTGAAGGGCTTGGAATGGGATATTTCAGAGGTCAAAGGAACTGGGATTGAAACCAAGAATCACCTACCCAGTAAATCTGAATATGTTACTTCTAGGGAATAAATGGTCATTCAATGATATAGAAGACTTTCAATCATTCATGTTGAAAAGACCAGATCTGTATGGAAAATTTGACTTCCCAAGACAAAAATCAAGAGAAGCACAAAAAGGTAAACAGGAAAGAAAAATCATAAAAGACTCTTGAAAGCTGAACTCTTTACATTACTGTATGGAAAGAAAATATTTATAACTCTTGAATATTTTCTCAGTATTTGAGTAGGTGGAGAGATTGTATGTACACATATATAGATAGAGAGTACAGAGTGTGTTGAATCAAAAGAGATGATATCTACACACACACACACACACACACAAATAAAATAAAAATTAAGGGGTGAGGGAAAAAATACTGGGAAGAGAAAGGGAGAAATGGAACAGGGCAGGCTATAACTCATAAAAAGAGATAAGAAAAATCTTGTTCAATGGAGAAGAAAAGGGAAAAGGGGAGAGGGGAAAAATGAAACTACTCTCTCCACATGTGGCTGAAGGAAGGAATAACATGTTCACTAAATTTGATATGAAAATTTGTATCACACCACAGGAAAGTAGGGGAGGAGGCAACAAGTGGGGTGAGGGGAATGATAGAAAGGAGGGCAAGGTGGGAAGGGAGTTACTAGAAATAAACACTTTCAAGAAGGGACAAGGTCAATTGTGGGGGGAAAATAAGGAAGGATAGAGTAGGACAGAAGGCTATATAATTGGTATTACATAACATGATTATTATGGAATTCTTTTGCAAAACGACAGATATTTTTTCTGTACTGAATTGCTTGCCTTCTCAGTGGGGTTGGGGAGGGAGGGGGGAGGGAGGGAAGTTGAAATTCAAAGTATTAGAAATGAATGTTGAGAATTTTTATTGCATGTAATCGGGAAATAAGAAATACAGGGAATGGGGTATAGAAATTTATCTTGCCCTAAGAGAAAAAATAGAAGATAGGGATGAGAGAAGGTTGTGGTATGATAGAAGGGAGGGTATATTGAGGGAAGGAGTAATCAGAATGCAAAGTATTAGGAAGCAGGGGGAGGGGAGTGATGGGGAGAGAAATTGGACATGTTACAAAGTGAGGTAAAAGCAATTAGTATTAAAACAATTGACTGAATTAATTACTGAGAATAAATCAATGACATCTTTAATCTGGGGAAAAGAATTTTAGTCTAAATTTCATAAAGGAATGTAGCCTGAGGTAAAATTTGGCATTGATGGAAAAGTTAAGGTTTTAATGGGAAATTTGATTTTATGATTACTATTTAATCAGGAACTAGAACATGTATAGAGCATGAAAGCCACTTAAGACTTGCCTCAAAAGATGTTCCTTAGTCAAAGTGAAGTTATTATCATTTGAAACCTGGTTATTGGAACTTGCCATTTTTAGATGCTATGGGACTGTTCTTCTGAGTCTAACTCCAGGCATGGATAGCAAGAAAAGTGGTCTGCACCTCCAATCCATGATGCCGGTAAGCTAATGTGATGCTGGTATGAACTGTAAAAGGTGATCTCCTGGGAAGGGTGGGAGAGCAGCTGTTCAGCCTGGGTTGAGGTAGGATTCTCCTGACTCAATTTCCCCATTGACACCTGGCAGACTTTAAGCCTGCCTGAATGAAAGTGGACAATCTAATCCTGCCTGGAATTGACATGAAGTTGGGGAGATATTGTCCCTGCAACGTCCCTACTCTTGGTGGCAATTTCCTATGGTCAAAAAGTTTGTAAGTTTGTAAGCTTAATACCAGATCTATTAAATTAGAGATTACTGGTAGGGGAACATCTGAGATTAAGTCTAAAAATTAATATATTAGGCATAGGACTTTAAACTAACAACAATAAGTTAGGGTCCTTTAATTCTTAGTAATACTGTGGAGACAATTAGGTCAAGAGCTTGTGAAGTTAGCAACATAAATATTATTTGTGTCTCAGTTGGTTAATGTTTTTAAAAAAATTCTTTTGTGGTCCATATTGTAAATGCTTTATAAAGAATTATCACCTGACCAAAAGTTTGAATTGTTTTATCTGTTATAAACTGTGTTAAAAATAAAAAATAAAACTAAAAAAAATTTATATAGTAGCATTATATGTAATTCCAAAAAACAAAGGGAAGCAATCTAAATGGGTAATGGGTAAACATATCATGTTTCACTTATGTGATTACATACTACAAAACAATTAAGGTGGACACTATTGTGAGAAATAAGTGAAGTCTGGAGAAATCTTTCTGACATAATGCAAAAAACACCCCCAGAAACCCAAGAATGGAGAACACAGTATGATCTTAAAAATAGAACAAAATGAGAATATGTGCACTAAGACTTATGGAGGGATCAAAAAAGTGTCATATTTCATGTGCTGAAATTGATTAATTTAAATTTAAAGTTACTAGGAAAATATGTTTTGCTTATTCAAGTTCATAATGGGGGTTAAGAGGCTTGGAAGGGGAAGGTATGAGACCCCCCCACAAAGACCAGGGTACCAGGGGCATGGCATATGGAGAAGAATTCATTGTTGAAATCATGGTAAAGATTTATTACACTTTTCAGTGGGCAAGAGTTCTTAGGGAACCTGCAACCTTAAAGAGGTACAAGGAAAGTTTATATAGGATATTCTGTAGTATTACTTGTGCCAAGTCTGCTAACTAGGTGTTTTGGGATGATATTAGGGAGTGGTTGAGGAGTGGTCAGTTCTTAAAGGCACATGCACTTTTGGTATCTACTGTGCAGGTATTTTACCCAGAATTCATTGGGAAATAGCCCAAGGGAGGGCTACCTGTGGTTTTAGGCCTTAAGTGTCACTAAGTCAACAAACGGTCAGGGTTGGCTCAGAAAAACCAGGTTGCTCTCATCAATGTCTTGTTAGATAAGATAAATGTAAGGGATTATAGGTATGTCTAAGTCTGGGATACATATGATTGGTCAGTGGATAGTAAATGTCACTTTGACTCAGTCCACAGCCTGTTAAGCCAATACATAGCTGGTTCAAACTAATGAGTTCTATAGGTGCAGCTGGCTACTATAGTGGGAAGGTAGATAACAGTTTTTGCTAGGGCAGGCTGTGCCCTTGGGCTAGGAAGAAACTGCCTGACATAATATTTTAAGGCTAAGGAGAAATGTGATTTTTAAAGAGAAATGTGATGTTAGAATTGGGGCCTGAGCACATGCAACCAAATATTCCATCAGGGGGAATGGTCCAGCTGAGTGACACAGCTATCTTTCTTTCCTTTTTCTTCCTTTCCTTCCTTCTTTCTTTCTTTTTCTTCCTTTCTTTGTCTTTCTTTCTCCCTTTGTTCCTTCCTCCCTCATTCTCTTCTATTCTTTTCTCTCCTCTCTCCTCTCCTCTTGCTTTCCTCTCCTCCCCTCTCTTTTCCTCCTACTCTCCTTTCCTCTCTTCTTGTCTCCTCTCCTCCCCTCTTTCCTTTCCCTATCATACCCTTACAAGCAGGTTCTCTGTTCAAAATATCATTTTTGATCTCTGAAAGCTTTTTTCTTAAGGACCAAGCTTTAAACCCAAATCACTCTGGCTCTCTTTTATTGACCAGCAATAGGTTGCAGGTCAAGCCTAACTTGGTTATTGTTTAGACCTGATTGGCTCAGAGTGAATATATACAGCAATTATTTCTGTTTGGGACAGAAACTCTAAGGGCCTTCCATGCCCAGACTGATTTTTTCTTAGCTAGGTAAAGAGGCCATACTAGCTATGTGGTCATGGGCAAGTAATATTATCTTCCAGAGCCTGTTATCTCATCTTTAAAATGGAGGTAATATCTATTGTTAGTCGTTTTTCACTCATATCCAACTCTTCATGACCTTATGAGAAACCAGGAAGAAGAGGTCAGAAACTTGTGCTTAAGCTTGGTTAGCTGTTTGAGGGAAAGCCTATCAGAAAGGAGAACATGAGGTCACTTGGCCAGTGAATGATGTGGCTCAGAGTCCAAAATTTAGAACAGTATAAAGGATCTTGAATTGCTCTCAACAAATTGTAGTCTTCCTGTAACCTTACTTGGAAGTTACCTCTTTGTTCAGAGGGAATGAACATAGAATTACTAAAAGCTTTCCTGATTTCATATCAAATATTATTGTTTGCTTAAGGTGAGCATATTTCTCATAGTTGGGGACTTGTTGGGCTCATTTCTCAAAACCCCATTTGGGTTCTTTATTGCCAAGGATACTTGAGTGGCTTGCCTTTTCCTTCTGCAGCTCATTTTATAGATGAAAATCTGAGGCAAATAGGGTTAAATGACTTTCCCAGAGTCACATGACTCTAAGTGTCTGAGGCTATTTTTGAACTCTTGAAGATGAGTTTTCCTAACTCCAGGCCCAGAGCTCTATCCACTGTGCCACCTAACTCCCCCAAATATCTGTAGTACCAATTTTGTGTAGTTGTTATATGGATGTAATAAACAATATGAGAGAGAATGGAGAGCATGCACACTTTGCTAACCTCATACAAATGTCAGATAATTTTGCTAAAACAGAGTATATAGAAGAGGACAAGGGGTTATTCCAATATAAGAGAAAGGAAAGGTGAGCTGGAACCTAATTGTTGAGTGTAATTGCCAAAGTAATTAATTTGTATTTTATTCCTTGGCAATGCAAAGTTTTGGAAAGTTTTTGAAGATAGGAGAGGCATGTTTGCATCTTTGCAATGGAAAAAAAATGATTAGGATGCTAATTATTCTCTTAGGAAATCTTACTTACTTGGGAATATCAATGAGAGTCCAAGGTCTAATTCATGATCTTCCTTGTATTCAAAAGACCTAGAATTTCTTTTTTATATTTTCTATCATGTATTGCCCTGTCATAAATACATGACTTAATTGATGAAGGATACTGCCTCCCTGGTGAGGAATCCCAGCACCTGTTCTTACCACAAGCTGAGGCTTACAGCAGGAATACCTGAGCCCTTTGCAGGGAACAAGCTACATGCTGTGTAAGTGAATAGTCTATTTTTAATGATGATTCCTTAGACATGGAGTTTTTGTTTTAGATTATTCAGAGGGACTTGGAGTCAGACTGGAGTTTGAAAACATTCTGACACTTGCTATGTGACAGTATACAAGTTAGTTGCTAAACCTTGGTTTTGCCATTTTAAAACGAGAATAATGACAGCTATGGTACCTACTTCACAGAATTATTATGAGGCTTAATGAAAATAGGACAGTGCTTACTTACACAAGTAATTAAGTAATGATGTTAAACTCCAGGGATACGAAGAATAAATAAGACCCGATCAGTATCCTGACTTCAAGGTAATATACAAGTTATCGGGCTATGTTATCACTACTGATAAGCATAATCACTATTACAGTTTATCCAGGCTAGAGGAGATCAATTCCTCCTTCTGTCTGTTACTTACTTTTAAAAAAAAATTATTGAAAAACACAATTATATAAAATGTGGCAGAATCTCTTTGTCCAATTGGTATAAGATTAATATCTGCTTTGTAGACTAATAATGTTTTATTGGGCTCTTGATGGATAAAAATCATTTTGTTTCAGAGGGCATGGTTTGACCCTCATCATCTCTGTTATTTAATAAATATGTGCAATATATACAAATACCTGGACTGGTTTAATAGGGCTCTACTGTATATGGTTTATTTTGTGTAATAATAAAAATTAAGCCTATTATCACTTTTTAAAATATATGAATAGGGCTTAGAATGCTTTGGTTTATACTCTTTCAATTCTGATTCTAGGCAAGTTGTCTCATTTCTCTTTGGTGGAAGCTAGATGGTGCAGTGGGTAGCGCACCAGAGCAGGAGTCAGGAGGACCTGAGTTCAAATCTCACCTCAGACACTTGACACTCACTAGCTGTGTGACCTTGGGCAAGTTACTTACCCTCAGTCACCTCCAGTCATTCTGATGAAAATCTGGTCACTGGATACAGATGACTCTGGAGAAGTAATGCTGGTGACCTGCACAGCCCTCCCTCACTCAAAACAAAATCAAGTGCAAGTCATGTCATCATTTCTCTAATGGCATAGTCTCCTTCAGCAACGAAGGATGAACACATACATTTATCTTTATCTTACTTTCTTTTTCTGAAAAATAGATGCTCAAGTCAATCTAACCTAACAAATATTTATTTCTTCTCTTATTCATTTGTTTTACCACTTATTTATAGAAGGCATTAAGATAGATACTAAGGCTAAGATGAAAAAGACACAGGAGTTCACTCAAGGCCTTCAGATTGAATAGAAAGATAGGTCCTTAACACAAGTAACTACAGTAAAAGGCAGACTGTGATAAAGGGAAAAGAGAGATCCAAATAAAGAGTAAGGAGATATTTGTGAAAGAAGAGGAATATCCAGTAAGAGGAAATGGTCAGTAGTGTTTAAGGCTTCAGAGTGGCTATAGAGCATGAAAAATAAAAAGAGATCATTGAAAATTATTATAAGTCAGTCATAAATGACTTTCAAGAGAGAAATTTTAATGCAACTATTCCTTCCACATGACAGGGTTTAGGGGCAGAGCATCCCCATGATCTGGAAAATCTGTGTAAAATTTTTGGGCCTTCCTATGTACTAGAGAAAAAGTTTGAATTATTTTTTCTTTTATGGAATCTTTACAATATCTTATTGTACAATTTGGGTTGATAGTTTGCAATATTTTTATATAATTTATACATTTTTTAGTTTCTAATCTTTTTCTGTCATCTGTTACCTTTAGTTTGTCATCTTCAGTTTCTGCAAAGCTCAAAATTTCCATTTAATTTCTTATGTTGACCCATGATATATTAAAACTGCAGTAGGGAAAGCTGCAATATGGAAGGGATAACTGTAGAATGATAGGGAAAGAAAGCAGATTACAAAGTGTTGAGTCAGTGATGCAAAAGTGAAACTGGCAAGTAACTAGGAGATAATGGTTCTTTCTGTTTTTAAGATTAGATGGGATTATGTTTTTGAAAGTCTTAGTGTGACCACCTATTTTACTAGTATAGAAAGATACATTCATATCATCTTCCTATTTCCCATAACAAGATATTATGTATTTCTTCCATTTACCTTTAATTCCCAGAAGGATAAAATTTGAAAGATGAAAACTCTAATTAAGGGCAGTCGGAGATGTATTCAAGTTCCTAAACAGACTTATCTCTTCACGATTTTTATGTTAATCTTGTAACAGAAGTCTTTGGCAACTTGCTTTGAGGGATTCCTTAAACTTGGACACTTTTATTTTTAAATGAAATTACCAACTGTGTCATTCCACTCTTGCATTGGACACCTCCACTATTTCTAGTGTGATTTAGGAAATTTCCTGGTTTCCAGGCTAAACTCATTAGAGTTTAGCAGATCTGTGGTCTAATGTGGGTACTTTGTGAGTGTGACTCCCAATCTATCCCTGACTCCTTTTACTAGGTAACTGTTCTTTTACTCTCATAAATACTCCTTACTGGAGTATCTTTTTACAGTTTGTAGGTAACAGTGGAATGCCAGACTGTACATACCAAATACAAAAACATATTATTTTTATAATCAATTTGCTTATTATATGACCAGAAATAATAAATCTTAAATAAGTAGTCACCAAAATATTATACTAAATTCTTTTAAATATTTATGAATTGAATGGTCTTTGTTTTGGGGATTTTCTTATCACTTAAGTAATCAAGAAGTAATTGCCTACAGTATGTCAGGAAAAGCAACAAATGAAATAGCCCCTGCACTCACTGAGTGCATATTCATTATAACAACAGAGATATATGTCTATATATGCTTAAATGTGCATGTGTGTTAAGAATCAAACAGAGGAGCTTATTGCTTTTCTTTGAGGCATCAGGGAACCAGTGAGGTTTGTTGAGTAGGAAGAGAGACCCATGCTTTAAGAAAATCAATTTGGCAACTTTGTGAAGGTTGAATTAGAATGGGTAGTGAATTGAGGCCCAGAGATGAATTTGACGAAATTGTAAATAGACCATCCAGATCTGATGAGGGCATTATCTAGGGTGGTAGTTTTTTGAGTATATAGAAATGGGCATATTCAGAAGATTTTGTGAAGACAGAAATTATAATACTTGACTGTTAATTGGATATGTGGAGTAAGGGAGACTAGAAGTTGAGAAAGACACTGAAATTATAGACGTAGGTGACTGGAAGGATTTTCTTTAAAAAAGAGGAAGTCCTGCCCATATGTACAAAAATATTTATAGCAGCTCTTTTTTTTTATGATGGCCAAGAACTAGAAATAGAGGGAATTTCCATCAATTGGGGAATGGCTGAACAAGATGTGGTATATGAATGTAATGGAATACTATTGTACTATAAGAAACGATGCACAAGCAGACTTCAAAAAAACCTGGAAAGACTTATATGAACTGATGCTGAGTGAAGTTAAGCAGAGCTAGGAGAATTTTATACACAGCAACAGCCAGTGTGTGAGAACCACTTTTGATAGACTTAGCCCTTCACAGCAATGCAAGGAATTAAAACATTTCCAAAGGACACATGATGCAAAATGCCATCCATATCCAGAGAAAGATCTGTGGAGTCAGAACATAGAATGAAGTGGACTATATTCTCCTTTCTTATGTTTTGTTTTTCTCATGGTTTTTCCCGTTCATTTTAATTCTTCTATGCAACATGACTAATGTGAAAATATGTTTAATAGGAATGCATGCATAGAACTCATGTAAGATTTCATGCCATCTTGGGGGGGATGTTTGAGAAAATCTGGAATTTAGCAACGTGATTGTTGAAAACCAAAAACAAATAAATTAATAAATCTGGAAGAATAAAAAGAGGAAGTCCTTGAAAAAAGTGGGTTATGGGGAAAAGATAATCAGTTCTGTGTTTGATATGTTGAGTTTGATATGCCTATACAATATCCATTTCAAAATTTCTGAAATCTTGAATTAAAATTAGTTGGGGATGCAAGATGGGAGAAAGTCTGGGAATCATCAGCATGGAGATGAAAATTGAACAGAGAAGAGCTAGTCAAATTGTGAAATTAAAGGGTAGGCAAACTAAAGAGAAGGGGGGCCAGGACACCATGAGGGGCTCTCCATGGTTAGTAGCCATGTCATGGATGACCTAGCACAACAGAATGAAGAAGAAAAAGAACTAAGAAAATACCTTGTCACAAAAATCCAGAAAGCAGTGATCATCAGTGTCAAATGCTTCAAAGAAGTCAAGAATGATGAGGATTGTGAAAATGCCTTTAAGTCTGGCCCAAGAAAGTATTGCTTAGTTTGGAGAGAGAAGCCGCAACAGAAGCCAACTATACAGGGTTTAGAAGGGAGAGGAGGGAAACTACAGGTATTATGGATAGCTTTTTCAAGGAATTTGGGCAAGAAAGGAAAGAGAAATATAAGACAATAGCTTGAGGGAATGGTGAGGACAAGTGAGTGTTTTTCAGTTTGAAAAAAATCCTAACCCTAAAATACAGAGGTACCAGGTTTCACCTGTCTGAAGGACAGGAAGTATTTGTCAGAGCTCAAAATACCATGATTTGCAAAATTCATTGTACAGTTCTTAGGACCAGAAAGCTCTGATTACCCAAGTGGTACTATACTACCCATGCTTCTCATCTCTAAATGCTGACACTTTGCCTTTTTAGCATTTTAATAGCTATTCAGAATGCTACAGATATTTATAGCCTGGCATCTCAGTATTCCTATCTTTTTCCACAAGGATTCATCTACTGGGTTAGCAAATTGCTTTATGGTATAGGAAAGGTCATTGGATTCCTAAAGAGTTTCCTAAACATGCAAATCCTGGACCTTGAACTACAGGTGGTATTGCTGAGAGGTGAGATGTACATAACCTCAGGGTGATAGTGTGCTAAACACTATCATAAACACAAAGTAAACTTATGCGATATCTGGAACACAGGTCTCAAAAGATGAAGGTAAATTCCCTTGATTCCTTTTAATATGTTCTGAATTTATTAATTAATATATCCATCTCATGTTGGAGATAGATCTCACGAAAGAAAATACACACTTCTAGAGGTCATGGTGCTTTTTTGGAACTCAAGAAAGAATACTTCTGTGGATTCATCGTAAAAAGGAATCAGTTCTCATAAAATAACAGTAGGAAAACAGAAAATAAAGGATAAGAAAATGTTTGACAACTCCAGTTAACATTTGAAAGATTGCTTGAATGGGATTTGCATATTGCAATTGTTATATCATTTCAGTTCTGTGAGACTCATTGTGACCCCATGTGGGGCTTTCTGGGCAGAGATAGTAGAGTGGTTTGTCATTTCCTTCTCCAGTTCATTTTATAGGTGAGGAAACTGAGGCAAACTGGATCAAGTGACCTGTCCAGGATCACATAGCTAGTAAGTGTGTGAAACTAGATTTGAATTTCCTGCTATGTGGATTTTGCTCTAAAGAGCTTTTACTCACATCTTTGCAACTCCCCTGGCTCACTTTTGAAAAGAAGAGTGATCTATTCCAGGGTCCGCCAGAGAGACGATTCATTTGGTTCTGTGTATTGAGCAGATACTACATCACCTTCAGCTTTCTGCCTTGTTGAACAAAACCAAACAAAGACAACACAGAAACAGAAAATATGTTGATCCCTCTAGAATTCATCAGATTATAAATACAACAGTCTGTCTCATAGCCAGTTTTAGGAAAAATAAATCTCTGTCTGTTCTCTGCGTTGCTATCAAACACAAACCTAATCACTGAAGACACTGCAGAGAAATAGAACAGTTCACTCCTACTTTGATTGGAAAGACCCTGCTTACCACGGCATTGACATTTAGGAAATCAAAAATATCATTGGGATATTTGTATCTCATCATTATCACTAAACTGAATCACAGGGAAAATCTGAAGAGAAAAAAAAAGATAAAATCATGGAGATGAAAGTACAGTCAGTGTAACAAGCTCCTTTGAACATAATGCAGAAACACTACTTTGTTGATAGCCCATATTTGCTGTAACTTTTATTTTATCATTCTTTTCTTCTGTTCTTCCCTTCCTTAAGAATTTCTATTCACCTCTATAGACAGCATGTGAATAATGAATGTTTTTCCTGTTTTCCCTTTGCTTGAAATAAAGACCTATTATGCACAAGATCTTGTAAGGAATTTAAAATATTACTTAATACAATTCAGAGTCCTTTTGGGAAAAGTTTGGATTTAATTAATTTAATATATGTAGTTAACGCACCATTTCCAAGTTTGATGGTCTTTGCTATCATTCAATGCAAGAACTGAGACTAGATGTGCATAGTCTATCATGTCATTGCATCTAAGGTGGTGCAGTGAATAGAGGCTGGAGCTGGAATTTGGACGTTTGAATTCATCCTCAGATACTTGTTAGCTGTGTGACCCTGGGCAAGTCACTTAATTTCCTTCTGTCTCAATTTCCTGAACTGTAAATTAGGGATAGTATCAACACCTACCTTGCAAACTTGTCATGAGGATTCAAGGAGATAATGTCTGTAATGTACTTAGCACATAGATGGTGCTTAGTAAATGAGAGATTTCTTAAAATATTCTTTAAATACTTACTATTGATATATCATTGTATCGTGTTGCCATGATCCTCCGTCTTTATCTTTTGCCCCTCCTTTCTCATATTTGCTAATTGTCCCAACTGACCTTTTGATTTATTTTATCATAGAAAGACAGCAGAGGAGTGGATAATTATGTTGAATTTGCAGTCAACTAAACCTCGTTCTAATCTTGATTCCAAATTGATTCTTCAACCTTGACTTATCAGCCATTTAAAGAGAAGCAAGTCACTTAGTCCCTCTAAGTCTCAGGCAACTCATTAAGACCCTAAATTATAGACTTGTCCTAATCTATGACTATTGTTAGTGAAGAGTTCCTCACACTGAAAGTTACCCCCACTAAAAATACTATGGGAAATTCAACATATTAACTCTTTTACTATGCATTGTTCTTAAAACCAAATTATAGCCAATATATTTTAATATCTCCAATATACTTTAATAATCTTTTTGGGAGATGTGATGATATTTTGGAAGAAAGATAGTAAAGTAAGGTTTGCTTTAGAGTCAATAAGGGCTGGGTTCTGTGGCTTCTGACTTCTGTGAGATGTCTTAAAAGTTTTAATGCAATTTAAAAATTTGATAACTTTAAACTACACCAAAACTTTTGGGACACCCCATATTGGTGGTGTGATAATAGGTAAGTCACTTAATTTCTATATATCCCCAGTCCATTCTCTAAGACTACAAATTACAGATAAGTTTTCCAAACTGCATCAGTGGAGGTAGTTTTCACACAGAGAATTCCATACACCGATAAAATCATAGGATTAAAACAAAAGAAAATTGTTCAGAACTTAAGTACTTTAAAAGTACAAAGTCAGAAAAAAATAGCTCCTGGAATCATTTGCTCCTCCACAGTTATATTCTCTTTAACACCCTTTGGGGTTATTATTTAAAGACATGTCTTTCTTCCTATCTTCTGATCATTTAGTATAGCTAAACAAGCAAAGGTTCTCCTTTGTCTTGGAGTTGTGGTATTTTCTCTACCTTCTGTATATTTCCTAGGACTGAATGCAAAAGAAATAAACAGAGTTCTGGAATTAAATTCAGTTCAACAAACACTAGTCCCTTTCTGTGAACCAGGAACTCTACTAGAGGTTAAGAAAACAAATGAGAAAAATTTTTATACTCTAATGAAACATTTCAAAGAATTTGGAGCAGAAAGATGCCCCTCCATTTTATAGATGACAGAGTTGAAGCTCACTGAGTTAAAAGATTGGCCAGACTTCACAAGAGCAGTAAATAGTAGAACTAAGATTTAAATTCAGATTGCCTGACTCCAAATCCAGTTCTTCTTTACTATTACCATACCTGGCAAACTAATTCTGTGGATAATGTCATTGAAATTAAAACCATAGTGTTGTTTATCAGTCACTTCAGTCATGTCCCATTCTTCATGACCCCATTTGGGGTTTCTTTGGCAACGACTCTGGAGTGGTTCACCATTTCCTTCTCCAGTTCATCTTACAGACCAGGAAATTGAAGAAAAAAAGGGTTAAGTCACACAACTAGTAAATATCTGAGACCAGATTTGAACTAAGGAAGATGAATCTTTACTTCATGCCCTATTTTCTATCCACTGTGCCACTTAGTTGCCCCATTAAAAAAATTAGCATCCTTTCCACTAAAGGGAAGAGTCTATCTTCTGCCTCTAGCCCCTTGAAATTTTTGTATGCCACAGAGATCAGCTTGTCAAAATTCAAAGTTGTCCTTCATCAGTGAGTAAGTTTTTAGAAACTGCTTAATTTATCTGTTAGCAGGTTTTGGTGATAGACCGCTTTAACTTTGCAAATTACAGCACTTAGATTGCAAGCTGGACTGTTACATATTTCCAGCTCTTCACTGAATCCCTAGAGAGGATGGGAATGAGGCTATTCAGAGTATGATATAAAGTGACCACTCAAAAAATGTCTCCATGCAATCATCCCAAGTATTACTTATATAACAATGATTGACTCCTCTAAGAGCTGAAGAACTTAAAGATGATCTTTTTGGTATTTTTTTTTAAAACAAATTTTTAACATCAGACAAAGAACTTGCATTTTATGCATTTCTTTTAAAATGTTAGATTAAAAGAATGTAGAGAGCTACAGTTTCTAACAGTGTAAAAAAAGTTGTGGTGTCATGGGGAAGAGGTCAGATATGGAGTACCAAGATTGCTTGGTTAGAAATCAAAAGACCATTTCTTAATATAATATTCCTTGATATATTCCTGGTGAGTTAATCTCACCAGGCCTGTTTCCCCTAATAAGGGGAAAATTATTCCTGTACTCATGAAGTTGTTGTAAAGATCTAAGGAGATCATATAAAAGTCCTTAGAAAAATCTGTTTCAATTTTATTAATGGAATGTATTATCAGGCAGCTAGTTGGCATAGTGAATAGAATTCTGGTCAGATATTTTCTAGGTGCATGACCCTAGGCAAGTCACTTAACCCCTATTTGTTTCCATTTCCTCATCTGTTTAACAAAATAAAAGGTTGGAGAAGGAAAAGGCAAAGCATTCCAGTTTCATTGCCATGAAAACCCCAAATGGGGTCACAAAAAGTCAGACACAACTAAAAACAACTGAGCAACAAAAATGTGATGTATTAGAGTCTACTTTTTAATTTGGAAGGGTTATTTATTATTTATTTCTGCTTTACTGTTTCAAGAATTACAAACTTATCCACCCTCAAGAATTTTTTTTCTGATGTTACTACCATCATAAAATAATAATAGCTAATTTTATTATAGTGCATTCTATGTGCCTGGCAATGTGCTAAGTGCTTTACAATTAGTATTTCATTTGGCACAATCTTGGGAAGTAAGTGAAGTTATTATTCACTGAGGAAACTGAGGTGAACAATTTAAGAGGCTTGCCCAGGGTCACCTGACTAGTACGTATCTGGGACTGGATTTGAATTCAAGTCTTCCTGACTACACCACCCAACTGAAAACTGTGGTTCATTGTAAACAATGGCTTTTTTTTCAGGAGGCTTTCTTCGAAGTTCATTTTAATTCAAAAGACATTTATTAAGTAGCTACTACGGTCTTGGCACAATATAGAAATTTTCAGATAACAGAATTGAAGAAAAAAAGGTGAGAAAAATGCTTCCTCATCCCTAAAAATGGGAATAATGTCACCTACCTCTCAGACTTGTGGAGATGAAATGAGATAATATTTTTTAAACACTTTTCAAATCTTAAAGTACTGTATAAATTCTTTTATCAGTATCATTCTTATCATTTTTTGTCATCACCACCATCATCATCATCATCACCATTATTGTTTGGGACCAATGGGATAGAAATGAAAAGCTTCAAGGAGTCTCCATTCTATTGGAGCAGAATGGAAGTGACTTGCCTGAGATAAATTAACATTGGACAAAATGCTTCCAAAAGGCGTTTTTTGATTTTGTTTTGCTTTGTTGCAAAGGACATAGTGGATAGCAAGCTGGCCTCAAAACCAGAAAAATCTAAATTTAAGTCCTGCCTCTGAAATAGACTTTGTGACCCTTGCCAGGCTGTTTCACATTTCAGTGCTTTATGCTAAGATTGTAGTTTGTATAGAAGGTGGCAACTCTATGATATAAGAGTTTCATCCTTCAGAATTTCCTTTTATCAATGGGATCTCAGGTAAATTCTCTCTATTATTAACCACAGAGTAAAGAGCTTCAGTGCACCCTAACCAAAATCTAATAATTAGACCTTTCTCAGGGATATGTGGCTAGGAAAGAAGACAACTGGGAAAAGAGCAAAGAGAATGAGTCTAAAAATCATTTTGCAGAATCTTTTGGCACTTGACATTGTTTTAGGCACTGATTATCGGTGATTATATACCTAATTTTAGCTGTTTTCATAATCTAATTGGAAAGTACTTTGGAATCATGTCATAAAAGAGCATGCAACTCTGTACTGAACTGTATCTAAAAATAGAGATGGTCATTTTAGAAGGTACATGCAGAGTGAGAAAAATGCACACAAAGGGAAAGAAGAAAGTCGAATGGTGATAACAGATCCCCACACCTCCACCTACTCTATAGCAAAAAAATATTTTGTAGATATACCATGTACAGCCTATGCTCTGTGGTAGGTAATAGCCACAGTTTGATAAGTAGTAGATACATTTCTCTAGTAGAGTATATTTTAAGCACATTTAGATATCATTTGTCTTAAGTACACTTTTTTCCCTGAAAATTGCTAAGTCATTTGAGAGCCAGATTATGCACAGAATTTTATAGTTGGGAGGGAGCTTTGATGTCATCCAATTCTATATCCAATTTCCAGAGCTGCGACTCTTTCTACAATATGCCTGGAAAGATAGTCATTCACCTTCTTTTGCTTAAATATTCCCAGTGGAAGAAAGAAAATGAAAATGTCAGGCACTTAATAAGCATTTATTACATACCCACCATGTGCCAGGTACTGGTGATTTAAAAATATTGCAATACCCTAAAATGTCATTGATGTCAAAAGACTGCATAGACCCATGATAGGATCTTATTCGTTTCTTTATAAAAGTTTGATTGCAATAAAGAATTCAGTTAGAGAGTATGTAATGAACTTTGCTATATGAGAGTGGAAATACTTTCCTGAAGGCGTCTTGGATATCTGAGTCAATGTTTTAGCCCATGCTACATAAATGAGGTTTGTTGTTTTGGTTTTTTTGTATTTTGTGATAATGGTTTACAGTCAGAAAATGAGTTTTACTTGCAATTACAGAAAATGTCTACTATTTTGTGTGGTTACTATGTTAAAAATAATAATGTGATTTCAAATTTGGTGGAAAATAGTATAAATTTGAATGAATTGTGTACATTTTACAAATGTGACTAATTATGGTTCCATTTTTATAAAAGGCAGTGTATAGGAGAGAATTTGAGATAGCCTATACTTAACTTCCTCATCACCCGTTTACATCTCCCTTAGAATATTCAGTCCCTTGTACTCTACCATTTACTGAAACTTATCTCAGAGGTTACCATTCCTTGACTAATCCTAAACTTCATGTCCTTTGCTTACTCCCATTTTCCTTGTTCTCTCTGCAGTCTTTATCCCTGATGATCACCGTATCTTCCTTGATATTCTACCCTTCCTTGGCTTTTATACTTCTCACTTCTGATTCTCTTTCTGCCTTTCTGATTGCCCCTTCCCAGTCCTTTTTCCTGAATAATCCATCACTGACCCCCTAAGTGAAGGTGTTCCCTAAGTATCTGTCTTAAGCTGCAATTTTTCACTTTTTATGCGTTCAGTTGTCATAGATAGGTAAACATATATAGATACGTATGCGTGTATATATGTTTATATACACATATTTATTTATGTATATTTGTATGTGCACATGATTACTAAATCTGCATACTCAGTCCTACTTCCTTCTTGAATTCTCAGCTCCATCCTCGGTCATCAATGATGACCTATCTACCAGGATCTTTACCTGAATGTCTTATTCATATCTCAGACTCAACACGTTCAAAGGTGGACTTATCTTCCCCACCAATCCTTTCCTCCCCCAAACAAACCCATTTCCATTGAAGGTACAATCATCCTTTCAGGAATCTGAGGATATATATTAACTTCAAAGTCAACATGTTTTTTTTTCTTTCCTTATATCCATTTAGTTGTCAGTTTCTTTCAATTTTACCTCCCCAACCTTCCTAGCATCTCTCTTCTCTGTTCATATGAGCAGTACCACAGTTTAGACCCTCATCACCTTCAGGATTATTATAGTAACCATTGTGTTCACCTTTTTCCATTCTCTCCCCTCACCAAACCATCCCCCATACAATTATCACAACAATTTTCCCAAGATGCAGGTCTGACCCCATCACTAATCTGTTCAAGAACCTCTAAGGAGTCTGGCACATCAAGATCTCAATCCAAATCCACAATCTCAATCCAAACTACTTTCCAGCCTTATTTTATGTTACTACTCTTTATGCATTCTATGTTCCAGCCAAACTGAACTTAATGAATCTGACATTCCATTTCTAGCCTCCATATATATACCCAGAGTCCATGCTTTGAATACACTCCCTTCTCATTTGTCTTTTAAAATCCATCTTCACTTCAGGTATCACTTTATAATCATGACTTCCCTTATCTTCTCAAGCCTTATTGTTCTTTCTTCCCTCAGAATCCCTTATTTTTATTTTGCTGCAAACATATTGTATCACCTGGTGCAATGTAGTCTATCCTTGAGGTGAGGAATTAGTTCATTTATTTTGTTTTTTAAACCCCAGTACATATTTTTTTGGAGGGAGGGAAGTATGCTGCCCTGATTCATGATTTCTTTAGTGGAGGGAATTCCCACTGTAGATTCTCCCTCCCTCTCCAGTGCCTAGGGCTCTGATAGTAAAATGACTTGACCATAGTCACTAGGCCATTATGTATTAGAGGTATGACCTCTGCCCTGGTAGTTCTAATCCTGAGGCCATTTCTTCATGTATTGCCTTGTATATTTCACCTTAATATTGCTTACATATTATACCCGGGCACTGAAGTTTTTTTTTTAATTTACATTTATTTATTTAAGTTTTCAATAATCATTTCCACAAAATTTTGGGTTCCAAATTTTCTCCCCATTTCTCCCCTCCCCCATCACAAAACATCAATCATTCTAATTTCCCCTATCACCAATCTGCCCTCCCTTCTAACATTCCTCCCTTCCCTTATCCCCATCTTCTCTTTTGTCCTGTAGGGCCAGATAATTTTCTATACCCCATTACCTGTATTTCTCATTTCCTAGTTGCATGCAAGAACAATACTCAACAGTTGTTCCTAAAACTTTGAGTTCCAACTTCTCTTCCTCTCTCTCTCCCCACCCATCCCTTTTGGGAAGGCAAGCAATTCAACATAGGCCATATCTGTGTAGTTTTGCAAATGACTTCCATAATAGTCATGTTGTGTAAGATTAACTGTATTTCCCTCCATCCTATCCTGCCCCCCATTTCTTCTGCTCTCTCTTTTGACACCGTCCCTCCACAAGAGTGCTGTCTTTTAATTGCTCTCTCCTCCCATTGACCTCCCTTCCATCATCCTCCCCACCTTGCTTATCCCCTTCTCCCCACTTTCCTGTACTGTAAGATAGATTTTCATACCAAAATGAGTGTGCATTTTATTCCTTCCTTTAGTCGAATGTGATGAGAGTAAACTTCATGTTTCTTGTTTTTTTCTCAGCTCTCCTCTTTTTCTCTCCACTAAAAAGTCTCCTGCTTGCCTCTTCTATGAGAGATAATTTACCCCATTCCATTTCACCCTCTCTCCTCCCAATACATTTCTCTCTCACCGTTTACCTTGATTTCTTTTAAGATATCCCATCCTATTCAATTCACTCTGTGCTCTCTGCCTCTGTTTGTGCGTGCATGTGTGCGCATGCAAGTACGTGTGTGTATGAGTGTATGTACCCAGATACTGAAAAGTTTCAACAGTTACAAATATTGTCTTTCCATGTAGGAATGTAAACAGTTCAACTTTGGCAAGTCCCTTATGACTTCTCTTTGCTGTTTACTTTTTCATGCTTCTTCTCATTCTTGTGTTTGAAAGTCAAATTTTCTTTTCAGCTCTGGTCTTTTCATCAAGAATGCTTGAAAGTCCTCAATTTCATTGAAGGACCATATTTTCCCCTGAGGTATTATACTCAGTTTTGCTGGGTAGGTGATTCTTGGTTTTAGACCTAGTTCCTTTGACTTCTGGAATA
>CM053771.1:316893672-316935849 GCA_028658325.1 Potorous gilbertii | reverse complement strand
TCTTTTTGGATCTCTTTCAGGTGGTGATCGGTGGATTCCTTGAATACTTATTTGCCCTCCGGTTCTAGAATATCAGGGCAGTTTTCCTTGATAATTTCATGAAGGATGATGTCTAGGCTCTTTTTTTGATCATGCCTTTCAGGTAGTCCCATAATTTTTAATTTGTCTCTCCTGGATCTATTTTCCAGGTCAGATGTTTTTCCAATGAGATATTTCACATTTTTTTCATTCTTTTGGTTTTGTTTTGTGATTTCTTGCTTTCTCATAAAGTCTTCAGCCTTCATCTGTTCCATTCTCCTTTTCAAAGAACTATTTTCTTCAGTGAGCTTTTGGACCTCCCTTTTCATTTGGCTAATTCTGCTTTTTAAAGCATTCTTCTCCACATTGACTTTTTGAACCTCTTTTGCCAATTGAGTTAGCCTATTTTTAAAAGTGTTATTTTCTTCAGCATTTTTTGGGATCTCCTTTAGAAGACCCCCAAAATTGACCCGCTTTTCAAGCTTTTTCTTGCATATCTCTCATTTCTCTTCCCAATTTTTCCTCCATCTCTCTTATTTGATTTTCAAAATCCCTTTTGAGCTCTTCCATGGCCTGAGACCATTGAATATTTGTTTTGGATGTTTGGAATGCAGAAGCCTTGACTTTTATGTCTTGCCCTGATGGTAAGCATTGTTCTTCCTCATCCAAAAGGATGGGAGAAGATATCTGTTAACCAAGAAAGTAACCTTCCATAGTCTTATTTTTTTCCCTTTTTTGGGCATTTTCCCAACTAATTACTTGACTTTTGGGTCTTTTGTCAAGAGTAAGGTATACTCTGGGAATCTGTATGATATCAGTTCCTCCAAAGTGGCATAATCAAGAATGTACACTGGTCTGGGAGCAGAAAGAGAATTTTGTGCCCAGAATCTTAGCAGTTTCCTCTCCATAGCCACCTGGCTGCCAGTTCCACCAAGCCAGAACTGGGGGGCTGGGATGCAGTCAAGCTATAGGGACAAGGCCACCATTCAATGCAAGACAAAGAGCAGCTCCCTCAGGGCCTCTACACAGGGCCGAGGTAATAATTAGCTCATTAGTGCCCCCAGGGGTTTTTACAATCCAACAATGGATGCAGGCTGTTGTAGGGGCTGCTGTGGAAACTGCCTCTGCCCACTTGATGTGGCCTCTTTGACTACTGCCTGCTGCTGGAGCTATAGGAAGGCTCTTCTCCCTTCCTGGCCAGCTGAAAAAAACCCTGTTACTGACTTTTGGGGCCTGTGGGTTGAAGGATCTCTGAACCTGCTGCTACTGAAACTGGGAATTCTGTGACTGGAGATTCCACCCTGAGGGCTGTTTGTGAGACCCACAGTGTGGTGTGGCCAAGGCTGGACTGGGTTCTGCTCTGCATCCTGTGCAACAGACATTTCCCATGGGCCTTTCAGGTCACCCTAGGCTGAAAATCTCCTTCATTCTGTTGTTCTCCACTTCTATTGCTCCAGAGTTTGTTGAGAGTCCCTCTCTACAGGTATTTTATGGGCTGTGTGGGGAGAGCCTGCATATATGTGTCTTTCTACTCTGCCATTTTGGCTCCACCCCCCCTTAAGTTTTTGTTGAATGAAATATATTGGAATTAATATAGTGTTTCAGATGTTATCATTGAGAAGCAGTCAAGTCAATGAAAAGAATATTGAATTTACTGAGAAATGGAAGGCATCCAAACTTAGCATTCTTATGTTCTGTTGAAGGATATTTTATGATGAATTGTGCAAGAAAGGGAGAGATGATTTATGATAGATAATGACTGGTATTTGTGTCAATATCCCTGGTCCCCAAGCTGCTATGACATTTCTGTGACAATGGGCAATTTCTTCGGTGCATGGACCTATTCGACCCAGATATTTGGGGGAATCTTTAAAATATATTAAAACAGAATCTATAAGGGATTGTTATCTGGGTTTCCATTACTCAAAAGAAATATTAAAAGTCTTATGATTTCACTTACTCTGCTTTGAGAAAAGCTAAAAAAAATTTCTTCTTTGAGGAATATGGCAAAATACTGTCTTCACTTCAAGTGTTGGGGGATTAACATAAATGATATTTCCTATAATACTGATGGGAGCTGTAGTTATGAATATTATTCTGAACTTAAGCCTTTTGACTGATACATTCTGTAAAGTCTAGGAGGATTTAAGAAGGGGGAAAAACAGGTAAACAGAATTCTTTCTCAGAGGGAAAATACCAAATGCATTTTCCAGTATTGCTCTTGTTCTCCTTAGAAATAACTTTAATGAGTATCTTAAAATTCTCAAGGCTCAAGCTTTCCTTCTATATGATGAAGATAATTAACTGTCTTTCAAATAACTTATTTGAAAATAATATTTAGAGTCTTTATCTACCAAACTCAGCTGAGATTGTCACCTTTTCTTTTTGCCTTTCATCTATCTTAAATGTTCTTTTCCTTGATCTGTTCTGCCCTTCTTATCCTTGGGAACTGTCAAAACACATCATTATCCTCCAAACAAGGATAGTTATTTATCAGGCAGGAGACAATATTTGTGAGCACCCACTGTGTGTATGCGGAGCATGGAAGAAACATTGAAATAGAACAAAGATAGAAAAAATACAAAGATAGGTCTTAGTATTAAAGAAATTACAATCCAATATAGAAGCCAGAACACCACCACCACCACACACACATGCACACACACACACACATTCACACTCACAATTAGTTAAGAACATGTCAAACCAATATGTAAAAGGTCAATATGGTACAAATTCAAGAAACATATCTGTATGTATATGTACATATGCATGTACAGCACACACACATATATATTACATACATATACGTATATATTATACACATATATTATATATTACATACATGTGTATATTATATATTACATACACACATATATATGTGCATGTGTGTGTCTATTCATAGATTTTAAGCTCATAGAGATCAGGAAGGATACTACATCCAACCACTCATCGTGAAGGAAACTGAAACAGGGACGTTAAACAATTTTCTCAAGGTCATGTAGACAATAGATAGATTTGAGGTAGCATTTCAACCCAAGTCTCACTGACTACATGATTAGCACTGTACCACCTACCTGCAGACAATGTATGGTTCTGGGTATCTAAATAGAGACACAAATCAGACCTTACTTTGAAGAAGTTGACAATTTCAAGGCAGAAAGGATTTCCACTCAGATACCTGTGGCATAAGATCAGTATAAATGACACTTCTAGACAAAGTAATGAGAAATGTTTGAACAGTTTATTATATTTATAGCAACCTATAAAAAATACATAGCCAGACCTGGGTTGGAACTGAGTCAGATTTAAATTGATCCATTGAGAATGGAGGATTCCACTCTCAAACAATTATTCCAGTCTCTCAGCACAAGACAAATTAGTTATTATGAACATATGGGCAATTTGTCCACTCTGCTAATTCTGCATTTACAATATATCAGTCAGTGTGAACAGGGGGGTGCTTCCTTGAGTACTGAATAGTGTGTGTGTATGTGTGTGTGTGTGTGTGTGTGTGTGATACAGAGAGACATAGAAATACACAGATTTGAATTCTAATTAACTCCATCCACAATTTATTCAATATCTTCTATGCACCAAGCATTATGCATTGTATAATCAAGTTGTAAGAACAAAAAATTTTAAATACTCCTTGCCCTCAAAGACATCACATTCTGTTAGGGGTATGGCATGTAAACAGACAAAGAAATACAAAATACTCAGAAGGAGCGTTAATGCCTAGGGGAATCAAGAATGACTTCCAGTAAGAAAACCTGAATTTTGAAGAAAGCTGAAGAATCATAGAGGTAGAGAAGAGGAGGAATGCATTCCAGGCATTGGAAAAAGATAGCCTGTGGAAAAATGATGAAATGGGAGAAGAAATGCCAACTTTTAGAAAGGGAAGAGTCCACTTTAGACACTCATAGAGTTCAAGAAAGAAAATTATGTGAAATAAGTCATGTAGAATATATTTGTGATAGATTATGAAGTACTAAAGACTGAAATGTTTGTGTATTTTATCTTGGAGGCCACCAACAGCCATTGAAAATATTTGAGCAGAGAAGCAACATATTCATACTTTCAAAACTCAGATGAAACTATTGGAAAAATCAGTGAGCAGACAGACACATTTCTAGCAGCTTTCCTAGACTGATCATTGCAGTACTCTGAAGAAAACAACATCCACAAATACACAGTGGAGTTGCTTCAAAGGAGCTTTAGGTCTAATCACTTGTTTTTTTCTCATATAATGTGACCAGATATGCAAACTGACTTGTTAGTAAAACTTCCAATTTGATTCTATTACAGTGCAAGATTATATTTACTTTCAAGCCCACCAGCAAGCTTAGAAAATGAGTCTCAAAAAAGAAAATGTTTACTAAATATAATAGCAATGTGTAAAATTTAGAGCTGAGCAAGACTTTAGAAGTCATTTAGTCCCATGTCCTTATTTTACAAAGAAACCGAAATTCAGAAAAGGGAAAGTGATTGATTTAGCGTAGGTATTTGATGATATATGACAGACTTAGAATTCAAATTCAAATCTTGTCATTCTAAGTACAAGTGCTTATAGTTATATAATAATGAAATCAAGAAGAGATTTTAGAAATGATGGTCCAACTCAGTGTTCCCTTTTATAATTGAGTAAACTGAGTCAGAGGAGGCACGTCATTTCCTGAAAGTTACAAAGTTGGAACTCAGTCCCGTGTTTACTGATACATTGTTCTTTTACTATTCTATGTTTCTTCCAATGCTATCTAATAAACATGAACATCTATAGTTTACAACATTTCAATTAAATTTTATTATCACAAAAATCAGACCTATTGCCATCTTATTTGTATAGTTTCCTCTGCCGTCTTCTCATAATTCTAACTTTCGTTCAAGGGACAAATGTTTTTTCCACTTTCTTGCGACTGTTGCTCATATTTTATCCAAATTGTTACTATCATTTCCTAGATTCCCCTCAAATAAATACTTCATATTTAACTGGTATATATTTCCTATTTATCTTTCTTTGTGTGCTCATAGTCTATTGGTGTTTTTTAAAAAAACAAGTTTGTTTCAAGCAGAAATTTAGGGTAATTAGAGTTGCCATTTTTTTCAGATGCAATCCAGATAACTCTCTTCCTTCCTATTTTCAGTGTCAGCCTAAAGTAAATTTATTGATGAATGAGCCCTGCAGTTTGTTTTTAGAACTTTGTGTCATAATCTTGAAAGCATTCTTCATGCATTAATTTTCCTCTGTGTGGATGGTTAAGTTATTGCATGGCTTCAAGTTATACAATATTACAGTCTCCAAAAGAAATTAAAAATGAATATTAATCAGAAGGTAATGGAGAGATATATGGTATATATAAGTAGGCTAAAATTGAAGTCTAAAATAAAATATGATCTATTCTCAAACTCTCCTTAATCCCTTAAAATCCAGTTATCATATCCAATGGCCTTTGCCAAATCATCATCTCCTTGGCTTCTGTAGCCCTTATCATTTTTCATCACTCTCTCCTCCTTGATACTCTCCTAATCCAGTTCTCAGGACATCACTTTCTCCTGGTTCTCTTCCTACTTATCTGTCTACCCCTTCTCTGCCTGTCTTACTGAATTCTCTTCCAGATCGTTTCTTCTAACCATAGGTGTCCCTCAGGGTTATGCCCTGGGCCTTCTTCTTTTTTCCTTCTATGTTACTTCACTTGATGATCTCATTAGCTCCCATGAATTTAAATACCATCTCTATGTTAATGATCCTCAAATTTACCTTTACTGCCCCAAACTCTCTGCTGACCTCCAGTTTCACATTTCCAACTGCTTTGCAGACAGTTGGAGACAGCCTCTGGAACTGTTACCTCATAGACATCTTAAATTCATTATTTTCCTAAGAGAACTAATGATCTTTCTGCCAAAAGTTCTATCCATCTCACATTCTCTGTTAGCAACTTGGATGGCAACATCATCTTCATACTGCCTTAGGCTTAAAACCTAGCAGTTATCTTGCACTCTCACTATCTCTCACCCCTCCCTTCCATATCTAAACTGTTGCCAAGGCTGATTCACCTTTTTAGCATCTGTCATACATGTATCCTTCTCTCCTCTGACCCTGCCAACATTCTAGTGTAGGTCCCCATCACTTGAAGCCTGGACTATTGTCATATCATAGAGGTGGGTTTGCCTGTTTCTAGTCTCTCTGAATTCCAGTTCATCCTCCATGAAGTCACCAAAGTGCTTTTCCTAAAGCTCAGGTTTGATCATTTTACCTTCCTACTTAATAAACTCTGGTCTCTCCCTTTTGTCTCTATGATCAAATATAAAATTATCTAGATGACATTCAAAGCCCTTCATAATCTAACACCTTCCTACATTTCCAGTCTTCTTTCATCTCACTCTTCAATATTTGGTATTGTTCCAGTGACACTGGCTTCCTGACTATTCCATAAATGAGACACTCTATCTCCTACTTCTGGTTGTGCCCCATACCTGATGTTCTCTCCTTCCACTCTGAATATTGACTTCTTTGAATTCCTTTAAGTTCCAATTAAAATACTACTTTCTATATCTCCAACCTTCTCTTAATTGGTTCCAATTTATCTTGAATATAGTTTACTTTCTATAGATTTGTTTGCATGTTGTCTCCTTCATTAGATGATAAGGGACTGTTTTGGCAATAGTAGGGGCTTAATAAATGCTTATTGATTAATTACTTCTAGAAGGGTAGATTTATTTCCAAAAGCAGAAAGTGAAGCCCAGGAATGGCTTCAAAATAGCTAACAAAGTTAGGTAAGAAGTTAATATTATAGTCAAGGATCTAATCCAGGCCTGCATGGGTCTTTGTTCAGTGTTTATTCGATGAGAAATTTGAACTTTGAGAATGTAAAAATAAATTACTTTTTTACTTTAAAGAAAAAAAAGGGACCAGCTTGATTTTCAGCCAGAATTTGTAGTATTATGGTTGTTTAATTAAGATGACACTTCATTTATTTCTGTGTAGCATTCAGTTAATCTGTTTCAACGTGGTGCATTCTAGGGGAAAGAAAAGCATACTTGTTATTGAACAGAAGGTCCTCCCTATATGAAATGTCTTGGTGATAGATCTGACTTTAAAGCAAATGCTGAGGAATAAGATTGAAACAAAATCAAAGCTGTCTGAAGAATGGATTAAAAATTAGAAAAGGACAGAGCAGCCTTGCATTTCATTCCTGTCATTTGAAGGATCAGGCATTGATTTGCATCTCACTGGTACTTTTCCTACGTCTTCTGTTTTGAAAGTTCTATTGTGTTTAGGGCTTAAGTAATAAATAACAGTTAAACTTGGAATTTTAATGACTAAAATGAATGGAAGAGAAATGTACATTTTTCTATATTAGTCAATTAACTATGGTTATTTTATATTTGTACATATAAATAGTATCATCCTGATAGATAAATGTATTCTATTTTAGAACATTTAGTGAATTCCAAGGGAACTTGCCTTTTTTCTCTTTCATCAAACATTTATGAATCTATGTCAAGAATAGCTATGTGGTTTAGGAGCCAATAATATCATCATGACATGGCATCCAAGATTTAGGGCAAATTAATCCTTGATAAAGGAAGTGCCCTGGAAAACAATACAAAATGATATCTTGCAAAGACAGAAGAAATATCAGAAACACTTTACACAAAGTAGAGATGTTAAGTAAAGGAAAGATTGGCTCAGATGGTAGTGTGTACCTTTCCAATGCATCCTCTGTACCATTATATGAGACTATATGTATTTATAAGGCTTCTTCATTGATATTATTTCCTATTTAGTTTGTGAATGCTTTGTATTTACTAAAATATACTGTGTTCCATCATCCAAAAAATATGTTTATAAAGGTTCATGTTTATTTTTTTATTCTCAGCACCTAGCAAAGTGAGTAGCAATTCAGTCTTAATTAAATTCTTATTCATTTATTGATTAATTGTGTCAAATGTGATTATTATAGTCAGCCCAAGGTCAAGGATAACAAGAAGTCAACTGAATGCTCTGAAGATTTTGCACTTGTAATAAGGACATTCACTTTCAGTTAAGTGAATAATCATTATGTGACCCATGTCTGTAATGTTGGGAGGTTTCTTTGTTTGAAAGTGAAAAAAACAGAAAGGAAGAGATACTTTCTCCCGTGCTCCCTACCCTTGAAGTATGGGCATTACCAGCCTCATTCACATGCTACTTTTCCTATCATTGGACATGACCTACTGCCTAGTCTTTGCCCTATATTAAACCTTCTTGACAAGAGTAAAACCTTCCCTTCACCTCTTCATTTTATTTCCTTCTCTTTCTTTTTAGAGTCTTCCCACTGGACCTTGTTCTTCTTTGGAGGCTTCTTTCTTATTGCCCATAAAAATATTCAGTTGTCTTCTATTCTAAAAAAAAAATACAAAACCTTTCATTTGATCCTGTCATTATTTCAACTCTCATCATATATCTCTTCCCCTTTTTGCAGCCTTATTCTTAGAAGGATTGTGTATTCATATTATTTCCATTTCCTACCAATCCTTTTAAATCTGCCTTTTCACTATGAGGTTGTCACTTGCCCTCTCCAAGATTACTAATTCTTAATTACCTATAGTAGTGTCCTTTTCTCACCTTTCTTGACCTTGGTTTTGGCAACTCTGGACTACCTATTAACCTTGAACAATTTTTTTCTCAGCCACTATGTCATTTTTCTCTCATCAATTTCCTCCAACTTCTCTATCTCATTCTATTTTTTTTTAATTTAACTTAATTTTTTCAAATTTATTTGTTTTCAGTTTTTAATAATCACTTCCATAAGTTCAAAATTTTCTCCTCTTCTCTACCCTTTCCCTCCCCAAGACAACATGCAATCTTATATGGGCTCTACACATGTATTCTTATGATTAAACACATTTTCACATTAGTCATGTTGCTTAGAAAAATTAAAACAAGTTGGAGAAAGCATGAGTAAACAAAACCAAACATAACAAAGGAGAAAATAGTCTGCTTCATTCTGTGTTCCAACTCCATAGTTCTCTCTCTGGATGTGGATGACATTCTCATTATGCATCCTTTGGAAATGTTTTAGGTTTTTGCCTTTAGTGGAGGACTAATTCTATGAAAAACAATCTTTGCACACTCTGTTACAATGTACAATGTTCTCCTAGTTGTGTTTACTTCACTCAGCATCAGTTCATATAAATCTTCCAAGGTTCTTCTGAAATCTGCCTATTCATCATTGCTTATAGCACAATAATACTCCATTGCATTCATATACCCCAACTGGCTCAGTCATTTCCCCATTGATGGACATCCTCTAGATTTCCAGTTTTTGGCCACCACAGAAAGAGCAGATAAACTCAGCACACTTGAGGGCTGCTAGCGCAGGTTCACTCTTGATGTGGTCAGAAAGGAAAGACTAAGAAGGGGTTAATAATCTTACTTTATTCTAGTCTAGTTTACTCAGAAGAGGATTTTCAATAACAGGAGCACAATTGCTGCAGCATTGCCTAATCACCCTGCTTGCAGGGAGCTGGTGAGGAGGGGGCATCTACCCCTCTGTCTCAATGGGGTCAGTTGGTACAGGCACAACTTGTGCTTCTCCTAAGTCCCTTCAAGCTTCAGTGGGGGCCATTGAGGCAAACACAGGTTCCCCCCTAGCCTTGATGGGGGCCTATCAAGACACACACATCATTCCAGCTTGTGAACTCAACCCCAAGGTCTCCCCCTTGCTAAGCCTCAATGGGGGCCAATTGAGGCACACACAGCATTCAAACTTACAGGTTCCCCATTCACTGTCTAGTGCCCACCAGTTTTATAGGGCATCAGAGAAAGAAGGCATATTGCCAGAAATAGCCTCATAAATTTACATCACCCCATTCCTGTATCTCACTGTACAGCCACAGTGGATGTTTATATTATTTATCATTGTAAAATACTGTGCAAGTGTGGTGGAGATGCTTTGAACTACAACTGTGGGAACTCGTATCTTGTACCTGGACACAGGAGATGGTTATGTCTGTGGATCCTGGGAAACTGAGCTCTAAGAAATAACAAAAAATCGCTTTACACACAATAAAACCCTCCTTACCTACACTAAAAATCCACCTTACATACACTAAAATTCACCTTACATTCGTATCCTTACATAGATTATGTTCAACTCTGTCTAGATAGATTGATAGATTGATTGATAGATAGACAGATGATAGATTAGGTTGATAGATAAATATCCCTAAACTCTTCCTGAAATCCAATTCACTATTACCAAGTGCTGAAGCTTTCCATAGATATTTCAAACTCAACATATCCAAAATAGAAGTCATTACTCCCAAACCAAGCCCCTATATATATATATCTTTGGGTACATTTGTGTAAATTTGTATTTTCCCACAAAATGTAAGTTCTTTGAGATCAGGGATAGCTTTTTTGTATCCTCAGCAGAAAACGCAGTGTTTTTCATACAGAAAGTACTTAATCGTCATTGAATTTATTTGCTTCCCCAAAACCTTGGGTCTTTTTATTGCTATAGAAGCTGAAGCTAAACCTTCTGTCTCTAATAAGCCAGGAGCTTGTAAACTGAGAAGCATTGGTGTTTGATGCCCAATATAGAAGGTAGCACATGGCACGTTATTTTAAATTATTTTAACGTTCGTAAAGTGTTTTACATATATTATCTCATTTATTCCTTCACAACCCTGTGAAGTACATTCTGTTAGTTTCTTCAGTTTTTGAATGGGAAAACTGAGGCTTAGAGAGATACTTGCCAAGGATAATATATGTCAAAAAAAATACTGTGGCAAGATGAGAGCATTTCAGAGAGAACACAAAATTTCCTTTATGATCCTTTAGTCAGTTGTAGAGATTTTATTTCTAAGAAGTAATCATTCTTACATTATTACTTTTTAAATAAAGGACAGAATATTGGTCCTATTTTTGTCCCTTTGCAACATTGTAGAAGGCTATATTTTATATACATAGTAGAATGAAATTATTGGGCACATAGAAGCATTACCACTTGTCAAAATGTAAATAGAATCACACCTTTTCAAGACAGGGATAATGCAGGTCTGAAAATTCCTTATTTAAGATATTGGGAATTCTCCTTTATATTATAAACTCATTTGTATTGGAAAAGAATAAAATAAGCATCACCAGTTTGTTCTGTCACTGGCTTTATTTTCACTCTGGTATAGAATATTAGAAGCATCCACCTAACTGTTACGACTGGGCTTGTCCCCAAGAGGAACATAACGAATACTCATCAATTATAATATTGATGAAGCATAAAATTGCTATACCTAAATCGGATTATTATTTTCATTTGTATTAATTTCCATCAGGAGAGCAAATGGAATGGAATATTTTCCCAAAATCACCTATGGGAAATGTAATTGGATTCTTCCAAAATCCAGTATGGGAATGCCACACTGAGTTTTTATGGTTTCTTATTTTTTAGACTTCTTTCCTCCTTGTAAAACTTTAATAGTGCTCCTAAATTCATCTTCTATGTCACTAACATTGGATAGTTGACTTTCGTCATCAAAATCTTCCCCTAGTTCTCTATTCCTCCCCTGAACAAATTTGAAATCCACACAGTAAGCTTCCAAGTCCCCCATTAAACTACCTTGCTTTGTCTTGCTCCCCTGATGTTGCCAATTGGAAAAAGATCTTTCCTTCCTCAGATCCTAAATATCATTTTGCTCTCAATAACATTTAACATGTCCTACTTTGGGACTATCTTATTTCTCCTAGAGAGGAGCCATGTCTTATCCTCTCATTATCTAGCACTGTACCCTACACATATCAATTTCTTATCCTTTTGTTGAATTGAATTAAATTCCATCCTACTTCTGTTTTCCCCTTTTGTATGCCTGTCTTCCTTCTCATTCCTTAATTAATTAATTCAATAAGTATTTATTGAACATTTAACTATTGAACTTTAGACCTGTCAGGAATAAAAATAAATGCTCAATTTCCTGCCTGCTCTTGATTTTCTTTCATATCTCCTTGGAATCAACTTCCGCTCTTGCAATCAAATACGTTACAATCCTAGCTTACTTTAAAACCCAACTCTGAAACAGGAGCAAAATTATCTTTCTTTTTCCCACCCCCGCCTGTTACTTATACGTATAACCATCCTTAGCCAGGTACTTCAAGATCAAGTTTATATTTAACCAGTGTTACTGTTTCTTTGTACATTTTGCACAAACTTTGAATGTGTGCTCTGTAGGAGTGAAGACTGCCAGTCACCCTACAGCTGTTGAATGCCCTCTGTGTGGGCAACTTAATATAAATAAGTCTTATGTATAGAGTCAATAGAAAAAGAATATAAAAGCTTTCCCTTGAAGGAGATGATAGCTAATGGAGAAAAGATGAGCATAAAAGAAGAAGGACATACAAACAAAACATATCAAGTGTGACCAAACAGAGTTGGAAAGTATTTGAAAAAAATATATATACATATAAATATATATACATACACACACACATACACACATATATATATATATATATAACATACAATATATATACATGTTGGGAGGAGGGTGGAATGGAATCAAGTGACTCCATCTAGCTGGAGTTCATCATAAATAATTTAAAGGAGAAGGTGAACTCTAAAATAATGAATAGAAATGAAAACAAAGGAAATTTACTAAGGTCAGATTCCAATCTGTACTACATATCAGTGATTGTTTTAAAAAATTGATTCTTATTTAAAAATAGAGAGATCTATCAGGAACATAGCAGATACTTACTAAATTAATTAAGACCGCAACATACAGAAATAAACATATCTAATAAGCTAGAATTAAATAAATATAAAAACACCAGTTATTGTGATAAGGACTATCTATTTAAGAAAAAAAACTACTGGAGAAACTGGCAGCTAAATTAGGGAATGGATAGAGGGCTGACCAGGGAGTCAGGAAGACTCAATTTCCTAAGTTCAAATCTGGCCATAGACACTTGTTAGCTATGTGATCCTAGGCAAGTCACTTAATCTGTCTGCTTTAATTCCTCATCTGAAAATGAACTGGAGAAGTAAATGGCAAATCATTCCAATATCTTTGCCAAGAAAATCCCAAGTGGGGTCACACAGAATCAGAAATAACTGATCAGCAATAACATTAGGAAAACTGGAGACAGGAATGAGATTTAGACCAACACATCAATTCTTATACAAAAATAACTCCAATGGATGTATGAACAAAATATATAGGACATATCATCTATAATTACAGAAACCTTGAAAAAGTTACCTCTCATATCTCTGAATAGCTGAAAAGTTCATGATGAAGTAAGTATAGAGAGGATCACAGAATAGATCATTTTGAAAAATATACATGTAGACAAATCTAATAAAGTTACTATTAAAATGAAAACAGTTAACCAAAGAAAAAATTCTTTGCAGTAAGTTTCTCTGATTAAGGTCTCATTTCTAAACTTATTCAAATGAATTAGAATAAGAACTTTTCTCTATTTCACAAATTACTTAAGGATATGGACAGGAAATTTTAAAGGGTAGAAACTCAGTAAGGTTTTGGAGGAAGAGGAATGTGACAGGGCTAAGAGATAGGAGACATGAATCCATCAAAGCTTACACATGGAAACAAGAAAATCAGCTGTCCAGATTGACTGGCAGGTTTGTATCACAGGTATGGGGCTCCTAAATGTGAAAAAAAGGAGAAATTATATTGATAAGATAGAGATACTTCTTTTCTGTCCTATGCTCCTGGAATCTTCATAATTTAAATAATTTGCTTTCAAGATTAATTTGAAATGTGAGGTTATAGTCTTTCTTTTAAATAAATGTAGAAGACAAGGACCTAGATGATCCAAAGACAAGCTGTATGTTATCTGTTCTCTCTTTCCATCCTTTTTTATCAATATTTTCTGAACAAATATGAGCAATGTCTTGTATAGAGCATTCTAGAAGATACAAAGACAAACAAGGACCTGCTCTGAAGAAGTTTATAATTTTATAAAGCAAATAAGATAAGTAGACAACTAGCAATAATGCTGTTGTTATTCATCTTTTGTTCTCATTTTGACCAAAGACATCATCAAGATGATGTCTTGATTTGTTTGTGAATTAAATTTGAATGTGATAGAGCTACACAAAGTCATCAGCCTCACTCTCTCCTCTAGTATCAGAGTCTGATAATGCAAAGTATCTTGGATGACAGCCTTGAGAGAGTTACAGAGATAGCACAATGGAAATTCATAGAAAGGGGAGATCACAGCTAATTGAGAGCATGAGAAAAGCTTTCATTGTGGATATGGCATGTGAACTGGGCCTTAAACGATGGTTAGGATTTCAATATAAGATGGAAGAAGAGAGAATAGCATTCCAGGTGGAAGAGATCATAGGATCATGGATTGAAAGGCAGGAAAGAATTTAGAGGCATCTAATCAAACATATTCAATTTACAGATAAAGAATGCAAGGCCTACAAAAGTTAAATGAATTGTCCAAGCTCACATATATAATACATGATACTACCAGGTATTTCTACTCAGATCTTATTCAGAGCCAAAAGTATTTCCAATGCCGCAGTACTTCTCAAGACATCCCAAAAATAAATATGGAGTCATTCTGTCTCCCTAAAAGTAAGATTATGATTTAATAATTTTAAATTATCAAGAACATTGTACATTAATAAAGTTACATGTTTTTTCTAAATACAATAAAATTAAGCTATTATTCAGTGAATATAAAACCTCTGAATATTCAGGTTATATACTTTTGAACATCAAATACAATTATTTTTAATTGTTCTCAGTAAATGTATTGGCAGCAAGATTGAATCATAGACAAAACATTGCCCACTATTACAAATTGGAACAGTGAAAAATGGTAGCAATCTGCTTCACACATATTCACCAATTCCACCATTTCCCTAAGAAAAACAAAGACATCAGCAAAATGGCTGTTCATTGCTAGTTTAATGCTAAGAGAAAATTGATGTTTGAATTATTGCAGCTATATTTTCAATTTCCTATTACCTGACATAATCTCAATAATTGCTAATGAGAGTGATCATTAGAGAATGAATATACCTTTAAGTCTGCATAATTTCTGAGTTCAAAGAAATTTCAAATATCCCCAGTATAGCCTGTACTGATCAGCAATACTCTCTACACTATTCCCTACAAATAATCATCCAATATCATCTTGAAGACCTCTATTGATGAGAAAATCATCACCTACTAAAGCAATCTAGGTGTGGCAATAGATAAGAGCACCTGGCTTGGAATCAGGAAGACTCATCTTCCTGAGTTCATATCTGGCCTCACACCCTGACTAGCTGTGTGATCCTGGGCAAGTCACTTAACCCAACTTGCCTCAGTTTCCTGATCTGTAAAATGAGCTAGAAAAGGAGATGACAAAGTACTCCAGTATCTATGCCAGAAAAACCCCAAATAGGATTATAAAGAGTCAGACAAGACTGAGAGCAATCTAACTTCAACAACTTTATTATTAGTAACTGTTTTCCTTACAAGACTGAAATTCACCTCCCTTTTTCCTCCAACTTTATCCCTAGTTGTGCCTCAAAAGATAATAAAGCAGCCCTTTTAGACCAGGCAATACTAACGACAACTTAGAAGGTGATGCAGGCACCTTTAATATGAAGCATCAATACTGAAATCAAAAGAATGTACTTTAATTCTAAAGCACTATGGAGAAGGCAGGGTCACAAACGTATATAAAATATTGCCCTTGTCTTTGATCTAGCAGAATATTAAAGTCTATACTCAAAAAACTACAGTATAAAATGGAAACTTCAATATGAAATAGAACTGGTTAATCATGAGAATGATACAAAAGAAAAATTTTATCTTCTGCCCAGAGGAATCTATCTTCATAGAGATGATAGAATATGAATATTATTATTAATTATAGAAATAACAGCTATGATTTATGTAGAACTTTAAGATTTGCACTTGCTCTATAAATATTTTCTCATTTTATCCTCTTAACAATCTTTGCAGATAAGTTCTGTTATCTCCATGTTACAGATGAGGAAAGTAAGGCATAGAGATGTCAAGAGACTTTAACTAGTGAGCATCTGAAGCAAAATTCATACCCTGGTATTATGAGCTTTAAGTCCATTGATCAATCCAAAATATCAGTAGCCTGAGTTGGTGAGAATAAACAAAGATAGCACATGTTAGATGTGGAAATATTGCAGGAAAAGGCACAAAAGTAAGAGAAAATGAAACATTTCTGTAGGACAAAAAGTAGCCAATTTGACTGAAGTATAAAGTGGAAGATAATAGCATGAAATGTGGTTGAAAAGGTATACCAAGATGTAGAGGGTCTTAAATTTCAGTTCTGGAGCTGGTTTGTTTAAGTCAACTAAGAATCCCAAGGGGCAGCTAGGTGGAGCAATGGATAGAGCACTGTTCCTCAGGGATTTGAGTTCAAGTCTGAACTCAGAAACTCAGTAGCTGTATGATCCTGGGCAAGTCATTTAACTCAATCACTTAAAAAAAAGAATTCTCAGTAGCTGGTTATTTCATGGAGGTTATCTGCCAAAATATATGTTAAGCAAACCTCAGATCTAGGTAAACCTATGTTCAAGTATCATCTTTGACATATGATACAACCTCACAATTTCTCAGTTTTTTAGCCCAGTGATATTAAACCCAATTGAAAAAAATCTCAATAAAGGTAAGGATCCTGGGGACATACATTGTCTAAGAAGACAATATTTTCTACTTAGGATGTCACCTATTGTCTAAGAAGAAACAAGTGGAATTAGGCCCAAGTAGCATGTTGTAAAGACTTCAATGAATATTCACTGACCTGATGTCATCCTTGAGGCCAACAATTCAGGAACTTACTAAACATCTGGATAGGCTTCTGTCCTAAACGAAAAGAGCACTGAAGAGATGTCATAGGATTTCATTACTGTCTCCAAGAAGAACGATGAGAAGGTTGATTCTGGCGTCTCTCCTATCATGGCATCTCACTTTTCTGAAATTACTGGCCCGATCCATGGTCTTGCCAGACAAGTTAACGCACATAAGAGCCTGCCATTTAGTACCAGAATTACTCAGTTGTATCTCCTACCTCAAAGCAGTTAGTTGCCATAGGTGAGAGAGAGCGTTGAACTTAGAGTTAGGAATATCTGAGACACTATGTGACACTGTGTAATTCACTTACCTCTTGGCCACAACTTCCTTGACTATCAGATGAGAATATCAATAGCACCAGATCTCACAACCAAGAATTTTCCATGTGACTACTGAGGACCAAGAAAGCTCCTTCAATCTTCAGTTCCCTCCTCTGCATCTTGCTCTGGTCTTTCTCAGTGTCTCAACCTGCCATCACTTGAATCCACTTGTTGATCCACCTCCCTCAACACTCAGACCAATAGCAGAACCCAAATTCATTCTAATCCCTTTGGCCTATGGTCAATTTTTGGTTAATTTTGTTCTATGCATGTTTGCTTATTTCTCACAACTCACTTTTCACTCTCTTTTTCATTCAAGATATAGAATAAGCAAATAGTCTTCTGAGATGTTGGTAGCCTCACTGAAGACTTCATTCTGGTTCCACCTTACCATTCCCCCTCCCAAAAAATAAAATTGTCTCCAAGGATCCTACAAAGGTATCCAAGAAAGCAAATGAAAATTGGAATATAAGGGAAAATGCTTCTCCTGAAGGTCTGACATTAGCAAACTGTCAGCCCTTTGAGAAGAAAGCAATTGGAAAGAGAAATCACTATGGAGAGGATAGAAAATTGAGGGGTGAAGGGAACTTTTTGAGAAATGAGTCCAATTCATAAGATACAACATTGACTAAGTGTAAGTTAAAGGGTACTCTGCCTTCCTTTGCTGGTTCTTTCACAGACTTTGTGCATAGCCTTCAGCCATTCCCTTAAATACATAATTTATCTGAATATAAAATTTTTGTTGTTGTTCAGTCAAATTCAACTCTTCTTCTTTGGGGTTTTCTTGGTGAAGATATTAGAGTAGTTTGCCATTTCCTTCTCCAGTTCATTTTATAGATGAGGAACTGAGACAAATAGAGTTAAGTGTTTCCTAGGGTCACACAGCTTCAAAGTGTTGAGGCCAGATTTAAACTCAGGTCTTCCTGACTCTAGTATCAATCCTCTATCTATTCATTCACCAAACTCATACCTTCGCAGAGCTGTCAGGAGACTTGATAAGGTGATTTTTGCAAAGTGGTTTGACTTGACCTCTTTTGTGAAAACCCATCTAAGTAGAGAGTCTGATTCGTATTGCTTTTTTCCCCCTCTGTCTGAGTGTTGCCATGACAATATGCCAAAAACTGGTATTTCTTGGGGCAGCAGCAAACGACTAATGGAATTAAACGTAAAAATAATTAAAGTGTGAAAAAGAAATTAGAATAATTATAAAAACAGAGATGTCTCCAAAGACATACGGCCCCCATCCCAAAAGCAGATGATGATAGAGAGTACCATAACAATGATGACGATGTCCAGAAAAAAAACAAAAAGAACACACCAAAAACCCCCATAATGAAATTTTTTTACATTCTCCTGAGAAAACTTGACAGGTTTCAGAACTGGAGATAAGTTTCTCTGATGTCTTAACAAAAATTACCCCCCAAAAATTCTCCTAAAAACACTTATATTTGCAACTCTCTCAAATAGGCTCCTCATTTTTTTAAGTGTCCTGGCTATAGGAAGGAGAAATACAGATTTTAAAAATGTATTAGTCATGGCATTTAGAGCTTAGCATACATATTTTTTATGCTATTCACATTCCGGGGCCCCTCCTTTTCAATCCATGCCCTGGCCAAATCTCCCCTCAATTCTTGTTTTTAATAAAATAAGCTTGGCCTGAAGCTGGTTACCTTGCATGACATGATTTATGACCATGGATCATTTCTGTGAATAAGGTAAATTATCTTAATGACTTTGCAGTCCTTATCGGGAACATTTACCACAGCAGTCAAGCTAACACAGTCTATCAATCTGTAAATGTTGACAAATTGAACAACAGAGTTTCTTGTTGCTCCAAAACGTTGCCTGCTATGAAAATAATTTTATGCTGTTTAAGATGATTTTTAAAGTACAAAACCAAAGGCAAATCATGAGTGGTGAGGTAGATTATTTGACTAAATAGTAGTGTGGCTTAGTGAAAGTTATTATCCAAGTTGCAGTCAGGAGATTTCACTTTGAATCCTGTCTCATGTACTTTCTCACATGCTTGTAAAGTAGATAGAGTAACCCTTGAACTACCTACATCAAAAGACCTTACTGACTGAAGTTCTTTGTAAATCTGAAGTACGAACTGATATTGTACACACCTGATTATCAGTGGGATGAAAAGAAAGTTTTCTCACAAGAAATTTCCCAACCTTGTGACCCCCAAAAGAGGTTGTCTGGGGGTGATAAGACGCTAACGTAAGACCTAGACTGCTACCCCAAATAATAAGGAGAATAAGAGAATTACAGATATAGCATAGTTATGGAACCTTTAGAAGTCTAGAGGGATTAAGTGACTCCTCCCACAAAGTCTCACATGTATTAAGTGACAGAGACGGAATTCAAATACAAGTCATCTTATGTCAATTTCAGAGGCATTTCCACTATAGTCTACTGCTCCCATTTTGCAGATAGAATTTTGGGAATGCATATTATTCTCTCTCTCTCTCTCTCTCTCTCTCTCTCTCTCTCTCTCTCTCTCACACACACACACACACACACACACACACACACACTCACATGCCTTATGAGAGGAAGAGGAAGGATAAAACCTACCAATCTTGACACGTCGATCTATAGTCCTCTTGGTAAATTAACCTTCACTAATCAGCATGAGTCCAACTGTGGCTCAAAATACCTTTGCCACCTGTCACAATACCTCATTGCCATATGAAACCTCAAAGGGACCTTGGTGGTTCCTTTGAAACCCCACTGAACCCCTATTGTAAACCTCTAACTTTACAGATATGCAACTGAAACGCAGAAGTTTTAACAAACTTGCCTAATGTCACACATTCCAAAAACAGTACTGTTTTCACTCTTCTGCAGTCTGAGTAGCTAGAATTTGAAGAGGGTCTAAAGTACAGTAGGAGGCAGCTAAGTGGTTTGGTGGATAAAATCCTGGATGTGGAATTAGGGAGACCTGAGTCCAAATCCTGCCTTAGATACTTACAGACTGTATGATCCTGGGCAAGTCACTTAAGCCGGTTTTCCTCTGTTTCTTCATCTGTGAAATGAGTTGGAGAAAAAACTGGCAAGCCACTCCACTGTCTTTGCTGAGAAAACCCCAAATGGGGTCATCAGAAGTCAGACACAACTGAATGACTCCACCAATGATAAAATAAAACATTTAAGTTTGTTTGGAGGTATAAACTTTTTATCCCTTACGCTAAGTTTGAAAAGAAATTTATCACCTGAATCTTTATTTAAAGGGTCTTGCACACTGTGACAGATTGAGTCTATATAGCTCTTCTGCTGTGGTTCTAAATGAAGATACAGAAAGATTCAAATGGACTTTTCTTAATATGCTGCTTTTAGTTTTTAATGGATGGTTGCCATAATTTTTTTGCACAATGAAGGCATTTCTATAGGGAACTAAGGTAACAAATGGTCAAATACAAAGCTTTCTGATCATCAAACAAGACAGAGTTTGCAAAAATGTCAAAGCATGGACATCTAATGGATATCCATTAGGCCAACTCTCTGAAGTTTCAAATGACACAAGTTTTTAATAAGGACAGGATAGTAATCAATTCAAGGTTGAATTCTCCAAGAAGTGTCAATTTTTGGAGTGTTGATTAAAGAGGGATTCTTATATGTAAAAAAAATCGGACTTTCAAGAGTCTGAATGTTTGGGAGCCAGTCTTGTATACATTTAAAAAAAAAAAAAAAAAGGTTTTGCATTCCAAATTCTATCCCTCCCTCTCCTCTCCTCCCACCAGAAACAGTAAGCAATCAGATATAGGCTACACATATGCAATTATGTAAAACATTTCCATATTAGTTATTTTGTACAAGAAGATTTGAATAAAAGCAAAATGAAAGAAAGAAAGGAAAAAATAGCATGCTTCAGTCTATATTCCACGAATATCACTTCTTTCTGTGGAGGCAGACAGTATGCTTCATCAGTAGTCCTTTGGAATTGTCTTGGATCATTGTATGGCTGAGAATAGAATTCACATTTCATTGAACAATATTGTTGTTTACCATGTACAACATTCTCTTGGTTCTGTTAGCTTCATTATGTATCAGTTGATGTAAGTCTTTCTAGGTTGGTTGTTTTTTTTTTTAATCATCTTGCCTCTCATTTCTCATAGCAGGATAATAGTCCATTACAATCACATACCATAGCTTTTTTAGTCATTCCCCCAACTGACGGGTATCCCTTTGATTTCCAATTCTTGACCACCACAAAAAGCTGCTATAAATAGTTTGTACAAATAGGTCCTTTTCCCTTTTTTTGTATCTAACTTGTATTCTCACTGAAACAGAAGTCCCTATTATTAACTTGCACAGTTAGATTACAGGGTTAAGCAAGAGTAGTTGGATAAAAGATTTTCTCAAAAGAGAGTTATCAATTCTCCTACGTTCTTGGACTTTCTGTAAAATGTCTTAAGTTCCTCTTTAATTCCTTTACTCTATGATTATCACCAATTTATTACATGTATATCTTGTTTGTACACAATTGTTTCAATGTTTTCTTCCTCCATTATATTGTGAATTTCATGAGGGTAGGCACTATTTTTGTCTTTCATTTATTTGGCATTTCATTTATACTGGCATACAGTAGGTTCTTAATAAATACTAATTGACTTGGCTTGACAAATTTTTAATTGAAATCCCAGAGTCTTGCGCCATAAAATATGAAGATGAAAATTTGGACCTAAAAAAGTTAAAGAAAATACTATCAATTGTTCACTTTGACCATAAAAAAACCTTCATAGCTCTTTTATATTGTATTTATGGACTATCTCTAAGACTTGTTCTGTAGAGGATAGTAAGGACATCACTCAACCAGAAGAGGATACTTTGTCAGATGGACTTGAAAATTCAATTGAACAAAAATGGTGAAAGAAGCAAAGTTAATTTATAAAGACTATTAGAAGCTTATGGATACCTCTAGGTGCTAAATATGTATTTTTTTTCATATTAGTATCATCTACATATCCAATACAATAATATAAATTTGAATTACTTTATTAGGATGCTGATAACCCAATGATCCATGAGATCAAGAATTGGTACTAGATCATTTCAATCCAATTCAACAAGCATTGATTGACCTCCAACTATGGATTAGATATTGTACCAGCTGCTATGGAGGGCACAGAGATTAATAATGTAAAATGTCTTCCCCCATGAGTTCATAGTTTCATAGGGAAGGTAAAATATTGTCATATCATTATACTCATTACGTTATATAATAAATGTAGAAATAAAGACAAGATTTTTTTTAATGAAAAGCAAAGTCAAAGGATTTGAGGAGACATGGGAACCAGTTTTGTCTCTGCCACTAACTTATTCTGTGACCTCACTTGAGTCACTTCCCTTCTCCAGCATGCAGTTTCATCGTTTATAAAATGTAGGGTTAAACTAATTAATTTCTGAGATCTTTTCAAGCTCTAACACTCTATGGGAATGGGAGGTCATGTATCAACACTGGCAAGATTGCTAGATTTGGAGTCGTAAAACCTATCTTCAAATCCTGGCTCTGCCATTGGCTATTTTTGACCTTGACCTTGTTCCCTATCTCCATTCCTCATCTGTAAAATTAAGGATTTGGACTTTTAATAGCCCTTCAAGCTGTAAATGAGTATTCTAAAGTAGCTGTGAGAGTAAAGAGGACAAAGGAATTATTTCCATTTGAGTGAATTACATAAATCTTATAAAGGAGTTGACATCTGAGCTATATCTTGAAGGATATTTAGGATTTCAACAGTCACAGTGGGAAAGGGCATCCCATAGGGAAAGAAGAGTGTAAACATAAGCATTGGGGTAGGAAAGTCCAGGACACATTAAGTCAATGACAGTCGACTTGGAGTAGAAGATGGAGTATATAAAAAAGAACAGCTGGAACAATGGCCCATTATAGGTTCCAATATATCCACTTTCAGAGAGCTACAGTCTAGAAGTAGTATAGAGTACCACAGAGTCAACCATGTTTTATCTCTTTTCCTTCTCTCCCCTTCCCTTTCCTCCTACATGCTTGAGACATGAATGTGTTTTACTTCCTTATACGTATCTGTAGTGAGCTGGTGATGTTCTTGATTTTGGGGCGGTTTTGTCTTCTCAATTCATGGGGAATAGAGAATGGGAATTTTAGACCTGAAAGTAAAGTAAAATTGAATTTTAAAAAAAGAATAATTGGATATTATATAGTAAAGGTCTATTTTGGTCAAATTCTAGGTGACTTTCAAAGGTTAGTTTGTATGTTGTCTTTTGTAAGTGAACAACAGGGTATTATTGAATATATCTGAGTAGAGAACTGCAGCCTCAGAGTCATGTATTAGTTAAATAATCTGGGCAACATTCTTTTTTATGGTTTGTACTTTAATAAAGTATTGAATGTTGTTTCTTATTAGCAAAGATCATTGATTGAAACATTCAATTTATGTCTTGCATTTTCATTCATTTCAAATTTGATCACTTTAAAATCTACATGATCAAATGCACATAAATGAGTTCTTTCCTTGTCTAAACCTTCTCATATTAGAAAAAAGAAGAAAAGGAAATCATCCTCTAATAAGATTCCAAAGCTATGTGATCTGTGGGGGCAAATAGAGTCATAGGTCAGAATAAGGAAAAAATGATGCATTCATGTGAGTGAATTTCAAACTACTACCCCCAAAATAGCATTCTCCCTCCAGAAAGCCTGTCCTCTTTGATCTTAAAAGCCTTTCATTTGTCGTTCCATGAAAAACTAGCTTATGTATAAGGTTTCAGAAATCAATAACTAAAACACTAAGATTTGGTGGTCTGTGTGAGGACATGCTGTAAATTAAAAAAATAAAAACAGAAAGGATAATTAGAAATAATCTTTGTGACGGATTTTCTTCTTTTAAAAGGGCACACAAATAAATTTTTATTTTTTAAGTTTTCTTTTTTATCATGATTTACCAAATATCACCAAACACAAACATGCCAATCTAGCAAAAACAGAAAAAAAGGATTTTATCCAAACCTGTAAGCTTCAATTTTTGTACAGTTTTTTTTTTTAGCGTACATCAAATTTAACACATTTAAAAAAAACTGCCCTGCCTTCCTATATCTCTTGAATTTCCTTCCCACCCTGTTCTGGGTACAATTTTAATGTTTCATTGATACTTCTTTCTTTTCTTCATTTCTTTCTTTCATTGTTATCACCAATTTTTGCTCCCATACTTCCAAATAAAACCATCCTTTGTAGCAAATAAGTGAAGTCAAGCAACATTTTCAAAATTACTTATTAGTTATATTGTGTCTACATTAAAGGATTCTTCGATATGATTGAAGAAATTTCCTCCAAAAAAGTCAATTCAAAGTATTATTGTTTTCTGTTCTGTATGACCACCTATTGGTTTTTGGATTATATTGCAAAGTAGCTGCTAAATGTTAGTCAGAGAGCAGAAGTAACAGATACTTAGCACATAAGCAATCTGCCTGAGGCCTTTCAAATCATGGCAAGCATTAGAAATAGCAATGTATAGATTTATGTTTCAGTACTCCCTATGGTAGCCTTGAAGCTCAAACTCCCTGGGGATTCATAGCCCTAACATCAAACAATTGTTTCCGACAAAATTCATTTTGAAACCTGTTTTAAAAAAGCAACCCTGTCAAACAAAATGACTGGAAGTGCCACTTTCATTTAGCTGCCAAAAGAGCCATTTGGCCTCTCCTAATTCTGCTACAAGTAAAATCGCACTTCTCTCTGTAATTCCTATCCTAAATATCATGCTCTCAATTTTGCCCCAGAAAACTTGAGAGTTCACAATTGAATTGGAAAGATTTTAAAATGTAACATTCTTTTTATTAGTGGAAGTATAAAAGTTATTTTTTCATACATTAAAATAAAAGTATAAATTTATGTGGTAGGAAAAAACCTGAAAACTAAGGAGAGATGTGTCCATCCATGGGGGACTAGCTCAACATTCATACATAGATATACTAAAATATTGTTGTGAGGAAAAAAATGATGAAGGGGGCAGTTTAGGGGAAAGCTGGGAAGATTTATATGAACTCCTGTAGAATGAATGGAACAGAACCAAGGGAACAGTTTGTACTTAATAACACCAAAAAAGAAAAAAAGCTACTTCGAAAGACTTAAGAACTCTTATGTATATAATAACCAACCATGATTACCAAGGATAAATGGTGAAACTTTCTCCCCACCTCTTGACAAATGGGTGATAGACTCAGGGTACAGAATACTGGTATTTATTCTGCTTGACTATGAATATTTGGTGCAAAGGTTGTTTTTTGTTTTTTGTTGTTTTTACTATCTCTGATAGGTGAAGTTGGGTTAAATGGGGGTTTTCTATAGCCTTGCCAAAATGAAGTACAAATAGCAGAGGATGATTAAAGAATTTTTTAATGTACGGGAAAAAAACAGAAATAAAGCCAGAATACAAAGAGAACAGTTATGAAATTTACATGTTGCTTTTTATTATACTTGAGGAAAAACAAGCATTTTATAATTCATGTCTGTGATTTCATGTATAATTTTTTTCATGTATGGAAATACTCATTTTAGGCAGTATTTGCTAAATTTAAAATAAAAATAAATCATTTTAAAAAATCATTTGCTATATCAGATGTTCAAATGTAGTTTTTTCAAAGGGAAAAAAGGTAGAATTGCTGGCTCACTATAGATAAATAGACTCAACAGCTGTTAAGATAATATAACTAAGAATTAAGAATTTGAAATGTCATTGTCAGAAAGGAAAATATCTATATCATAATTTATTATATGCAAGTGAAACGTCTGCTTTTGACAATACCTTTTTTATCTTCCATCTTCTCTTTCTTTTTTTCCTTGCTCCCATATTCCTCAAACCTTCTCCTTTCTCTACATATAAATCCATTCTGCTTTAAATGTCCATGATCTGCCTTCGCTCCATGCCACTCTTATTGGAGTTATATTCTTGAAGGTCAATGATAAACCCCTTTTCAAAAGATCCAATGACCTTCTCTCAATCTTGATCTTCCTTTATTTTTTTGTGCTATTCTGTAATATTGACCATTCCTTCCAATAGTAATTTTTTTTCTTGTTTTCCATTACAATACACTTTCCTGGTTTTCTTTCTTTCTCTTTGTTAGCTCTATCTCTGACAAAATTACTGGATCCTTTCCCTTCACATCCACCACTTAAGTATAGCAACCAAGATTCTATACTTAGTCTTCTTTTCCCTCATAAATTCATTTCCTTAGTGAGCATAGCCTCTCCTATGGTTTGAACTATTACATCCATCTTAATTTCTATTCCCAAAATCACAGATCTAGTCCAAACTGTAAGGTTCACATAAAACGTCTCCATTATAGTCTCCTCCTCCTCTTTCTTCTTCTTCATCTTCCTCTCCCTCTCCTTATCCTCCTTCTTGTTCTCCTTCCTCCTCCTCCTCCTCCTAATCTTCTTCTTCTCTAACGTTTATATAGAAGTTCATGCTTTACACAACTGAACTTGGTCCCACATTCACCTATCCCATTTCTGTATGTAATACCATGATTTTTCTGCCTCTAAAAAACTGAGTATTATATTTTAATTTTTCCTCTTACTTATCCCCTAAATATAACCTGTCATCAAATCCAAACATATTTCTTCCTTTCAATTATTCCCTGATTTGTACATTTTTCTCTATTGCCACTCTCATAACTATGATCTAGGCCTTCAGCAATTCAGCCACGTTCCCCAAAAATACCTTTTATTACCTTAATACCCTTAATATTTTGTTACTCAAGCTCCTCCAAACTTTCAGATGCAATAGGAAAACCACCATAGACTGTTGAATTGGAGTACACTTTTTTGATGAATCTGAGGATGGAAGGGACTGAATTCATTTCTAAGATGAACTACTTTCCCTGATCATTCACCTTTCATGCATTGTTTTTAACCTCTCTGAAGTTTCTGGCTTGGATTGCATAGCCATTCTCCATTGCTCCTAGGCATAGTCTTTATATGTTAGTATTTTCATGATCAATATACGTCATGTCCTTAATCTGCTTTCAGTGGATACAAATCCTCAGTTTTTATTCATTCATTTAATGGGGTGTCTGGAGCTCTGCACCCACAGAGAGTGGGGAATCAAGCAGCTGACACAAAATTCCTGAAGCCTGGGACAATACACCAAACACTACCTCCACCCCCACTGGAAGCAGAGTCCTACACTGACAAAGAGTTAGAAAGTCAAGTGTTTGACTGGGAAGATGAGCAAACATCCTAAAAGAACTCAAGACTATAGAATCTTACTTTGATGACAAGAAGATCAGTGCATACAACCAGAGGAAGACAGCAGAGTCAAAGCTCATACATCAAAAGCCTCCAAGAGGAATATGAATTGGTTGCAGGCCATGGAGGAGCTCAGAAAAGATTTTGAAAATTAAGTTTAAAAAAATAGAGGAAAATGTGAGGAGCAAAATGAGTGATGCAAGAAAATCATGAAAATAAAGTCAACAGCTTTCTAAAGGAGATCCCCCAAATATTGAAGAAAATAACACCTTAAAAATAGACTTACTCAAACGGCAAAAGAAGCCCAAAAAGTCAATGAGAAGAAAACCTTAAAAAGCAGGATTTGCCAAATGGAAAAGGAGGTCCAAAAGCTCAATAAAGAAAATCATTCCTTCAAAATTAGAATGAAGCAAATGTAAGTTAATGACTTTATAAGAAATCAAGAAATTCTTAAACAGATCTAAAAGAATGAAAAAAAAGAAAACAATGAGAAATATCTCACTGGAAAAACCTCTGACCTGAAAAATGTATCCAAGAGAGAGAATTTAAAAAATTATTGGAATGCCTGAAAGCCATGGTAGTAAAAAGAGCCCAAGCATCATCTTTAAAGAAATTATCAAGGAAAACTGTCCTGTTATTCTACAAACAGAGGGTAAAATGGAAATTGAGAGAATTCATTGATCACTTTCTGAAAGAGATCTCAAAAGGAAAACTCCTAATCAAATTCCAGAGTTCTCAGGTCAAGAAGAAAATATTGCAAGCAATCATAAAGAAATAATTTGAGTACTGTGGAAATACAATTAGGATAACACAAGACCTAGCAGTTTCTGCATTAAGGGATCAAAAGGCTTAGAATATGATATTCTGGAGGTCATAGAAGTAGGATTAAAAACAAGAATGGCCTACCAGTAAAATTGAGTGTAATCCTTTGGGGGGAAAATGGATATTTAATGAAATAGAAGTCTTTCAAGCATTCTTGATGAGAAGACCAGAGCAGAATAGAAAATTTGATTTTCAAATACAAGAATCCATGAAAAGGTAAATAGGAAAGATATATCATGAAACACTTTTTAAAGTTGAACTGTTTACATTCCTACATGGAAGAGTATATTTGTAACTCATGAGATCTTTCTCAGTATTAGAGTAGCTGAAGGAAATAGACTGACAGACAGACAGAAAGACAGACAGATAGAGATAGATAGACAGATAGATAGATGACACAGGGTGAGTTGAGTATGAAGGGATGATATTGAAAAAAATAAAATTAAGGGAGGAATGGCATATTGGGATGAGGAGAAAGGGAAAAAAGGAATGGGGTAAATTATTTCACACAAAAGAGGCAAGAAAAAGATTACACAGTGGAGGAGAGGAGGGGAGAGTTGAGAAGGAATGAGTGAACCTTACTCTCATCAGATTTGGATTAAGGAGGGAATAACATACATACTCAATTGGGTATCCTTTCCTACAGGAAAGTAAGGGGTAAGGTGATAAGAAGAGGGAGATGATAGAAGGGAGGGCAGATTGAGGGAAGGGGTAATCAGAATGCATACCATCTTGGGATGAGTTGGAGGGGAAAGATGGGAAGAAAATTTGGAACTCAAAATCTTGTGGAAATGAATGTTGAAAACTAAAAATAAATAAATTTAAATCTTAAAAAAATAAATTATATTAAATTTCAAAAAATCTTTCTCCCTCTGCATTTAGGGTCTAATACCAAGCTGCACTGATTAATAAACTGATATGCTTACTACCATGAAAATAATTTTAAAAAAGAATATTTTATGAGTCAGGTTTAGAGAGCTAACCTTCTCAGCCATTCATATCTTAACATATCTTAAGTGCTTAAGCTCTGGGTACACCCATCCTTGGAAATACAGTGCTTTGGCTATTGTATGCATATATTATCTCATTTAATTCTCAAAGCAACCCTCTAAGTGTCATTATCCACAACAATATCAATGAGGAAACAGGTCATAAATTTTATCTAAGATTTTTTGGGTGACCAAAATATGATTCACATACAGTTCTTCTGACTACATGTTGTATTTCCTCCATAGGAGACACCAAGAGTTGTAGTCCTTTGCAAAGAAAAGTCACATGGAATTCTTGACTCCAAGTGAGATATTAAATGGACTGTTATGATTCCATGATATTGGAAGGAAACAAATCAAGATAGTATTTTTCCCATGACCCTTTATATCTGAAGAAAACACCGTGCTCATACCCCTTTATATCTGAAGAGATCACCATGCTCGTAGGAGCTCTTGACAGAGATATGGGAATATGAGCATTTTCTATTTTTCATTCTCATCAGTTCTTGGTACTTCTTGACAGTTTATCAAGGACTTTGTTGCTTTGCGCATTTGAAGCCTGCTCTGGCCTGGGTGCTTGCTACTCTTCTTTACGATTCAAATGAGGGTGAAATCCCCCACCCAATTACTGTCAGTTTATAATCTCAGTCTTTTAAACAGCTGTCAGCCTGCAGACCATCTGGAAACCCAAAGTAGAAGAGACATATTGGGTGTCACCCGAATTCAGAAATACTTAAAGGGGATAACTTTCCATTGTGAAAAGGAAATTTCAGCATTTTTTAGATAAACATCATATATAGTAATTACAATAGTTTACCTGTACTGTCTGTAGATTTGTATTCTGTTCTAATTTCAAGCTCACAAGGGTGATTTGAGAAATTGACTCATAAAATTCAGCTTGTCATGTACTGTCAAAGCACAAGTGCTTTTCTCATATTCGTTATTAGACATGCTTTAGACGTCTTCCTTTCAGTGGGAGTAGTTATTTAATAATATAAAAATGTTAAGTGTTTATTGTTTTCCAAGCACTTTCCAATTCCTTTAATCATTGTGACAGAGCTTGAGAATAATGTGATCTTATTTGTCCTGCATTTTAAAATTAAGATATTTGGGCACAACAGCCATTGTTGTCAGGTTTAGAATTGGTACTTGGGAGTTTGTGCATCCTTCTCAGATGACTAATCCTCCCTCTTGGAGGGAGAGAAGGAAAAACAGCAACCGACAGCATCATAAAAATGTGCTTCAAACTAGAAATTAGAAAGAAATCCTAATTTCAATTTATCTAATTCAATATGAAATTCGAAGAATTATTTTGTTACAGTTGATGCTGATTCCTATTCATATAAATATGTTGTGGTCATTATTGATAATTCAACAACAATAGCATGAGTTTACCGTCAAGTCAAGAGAATGTAGGGAAAGACTGTGGTGAAAGTAAGTGGGCTCTCCTGGGTAGGAAGAAACAGCGGGAAAAGATTCCCCTTGCTCAGATACTCTCATGGACCTTTGGTCTCATTGATCTGGATATTTTCTCCAGTGATCCAGATTGTATTCCATCCTTACCTTCCCGTCCTATGCATCCCTTGTTAATTTCCTCCCATAAAGGTGCCACAGGGTTTCAGTCCCCTGTACTGAGCATCTTCATTAATTTTTCAACATCTTAATGATAATAGTGAAGCACTCAAGCCTGTCATCTCTGAGTCTTTCCACTTACTCTTCTCATCATACATTGCTTTCATCACCCCCATTATCCCTGTTCTACAGAATTCCTCATTAGTTATATTAAAACTTTCTAACATAAACCATGTTCCCATCATTTCCCTCTGGGTAATAATTCATTTTCCAGTATTCAGAAATGTTTTGCACCATATCTTGCAGCCATAGGAAATCCACAGCCACCAATAACTTCCTTTCAATCAAGTTTCCCTTCTTTCTACAGAGCCCAAACCCTACTAGCAAGGTTTAAAGAGCAGAATGGCTTCAGTCAATGACTCTTCACTGGACTTTTTGTAGTGTGTACTCTGCATTCTGTTCATATGAAAACAATGTCCTTGGAGATGAGCTAATACAATGAGTAAAAATGAGCTATGGATCAGTCATCTGGAAATCTGCCAAACATTTAAGCCTGCCACTAACCAGCAGCACAAACTTGGGGAAGCAACCTTCTTCTCTGGATCTCTATTATCTCATTTATAAAATGGGAATGAGAATGTTCTATGTGGTCCATTTCAGCTGTAACTTCCTTCAGTTGTATGGTTCTGTGTGATGATCTCTCCATTGGTATCTGTGCAGGCAACTTGATGCTAGACCTGAATCCAGAAGTGCTGGATTCCAATTCAGCTATAGACACTCACTAACTGTATGGCCTTTGACAAATCAGTTGGTCTTTGTCTGCATCAGTTTCCTCCTCTGTTAAATGGGCATAATAAAAACACCTACATACCAGGTAATATTTTTAAAGTACTTACATCCCTTAATGTGCTACATAAATAATAGTAAATAGTAAAATAATTTTTATATTTCCCTTTGATTTCTGTACTTCATCTGTCTCCAATAGATTGAACTTTTTCATGCAAATAAGTTGACTTTTAAAAAAGAAGTCATGGTTGGGCAAATTATGAGAAAGTCCAGAGTGTACTGGGCGAGGGAAACAATCACCCTAACACAATTCTGAATAAGCTATATTAAACTTTTCTTAATGAAATATAATCCAATTCTTCCTGGAATTGTAGAAAAGCAAAATGCTGTGTGTTTAGCACACTGCATGAATTATAAATAGCGTATTAAAAATAACATAAATCAGCTACAAGTCTTGATAGGTGAGGCAGATAACACTTCATTTTAATGTGCATTTTATTGTGTGTTGTTGATAGATACTTAAATATGTTTGCTCTTCGCTTCCTCTTGTTAAAGATCCCAGCATGTTCACTTTAAACACCTGTTCTCTAAGGTTTGTAATTCAATTCAATTGTTAAGAAATAGCTGTGGGATAGAAGTTTACCGTTAGAGGCTCCTGGTAGATCACATTTTTAGCTTGAAAACAAACAGGTTGTCACTTGAAAATCTAACAGGTTTTTAACAAATTTTCTTTTCAACACAACAAAAACAAGCAAGCAAAAAAGCATTAGTTGCTTTAAGGAGCTTGACACTAAAAAACAATATTATAAAATTAAGTTTGATGACCTTAAAACATATATGGTAATGTTTCTTATAAATCTCAGAAAGTCGTAATTTTTAAATTTGAAAAACAGCTGTTATAATAAACTTATAAGTAACTTTTGCAACCACATATATGTTGCATATTTGGAATGGCCACTTGTCCAAATATGACAGAAATGGATAGGGCTAGGTCAGTGATCCAGACATTCAAAGCTTTCCATAAAAATACTGGAATGTGATGAATTGAGCTATAATATCCTATCCTTGGATCAAGTAATTTGGAAAATAGAAAACTCATTCACTTTCATTGAGCTGGAACAGTCATCTCAGTGAGAAAACAGAAACAATTTAATAGAATCTACATTTCTTGGTCCTTGACAATTTTAAGGTCATAATGTAATAAAAATAGATTTTATTTCATCTGAAGCATCTGAGAAAACCACTTAAAATGTAATTTTAAAAAAATAGATCCAATTATTTTCATGAAGGAAAGAACACTTAGTCAATTGGAACTATGGAAGAAAATTTGTTCCCGATATGTTTTCACGGCTAGGATTATTTTGCATGCCTACAACACAGTTATTTCAATCAGCATCTATTAAGTGTCTATTGCTTGGATGGTGATAATTAAAATTAAACCACACTGTTATATTACAAATCTTCTCTGCATCATTCATTCAAAACAATATTGCTGCCCTTAGTATTGTAGTACTATCCAATGGGTTTTCTCAGAAACAACCATAAGTGTTAACTAGGCTATGCCTATATCATTTTAATTTAATATTTTTAAAGAATGACTTCCACTGCTTCCCAGACTGTACTTTGAAGAAGTAGATGCATACACATGCCTAGATCACTGAAATATTATACTGTTATTCCAATATCATTTTTTCTGCCTTCCAATTCATCCTTCACACTATAGTTGGAAAGTCTTCATTATGCATATATCTGTAAAGGGCCTTCACCTGTTCAAAAAGTCTGATTACTTACCGAGTACAATTAAAGCTCCTTTATCTAGCATTCAAGCCCTGCTATAATCTATTACCACCCTACCTTTCTTGTTATATCTTTTGTCTTCTTGCCTCCATGTTTACTTAGAATCTCCCTTTTTTCTTAACATAATATTGAATGTAGTTTAACATAAGACTTTTTTCTTTTACATATGAGCACTTAAAGTCTAATGATCTGTACATCACCAGTTGAGTTACTTATAGAGAATGGTCAATAACACCTCTCCCCAAACAATACACTTATTTTTGTAGCATATATTCTTTTTTATAATATTTCATTTTTCCTAATTACTTGTAAAATATTTTTTAATTTAAAAAAAAGTTTCAAATTCTATCTTTCTCTCTTTCCCTTTCCTCCCCACTTCCTGAGATAATAAACAGTCCAATATAGGTTATAGGTTATACATGTGCAGTCATGTAAAACATTTCTATATGTTATTTTGTATAAGACTTGAATTAAAAGAAGAAAGAGAGAAAGTGAAAAATAGTATGGTTCTTTCTGTATTCAGAGAGTATCAATTCTTTCTCTTGAGACAGCTATCATGCTTCATCATGAGTTCTTTGGGATTGTCTTGGATTCATTGTGTTTTAACATTCTTCCTCCATTTCTTTATTCTATGATTCCTCTCTGTTATTTATAGCTTGCCCTATGTTCAACATTTCAAGGAACATAAACAAAACCTCAATCATTCAATGAATCAATAAACAAACTTTCAAGTTGGAACCTGTTCTGTGCCAGGTAATGTGAAAGAATAACGATGTACAAATAAAATAGCCCCTGCCCTCAAAAAAGCTTACTTCTGTCAGGAAGACAATATGCATGCATACAAATATAAAATGTACTCAAAATAAATATAAGTTAAAGGCATATTGGTACTAAGCTGTGAAAGCCTTTGGAAGATCTAATGGAGGATTATTTGCTCCCCAAGATAATAGGGAGCCCCTGGAGTTAATTGTTTAGGAACGTGAAATAAGTAGACCTGTGCCTTAGGAAAGGAAAAAAAAACATTTTCCCAGCTCTGTGGAAAGTGAATGGGAAAGATGGAGGACTTGTGGCAGAGGAATCAATCAAGAAGCTATTGAAGTCATTCAGCTAGGAGGTGATAAGGGAGGGAGTAGACTAGGATCTTGACTATGGGGTTCAAGAGGTAGCTTAAAAGTGGAATTGATAAGAATAAGAAATTAATTGGATATACAAGGTAAGAGAAGGAAAGCTGAATTTGCAAACCCTTGTGATTAGAAGTATGATGTTACCCTCAATAGATAGCGAGAGGTTTAGAAAGAGGGCTAGGTTTTCAAAGAAAGATAATAAATTGTGTTTGGACTTGATGAATTTGATTTGTTGATATTTGACTTATTTTAAAATATCTAATAGTAGATGATAAGACACTAGGGCTGATATTTATGGCTGGGAGTCTGCCTTCCCTCATAGAGCTCTGTTATAGATATAGCTATATATGTATGTATATATATATATATATATATATGTATATATATATATATATAATGTAATATTGCATTTTTTCTTTTTTAAAATTTTTTTTATTTTATTCTAAACTTAAATAAAAGAAGCATTTCTGTAACATAGTAGAATAGAAAAAAGATGACTGTACATACATGAAATTGCAAATATATTATATGCAATTTGCTATTCCTTTTAAATGTAAAATTATCTTGTAACTTTGTCTTGTTTTCTTCCTCATTCCCTGCCTCCCCAAAAGATGGCTACAAATATCTGTGTATGCATATATGTAACACAAATATGGCCCTAATATGTATATATGTAAAATCATTCTATACATCTATCAAGTCTTTCTCTGGATGCATTGATATTATCTGTGTCATATTCTTCAGCAAGAACATAAACTCTGTGAAGGTAGAGATCATCTAAAATTTGTATCTCCCCCCTCCTCCAGCTCCTGCTTCCTAGAAGTATGCAGCTGGTGCTTAGTAAAGGTATGAAATGAATGAACCTAAATGTATCTACAGAGTCACACCAAATCATAGAAAACAAAATAATTGACAATCTTCCTGGAAAATCTCTTGCTTCTTCATAAAAACAAAACTCTAAATAAAAACAAAAACTTACGCAGTTTTTCATTAGAAAACCTACTGAATTATTTGCTTTTTGGTAAATGGCAGTATATTTTATGCCTTTTCAATGAATCAGTTGTAAGTCAATCAAATAGATGGATGTTGCCTATAAAAATGATGAGTGTTTGCAAAATTGTTTTATCAACATGTTTGAAAATTAGAAGCAGCCATTTGACAGCTTCAATAAGCTCCTGGTTTCCTTCACCACATGCACATAATCAAGTTCTTTTACATGATAAATGTGACAGGTCCAGAATGAACATTCAGCGTGTGTGTGTGTGTTATAGTTAAAGTCAAAATATCAGGTAATGTCTAAAGCAGAGAAATATAGGTTTCAAGGACAATATTAGCCTTATATATGAGATAGATCATGTGGCATGATTAGATGGGAGTCAATTAGGCACTACTGACCTCCTTCAATATCTTATCCTTGGTTCATGATGTTTCATGAGACATGGAATGGCATGCAAACATAAAACGGGAAACAGAAGGAGAAGTCTAGAGTTTTGGTACTGCCCTCAAAGGGGCAGATCTGGGTAGAAATCTGCAGTTTTGTGACCTGTTTAGTCACAAGGCATCAGAAGGGCACTAGACTTCTTGGGAAAATAGTAGATACTTTAAAGTTTGCCTCTTATTTAGAATGAGGCATTAAATGTTTCTAAACTTCATATAAAGTTGATCACTTTTAAGTGATACCACTTTTAAGCCTACACCCAAAAAAAGATCAATGATGAAGGAAAAGATCATATGTGTATATATATTTATCTATAGACATAGATGTATCTATATATTCAAAAACATAAATAGAAATTCTACTAATAGAGAAATGGAAACTAAGAGCATACTCATCAACTAAGGAAGGGCTGAGCATATTATGAATGTAATGGAATATTAATATAATATAAGAAATTATGAGGGAATAATTTTCAGAGAAATCTGGGAAGAATAGGATGAATTGATAGAGAGTGAATTTAGCAGCAATAGGAGAACAATTTATATTATAACATCAATAGCATAAAAATAAATAATTCTTCAAGACTTAGGAACTCTGATCAACCATGATTAGAGAGAATCTATGATGAAGAATACTAGTCACCTTATGACACAGAAGTGACGGATTAATATTCAGAATGAGACACACATTGTGATTACTCTGGGAATTCTTGCTTGACTATAATCATTTATTGCAAGGATTTTATTTTTCTTCCCTAAGGGCAACTCAAGGGCCCAGAGAGATGATTTGAGATAGAAAAAAAAATAAAACAAATGATCAAAAAAATCTTTGCCTTCCTTGGTAAAAAAAAAGCCTTTTTATGGAGAGAACTTGAGTCTTACCTTTTTTTCTTATATACACACTACTGAAACAATATTTTGAACATTGCAAATGGTAAATATATGTTTAATGTTTCACTGAAAAGTCAATCAAAAAAATTATTTAGTCTCTATCTATGTGAATGGTTACCATACAGAATACATTGGGACAAGATAAGGTGAAGTGGAAATGTCATTATCTGCTCCCATTTATGCCAGGTATATCATGTTTTCATGTTATCACCTCCTTTAGAAGGTGAGTTGCCTGACAGAAGAGATCATGTTTTTGATTCTCTTTGTATTTCCACTGCTTTGTACATGTCTAACACTTAATAAGTACTTAAATATTTGTTGTTAAATGACTTATCCTATCCTCAGTACCATACTCCTCCCTTTAGGCAAGTCAACTTACTTATCATCTCATGTGCTTGCCTCTTAGGGCAGGTAGGTGGCACAATGAATAAAGTGCCAGAACTGGAGTCAGAAAGGCCTAAATTCAAATCTGACTTCAGATGCTTCCCAGCTATGTGACCCTAAGGAAGTCATTTCAGTCTCTTTGCCTCAGTTTCCTCATTTGTAAAATGGGCTAGAGAAGAAAATGGGAAATCGCTCCAGCATCTTTGCTAAGAAAACCCCAAATGGAGTCATGAAGAGACAACACAACTGAAAAATGCCTGGAAGAAGATGCACATACATATACACGTACTATTTTTCACTCTTTTATTTATTCACTGAATATTAATTAATGTAAACTCCTTATGGCCAAATCTAGTTACCAAATCTTACATGAGTACATCACTCAGGATGACACATAACCAGTATGCAAGACAATGTGTGTTCAGTGGTACACTCAGTACAAACTAAGGATACAATCAATAAATATTATGAAAGATCAGTGGAACTAGGAGATTGCTTATTACCGAGATAATTAGATATACATCTTCTTAGAGGTTATAGGAACTGGGGTAGGCAGTGAGGGATGGGTAGAATTTCAATAGATAAAAAATTAGAATGAGCATTTCAGGTAGGGGTAGCTGCAAAATCATGGAATTGGGAAAGCATAAGATATGTTTAAGGGATGATAAATAGTGGTTATCACATTTAAGTAGGAGCTCATAAAGACAGAAAAGTCAGACAGGAAGGGTCTTGATTTTTATGACTTCAATATGACTTTTTTGTTATCTATGTCCACGTGGAAATTGATTACATACTAATTGACCCAACTCATTTTCTGATGTTTTGAAGGAAGGAGTAGAGAGTTACCTTCAGAAGAATGGGTTAAATAATTATTAGCTGAAATCAACACAGCATGATTTCTTAGTACCTCTCTAGTTCCTTTTCCTCATGCCTATTTCAGTTGAAACAGCTTCCAGCTCCTGAAAAACAACTAGTTAATGTTAAAATAAGACATCATTAGAAGTTATTGATTTTTTTCTTGTAGTTGGCTAAAAATAACTCCATGAGAAAATAAAGTCAATTATGTTTTAGACTTGAAGGAGCTGGATAATTAGGGGTAAAAACAGGGTGAGATTCATGGTTCACGGTCATTAAATGACTTATATTCACTCCGAGCCTTCCACATATCAATAGTTCCTAAACCTATCACAAGATTTCAAAGAAATTATGTTGGCTTCCACATCCAGAAAAAGAACTATGGAGTTCAATCACAGAATGTAGCAGATCATTTGTGTGTGTGTGTGTGTGTGTGTGTGTGTGTGTGTGTTGCGTTTTGGTTTGTTAGATGATTTCTCCCACTCATATTAATTCTTAAACACAGCATGACTGTAGTGAAAATGTATTTAATAGGAATGTACGTGTAGAACCTATACAAAATTGTATGCTGTCTTGGGGAGGGAGGGGGAAGGGAGGGAGGAGGGAGGGAAAAATAATAATGTAAGTAATATGGTAATTATTGTAGAACACTGGAAATGAATAAAATTAATTTTAAAAATATGGGAAATATTTTAGAAAGGTAAAAAAAAAAGAAATTACGTTGGCTCTTCCTTGAGCTGATGAGATCATCCAGTTCAACCTATGAATTTTACAAATAAGAACACTACCCCAAAGTCATGAAGTAGAATTGCCTAAGATCACACAGGTGACAGAGTTGGGATTTAAATCCAGGTTTTCTGACTCAAAATCTAGTTCTCTTTCCACTATACAGATACCATTAAGATAGATGTTATTCTCGTTTTATTTTGGAAACTGTGTATTTTTCTCATTTCCATGTTGTCGATACTTAGTCAGTTATTCATGTATGACTCTTTGTGACACCTCTTGAAGATTTCTTGACAGATATTGGAGATGTTTGCCATTTCCTTTTCCAGCTTATTTACAGATGAGGAAACTGAAGAAAATAGGTTAAATGACTTGCCTAGGGTCACCCAGCTGGTAAGTGTCTGAGGTCTAATTTGAACTCAGGTCCTCCTGACTCTAGAGCAGGGAATCCATCCATTGGGCCATCTGATTGATCTCTAGTATTTCCATAGGGATTGTCATTCTGTAGATAGTATGAATCTGTGTTGTATTGGATGAAAAGATTTGTCACTCCCTCATACTTCACCCTTCCCAATCACTTCATCATTTCTTCCCCTGAGATGTGAGTCTTTCTCCAATCACTTCTTAAACTCTTTCTTTCTGGAGGAACACCTTCCCTTTCAAATTTGAACTCTAGAAACAAGGGAAGGGAAATGGCCAGATATATTTCATAATGGCAACCAGCTAGTCATATTGTCTGTTAGCCAAAATACTTTACTCATTGACTAGATTAAATTTTCTCTTTCTCTGCTCTGGAAAATTATGAAAAATATTAATCAATAATTCTCTTTTGTTCATTCTGACTCGCCAGCCATCAGGTCACTCTAAAATTTACCACAGTTCTAAAATCTATTTTTTTTCTCTTTCCTAGATTTGAGTCATGAAACACATCAATTAGCAATGCAGTGGTTAACCCTATTTATCTTAAAATTTATTTTAATGATCAGGTGAATAGGAAGGTAAATGAGCTTTAAGAAAAAAGAAATGAAGTTCAGAACTAGCAGAGGGAAAGGGGGAGGAGGAGAGAGAGGAATCACCAACCTTGGTTCTGCCCTTCACTTAAGCAGGATACATCAAACTTACCTGGTGCTTCCCAAGTTCAGTACAGATGACCTCGTCTTGAAGGTATCTGCCATCACCATGGTCCATGATGATGGATCTCTGTGGTTTATGTTCTCCCAGTCTTCTCCCTTGGTTGATGAGCCAAGGTTCTCTGCACTACCCCCACCATTTCCATTGCTATGGCTGTTGCTTTCTGTCCATACTTATTCTCATGCTTTTATTTTTGCTCCTTGTAACACCAACATGCTTGTTTCCTTACCTAATTACTCCAACTGTTTCCTATTCTTTAGTATGAAATAGCTCCAACTGCCAGTCAAAGTGGCAGGGCATATCCTGATGGTATACAGGAGTGGAAGGCTGGGTATTCCTTTTCATTTGCTGAACATTCTTCTCCAGCATCCAATAGGATATTGTACAGATAAGAAAATGTATAGATAACATATATGTGGATAATTAAGGTTGGAAAGAAAATTAAGGTTAGAGAGCGTGAGTGACCTGCCTGAAATCACATGATAAATTAGTTACCTACAGAGCGCTAGGCTGGTCTTGTCCCTTCCCTGGAATATCTACAGTCCTCAAGTCTTGGTTCATTTAACTCATTTCTGTAATCTTATCCCTCCCCCAAGTATTGGTACTAATAGATAGTGGAAGCATAAGAACCCATGAATCTGTAGTTAGCAGACCCATCATAAAGTTAGCCTACCTCTTGTGCCTGTGCCATTCAGCTCCTCTTTGCCGGTTACTGTCCTCTAGGCCTTTTCCTTGAAGTCACACGTCCTATCCTAGAACCATTTTGATCCTCATGTAGCAAAAGTAAACATGGAATCATTTTGAAATGTTTAATGTGCAATATAAATACATTATCACTCTAAATAACTATTTGTAAGTGTACATTTTGGTTATAGACAAGGTTCCACTACAATTCTTGTCTTAGCCTTTAGGATTCTATCGACTGTCTCTCACATCAAGGGCAGTTTTAAGTCTTGTGCTCTAAGACAAAGGCCTACTTTCAATAATTTTTAAAGATATTTTCTCCTTTTAAAATGGAATCTAATTTTTATCACTTCAATTGATGCATTCAATACATTATTTTATTTGTTTTACTTAATATTTGATTTGTTCAAGTTGAGTGATTTCAGAGTGAAGAGAACATTTATATTTCTATGAATTTAAATCTAATCACAGGAACTGGATTTTGCTACATAGCTGACTGACTTTATGTGGAACAGTTAATAAATCAAGAAAATACCACATTGATTAAAATGTGCACCCAAAGATATTATAAATTTGTTAAAATCCTGCTTAATAATGTATTTTTATATGACTTAAGAATGGTTTTATAATGCCACTTTAAATTCAGCAAAAATTCATTAAGTGCTTATGTAACTAGACAATACAGTTACTATAACTCTGGAGCTGGAGTGAGGAAATCTGAATTCAAATCCTATCTCAGACATTTACTACCAAGGGTGACTGTGGTCAAATCACTTTGGCTCAAATCACTTTACCTCAACTTCTTCTGTAAATTTGGAATAATAATAGCACCTACTTCTGAGGTAGACATAGAATGAAATAATATTTTAGAGTACTTTTTAAACCTTAATATGCTATATACATGCTAGTTATTATTTTACTATTATTGTATTAGGTTCTGAATATACAAAGGTAGATATGAGATATATCATAATCCCAGAGATGATGCCATCCTAAGTAAGAAAAGGGGAGAACGGTGCAATTGGATGTCATAAGCTAGAGAGTTGGCACAATAGTAGATAAAGTATCCATATGAGTATCATAAAAACATATATTTAAGGGAGTGTGGGGAAGGGTGAGGTTCATTCATATTGCTGTAGGACATTGCAGAAGGACAGATAACTTTCATTTGGAGGTCAGGAGTGTGTGAGAGAGTGGTTCATAGAGGAGATACTGCCACATACATTGGATCTTGAAAGAAGCAAGGAATTTAACAGCCCTAAAGCCGAGAATCTTGTCTTAAGAACAGAGGACAGACTTTTCTTCCCTGTTTCTTCAACCCCTCTTCCTATGGTTGGATGTTTACCCCCTGCTTTGGATGCTTCTTAGCTTTTCAGTTTCCTCTCTAAAAGATGTTGATAAGAAGAGAACACAGAACTACAGATGTGGCCTGAGCAGAGAGCATAGCACATCAGAACTATCACAGCTCTACTTCTGGGAATCATATCTATCTTCAGAGTGCCTGAAATTGCATCAGTATTTCTGACTTCCCTAGCACCCTGTGGATATGCTTAGTTCATTGCAACCCTCGTATAATA
>CM053771.1:316866189-316893572 GCA_028658325.1 Potorous gilbertii | reverse complement strand
CTTGCATCTCTCTCATTTCTTTTCCCAGTTTTTCCTCCACCTGTCTAACTTGATTTTCAAAATCCATTTTGAGCTCTTCCATGGCCTGAGCCCATTGGATATCTATTTCAGATGTTTGGGATACAGAGGCCTTGACTCTTATGTCTTTACCTGATGGTAAGCAGTTTGCTTCTTCGTCAGAGAGGAAGGTTGGAATCATTTGTTCACCAAGAAAATAAGCTTTTATGGTCTTATTTTTTTTCCCTTTTCTGGGCATTTTCCCAGCCAGTTACTTGACTTCTGAGAGTCCTCTCCACCCTCGCCTAGATCTGTCCAGCTAGTGCTTGGGGCTGAGATTCAAATGCTGCTCCCCAGCTTCAGGGCTTTTGGCGGCTATTCAAGGTAAGATTAAATCAGGTTCTCAGGTGGGGGCAGGGCCGCCTCCCAGGCTCAGTTCCCTCAGGGGGTTTATGCAGAGACCTTTTTGTAATGGAGCTGCTGCTGAGCTCCTGCCTGCTCTGGGAGCCTCTGGCCACCAGCTGTCTCTGCTGCTGCCTCCGAGAGGGCTCAAGTTATGGAGACACCCCACTCCCCTCTCAGCCCATCCAGACGTCTCTCTCACTGACCTATGTGTCTGTGGGTGGAGGGACCTTCGTGGCTGCTGGAGATTCCATCCCTGAAGCCTGCTCGGATCTACTTGCTCCTCTCCATGCCTTGTGGCCGGGGCAGGGCAGGGCTGGGCTCTGCTCCCTTCTGGTGTGCCACTGACCTTTGGGATCAGTTTTTCAGGGCTCTCTGGAATGGAAATCTCCTTCATTGTGTTGCTGCGTGGCTTCCACTGTTCCAGAATTTGTTGGGAGTTCTTTTTAGAGGAAATCCATGGGCTGTGGGTTTGGAACTAGCATATGTGAGTCTCTCTACTCTGCCATCTTGGCTCCACCCCTCCAAAGAGATTTTAAAATAAATTTCTCCATGTATTTTTAATACAGCACTCATTTTTTGGATATAGTCCCGTGCACACATACTCATAGATTATTTCCTTAAAATAAGGAAAAATAATAAAACCTATTTAATCAAGTATGAATGCATCTGACAATGTTTGCAACATTTAGCAACTATAATCCCCTCCTGTCTAGCGAAAGGAGAGAAGTATATTTCAAAATATGTTCTCTGCAACTGACTGGTAATGATATTCACTCAGAATTTCCCTTTCTTCTAGTGTTCTTTTCACTTCCATTAATTATAACTATTCATATTATATTCTTAGATTTGTATATTTCCCTCTGAATCAACTCATGCAAACGTATCTTCTTCCCCACTCATAGGAGGTTTGAATTAGGCTCCCAGATTATTTTCAGTCATGCCTCCTCCATCTTGTACTTGTGAAGTTAATATTTTTTTAATACAATTGTAAGTCTTTACATTTATCCCAGTCAAATTTCATCTTATTCAATTTGTCCCAGTATTTCAAACTGCCTAGATATTTTTGGCTCCTGACTCTCTCCTGGCTTTATGTCACATACAAATTTGATAAGCATGACATCTCTTCCTTTACTCAAGCCATTGATAAAAATGGAAAACACAAAACAGCTGGGCACAGATCCCTGGAGTACTCTGCTAGATTGCTTTCATTAAGACTTTATTTTACTATTTGTTATTTTAGATTTTTTTTTTGATTTTACAATTATACTACCTCATCCTCCTTTCATCATAACAACAGGCACAGTTCCATCACTGTGAAGAAATAAATATAGTTATTTTGTGGGGTTACTCTTGCAAATTCAAAGTTGCCATTCATTTTGCTTTTAAAGATGATCTTTTTTCAGTTTTTACATGCATAAGAAGCTGATGAGGGGAAACAGAGAAGAGATTTTACTTCAGAGATGCTTTTGAGTATAAAATTCAATCTTTTTGTACTAAATTATAATCTCATGTAAAAAATAATCTAGCAGAGTCTGCATCACATTCAGATGTGATGAAGATACTTTGTGATGCTGTTGCATAGTGAATCATTACCAAATTCCCAAGGTCAAAATCTCTAGCTTATGGACAATGATATATTGATTGATCTCAGTTTGAGATCGTGGTATCATAGATCTAAAGCTGGAAGAAAGTTTGGAAATCTAATTCAACCATGCCATGCAAGTGACATGACATGTCCTTGTTACACAGGCAAATCCAAGTTCTATACTCTTTGTTTTGTATTATATTGCCTGGTTAGGGTGACAGAGGGTCTACTTCTTCCCCAGAGATTTGGAAATGTTCTTTGAGTTGCTTCATACCCTTATGCCTAATGATTTTGCCTGTTAGTGCCTGGAACCATGTTGAGAAGCAACCACTTAAAACCACTGGAAGTATTGCTTTATTTTTGCCACGTGCTGGATTTTTACTGTTCCAATACTAAGGTAGCCAGGGCAGCCAAGCTATGGGGGGGGGGGGGCGCAGCAAGCAGTAACTGTGAGGAATAGAAGCAAGGATTATACCAGCATTCCTCCCACTTAACTTGTCAATAGGCAGCAAATGAAAGCAAGAAGAGGTTGAATTTGTGAGTTGTTATAGATAAGTCTAGGCCACTTTGCAGATGCTCTAAGACAATTTATTGGCAAAGGAAAAAGAGAAATGGAGATTAAATGAGACTCCTTCTCCAAAGAATAGTTCGAGTGTAACTGAAGATCTCTTATTCCTATATGGCTTTCCCTGTGGAACTCTTAGGCACGGAGATCAAAAGTTTGGGCACTGATGAATTCAAAGCATAAGGTAAGTGATAGCTCTTCCCTTGAAAACACTTCACGAGATGTTCCCTCATTTTTCTCTGGTTTTTCTCTATCAGCCTTCCCAGGATCCTAATAGAGAAAAGGCAGAATCTTGAAACTAACAGCCACAGAAATTACAACTAGAAAGATATAATCCTACCACTTCTATGTTCCCTTTGTACCAAGAACAGAATTTTCACATTGAAACATTATAAATGTTGATTATGTCCCAAAGAGCCTATTTAACATACAATGAAGCTGAAAAAATAGGCATTTATAATGAAATATTATAGAAAATGATACCACTATATTATTTTATGGGAAAGGTTTTTATTGTGTGACCCAGGAAGTCACCTACCATTTGTAACAATGAATGTAGGAGAATGTGCTCTGGGTTCTACAGATCTGGATGACAGGAAGATTCCTAGAACATATCAGATTGTTATGTAAATCATTTCTATAATATAGTATCTAATTGTTCTTCATAGATTAAAATCCTTCTGTCTGGGTATAGTATATCCTAGGGCGTTGTACCAATTGGCAAAGGTGTTTGCTGAGTATCCAAAGATGAGAGAGGATATATTGCATGCAAAAACTATTTTCAAAAAAAATAGGAGAGTAGAGTTTTACTTTGATTCCTGGTAAAATTCTCAGGAATTTACTGACTATTGAAAAGAGAAAATTGTGGCTATAAAGAGACAAGATGATTGTACTGAGAAAAGGTAATGCTGGACACAATTTTTTTTTAAAATAAAGGTACTAGATTGGTAGATCAGGAGAATGATATAGATGTAATGAGCCTAAATGACAATAGCAAAAGATTTGGTAAAAATTTGTCATTATTTTATGTGGATATAATAAAAATGGGACAGATGAGAGTAAAATTAGATGGATTAGGAGCTGGTTTAAAGGACAAAATAAAACATACTAATTAATTTTTCCTTTTTTACTGGAATGAAGGCATAAGTGACATTTGTATGGATTATCAGATGATGAGATACGTAAGAAAGTATTCACATTAGATGATAAACTCCATCTTAATTCAAATCAAATAGTATAATGTTTAATAATAGTATTAAAATCTGACAGATGGGGTTCAAAAATTAACCTTAAAAGCAAAATAAGGGAAGTATGCTGAGATTACTTTTTGCTTTAAAAAATCTGGGGATTTTCAGTAGATTTCAACTCATTATGAATTTATATTGTGGCTATGAATGAAAAGAAAAAGAAAAAATTAATAGTAACATTATCTACATTAAGAAAGGTAGGATATGCAGAACAAAGGAAGTAAAATTTCCACTATTCTCTGTCCCAACCATATTTGGAGCTGGCTTCTTGGTACCCAAGTGTTAGGATATTGGAGAGTATCTAGAGAAGATCCACTAGGATATTGAAGCACCTTGAACCCTTAACATGTAAGAATAATTTGAAGAGGCTAGACATATTTAACCAGAAGAAATTAAGACTCCTGGGATTTGACATCCTCATATTTAAAGGATTATCAATGTAGATTTGTTCTATTTAGCCCCACAGTGTAGAACTATGAACAATTTGCAGAAGTTCCAGATATTCAGAGATAGACTTGACACTAGAAGAAACTCTCCCAAAATTTGAGCTGTCTAAAAATGGAACGAGGTGGTGACCTCCAGAATTTGTAGACTCCCTTTACTTGGAGGTCTTCAGGTAGAGGCTAGATCCTCATTTGTTGAATATTTTAGAATTCCTTTTGAGTCCATCCTGTTGAATATTTTAGAACTCCTTTCATCCATAAGCTAGAATAGGTGGTCTTTTCCAACTCTCAAATTCTATGATTCTTTGTCTTTCCCCACATTATATTTCCTTATAAAACTTTCTCCTCTTTGTACCCCATCTTTTTTCAAAGAAGAAAAAAATCAAAAAGAAGAAATATAAGAATCAATAATAATATGGAATGGAATGGAATGGAATCTGCTTCCATATAAATTTACCTCGTCCTTTCCTTCCTAGAAATCTCAATTACTGGTCATTGCCCTTTCTTTTTCTCCATTTAATCTTCCCTTGTGATATACCCTCCAAAACTAAAGTTTATTTTGCTTGAGGGAATTTCATCTCGTGTCCTGTTTAAACCCTGATTTTCCCTCTCCCATTCCATACCTGCTTTATCCATTTTAATATATTCCTCAAATCTTTTTATGCATATGTATGTAAGGGGACAGATTCAACTCTACTTTATTTGGTTCAGGTAAGAATGAATTTTATGTGATTCCTGTTTTCCTTCCTCCCTTCCTCCATGTTTGTATGTTATTTTACTCATACCTCCTTATTGTGAGAAATGATAGAAGTACCATCATCTTCTTATTTTTTCCAAGTATATTCCTCTTTCTCTTTATTTTGCTACCTCTAGGACTTCTATTTTTTAAATTTAATTTCCTTTCTCAACTCTTGAAATTTCATTATGTTCTTGAAAAGTCCATTCTTTCCCTGATAGATTATAAAGATTGCATCATTTAACTCATTCTATTTGCTGAAATGTCTTCACTTTTCTATATTTCTCAGTTTTTTTGTTTGCCTTTGAAGTTTCTACTTAACACAGATTCAAGAAAATAAGATGCACAATTCAACAATATAAAAAATAACCACAATGGAAAGGTTACACAGAAAAAGGAAAAGCAAAAGTGAATATTGCAAAATTATAAAGAACAAACATACCTCAAAAGAAGAGATGTTAGAGGAACTTCCCAATCACCTTTTCATGGAGATGAGAGATCTATGGTTGCTGAAAATTGTACAAGTGTTTGAATTTTTTAATACATTGATAACTTGTGGTGATTTTTCCTCTACTTTTTTTTAATTTATTATATGGAATATCTCTCTGGGAGGGAGAAGGAAAAGGGCAAACTATTAGTATATAAAACTATACATTTATACACACACATATACATATATATATATATATATACATATGTATGCATATATAGGAAGGAACCTATTGGGGAAATTTTGATGATATAAAAAGTAAAATTCCTTAAAAATTAGCTTATTATGTTTCTATTTAGTTCTGTCATTTTATAGATAGTATTATGTTTCTATTTAGTTCTGTCATTTTATAGATAGTATTTTCCATTAAAGACATTTTTTCCCTTGTAGAAGTATATTCACTCCTGTAGTATAAGTTTCTCTTGACTGTAAACTTTAATCTTTTGCCTTTGGGAACACTGTATTCTTGATTTTCTCCTCTTTGAAGTAATTGCTGCAAAGCCTTGTGTGATCTTGAAAGTGACTACTTGGCATTTGAATTGTTTTTTTCCTTTTGTTTGCCTACAGTGCTTTTCTTTTTAATCTAAGAAATTTTGGAGGATTTTGTTTTGGTTTGGGGTTTGTTTTTGACTGTAACATTCCTTGCAGTTTTTGCTTTGATTTTGCTTTTATTTCATAACTGGCAGATTTTTATTTTCATTTTAACTTTGACTTCTGGTTCAAATAGATTCAAGCAATTTTAATTAATTTATTTGCTGTATTAGAATATCTAAGTGATTTTGTTTCATCATAATTTTTAGGGAGTCTGATGATTCATAAAGTATTTTTTTCCTTCACCCATTTTCCAGATCAGTTGTATCTGAAATTACAGAACTACTTTTCAATCTTTTGATTTTGTCCTATACATCTTGCTGTTTCATGGAGTCATTGGGTTGTTTACTGCCATTCAACTCACAAATCATTTCTTGTGTATTGTTTTCAACATTCTTTTGGATTTTTTTCTAAGTCTTATCCATTTAAAAAATACTTTTTTAAAATTTTGCTTATGCTTTAAAACCTTTTACTTTGTTTCTTCTAGTCATTCTGTAGTTCTTGTAACCAAACTACTATTTTTTTCTGAAGCTTGGTTTGCATTTGTTGTGAAATTATCTTTTCCTTTAGTGTGTACTTCTGAGATGTCTCTTTACACATATTTTTTTCTCACAGTATCCAATGTATGTTTTCTTCTGTTTTACTCACATGTCCATCCTCAATTCCCATATTTGGGGCTTTGTTCCAAAGCTAAAATCTGGTACATACCACATTCTTGGATAGAAAAATCCAGTACTGTTTATTCTTAGCCTCAATTAACTGGGAACCTGTCACAAACCTCCACCTACCCTGGTATGTCTACTTGAGTGATGACAGGTTTCAGGACCTACTTGAATTACCTGCTCTCTTTAGGGATCTTTGGAGTATTTGATCTTACATTACTGTGTCCTTCTGGACCCCAGGGACATCTTAGTCATAGTGCTCCTTCCTTCTGGCTCCATATTCATGATCAAAATAGATTTCTGTGGTTTTCTTATTCTCTCTGACTCTCACAAAGCAGTCTGGACTTGTTGCCTCCTGGATAGAGCATCACAGGATTCAAAGCCTCTGTAATCTATTTTCTACCTTGTATCCCTGTACCCTATATTCTGACCCTGTATTCACAGTCATAGAGGCAGGAGGTTTCTGAGACCCCTGAGACCTTCCAACTTGTATTCTTATGCTTAAGTCGATTTCTCTGACTGAAGGATCCCATGGGTCTATGGCTGTTTGTGCTTACCAAGTTTCTCTTTGGATTTCTTCATCATTATTAAGTCTGGAAATATTTTTATAACTTTACTGCAATGAATTTGTGAGAGCTTGGTTCTCTTGTAAACTTTCATACAGCCATCTTAACTGGTAACCCATGAATAAAGTAAGAGATGGAGAGAAAGATGTGTGTGAGAGAGAGAGAGAGAGACAGAGACAGAGAGAGAGTGTGTGTGTGTCAAACAAGGCAACCAAGAAGTAATCAGTAGACAGAAAGATCTTTAGGGAAGAGGTTGAGCAGGGAAAGAAGATGGAAGGAAGCAAATTTCTGGAGAAGATGAAGGGTGAAGGAATTAAGGGCAGAGGCCTGTGTGAGGGACAATTAACAAAGGCTACCTCAAAACCTCTGTGACCTTCACTTTTCTCTTCTGTAAAATGAAAGGGCTGGCCTAGATGATCTTTTCTGGCTCTACATCTATGATTCTACTATATTGTGATTAGGTTTTTTTGGTTTCATCTTTTCCCGAACTTTAGTGTTTTGGTTTTTTTTTTCATTTTGATACCTAGCCTTTATAGGTCAGGGAATTTTATATCCATGAGGTAAATTGAATTTGAGGAGATATAGTCCATAGATCCTGCTTCACTGGCTGACACTCCCACACAGTAATAACTACAAAGGTACCATCAATAATTAAGTTGAATTTAGTTGAATTAAAAGCAAACTTATAGAAATTTTATTAAAGAATGATCTGGACTTTCACTGAAAGAGCTATAAAAGTAATTTTCCCTCTGACCTAATAATCTAAAAACTCAGGATATACCCTAAGGACATTATCCAAAATCAGGAAGAAAAAAATTATATGCATGAGAAAATTAGAGCTATAATATTTATAATAAGAAAACACTGGAAATTGAATGATGTTAAGGACACTGACTCATTCAACGGTGCTCTCTCTCCTAGGATCACTGGAATGCAGGCAAAAATGATAAATGTTGGGAATAAGGAGATATATGTAACAATAGATATGGAATAATGTGAAGCAAATAAAGCAGGATTAGGACAATATTTATAATGGCTTACAATATGCTAAAGGGGGAAAAACATACATGAAACCAAAAAATGAATGGGAAAGCAATGAAAGACTAGTTAAACTAAGGGAAGACTATGAGAGACAATTTCACCAAAGGACAGGTTTTGTGCTCAGTCATGACCTGAGGCCTCCATTGGAAGAATTTAGGTCCCAATGATATTAACACCGTTTTTGTGGGCTTCTCTTTGTGCGATGGAAAAGTGGAATTACTGTCTCAATTTATATTGATCTCTTTCATTAGGACACAAGGATCAATTCAATTCAACAATTGCTAAATATCTGTGTATGTGAAATATATGGTATATATATAACATTGGACATATAAAGTTTAAAGAAGATATCTTACCTACACAAATAACTATGAATGATAAGAGTTTAAAATAAAATAATATAGAATAAGATCATAAAAAGGTACAATGATTTTTGGATGTCAAGGAGGCCATTCCTTGATCAGAGAAGGCTTCACAGAGAAAGATTTTCTTTGAATTGCGCTTCAAGGATGGACTGGAATTCATTAGTTACTGGGAAAGAAAGAATTTTGAGTGGAGTCATAGAAGTGGTAAATTATACTAACATTACAGAAGATAGTGGATTAACAAGATAGTTGAGTTCAGCTTAAGTACTTTAAGTTAAGTAGTAAAAAGAATCAAGACTGAAAAGATAGATTAAAGTCAGATTATGTTTCCATGATGAGAATGCCTGATCAGGGGAAAGAAAAAATCCAAACACCCATGTAGTGTCAATGCAATCAATATTCGCAGTGCCTCCAGTGGCTATGAATATGCCAGCACAGTTCTGAATCACAAAATATAACAGACTCTCTACATGGAAGACAGAACCAAAAAATTTATTCAAACACCACAAAGCCAAATCCCAACAACAGAAAACCAAATCCATCCAAGTAACAAAGAAATACAAATAAATATAAATACAATAACAATGCAAGGGGCACTATCATCATCAAGTCTTCCCTCTGTTAGGCTCCTCACAAACCAACTCCCTTAAATAAAATCACAAATTCTCACATTCATGGGAGAATTGCTTGCTCTCCCTTTCCCATCTCTGACTGCTGTGACTCACTTCCTGCTCTACCTGTTTAGCAAACTCATCCCACCACAGGTTCCATGTGACTCAGACTCCCATGCGACCCAAGCAGGTCACATGGGTTTATTAATGGATGGGAATGATCTTCCCATTTAAATTACCATTGCAACCTACTAGAGCTGTTTGAAATTTTTGGCAGTTTGTTTATCATGGAGCTTTTAAAGCAAGATAAAATTTTATATGCATCTCTTATTTCCTTTATTTGCATGTTTAATTTGTTCAGTGCTACTAAGCCTTTCCAAATGAATTTCGTTGATATCAACAAATTAGGAAATAGACATTGTCTCCTTTTTAAAAATATCCATTTGTTTGTTGTGTTATGTGCTAAGATGGATTGGGATCCTTAGATCTCTTCCACGTCATAATCAAGCCAAGTGTTCTGTATATGATTGGAACTTTTATTTGGTGACATCTTGCTGAAATGTTGTTTACTGCTTCCTGCACATGCTTTGTAATGTTTGTAATGAAATTCAGGCTTCCTCCAGATCTCTATTGTAATTCTCTACTTTGCATGTAAATTATATTTGAAAGTACTCAGTCTTTCCCCAATGGTTATTAAGGCTTAAAAAATGGGGGAGGAGGGAAGGTTCACTTATTTGTTTTTTAATGTTAGCCTCTTTAGAGGAAGGATTTTTTTTTAACTTTTAAGAAAACAAAAGTTATTTATGCATCACACACACACACAAACATACTGGGCATCCAGGCCCAGAGTTCTGGGCTAGTCACCTGCTTCATGCAGGTTTTCAACATATACATTTTCATCCTTTTATTTTATTTTATTTTGTGATTTAAATTTATTTGTTTCTTTGTTTGTTCCAAAACAAACAAAAGAGTTCCAAATTTTCTCCCCATCTTTCCCCTTCCACCACCCCAAGACAGTATGCATTCTAATGACTTCTTCCCCTGGTCTTCCCCTCCCTTTTATCATCTCCCCTTCTTATCTCCTTCCCCTTTTCTTTCTTGAAGAGCAAGATAAATTTTTTATACCACATGTAAAAACAATTTTTAACATTTGTTTTTAAAACTATGAGTTCCAAATTTTCTGCTTTCTTTTCTCTCCACCCACCCCATTGAGAAGGCTAGCGATTCCAGACAGTTGATACATGTCATTATGCAAAAGGCCTCCATAATAGTCATGCAGTGAAAGACTCATTATATTTCCCTCCATCCTATTCTGCTCAACCAATTATTATATTGTCTCCTTTGACCCTGTCCCTTTTCTAAAGTGTTTGCTTCTGACTACCCCTTACCCCATTCTGCCCTCCCTTCAATCATCCCCTCTCTTATCATCTTCCCCCCTACTTTCCTATAGAGTAAGATACCCAATTAAACCAAATCTGATGAGAGCAACCAAGCTTCACTCATTCCTTCTCGTCTCCTCCCTCTTCCTCACCATTGTGAAACCTTTTCATTGCCTCTTCTATGTGAGATAATTTATCTCATTCTATCTCTCCCATTCTTCTTCTCCCAATATATTCTTCTCTCACCCCTTAATTTTTTGATATCATTCCTTCAAATTCAACTCACCCTGTGTCCTCTATCTATCTATCTATCTATCTATCTATCTATCTATTTATCTCCTTCAACTATGCTTATATTGAGAAAGATCTCATGAGTTACAAATATCATCTTTTCATGTAGAAATGTAAACAGTTCAACTTTAATAAGTCCCTTATGATTTGTCTTTCCTGTTTACCTTTTCATGCTTCTCTTGATTCTTGTATTTAAAAGTCAAATTTTCTATTCAGCTCTGACTTTTTCATCAAGAATGCTTGAAAGTCCTCTATTCTATTGAATATCCATGTTTTCCCTTGAAGGATATTACTCAGTTTTTCTGGAAAGGTGATTCTTGATTTTAATCCTAGCTTCTTTGTCCTCCAGAATATCATATTCTAAGCTCTTCAATCCTTTAATGTAGAAGCTGTTAGATCATGTGCTATCCTGATCATATTTCCACAATACTCAAATTGTTTCTTTCTGGCTGCTTGCAATATTTTCTCCTTGACCTGAGAACTCTGGAATTTGGCTACTATTTTCCTATGAGTTTTCCTTTTAGGTTCTCTTTCCAGAGGCAATTGGTACATTCTTTCAATTTCTATTTTATCATCTGGTTCTAGAATATCAAGGCAGTTTTACTTGATAATTTCTTGAATGGTGATGTCTATGATCTTTTATTTTATCATGGCTTTCAGTTAGTCCAATAATTTTTTAAATGCTCTCTCCTAGATCTATATTCCAGATCAGTTATTTTTCCAATGAGATATTTCACATTGTCTTCTATTTTTTCATTCTTTTGGTTCTGTTTTTATAGTGTCTTGATTTCTCATAAAGTCATTTGTTCCATTTGCTCCATTCTAATTTTGAAGGAATTATTTTTTTTTCAGTGAGATTTTGGACCTCATTTTTCATTTGGCCAATTCTGCTTTTTAAGGCATTCTTCTCCTCAATGACATTTTCCACTTCTTTTGCATTTGGGTAAATTTTTTTTCTATTTTTAAGGTGTTAATTTCTTCAGTATTTGGCAAGACTCTTTTAGAAAGCTGTTAACTTGATTTTCATGATTTTTTTTGCATCATTCTCATTTCTCTTCCCAGTTTTTCTTCTGCTTCTCTAACTTGATTTTCAAAATTCTTTTTGAGCTCCTCCATGTCCTGCAACCAATTCATATTTCTCTAGGAGGCTTTTGATTCTAGGAACTTTGACTCTGCTATCCTCCTCTGCTTGTATGCTCTGATTTTCCTTGTCACCAAAGTAAGATTCTATAGTCTGAATTCTTTTATGATGTTTACTCATCTTCCCAGCCAAACACTTGACTTTGTAACTCTGTGTCATGGTAGAACTTTGTTTCCAGTGGCAATGGAGATGGGGGTGCATGTACTGTCCCAGGTTTCAGCCTCTTGTATCAGCCCCTTGATCCACCATCATTTGTGAGCTCAGAGCTCCAAAAGTAATTTCTGCCATTGTTGCTGCTGCTGCTGCTGCCACCATCCCCACCACCCTGGGCCTTGGACCAAACCAGGCCTGATTGCACATTCCTCTTTCACCCAAGTCCCATAGAGTTTTGCCACTGACCATTTTGGTGTTTGTTGGTTGAGAAGTCTGGAAACTGCAACAGCTACCAGTGATTCAGTCCCCAGAGCACTGCTTCTGCTGGTCTGTGCCGGTGCAGCCCATACTAGATTGCACTCTGCTCCTTGCCCAGTGTAAAAGACCCTTCCTATCAACTTCCCACGTTGTCTTGAACTGGCAATTTGTTTCACTCTGTTGTTTTATGGGTTCTGTAGTTCTAGAATTTGTTTAGAGTCATTTTACAGGTATTTGAAGGGCTTTGGAGGATAGCGCAGGGAAGTCCCTGCTTATACTCCACCTTCTTGGTTGTCCGACATGTACTTTTAAAGGCTATGAAGATTTTCCAGATTCCAATGGTCATTCAAGGGATTGTCAATGTCGGGTTCTCTTAGCAGGATCTGGAGAGACAATAGAATGGTCATGATGTTATGCAGGGCTATCCAGTTTTCCTTCAGGCTGTCCAAACAGACATTGCCTTGGTTATTCACATTGGGATGGTGACAACTATCCATAATTTAGAATAAGTTTATAATGTTGATAACTCCAAAGGAACTGTTGGGCATCCCTTCTCTTATGTTCCCCAAGTTACATCATGTGGTATTCTGATTTTGAAAAACTTTTTGAAGAAGTGTATAGAATTCATCTCAATATGCATGCATATATCTAAATAACTGTAATACAATATTATTTTTAAAGTCTTACAAATTGGTATAGAGTACTAGTCACAGCAATTACTATTCTTCAGGAATTGATTGCTTTTATATTTTTTCATTTAGCATTCAATGGCTTAAGTTATATATCAAAACAATGAGGTTTGTACCTATAATACTCATTGGAGAATTCTTCCCTTGTCTACTTTTGCATATAAAAGGAACAAAGTCTATTGTCTTTTTTTCTGTGTATAAGGGTCAGAAATTTATGTCTGTCTCTATTTGTATTAGGCAGATTCTTGGTTTCTTTGGGTCACCAATTTTATCATAGGCTCACATAATTTTAACTAGAAGTAACTTGGGATGATGAAGATATTAAACAAATAAAAAGAATGTTCTATGAGAAGAAAATTTAAAAAATAAAGATTGCTTACTAGTGGAAGAAAAAAGAAAGGGATCTGCAGAGTTCTTATGAGGGAGCTGCTGGACTTCATTGTTCTTCATATCCACAGAATATGGTACAAAGTCAAAGGGCTTAAATTAATACAGAAGATATTTTAGAATTATAAGATCATATAACTAGAGTTGGACGGTCTGTTAGAGGCCATTTTGTCCACCACACCACCACTACCCTCCAAATTTTAAATATGATAAAACTGAGAGCCAGTTAGATTGTGACTTTTCTAAAGTCATGCAAGTAGGAAAGTTCAGAGATGGGATTCAAACCCAGGTGTTCTGATTCCACATGCAATGTTCTTTCTGTTGTACCAAATTTTTTTTCAATGGATTAAAAAAAATATCGTGTCACAATAATGCAACATGACAGGTGAGACAGGGGAGGGGGATGTAGAATCATCATCTCTGGAAAGGAAAGGAGAGAACATGAAAGGTCAGGATAGTAGATGAGAATACAGGAGAAGATGAGAAAAGTCAGGAAAGCAGAGGATAGGAGAAGATGAGAGAGGAGAACATCTCTACTTCAGGAAAAGAAAACTACCTCTCTTGTATGATTCAGAGCAGGGAGCCCCAAGAAATAGATGAAACTCAGGATTTTTATTGCTAGAAGGTACTTTAAAGTTCATTTACTTCAGTCCTCCAATTTTACAGATAAAAATTCATTAGTAGATCTCAGTTCTTCCTGGTTACCACTACCATAACCCTTTCTTTCCTTTTTGGTTTCCTAGGAGAGGAAGGATCTCACATATGAACTATATACATTTATTTACTTGCTTTGCTCAAGACTTCCTTATTATCTTCTACAATTTCTTCAAAGGTTTAGGGGAGAGTAAAGGACTGCTCCCCACAGTAAACATTGATCTTCCTATAGTCCCCAAATTATGTTTCTATGGAGTCGATGAAAGAATGATCACATACTTTACATGCTCTGACATTTACACTTCTGTAGCATCTGAGAACCACAGAGGTCTTCTAACACAACATGTGTATTTATTTCCCTTTACAAAATTTCTAAAAAGTGCTTTTTTTTTAAACATTGTGAGTTGGGAGCTCACCATATTCCAAGACAATACATGTTTCTTTTAGATAGCTCTGAGTTTTCCTTGGGTAACTAGGTAGTTCAGGGGATAGAGCACTGGGCTTGGAATCAGAAAGATTCATCTTCCTGAGTTCAAATCTGGCCTCAGATACTTAGTTGTATGACCCTAGACTAGTCATTTAATCCTGTTTGCCTTGGTTTCCTCATCTTGAAAAATGAGTTAGAGAAAAAAATGGTAAATCAGTACAGTATCCTTGCCAAGTAAAACTAAAATGAGGTCCCAGAGAGTTGGACACAACTGAAATAACTTCAAAAACAATTATATTTTAGGGCAGTTAGGTGGCCTCGGTACCTGAGGTTAGGTGGCATTTAGTGCTGGGCCTGAAGTCAGAACTAGTCACCTTCCTGAGTTCAAATCTGGCTTCAGATTCTTACTAGCTGTGTGACCCTGGGTAAAGTGACTCAATCCTATTTGCTTCAGTTTCCTTATCTGCAAAAGTGAGCTGGGAAAAGAAATGACAAAACACTCCAGTGTCTTTGTCAAGAAAACCCCAAATGGGGTCACAGAGAGTCAGAAATGACTGAATAACAACAAAAAATTTTCCTTCTTTTAAATATAAATTTGTCTTTTTACAGCCTCCACCCCTAGCACCAAGTAGAACTCTAATCCTCTTTCAAAAGACAATGCTTCAAATATATGAAGATAACTATCATGTCTCCCGTAATTCTTCCCCAAAGGCAACTCATGCTATGATACCATGAAATGTACCTCAGGGCCCATAGATACATGTACATTTATCAGCATTCGTCATACCAAATTAAAATCAGTTTTGAAAAGTATTCAAAAGAGACACTAAGAATCATTCATTTCCTTTTCTCAGGCATAATTACGTCTTCAAACAGGCAATGTTTGGTTACTTCTAATAGCAAAGGGGCCTGCCCGGTCAGGGTATTTCTGAGTATAATTTGCCAGGGGAGAGCAACTTGAAGAATCCTTCTTGGAGCCCTATTATCTAAATTTAAGTAATTGGTTATGGAAAATATATGCTTGTGCACCTCTGATGATGATGCCTTTGAGCTGTTCCTGTGTTTTGTTCTTATTCCTGGAACACCAGTCACCTAGAACACAGCATACATCTGCTTTACTATCCACAGTTACTTTCGTTCTGCTCCTGGAGCAAACTTCCAGTGGGCATTGGGATGTATAAAAGCTAATTTGTGGGTTTATGCCAGAATTTTACATCAATGGTTTGCCTTAGGCTTTATAATGCAACTGGCTGGTGTGTAATTAGCCATAGTTCTTAAATCTTGTTTCAGGACTAGAGGGGGCAGAGGAAAAAGGTATAGTGTTCCCTACAGAAGGTTCATAAAAGCTATAATTTGCTTCCATAGGTGGGCATTCCAACTAAGATGAAGGTATATGAGGCATATGGCTAGGCCAGGCCTTTCCAGCCCTTTCATGATATATGATATGAGGGGATTAAAAAAACATTTTAAAAAAAAATCCTGCCATTGAAGTAGTTGTAATATTAGCATCCATTTTTTGAGAAGATACATAATGATACATGCCTAGTATGAATTGAAAAATACTTTTAAATATATTTGTATGTTATTTATCACAAAATATCTGAATATATTTCAAAAGTAGTAATCTATAGCTATGTAAGATAAATTCTTTATTCAGTGTCCAGAAAATATGTTTGTTTATTTATTACAATTCCGTGACTGTATATTTTGTTAGCACTAAGTCAAGAGGCAATCTGGTATTGTAGAGATCTGGCTTGGAAGTCTAAAAGTCTTGGGTTCAAGTTTTGCTACTAACAAAACCCAACTTTGTGAACCTGTCCAAGGTAGTTAATGATGCTCTGAGCAATTCTCTAATATTTTAAATTACAAAGATGGTGTTGAGTCACTTTGATATAGAGTTTCCTTACCTAGGAGTTCTCTATACCAAAAAGCCTCAAAAGACCTCTTTCCCTAAGTAAGAAATAAAATAAAATAAAATAAAATGCTTGCTTGCATATCAATTAGTGGATTGCTTTTGTAGACCTCCCAGGGTCTTTGAACATCCTTTGGGAATAATCATTGGTCTAGGCATGGTCCTTATGAGGATACATGCATGTGGGAATTCTAGTTTTGTTGGGATCGTTTGAATATAACATAATAGGATTCAATTCACTAGCATCCAAGGTCCTTTCCCTATGATTCTATATTCCTAGGCTTTTCTCCATGAAAACATCCAATAGATAGGAAATAACAATGTCTGTTTGGTTGTTTTTTTTTACAGCCACAGAACCAAGGCTTCAGGCTGGCCCCCTCCCTCAGGCACCTGGAGTTTGAACCAGGTGCCACCTTATGGATGGGAGATGACGGCAAACAGAGATGGAAGAGACTACTTCATCGAGTAAGTTGACTAGATCTATACTAAAAACTTGATTAACTTGATCTCTCCATCAGCTAGGGCAATTTTAATCACTCTACTGTTGGGACAAAGAAGGAAATGATAAAAAAAAGAAGTTCATATTCTGGATTTATGTTAAAAATAAAACATACACATGTGCATGTGTGACTGCCTGCACACATGCACATGCAGATAATTTTCAGGAAAGCCATGGTCAGTATGTATTCAATCCAATGTACGTATTTTGACACCTCACTAATTACAATACTGCACTAAAATTCTTGCGAAAAATGACTCAGAGAAACTGAAAAATATTTACTCATCAAAGGAGTACATTATATTCTTGCTATTCTACTTAGTAATGTGATGAAAGTAGACTCATTCAATTTAGAAATACTTCCACAAAACAAAGATTGAACTAGAATGTGTATGTATTACAGTGATATCAAACTCACTGATCTGCAAACCCTGAACCAGATTAAAATTTAATTGGGAAATGTTTAACAAAGTAAATAATACAACAAAAATAGTGTTAATTTGTGGTTTTCTAAGTCAATATTTGCCCAACAGGGATTTGTTCCTATTTTAGCTTGACACTACTACTCCAGTGAGAACGTGGGTAAGAAAAGTTATTCCATTTGCTGAGCATTCCAGTTAACTAAAGTTTAATTTCCTGTCCTACATTGCCACAACTACTAGTTCTTCCTCCCATTACAAAAAAAACAAAACAAAACTATCTTGTCAGAGAATTAAGGTGTAGCATTCAATTGCTCTAATAGTGATTATTGATTAATCATTTCTTGAACATTTAAACACTATGTCCTAACTCTTTGACATGGTATTGAATAGGTTATTTTGGTTATTTTATGATATATTTGTCCTCTTTACCACCCCCAAATAAATAGGTGGCTGGAATATAAAGGTCTAATTGATTCATCATTTATTCCTAACTCAGACTGACATGACACACACTTAATTTTATTCAGGTGCAGAAATAGATTTGAAGCTGAAGTGCTCATGATTTTAATAACATGACAGATACTTGTACTCTGTGCTCTAGTGGGGAAATTATTTCTTGTGCCCTTCTGGAACATATGGAAACTTATGGGCTAAATTTCATTCTAGTGGGATTTATGCAAAACTGTTTAAATAGCTAGATCCAAGAAGCAAACATTGCTAAATATGAAGTTTTAATCCCGGATTCTATCAGCTGAGAAAGAGATCTCCAGTGGTGTTCCCACAGGGATCTGTATTTGGCCCTGACTTTTAACATTTTTACAAGTGATTTGCTTAAGGCACAGATGGCATGCTTACAAAATTTGCATATGACATAAAGGTGGGAGGGATTGCTAACACAGTGCATGACAGAGTCAGGATCTGAAATTATCTTGACAAGGTAGAATCTAATAATGAAATTGAAGACAGATAGATGGAAAATCTCATATGTGGCTTTAAAACATTGTCTTTATAAGTATGAGACAGGAGAAAATGACAGACTATTTGAAAAAAAAAGATCCAGTGGGCTTCATGGACTGAGAACCAGAGGGTCAATAGCTTAATAGGACAACCACAAAAGTCATAAGAGCCTCAGTCAGATAAAGAAAGGTATAGTGACCATATTAAAGAAAGGTGAATTTTCTATCCGAATTAGTCATACGTCTGTAATATGGAGCAATGATGATCTGGAGCAAATGCAGAGCTGAACAACCTAGATAGCCAAGGATCTTAAAATCATGTCATTGCAGGCATGGTGACGATAAGGCTTTGGAGGGACAGGATAATTGCCTTCTAATTTTAAAGGGCTGTCATGTAAAAGAGGGGGCTAACTGTATTTTTTGTACCAAAGAACAGAATGGAATTAGGAACAGTAAGGAGATATTTCAAAGAAGCAGATTTAGATGCTCATATGTAAAGGAATTTTAGATTTCATTAAGAAAATTTCCTAATAATGAAAGATATTCAGAAGTGGAACAACTTTCCTCTAGAAGCAATGACTTCTTCTCCACTACTTCAAGCAAAGACTGGGTGATCTCTGATTAGGTAGTTTATAGATGATATTATTGATAGCCTGGGAGGTCCTTTCCAACTCAAGGATTCTGTGCCTCATGAACTTGTGTGGAACTCTCAATACTCCCAAATATCACCATGTATCTGCTCCAAGGGATAGTAGGTGTACCTGTGTGAGGAACAAATTACATTTAAAAATTTAAATAATTAAACAAAAGTTTGATTTTGGTTGACAACTCTGAATTTGGAATGAATGTATTCTTCCAGCTTGCCCAAGGTAGAAAGTAAATATGTAAACTATTATACTGAGCCATCTATTTTGTAATAAAAGTCTTAATTCATTTAACTTCTTCTCCCAGGGCCATAGCTATCAAGATGGCCTTGACTTTTTGACTAAAAATGTGAAGCTTTTGGATGGAAAAAATAAAAGATTTGCTGGAATGAATGCTGTTTTAAAAATAAATTGATAATGAAGTTTTTGGAGGTATTTATCAGATCCTTTAGTTTAAAATCAGTTTTTTTAGGTTGGACTTTTGGTCTGTATCTCATCCAATCTGCATCTTTTTAAAACAATAAGTAGGAACCCAAAGATTTGCTGGAATGAATGCTGTTTTAAAAATAAATTGACAATGAAGTTTTTGGAGGTATTTATCAGATCCTTTAGTTTAAAATCAGTTTTTTAGGTTGGATTTTTGGTCTGTATCTCATCCAGTGTGGATCTTTTTAAAACAATAAGTAGAAACCCAAAAAGAAACAAATTGATTTGAAGTCACAGATCTGAAGTCAGCTGCATCTTTGTGTATTTCTACTCATCTTGTTGACATTTTAAAGGACTTATTCTTGGGTTGATTTAACATTAATGCTGTATTATGACTCAAAGACACCAAAGCCCTACCTAGTAGACAGGCTTTCAATGGTCACCAATCAGGAAAGTTTTCAGACCAAACTTGTCCAGTAGAACTTTTTCATTTGCTTCTCACCTCAAAAGCCTTTAAAATTTCGTGGTGTCAAGGAGTTTGAGTAAGATCCTCAAATCTCTCTCTGGTTGGACTCCTACTCTGTCACTAATTAATTAAATAAATACTGGTCAGCATTCCAGTCTTTCTTTACCTACTGACTACTCATAGAGTCACAAAGAGATCTTCTAATTACCTACCCAGCCGTAAAACTATGGTGTACTAGCTGAATGCATTACTTTCATTAGTCTTAGAAGTAAAAAGGACATTTTGGAAGTTAATCTGTGATTGGCAATTGGCACCTTAATAAATAATTTTGCCTCTTGTATAATTCCTTTTGAAAGCATCAAGATCTTTTTTTTTTTTTTTAAATAAAAAATGCCCACGTTACTTTAGCAAAGTCTAGGTATGGGTTTGATTAGTTCAGTGAAATAGGAAACTTAAGAACAGAGACAGAATCTGCAGTTCAAAGACAGAGTCTGGTGGCTAAAAAATGAGTCATCTCAATCCAAAAGGAATTTGATAGAGGCGCTCAAGTAGAATAATGATAGTCTTGGTGAAGGTTCATGCGATGCAGGAATGAGTTCAAAAAGTGAGTATGTTAAGCCTTAAGAAGAAGAAATTTGGAGGAGAGATGATAGCTGTATGTAGCTGAAGGGCTGGCTCATTAATAAGACATCAACTAATGAGCAATGATTGAGTGTCTACCATTCTTTAGTACTAGGCAATAGAAATAGGAAACAACCAAAAAAAAGAACCAGTTTCTTCTCTCAAAGAACTTGTACTCTATCTGGGGATCAGATTCATTCTGACTCATTCCAGTGGGCAAAATTCGGAGCAGTGGTCGGAGACAGAGCTTTTCTTCACTTTTAGCATAGTTTGGATGACGGGCTGTTGTTGAATGTGTAATAGAAGGGATTCCTCTTCATTCAGTAACAAAAATTATGTCAGAGAAGGAGCAATTCACCTCATTTGGTATTGTTTGATTAAGGATTCTTAAATGGATGTTCTGGGAAGTCTCTTTCAACTCTTCAATTCAGTGATGGTACCTTTCCATCAATATAGGATTCTGAAAGGCTCAAAGCTTGTGAAAAGTGACTTATTGCTAGGTGTCACAATAATAGAGCATTGGGCCTGAAAGATAGGAGTTCAAATTCAGCTTCAGACATTTGCTAGCTATGTAAACCTAGGCAAGTCACTTAAACCTCTATCTGCTTCATTTTCCCCAATTTAAAAATGAGGATAATAGAAGTTACCTCCCAAGCTGGGTGTAAGGATTAAATGATATTGCATATGTGCCTATACATTTTAGAAAAGTTTATTTTTAAACTTAAAATAGATCAGTTTTGTATTACGTCCGGCTCAGTGAAGGGAAATGGAAATGGATCAGAAGAAAGAGGAGAGAAAAGAAGGAAGATGCTAAAGGGAGGAAAGAAAGGAGAGAAAAACAGTAAACTGGCAGACAAGGGGGAAAAGATCACAAGTTAATGTGTTCTACCCAACTACTTGCTCGCAAAATATGTGTGACTTCTCAGTTCCTAAAGGAAGAAAAAGTTCTTTCCCCTACCATGGGGTAGTGCAAAGAAGGTTTTGGCCTTGATCTGCTCCCAACTAAAGGGTCCTGCCTTCCTTATCCACAAGTCTTCCACATCGCTTATTAGAATCATGATGCTTCCCACATCCTTGCTCAGGTCAAACCTTTGTGTTTCTATAATAAACAGTTTACCCCATGAATAAAGAGCAGAAGTAGCTGCAGGTTGATGTTTGATGCAATTGTAAAATAAGAGGAATTTGACCTCATATTGCTTTAGAGACATAGCCTGACCTAGCCAAGAGATGGAATGAACTGAAGAACTATTAAGTATAAAATTATAAGCCTGAGATTCTCTATCCATAGTTCAAAAACCTGAAAACCATCCCCTATTCCCTTTTTAAAAAGTTCATAGGGTAATAGATTTAGAGTTGGAAGCTACCTGGGAGGTCTTTGGATCTAACACCTTAATTTTTTTTTGTTTTTTACGGTAAAGACAGTAAGGCCTGAATAAGTGATTTGCCTAAGATCACATAGTAACAGCTTGGATTTGAACACAGGCCCTCTGATTTCAAATCCATCCCACTGTTAAAATTAAATAAGTAAATTAAAATAACATTATATAAAGACTTCACTAAATTTTTGTAATACAGTTTTTAAGATAAAATAATATGGCTCAGTTTATAGGAAGAAAAATCTACATATGAGCCAGATGTAAGGTCAAAGAAATGTTATTTACTGTAAGAAAGGTTGATGTATCATTGTTTGGTTTTGCTGAATTGTAGTGTTTCTTTCTTTATAAATCTTCATTAAAAGAAAAGGTTAGCTTGAATCAAGAAAGCTTAAAGGCCATAACCAAAAATTAAATGTAAAAGAAAGGATATCTATTTTTTAAACTTTTAAAAGATGAAATAAGTAAAGTGGTGATAAAGTGGTGAAAATAGATTGTGTGACTTTTGGGAGGAGATAATGAGGTCATTTGTATACCACATCAAGGATGACTCAAAGTCACAGCATTAACTAGTTTATTTTATCCTGGGCTTTTCTTTCTAGGCATCATTTTTACATGACTCAAAAATGGTGTCATTGGGTCATGTAAATACCCTGTTCTTTTATAGGGAACTCCCATAGTAGTAAATTGAGCCACTATCTCCTAATGCAGATTTACCTTTTTTGTAAGGTGATCTTAATGTTAATATTGCCCAACTTGATGAGGATTTAGCCATTACCACCAAACAAAGTGTGCAGTAGCCAATATAAGATGTATAGGGAATTGTGGAGTCTCTTTCAACTCTTTGATTCAGAGATAGTACCTTTCCTTCAAAATATGATTTTGAAGGGCACTTAGGTATTTAGATCTGAAGGAACACCATCTGAAAAACTGGAATGTCTATGTATTTAGGTGTGCCTGTATGTAAATTTTTAGCTTCTGCAAACACCTAGAAGAAAATGAACTAATAGACTACAGTGGGAATTTATTTTTATGGAATTTGGAAATCGCAAAGACCTAACTTTAATCATTAGACTGTGAGATCTTTGATAAGAGGAACTACCTTTTGCCTTTGTCTTGGTATTCCCAGCAGTTAATACAGTGCCTGACACATAGCAGGTGCGTTATAAATTAATATTAACTAAATGTTTACCCAGTCAATCCTTTTGTAAATTTTCATAATATGTTTCTGCCTGTTTTAATAGAATTATGTCCCTTCAACATTCTTTGATAGCCACAGGATCTGAGATTTAGAACTTAAAGGGGTCTTAAAGGGCTTCAAATACAACCTTCTACTTTTACAAATGGGGAAACTGAGACTAAGAAAATTTCCCTGTATCACACAGTAAGCATCTAAGACAGGATTTAAATCCAAGCATTTTTATCTTCAAGCCCAATAACATATTCACTATATTATGTTTGGGTTGGTTTTTTTTTTGAGGGGGCAGATTTTTCCTGGCATTTATCTCAGTATTTTTCCTGTTCAATTCATCCTTCTAAGATAGGTTGAAGTAATCTTCCTAAGGCACAAATCTTCATGCCGTCTTCTTCACCCTACCACCCCTCTCACCTTGAGAAAAATATATAATATTCTTATATAAGGTTAGTATATTAGATTTTCCATAATATAGCTCCAACCTTTCTTCCTAGATTGTTTTCATGACTATTCTCCCTTATGATCCAAACTTCCAACCAAACTGGACTTTTAAACTATTTCCAGACCTCAATGTGCCAGCTTCATTTTTTGGCATTTGTGCTATCCATCGCTGATGACTAAATGTACTCTCTTAATCTCCATTTTTCACTAACATTTAATAACTCAGCTCAGATTCTGCCTCCTTCATGAAGTCACCTTTGACCTTTAGAGATCCCTACTGAAATTTTCTTAGTGCATCACATCTGGTCTCCTCTTTGGCCCGTGGTACATTACAGCGTAGTTCTTGTCTCTGTCTGTGCTGTCCTTACCCATTCCTCCCCTCACCTGGCCAATATCACCTTGCCATTTTTTTAGCTTAACTAAAGACCATGAGTATCACAAGCAACTAATCAGTATCTTTTTAATTAAGTGACATATATATTTACACTATGTATGGCAGCTCCTTTTCTTTCATCCTGTCAGAACCTTTAACAGAACCTTCTGTTAAAGAGTAGTGAACATCAAGTTGAAATATACAGAAATTTGCTTAATTTACCCATACACTGAAGACTTCAATGTCTTATATTTCCCAGGCTGTGCTTCTTATGAATGGTCAAACACTAAAAGATTCAAAAATATTAAATGTATTACCTTTTCTTTACTAGGAATAAAAAGTGCCAAAGGAACACATTGGGAATTTCTATTCATGCTCCTATGGTGGAGGGGGGACATTTCAGGGAGATGGTTTGGTCTATTACATGGGTTAGAGGGATTTCTAACCACAGAATTAACTAACAAAATTATGTCAGAGAAGGAGCAATTTACCTTATTTTGTATTGTTTAAGGATTCTTAAATAAAACCTATCACTTCCTAGTGTTCACAATGAATCCTTACATAAAGTACAGATAATGGGCTTGTTGCCAGAGCAAAAACTACCTTTTAGTTAAATGGGTTCCTTGCAATCCCATACATCCATTCAAGTGGAAGGAGACATATTATAATTTTGAAATTGGAGGAACAAAGAAAATGCGATAGCATCATTACATGAAATGAAAGGTAATTATGTAGTGTCAATGCAAATGCTTCCCAGCCTGAATGTTCTGAGATGTTTATTCCCTTTACTGAACCAAATTTGGCTCCTTTCAAAACTGACAACACACCTATCTGCTGAGTTAATAATGGCAGCTCCCTGCTGGAAGGTAACATTTTGCAGAACTGATAGAAGAGCTTTTAGTGCAAAAGCTAAGGAGTGACACTATCATTTCCCATCCCCCTTGGGCAAGTGCAGAATGACCTGGGATATGTAAACTTCCCAAATGCCAGGATCAAATCAGAGTCTGCTTTATTTGGGTCTGATTTCCTTAGACTGCCATCTATTCCAGGAAGAATCTCCCGAGACATTTTGCTTGTCTCTCTAATGGAATTCCAGGGATGGTGATCATCTGACACCACTGAAGGGCTCCTGATTGCAACATACAAACAGTGGAATTCAGTAAACATGCAGTCCCAACGACAGACAACACAATTAGCTTCTCACCTTAGCCAGGCTATTTTCTTTTCTGTTATTAGGGAGCCCCTGGGGGCATATGTGGTGGGTCACAAGAGCCACGCAGAAACACAATGCCTGCTGACCTGTGAAGAACAAAACCACCTGCCAAAGCCAGGTTTTCATAGCAGACTGTAATGGATATATTACCTTGAGGCTGCTGGTCATCCTTTGACTCTTTTGAGCAGTTTCTGGAACACTCGCTTCTATGTTGAGCCAACCCTTAGAGAGAGCAATTTTGATCATAGCTTGTGGCACTAGCAGGGTGAAAAACTCTAGAGACAACTGGGCACCCTGGCTATGGTTCCAATCAAATGGACTGACCTCAGAGGACACAGAACATTTTGGCAGTAGGTGTGCCTTCCCTACTAAATGAGAAAGAAGGGAAGGAGCCTGGTAGAGGGTGATGAAAGATTTCTTAGTATACTAATTGAAGTCTACGCATGTTATAGAACAGGGCTTAACCTGGGGTTAGTGAACTTGTTTGTATTTTTTCTTAATCTTTCAATATTTTAAATTTTATTTTATTTGTATTTGATAAATATAATATTAAGATAAATATAACTGGTTTCCTTTGTAATCCTCTTCATTTTATGCATTTAAAAATATTATTCTAAGAGCAAGTACATATAGTCTACCAAATTGCCTTAGGGTTCTATGACAAAAAAAAAGGTTGGGAACATTTGTTATAGAGGGTATAATTACACACATATTATTTACTATATGACTCTGATATAGAACCCCTCCCCTTAATATTAAATTTGTTCTCATTAAATATTTTAAGAAGCTTGCTAGAATGGCCATTTTTCTAACCCTTTGCAGTCTTAATAATGGCTGCATCTTGGTGGTGAGTCTTGGCTGAATAACAAGTCATACATGCAAACCTTCAAAAATTTCTTACAGGAGGGTCCTGATGCTTTCTCAAACTTAATAAGACTCCATCATGTGCAAGTCACTCAATGTAATTCCTAACCAAATGCCATCCATACATCTAAGTGCCAACCACTTATTCATGTCAGTCAGTTCCTGAAAGACCATCATCGTTCTTGCTTTAATTATAAATTAAATATATATATATAATTATTTTATAATTATATAAATTCTATATTTTATACATAAAATATATATTATATATGTGTATATAATATATATGTATAATAATTTAATTGTAAATAATAGATTAAATAAATCTTAGCATTAGAAACAAAATCCACACTATCTGCCTCATGAATGCTCAAAAGAACCCAGTGGACACACCTTTCCTTTCTTTGAAATGCTTTTTTTTTCAATATCTGGAAAACTTGTGATTCTTTGCACCCTCAATCTCCATTCTCACCAATGCAAACACTGCAATCCATGGGCTGTTATGTTGTGTAAGCCTGACCTAGAGCTTCACTTCCTGATAATGAGCCAAAAATTCTCTAAGATCTTTAAGCAAAAATGGGCTGGTAGGGCGGAGCCAAGATGGCAGAGTAGAAAGACTCACATTTGCTAGCTCCGAACCCACAGCCCATGGATTTCCTCTAAAAAGAACTCCTGACAAATTCTGGAGCAGTGGAAGCCATGCGGAAACACAGTGAAGGAGATTTCCATTGCAGAGAGCCCTGAAAAACCGACCCCAAAGGTCCATCGAGCCCCAGACGAGAGCGGAGCCGTCCCCTGCCCTGCCCTGGCCACGCAGCACTGAGAGGAGTGAGCAGATCCAAGCAGGCTTCAGGGACAGAATCTCCAGTGGCCACGAAGGTCCCTCCACCCACAGACTCACAGGTCAGTGAGAGAGATGGGCTGAGAGGGGAGCAAAGTAGCTCCGGGACTTGGAACCCCTTGGGAGGCAGCCGCTGCGTAAGAGGCAGCGGTGGCCAGAGGCTCCCAGGGCAGGCAGGAGCTCAGCAGCAGCTTCATTACAAAAGATCTCTGCATAAAACCCCTGAGGGAACTGAGCCTGGGAGGCAGCCCTGCCCCCACCTGAGCACCAGCAGATAAGCTCCCATTGAATAGCAGCCAGGCCTGCTGCCAAAAGCCCTGAGGCTGGGGAGCAGCATTTGAATCCCAGACCCCAAGCACTAGCTGGGCTGACCTAGGCCAGGGGTGGAGAGGACTCTCAGAAGTCAAGTAACTGGCTGGGAAAATGCCCAGAAAAGGGAAAAAAACTAAGACCA
>CM053771.1:316790309-316865689 GCA_028658325.1 Potorous gilbertii | reverse complement strand
GGGGAGAAAATTTTGGAACCCAAAATCTTGTGAAAATGAATGTAAAAAGTTAAATAAATTTATTTTTTAAAAAGTGGGCTGGTAAATATTTAACAACTGACACTCTGAGAGGAAACAAAGGCAGTCAGACACACTTTTAAATTTATTCTACTTTATTTCTCCATCACTTTAGGTCTAGAACAGGGCTTCTTAAACTACAACATGGTCAGGTGCTGCCAGAAGCACCTCAGATCCGTTCCTTGTTTAATTTTTCATTAATTTCTGGTCATCTCATGTTCAGAAACCATTCACTCTTGTCAAATTTTTCACAACCCCATATAGGATTTCAGCCCACAGTTTAAGAAGCACTGATCTGGACAATCAAGAAAACAATAGGTCAAGAATTTAGCTATCTGTTCTAGATGACTAAAAGAGTCTCCAGTAAATCTCTACAATGCTCTGAGCAATAGACTGCCTAGATTCTTGGGCTCCTCAGGGCAAGTATTGTGTTTTTGACCTTTCTTTGACTTACCAGTGCTTAAGGCAGTATCTACCATATATGGTACCATATTTATTATTTAGTGAATAAATGTTTCATTGATGCTTTGTTGTGGCAATTAGGTGGGGGCATTGGAGTCAGAAAGACCTGAGATCAAATTCAGCCTCAGTCATTTAATAGCTGTGCAACCCTTGGAAATCAATAAACCTCTGTCTGCCCAAGTCTCCTCAGCTATGAAATCGGGTTCGTCATACTGCTTGCTTCATAGGATTATTGTGAGAATGGAATGAGATCATATTTATAAAAAGCCTAGCATGTAAATGGTGCTTTATAAGTGCCTATTCCTTTTCCCTTATTGACTGACCAATTGAATTGACAGCCTGATAACACTACCAGATATTTTTTTTACCAACCATACATTCATAAGCTCCACGAGGACAGGATTTGTCCATCAATCAATAAGTATTTATTAAGTTCCTGCTGTGTGCAGGCACTGTGCTGAGCACTAGGGACACAAAGGAAGGACATGTGTATTTGGGGAAGGAATGAGACTATTTGGAAAAGTCACTTTACTAAGTGGGATAATGGTCAATTAGGGAGGCAAAAAGAATTTCCTTGCTGTAGTGAGGGCCCAGTTGAGGCTATGTAACATACATTTGTAGTAGATCCAATCAGCAAAGCTCCATGATTTTCTACAGTTTCATTGTGCAGCAGGTGCATGGAAGCAATGGTAATGGATTTTGGAAGTAATCCAACAGCTTGGCCTTGACATGGCATGATCAACAATCGGTGGTTGGAAGAGGCAGGGGACTCAAGAGAAGAAGACAGTATACAATTGAAATGGTTCACCTAGAGATCAGAATGAGAAAGGAAGGAGATTTTAGTCAGTGCAGGGGTGCTGATTTATAAAAGAGCTAAAGTATTAAAGGTCATGTTAAGGATGAAAAACAGAGTTTGAAGTTGTGAGACTAACTGATATCAGAGACAGAACAGCAATTCTTTCACCTTAGAAGACTTTGCTTTTCCCTATGAAACCCCCTTTCCTTTCTGAATCACTGAGTTATGCTGCTGTACAGAGGGAGGTGCAAAGCATCGCCCCACCCATCTATGACTAATGATGAGAATCTGGCTTTAACTGCATTTGTTTTGTCCAGAGGGCAGCCTCCCTCAGGACCACCCACCCTCTTTCTTCTCCTATAAACTGAAGAACTTTGTACTGAGATTCTGACAACCTCCCTCATTCCATCCTTGATTGCTCCAGTCCCTTCAGTCTATTTATTTTGGCAGTGTCTTTGGTTATCCTTGCTCCCCAGTGGCTGTGATAAGAACCTATTGCTTTTTGCATTATTTCTATGTCTGTCTCTTCTGTGAAGGCTTCCTTGTGCCAAAGAGGCTGAAACTAATTGAATCAGCCATGGTTACTGCAGTGTTGTGTCACTAAGAACCAGAGCAGCTGCTGCTAGCTGGGACCAAGCCTCTGTCCACTTAGCTGGTCTGATCCGTGAAGTTCTGGCATTCTATTATCGAGACTCCACCTTAAGTTTTCCCAACTCGGAAGAAACTGTCAGCATTTTTACTCTGGTATCTTAGACTTAAAGAATCCAGATCCACCCCTATATTGCAACCAGACTTTGGTCGATAATAGGTAAATACGGAATCACTTAAAATTACAGTAAAAGAGGTATTGCAGGTTATTGATTAATCATCTAGTGAATCATACGAGCAATAATTACCATAGGAATTCTAAGGAAAGGAATACTCCTTCAGTTTGGAAGGATCTGGGTATGAAAGACGTAAATGAGAGCTAAGTTTTGAAGGATAGCCATTAGATAGATAAAGCTGAAAACACATTTTTCTATTTCAGAATTTTCCTTTTCCCACACCTCGTATTATACCTTGCTTTGATTTATACACACAAAATTGAACTATCCCTGAAACACATACTTTTTTCATGTTTCCTTCCTTTTTCTCATTGTCTACCCCATGCCCAGAATATATTCCCTCTTCTATTTGTTGAATTTCTAAAATTCTTTTAATGGCCAGTTCAAATGATACCTTTATCGTGAAGATTTACATGATGCTCTTGTAAGTAACACTTCCCCTTCAGACCTCACTTAGCAATTTGTTCTGAACTTTGTTAATGTACTTACCAGGTAACTGTGTCTGTTATAATTTCCTGTGCTGATATCTTTTTATTTCCGCTAAATTGTTGCCCAACAGGATCAGGGTCTCTGCCTTGTCTAAATTTTGTATCTTATCTGGCACCTAGCACAGTGCTGAAGACACAATAGATGTTTAATAAATGGTGGTTGGATTGAATTGAAGTTGAAAAATAAATAATACCCTAAGAAAAGTCACCATTTTACTTATAACATTGAAATTGTAGATTTTTTGTAAAAATAGTCTTCCCCTATAAAAAATACTCCATTTCCAAAACTCACTCACTCACTGGAACTCTTATCAACATTGTAAATCTTTAATTTAAGGAATCTTAAAAAATGTGTTCTAGAATAAATGCCTTGTAAATTTGTGAAAGCCTAAGGAAACAACAGTATCTCCATAGTCCCACACCCCTCACTTTCGTTGCAGAACTTTAAATGAAGATGTGGTCATAGATTAAGATTATATATCCTCTCTAGAGAACTTTCCTCCAAGGCAATCTGTATACCATAACTGGATTGGGACTTCATTTTACCTTAGTTCTCCTTTGAGATCCTCTCATTCCAGGTCTTTTGCATGCTTTGAAGAAGTCCATTAATCTTCATGACACCCCCATAAAATGGGCACTTGCCACATATTTTACATATGAAAGAACCTGGGGCAGAGAAGAAATAGCAAAGTGGATTGTCCAAGGTTTCACCCTGAGTCATCTAAAGGGCCAAAAATAGAACCCAGTACCACTTCGTCCTCGTGGTTGACTATAATCACTCTAATGTGCCTTAGGGGAGGAGAAAGCTGTTACGCAGCTATGACTTTGTGTGCCCTAGTTGAGGCTGCCCTTGGGAGAGGCACCTATCAAGTTCCATAAGTGAAGCATCACATCTAATATGACCAAATGATGTCGTTCCTTCCCCCTTTTCTCTTTCATGCTGGTTGCTGTTACAGAGGAGGTGTGTGACCACCCGTCTAGTATCAGAACTTGCTGTCTGATCATAGGGTTTGCACCTGATCTTAAAAGCTCCAGGACTATTCTGGTAGGAGTGAAATGAAGGCACAAGACACAGGGTACCAACAGGCAGCTCAACCCTGCCTAAAGTACATGCAAGTAATTACTAAGAAGCTAAAAATGAAAATTATATAACAACTCATACTAATAATCAACTTAGAAACAAGGGAGTCTATTTACAAAAGGGGACTATGTGTGTTTCAGTAGAGTCTGCTTATTTTCCTTGTGGGATTCTATAAAGCTACAATGCAAGCTCCTTAACTCTTCTCAGGATGAGGAGCTATTTTGTTCCTCATCTAAAGCAAATTACTGCAGTTAAAAGAATGATGGATCTGGAGTTAAAGGACCAGGGTTCATATTCTGACTTTATTACCTAGGACCTTTATAACCTTGCGTAAGTGACGACACCTCTCTGACCCTCATTTTCTTCCCTTGGAAAACAAAAGGGTTTGGCTAGATTCCTAGAGTCTGTTTCAACCTAAAATTCTTTGTTTCTAATCCTCATACTGGAAAAGTAGAGGGTGTTGACTGACAAGTACAGCTGTGACAGGATAGGGATAGGAATTATTGGTGGGAACTCCCTACCTGGGAGCCAAAGGAGACTCTGGTCCATGACCAATAAGATCTATGACATGGGGATACCTTCTGTGATGTAAAGTATTTGGGGTAGTTAGTGATCACTGCTACTGTTGCTTAGTCTTGTCTTAACCTTTAATTTTTAACTCTTTTATCTGATGTAAGTTAGATATATTTCCTTTTGCTTGTGTTCTATACCACAGATCAACAGCGGCCAACAGAAAAGACATTTTTTTCCCCTGCCTACACTATGACTACTCTGCTGTCGTTCTGGAACACCATGCAGTAAATTGGGAAAAAGCAATAGATCTGAATTGTAGTCTCAAGTCCTTTATCTGGGTCTCAGTTTCCTTAGCTATAAAATTAAAGAGTAGAATTAGTTTATCTATGTGACTCATTTCAGTTTTAATTGTGTGAACCATGCTTCTCCCTACTCAAGTGCTGAAGAGTATAGATACTGACTTTGGAATCTCCCATTTTAGGTGACACAGTGCTTATTAGTTGTGTGACCATGGACAGGTCACTCAACTCTATTTGTCTCAGTTTCCTCCTCTGTTAATAATGACCTGGAGAAGGAAATGGAAAACTGCTCCTATATTTTCCTAAGAAAATCCCAGATGGAGTCACAGACAGTCCTCCTACACAACTGAAACAATTAAACAACTCGTTCAATATCTCCGATACATCCATGTGCTTTGAAGCATTCACCTATTTAAATAGAATCCATATAAACTTATACTTTTATTTTTTTTTAAAAAGTAAAGATCGACCAAGTATGTAAAATGGGGCACTATCTTATAATAATTTCCAAATAATATTCACTTTGAATTGAGTTTTTCTTTTCCTATTGTTAGCTTTCAAAGTTGGAGGCTTTGTATTCCCATCCATACTCTGTCTTGTTTTGGTTTCTTGTATGAATTTTGTTTGGCAACTCATTTAACCTTTCCATTATGTGGAATATCCCAGAGCTATTCTGAATTGTGAAATATAGCACATTTGCCACATGGAAGACAGAACCAAAACATTTTTTCAGATACCAGAAAGCCAAGTGCATCATAGTAACAAAATTCTATACACAACAACAATGCAGAGAACAACACCACTCTCAAGCCTTCCCCCTGCCGGGCTTCACACAAACCAGGTCCCTTAAACAAATCACAAGCAGGTTTCCCTTAAATAAAATGCCCTTCTCACATTCACAGCCAGTTGCAGGATTGCCTGCATCTATCAGTCCTGACTGCTCTGTCACTAATTTCCTCTCAGCTCTGCTCTAGCTCTGTTGCTTCCTGTTCTACCCATTCAGCAAACTCCCAGACCACAGGCTCCATGTGATCTAGTCTTCCACTTGACCCAGGCAAGTCACATGGGCCTATTAATGAATGGGAAAGATCTCCCTATTTGAATTACCATTACAATCAGTTATTATATATAATTACTCTTATTACATTATATCATATTGCTCAATCATCCTTCCATGGACTACATACATGTAGTACTGTTTGCCTATAAACTAAAAACCTCAAAAGTCTTTCTGAGTAATTTTTGAGTACATGTTTTCTAAGTAATTGTGTATATTTTTCACTATGTTTATTCTTCCTTCTTCACTGTCAGAAACTCTCTTGTCATTATGATTACCTCTAGCAACTCCTTCACAGGGACCCATCCCTCTCCACCTTTGTAATTTATTTCTTCTAATCTTTGATGAGGTGGAAAAGTAGATTACTGAAAATGATTGCCAAATTGTTAACTTGTGGATAAAGTGAAGTAGACTGTTGGGGAATGTAGAATTTAAAAGAAAGGTGATTCTGCTGTGACTGAAGTACCTGAGATTTGGTAACTATAGATTATATGGTATCAATTTCAGCCCCTCAAAGACCTTTCTTGCCCGATTCTTGGTATTTACTTGTACTTCACATAGTTGAGTTTATGTTATAAATGACCTCTGGGGAACTGGAGTGTGTATCACTTTTTTATTGCATGGGGTAAAGCACAGTTGTTTACACATTTCAAGAGGATAATTAAAAAGCAATGAATCCAAGCAGATTAAAGTGCAGTGGAAACAGTGAATCCTACACAATCTAGGACATGCAAAAGTCTAGTGAATGAAACTATACAACACATGATTTATAAGTAGGGTCAGCTCTAAGGAAAGATTTTGAACTTGGTGAATATTGTCGTTGGCACCCACATTTTCCCCATTTTGTAGCCATCCACTTCTTCCAAGTTCCAACTCCATATTCTCTTGATCAAAATATGCTTTTAGAAAGGATCTAATAGGCTTATTCATACTAAAACCTAAATGACTTAAATAAGAATATTAAAACCCATTGGAGTGTTTATACTTTAACAGATTAAAAGTCTTAAGCCAAAAAAGAAAAAGAACTGCTAACAGTAAAAGTACAGATACCAAGGAGTTGAGAGAAAAATGTGGTGTGGTTACAGGATCATAAATATGATTGTCTCTGAGTATCGTATGTTTTATGTTACAACATATATAATTATACATATATATATATATATATACATATATATACATGGTGTATATGTATGTATGTGGGCAGAGCAGTGGCACAGTGGATAGAGCACCTGACTTGGAGACAGGAAGTACTGAGTTCGAATCCAACCTAGGATGCTAAATAGTTGTGTCACTTTGTACAACCCTATTTGCCTCAGTCTCCTTATCAGTAAAATGAGCTATAGATGGAAATGACAAGCCACTTCAGTATACTTGTCAACAAAATCCCAAATGGAGTCATATAGAGTCAGACATGACTAAGAAGAACTCAATAACATATATAGATGTATACATGCATGTATGTATATATATATACACATATATAGTTCTCTAGATTTTCATCTCCATATCTAATCAATATAATATCATTTAATTTGCTTAGTTCTTGGAGGATTTATGCATCATTTTTCTCATGGGCTAGATCATACTTTTAAAGCAGGCCAAGGTATCTGAGATTAACTGTTCTCTGGTCTTGAATTTTCACTTTTAAAAAAGTTCAAGTAATAATATTGTTCTTGAAATTCCAAGAAATCTCAAAAAAAAGTATGTAATCACAAAATAGCAACACTTTCCTTCATTATTATTCCTCAGATCCATTCACAAGTTCTCCTGTTCTTTCATTAACATCACCTTTAGGCACTGCTACCTTGCTGACAACCTATTCCAACTTCTTGGAGGAAATGCTGACTCAAGCAAAATCCATATTAAAGAATCCTAGAGGAATGTTATTGTCAGTAACATTCATCACACTTCTACCTGCACATTATTTTCCCTTTGCCCTTTAATGCCAACATTTATAACATATTCTCTAAATCCTCCTTCTGCATGAATAGCAGCCATCTGGTGGTCAACTGAGCATTGAAAAATATCTGTGACAGCACCATGCAAAGAATAATTCATGATATACCTTTTCTCCCAAGAAATAATTTATGGGTGATAACTGAATGGAATTGAAATGCTAAGGGAAACTGTCTTGTCAGAACATATAGCCAGTGTCTCCCACTAAGCAGAGAAGACTTTTGAGACTATAATACATTTTCACCCTTGTACATCAGTGTACATGCCATCAAGGAATGCCTTGGTGGTTGCACTTGTTAAATTTTGCTGGTCTGTAACACTTCAGTTGTAATTGTTATTCTCCAACATAATTCCCTGGATTCTCACTCTTAGATTTACAGAAGGTAAATATGTATTTAAAGTTGTCTTCTGTTTACCCTTCTGTACAGGGAATCTTCAACTGCTACATCCAATCAACTTTATCACTTATTGTGCAATGAGATTTAGATAGCTAGGAGAAATAACAAAATAAGCCCCAAAGCAGATTGCTCAGACTTTGTTGAAATGTCTGCACTTGAAGATGCTGTTTTCAGATTGTAAACTTATAAATGAACTGTTATATTAAATGAGTACATTGGACAGCACCACCCAGCTGAGAGTACCTGATTAAACTTCTCACTAATTGTGTGTGTGTGTGTGTGTGTGTGTGTGTGTATGTGTGTGAGAGAGAGATCAGAGATCATGGGACTCATTATGTCCTTTTGGCTGAGTCTTTCCTCATGAATATCACTTTTCGGATTTCTCTGTCACCAGTATTCCACTCTTTTAGTTCCTAATTCATCTCTGATTCCTCCTATTGTTCTATTGGATTCTTGTTTGTCCTGGGGCATTGCCCTTCTTGATTTTATATCTTTTCAACCTAAACTACAGATTTATTCAACTGTTCTAATTGTTACTTATAGTGCAATTACTATACATTTTTTTTAATTCAAGCACTCCTTAACTTAGCTTACAGAAACAATCTTCCACTTTGTTCATTTAAGAATCTGTGAGATAAATAAATGTTTATGTTCCATGATCAGGGATTGAAATATCCATACTGATTTTTCTATTTGCATTTAGTTTCCCTTCTCCCCCAATACTCTGTACATTTGTGTGGAATAGTCCCTGCCTTTATGAAATTTACAATCTGTTGAGGAGATGAGATATATACATAGATAGAAATAATATAAATTAGAACATAAGGATATAAGAGAAGTACAACATGCTATGACATCTCATATCTGAGGGAAACTTGCGCACAAATTTAAATCACTGGGTATTTATGGGGCATATGCTATATGATCAACTTAGTGCTAGGGTATGTGTAGAATACAAAATAAACCAAAGATCCCTGTCCTCAGAGAGTTTTTACTGTCTAGGTAGAAAAAAAAATGTCACACAGAAATTAGAGAATACTGGAAACTGTGATATGTATGTAATAGGAATTTGTAGATGACAATGACTATTGACAAATTTTTAAGTGATAGCTTCACACAGAAGATATCTGACTGGTTACAGATTCAAGAAGTCACATCCTCAAGGGTATGAAACATTCTTGAGGTCTCCCTAGAAAAAAATTCAATGAATTGGCAGGTCTGTTTTGATAATAGTATCTAACATCTATATAGCACTTTAAGTCTTCCAAAGTGTTTTACCAATATTATCTCATTTTACCCTTACAACAACCCTGGGTGGTGGATGCTATTAATAGTCCTATCTTACAGATGAAGAAACTGAAACAGGTAGAATACTTTCCTGTCATCACACAACTAATAAGTCTGGATTTGAACCCAGGTCTTTCGGAGTCCAGGTCCAGCATTCTATCTACTGTACCTACTAGTTGCCTCCATCAGGTGGCCCAAGCTACACAGTATCTAAGACACAAATGATAAGTAGTATAATAAAGATGGCAGTCCCATTAAGTGAAAAAATTTCATGTTCTTTTCTATGGCTTATCACTTTCTCCTTTCCAAGAAAGGATCTTTAATGCACAGACTTTTACTATAATCTGATACTAACTCAAAAAAGGGAGGTTGTGATGGAATGACAATTGATTAGAGGAGTGAGGATATCTTAGAAGCTACCTATGGCTAAGTGAATCATTTCTTTCAGCTGACTCAACACCAAACATATAGTGCCTTAGTTATGTCTGTTAAGACCAAATAACATATATTATTCTTGGTGACTTATTTGATTACTCAATAGTCTACCTCAAAACAAGATCCTAGAAAGTCAACCCCAACCACTTAGCACTTCTTTGCCACCTGAATTTTATACCAGTTTTCTTTTCCAAAAACACTTGAACACAAATGACCTCATGTTTATCCATAATAACCTCATCGTTAACCTCCTACTCCTGATGATCCATGTGTTTTATTATAGGTCACATGATTCTTGATTCACCTATTAAATATCAAAGATTCTATCTTCCATATTACCTTCCAGCATCATCATAAGAATTAGCATCATGGGTCCTTAGCTTTTTTTTTTAAAAAAAACTACATTCCATTTACCTCCTGTTCTGTTTTTAACTCCCTAGGTTGCTTTATATTCTCTCTCTTCCCTGGTGCTTCCAATACCTTAAAGCTTCTGTGGATATGTATAGCATGTTATTTATTTTCCTTTTTTTCAGTCATTTAACAAAACTCCCAAGTCTGAACTTTCCTCTGGCCCTTTCCTCTCAGGTTCTGGCATCTCTTCTCAGGAGAATGACTTCTGTCATTGTTTTAAACAGTCACTCATCGGCTCTTAAATAATTATCTTTTGGAAAGATAATTAAGACAATGCTCAATTAGATCCTGATTGAATTGATTATGGAACATTATTCCACATTTCTGAGAGGTCGGTAACAAAAATCAAAACAGACTTCACAAGTTTGACTCCTGCTTTCTCAGTTTAAGCCAGGGGTTCCCTGCGGTCCTTTGACTTCCAATGGTTACATGGACAGAGATCAAGGACCAAGAAATGCTTCTAAACATCTAACTGAAATTTAATATTTCCTTCAACTATTTTAAAACATTAGTCTAAGAAAGGATCCACAGGTTTCACCAGCCTTCCAAAAGAGTCCATGTGACACAAAATTTAAGAAGACATGGTTTATTTAGGCCATGGTAAGAAAAATGGCAATTTTTTTCTGTCATTTTTTGGATTTTAAAAATCCTTTTTGAGCTCTTCCATGGCCTGAGCCCATTGAATATTCATTTTGAATGTTTGGCATACAGAGGCCTTGACTTCTATGTCTTTCCCTGATGGTAAGCATTGTTCTTCCTCATCCGAAAGGATGGGAGGAGATATCTGTTCACCAAGAAAGTAACCTTCTATGGTCTTATTTTTTTTTTCCCCTTTTTGGGGCATTTCAAGAGTAGGGAATACTCTGGGAATCTGTGAGATCTCATTTCCTCTGAGGTGGCACAATCAGGCATAAACTGGTCTGGGAGCAGAGAGGAATTTTGTGCCCAAAATCTTAGCAGATACCTCTCCGCAGCCACTTGGCCTCCAGTTCCTCCAAGTCAGCACTGGGGGCGGATTTTCAGATAAACTGGTTGAGTAGAGCCACCATTCAGTGTGAGACAAAGACCAGCTAGGCCAGGGCCTCTACCCAGGGCTGAGGTAAGACTCAGCTCTTCAATACCCCCAGGGGTTTTTACATTCCAACAATGGAGCTTCTGTACAAGCTGCTGTTCTGGCTCTGTGGCCACTGCCTGCTGCTGGAGCTATGGGAAGGCCTTTCTCCCTTCCTGGCCCTCAGATAAAACCCTGTCACTGACCTTTGGTGTCTGTGGGCCAAGGAATCTGAGACTGGAGATTCCTCCCCCACGGTGTCCTTCTCGCAGAGTCTCATTGTGCCGTGGTCAAGGCTGGGCTGGGCTCTGCCCTTGGCTCCCGCGTCTGGCACAACTGATGTTTCTGTGGGCCTTTCAGGTCACCATGGGCTGGAAATCCCCTCCACACTGTTGTTCTCCACTTCTGCTGCTCCAAAATTTGTTGAGAGTCCCTCTATACAGGTATTTTATGGGCTGTGGGGGGAACCCTGCATAAATGTGTCTTTCTGGTCCACCATCTTGCCTCCACCTCCATTTTTTGGATTTTAGATACAGTTTCAGCAAATTGACCAAAGTGCTAACAAGGTGCCCCAAAACTTAGCACAGTGACTGGTATATAGAAGATTCTTAATAAGTGCTTGTAAATTGATTAATTGCCTAATCTCTTTTGATTTTTTTGTTTTTTTTTCACACCATTTATTTTTAATGATCTTAGAGGTAGTACAAAAAATAAGAAATTTAAGATTCATTAATATTTTAAAGTAATTAACATTTGCAGTGTTCTTCAATATAGATCTCCCTGTTAACAATGAAGGCCTAGGTCTACTCTATGTGACTTTTCTATTCCCTTGATGGTGGCCTGCAACGAAGATCTAGATGATCTGGAAACTTTATTTTCTAATATTCATGTTCCCCAAGGTGCAATCCCCTCATAGACATATTTCACAACTTAAATCATGAAACAATTTTTTTAGTGGTTAAAGAAAAACTCATATTAAAATAGCTGAAAATATCTCTCAGTAAGTAACCTTCTTCCAGAGGGCCTATCATTGCCAGCACATACTGTACTGCCCTGGGGAGACTTTTACCAGGAGTTAGCTAGGGTTTGATTATGGAGCCTCTATTATGGAGCCCTTCTACAGCTCCTCTGGCTGCCTATGCATTCTTTTTCCTTTAACTTGAACACACACTACAGATGTCACTGGTCACAATTTTGTGCTGTTTTTTTCTTTTTTGAGTATGATATAACTTTATTATTTTTTTTATTTTAATTAACTTGTTTTCAGTTTTCAACAATCACTTCCATAAGTCTTAAATTTTCTCCCTCTCCCTTCCCCTTCACTCCCCAAGATGGCATGCGATCTTATATGGGTTCTACACATACATTTTTATTAAATACATTTTCACATTAATCATGTTGCATAGAAGAATTAAAATGAATGGGAGGAACCATGAGAACAACCAAAACAAAACACAAGAGAAAATAGTCTGCTTCATTCTGCATTCCTATTGTATAGTTTTTTTCTCTGCATATGGATGACATTTTGCCTCGAGTCCTTTGGGAATGTTTTAGGTCCTTGCATTGCTGTGAAGGATTAAGTCTGTCAGAAACAGTCCTCCACACTGAGGCTGTTACTATGTACAAAGTTCTCCTGTTTCCTCTCATTTCATTCAGCACCAGATCCTCTAAGTCCTTCCAGTTCCCTCTGAAGTCTTACTGTTCATCATTTCTTACAGCACAATAGTACTCCATTACATTCATATACCATAACTTGTTCAGCCATTCCCCAATGGATAGACATCCCCTCCATTTCCAATTCTTTGTCACCACAAAGAGAGCTGCTATAAATATTTTGTATATGTGGGAGCTTTTCCCATTGTTCTGATCTCTTTGGGATACACTCCTGGAAGCAATATTGCTGGATCAAAGGGATGCACATTACTGTAGCCCTTTGGGCAGAGTTCAAAATTGCTCTCCAAAATGGTTGGATCAGCTCCACCAACAATGAATTAATGTTCCAGCTCTCGCACATCTTCTCCAACATTTATCATCTTTTTGTTTTGTCATGTTAGCCAATCTGAAAGGAACGATGTGGTACCTCAGAGTTGTTTTGATTTGCATTTCTCTAATCAATAGAGCATTTTTCATATGACTATAGATAGCTTTAAATTCTTCCTGAAAACTGACTATTCCTATCCTTTGACATTTATCAGCTGGGGAATGCTAATCTCTTTTTGTTGAGTAAAGACTTTCATTTGCAAGTTGTGGTTGAGAGGAAAAAACAGTGGAGTCATAGTCAGGGATTTAGGTTCACGGACTAGCAGTGCCAATTACCAGTTGTGTGACTATAGGGAGATCACTTAACCTCCCTCACATTTAGCTCTACTATCCATATAATAATATTAGACTAGAGGATTTATGAAAGGACCCTTTCAGTTCTGAAACTGACCAAAGAGTTTCTTTCCCAACTAGAACCTAAAGGAATGGAAGAGTATGTTCCATCACATTGCACTGGCTTGCCAATGGTGTCTGTTCCTATATTACTTTCAAATCAGTTTTAATGCTTGGAGATATAGGGAGACAGAGAGATAGATAGACATATATACACAAATATAAACATATATTCATAGAGAGATATGTGTATATATATGTGTGTGTGCATGCATACATGTAAATATGCATGTGTGTAAACTTGCATATATATGTGTGTGTGTGTGTGTGTGTGTGTGTGTGTGTGTTTATCTTGCTTCAGCCACTCTGTCCCCAATTTTGTGTTTTTACAAAATGGCAAAAATAGTGTACAACTTCTCTCAGATTGCTAAGAGAAAAGATTTCTATAAATCTTTCTAGAAACCACTCTGTAAATTTGGGCTACTGTTATTTCCTTTGGCGGACCTCCTATCTCATCTTCCCCGATGTGGGCACTCTCCACTGATTAAGATGATGGCATATTGATATATTCTCACTCATGTATTTCTGTAAATTCTCCAAAAAGGATGTTTCCTCTGGTTCTTTTAATATTTCATAGTTTTGAACCCATCCCCCTGGTTGTCTTCATGCTACTGGACCATGCTCTCTTATACCAAAAAAATAAGAGTAGGGCTGTCACAAATCATAAAACCATTAAAGAGACTACATTTGGAATGTGAAATCATCACATTTTCCCTCCACTTGCATGATTACATTATGGCCAAAATGGGAAAAGGCATTTTTCTAGTGTATCACCAAAACCAACTGTAAATGGTTACCATATGTTCAATGATCATTCTTGTCAGTAACTTGCACTGTATCCTAAAGGCAAATGTAGTTCACGAGAAACCTGGATTCTAAAAACTAACTTCACAATGCACTGTAAGGGTGACATCAGCAGTCTATGCACATGGGTTGTCCCAAAAATCTTTAATAACTTAAAAATAAACTTGGATTTTTAAACTTTAATAGTTTAATATTTTAAAACTGAACTAAGACTTTTGGAACACCATGTGTGTATAATTTTACATATATGTGTATTTATATGTACATATTTATAGTTTAATGTCTGAAAAATACCAAGAGGATTTTAGTTTAGTAAGATTAAATAGTGTGTTAATATAACCTTGGAATCCATTAAGGAATTCATAGTGTATAGAAATGGTGTCAAACTCAAATAGAAAAGGATCCCTGCTGACCATATATTGACGTAGAAAATCACAAATTAGCATTATCTTTGTTGAACTGTATTTTTATTCATTTTGTTAAACACTACTCAATTATATTTCAATCTGTTTCTTCTGAATTTAGGAGTTTTGTGGCTGTGAGTTTAATTGGTTGGTTGGTGTCCTTTGTTCTTGAAGAGGACCAAAATTACCTCATTATGCTATAGTCAAGTTTCAATGTGTCTGACTGTGGGTGACCAGACCAATATGAGCTCAGAATGCTCTGCCACAGTCCATGTGAACATTTGGGTTGTATACTCTACAATTGTGCATCCTGTATTTCCTTACCTGTTTCAATTCTGCTTTACTCACAGAGCACAGCACCTTTTCTGATGTGGTTATGCCACGCTGAGTGGTCCTGTGCCAGTGTCTCCCATATCACCCAATCAGTTCCAAAGTTCTTAAGAGAGACCTTGAGAATGTTTTCATGTAGCTTCTTCTGATCACCATGTGAATGCTTGCCTCGTCTGAGTTCTCCATAAAGCAGACTTTTTGGCAAGCATACGTTTTGCAATTGAACAATATGATCAGCCCATCAGAGTTGTGCTTTCTGATGTAGAGTGTGAATGCTTGGCAGTTTAGTTTGAATAAGGACCTTAGTGTCTGGTACCTTATCCTGCCAGGTGACCTTCAGAATCTTCCCAAGACAATTCAAATGGAAGCAATTCAGTTTCCTGGCATGGCACTAGTATACTCTCCAGGTTTATACCTCTGCTTTAAAGTAAAAGGATTAGACTTGTCATATTCTTTCTGTCTTGGTCTTGCCAAAATAATTCTAGATAAGTATATAGTTCTGGGTATCACTTTTTAGGAAGACCATTAAGCTGGAGAATATTTAGTATAAGGCAGCTAGGATGATGAGGGATCACAAGCTCATGATTTATGAGAATTAGTTGATGCTTAGTCTAGACAAGAGAAGACTTTGGGGGAACACAAAAGCATCATTCAGGTATTTAAAGGGTTTTTTTGGCAAAAGAACAGTTTTACTCTGCATGATCCTGGAGTAGAACAAGGAGTAATGGGTAAGATTTCCCTAGAGGTAGATTTAGGATTGTCCTAAGAAAAAACTTCCTAAAAATTTTTGTAATTGTTTAGTAATTTTTCTGTTATATATGACAAGATATGACCCACTTGAGGTTTTCTTGAGTGATTTGCCATTTCGTTCTCCAACTCATTTTATAGATGAGGAACTGAGGTAAACAGGGCTAAGTGACTTGCCCAGGGTCACACAGTTGGTAAGTATCTGAGGCCAGATTTGAATTCAGGAAGATGTCTTCCTGACTTCAGGCCTGGCACTCTATTTCCACTCTACTACCTAGATCCTAAAAAATTTTAGAGCTATCCAAAACAGAATAGACTTTCTCAGAAACTTGCAGATTCACCATCTTTGGAGGGCCTAAGGCAAAGATTGGATGACCTCTTGTTATGCAAATTGTAAAGAGATGCTATGATTATCTAATTGTTAAATACCAAATATGTGCTAACATTTAAAGGTTTGTAAATAAAATAATTAGGAAATCCACTTATTAGTATATGGTAAATTTCTTGTACAAGCTACTTATCTTAATCTCAAATGGAATTTTTGGACATACTTTCATAGGAATGTTGAAGATTGCCATTGAACAGAAACCTTGAACAAATACGTTAATATGCAATAACATATTTCCAACAGCTATTGAGAAGGAAGCATTGGTAGAAGACTGGATGTCTAACCAAGAAACCTTGATTTCATTCTTTACTCCACCATTTGCTATTTGTCTTAATCTTGAAAAATCATTGAATTTCCCTGAGATTCAGTTCTCTCATATGTAAAAAGTGGTTAATAATATTTGTTCTGTCTACCTTTACTTCTAGCTATGAGAATAAATTGTGATAATGCATTCAAAAAAGATAACCACAAAGAATAAACAAGTTACTATTGTATAAGTCATAAAAAATAGTTACTTTTTAATATTTTGGTGAAATACTTAATTTGGATGATGATTAGAGATAATAAATATACAAATTTCATTTTCATATTAGGTAAAGCAAATAGAAATAATAAAAACTAAATGGATGAAAAAATATTTACTGTCCAGACAGTGAAAATCCAGTTGAATGGCCAGTTCATTGTACACCAGCTCATACATCACTGACAGACACGATTAAATTTATATAGGAAAAAATAAGAGCAGGTTGCATCACATTTTGGAAGCTATGCATTGTTCCAACAGTCTATAGTTGTTCCCTAGCACAAATAAAAAACCTTTTAAAATAAATACTCTCACACTGATAGTATCTGATTAAGAATGTCAGAACATCACAATCTCCAAGTAATCAAAGTTGCAGGTGACTTTTAAGGTAATAGTGAGACCGCAGAGCAGATTCAAGTAGGCTGCAGAGTATTTCAGTTGTAACATATGCAGGAAGTGTTGTATAAGGAACATTATCCAGGAAATATGTAATGAGAAAAGAAGATGGGACAGCTGTGAGGTAAGAGTGGATAACCCAGAAGCTACATAGGTGCCCATCAAATATAAAAGACTTAGAGGAAGGCTGGGGCTGACATGGACAAGAATTGCACATGATGAAAAGATGTGTGTGGGTTGTGATTTTTACAAATGGAAGGAGTAGCCTTCTTGAAAAAAATTATATATCCACTGATATATTGAGGTATAAGTAGTTTGAGGTTGATAGTTTGGTATGATCTGAAATTGAAGGGTATTCTAGTACACACAAAGGAAAATGTCTTTTAATGAAGTGTTTTAGGATACATTGCTTTTATAGTTCTATACTACACATGAAACCAATTCTAATCACCTTTCTGAGATTGAATTGAACTCACATAATTCAAAATGTTAGAAGGGACATTATAACAATAAAGAGAAACCTATTCAGAAGAGTTCAAATTTTGGCTTTCTCAAAGATTTTTTATTGCCTTATCTTGGGTAAATTATTTTCCGCATTTACCAGTTTTTCTTATTTTTAAGAAGGGAGTATAGAAATCTCAAGATTCTTCCACCTCCTAATTAATCAAATTATTAATGTGAATATTGGCAAATGAAAGATTAATTTTTACATTTAATACTCTCTAGTGCTATAATTGTTATCAGAAGGTGTTGTACCTGGAAATTATGATTTCAACATCTAGAATTCTCAGTTTGTAAAAATCCAGGAAGGCTTATATCTTATGATTAGGAGTGAGGAGAGCATAGAAATTTAAGGAGAAACTTGTACTAAAATTTCCAAAGATTATTACAATTGGCTTATCGTAACAAGGTATTATTTCATTAATTAGTGAAAGCTGCCAAAATGCCTTCCCTGACTAGGAATTCTTCCCACATTTTAGCCCCTTTTCCCTAATTTTCTCTATCACCATCTAAAAATGTACCAAACAATTATTCCAAGATGATGGAAGAAGCTATTCATGAGTCCTGTCCATCCCCAAATGGATTGAATAAAGAATGAACTTGAGAAATGGAGAAACCATGGAAATAAATGCAAATCTATAGGTTACAGGATCAGAGAATAAATGAGATTAGGCAAGGCAGGCATCAAGCCAGTTATGACCAGAATAGCCTCCAGTTTGAGCCAGTAGATGAAAACAGAATTTAGATATGGTCTGAAAGGCATGGATTAGGGGAGAGGTGGGTCTCTGAAGTTCAAGGGAAAAAGAAATTCAATACAAGCAGAAGAAAGTGAGGAGATACTGAGAAGGAAGGTTTGATTCCAAAATATATGTGTGTGTGTGTGTGTGAGAGAGAGAGAGAGAAGAGAGATAGAGACAGAGAGCGAGAGAGACAGAGACAGAGAGAGAAAGAGAGAGAGAGACAGACAGACAGACAGACAGACAGAGGTCAGTTAGTACTCTGGCTAGCTCTCTAGGAGAGAAATTTCTCTAAGAGAGTAAGATCGTATATCAGAAAGTAAGGGATCAGATCTTTAGATCTTGCCCATAATTCTTGGATACTATATAATTTGTTATAATTGTTACTCATATAAATGTTATTTTAGGCACAAAGGTGGCTCTTATTCTCACTAAACAGCAGTTATTACTAATCAGAGCTTTGATGCTTATTCCAATTCTTTTCCAGTCTGCAAAATATCTGTTTCAAATAAATCAATTATGTTTTATGGCTGCTCAACTAAATCTAACCCCTGGTATTAGGGATTAAGCGTTCTAGAGCAAATATCTGCTGACAGAGCAAAGATTACTTAAAGATTTGTGTCTTTCTTGTAACAGACAATTTAACTCACATTTTTATCTCCATCCCATGTCAAGTAAAGTAAGGTAAAAGACTAAAATCCAAATAATGCCGTGTGACACTCTGAGATTTTTCTGTCAAGACGAGTAATTAGCTAGAATCGTTATTTGAAAAGTGGGAGGTAGAGATAGTTTGGGGGTAGTTTGGGGATATTACTCCATAACTAAGAATGGTAGAGATGAATGGAATATAAATTCTATAGAAGTAGTTGGAAAGTTTGATGCTATATAGGATAAGGTCAAGAGACCTTATCTTGATCAAGAGAAGCAATTCACTTTCTTGAACCTATCCATGATGGTTCTAAGATGTTACTGTCCTCTTTGAATAATTTAACTCCTAGAGAAAATCTCAAAATAAAGTTAAGGGATACTACTTGGGCTTTTCCTCATAGGCAGAACAATCTATTTTGGAATCAGTGAGGTTCATTGTTGTTGAACAGTATAGAACAGCATGTCATAGTGCTGTATTAGTAATAGCAACTCTGAAAGCAGACAATTTTCCAACCCATTTATTAAAGTGTATTCAATTTCCAAGTCAAATGAAATAGCAAAGAAACTGTTCTATAGACAAAGCCTTATATTAAGCAAAATGGAATTTTATATTACACCCTCCCCTTTTTCTCTGATCCTTACTTTCTTGAGGCATTAGATTTCAACAAAATGGGATTGGAAATGAACAGAAGAAAATGGAGTTTGTTGTACTGATATTTGTTATTTTATTGTCCTTGAGAATTTCTCTTTGATAGTGTGAGTGATTTCCCAAAGAATGAAGATACAATAGAAAGACAATGGAAAGGTTCTTGGACTAAGAAATAGTTGAGATCTGGATTAGAGTCTCACTTTTAATATTTACTGATCACGTGACAAGTAAATTCAATGCAGTAAAAATTTATTAAACACCAGGTACTGAGCTAAGTCTTGGAAATGCAAATAAAAAAAAGAAACACATTCTCTCTCCTCAAAGAGTTTACCATCTAATGGAAGAAGACAACACACAAAAGTAAGCTTAAAGAGGGAACCCACTAGTGCATATCCAGTGGAGGGTTCCATGGAGTTGAAACAAAATAGAGGGACTGAAGGAAAATTCTGAAAGTTCAGTGCCTTCTATCAAGAAAGATTTTGGGCAGAATTTGTGAATCCATCCTTCAGCACTCCACTCAGATATAATTTGCAATGGAGGGGGTTAACATTAGGTGTGGAGTATCAAAAACTTCATCATTCATTATGGTGATGAGCTAAGGAAGACATGATGTCTTGATATTGATGTTCCATGGAGTTGAAGCCAGACAGAGCTGCTGATGGAGAATGGAGAATTACATTTCTCTTACAAATAAGTGACCTCTCTGCTTCCTTACCTGTGAAATTCAAATGATGAAATGCAAAAACTGATCCGTGATCTCATTGATTTAGACATTCCTTCCAAACCAGGTATATCTTCCCACTCTATGCCACTCATCCTCTTATATATTCACTGTGTGATTGGTGTGTGCCCAACTTGGTGGGCTTCCTCACTTCCTACTGACAGAAGAGAATCTCTGGGGAACTCTGAGCCAATCCAGCTATGATAGTTATTGACTCTATCATATAATAAAGAAATGTTGATAATGATACAGTGATATCAATAGTGCCTACAGCCCAGATCTAATCTGATCAGCAAGTTAAATCTGTTGGGCTACATACCAGAATTGTTGACCCTTCCCGAAGCCACTCACTAATTAAGCTCTTCTTGACCACACAGTCTTCAGTTCACAATCACAATGAATGAGCATTTAATCAACAAGCATTCATTAAATATCTATGTGTCAGACACTGATGGTACAAAGACAAAAGTGAAACACTTACTGTCTTCAAGGAATTTCTATTCTAGCAAGGGGAGAGGATATGTGTATGGTTTGTCAGCTACTCAGTACACACAAAAATCAAGGCAATGTTTTCCACAGGTGAGTTATATAACTAATTATTGCAAAAGATAAAAGACATTGAGAATGATGAGACTACATTTTTAACAAAAGAAAAGAAATATCTTGCTTTTAATTTTACTGTAGAAAAACCATGAAAAACTCCAAGAATTATGTGCTTTTTTGATTCAAGGCGTGCCCTGAGGAAGTGATCAGTCTTCAAAATGCAAACAGTATTTGCTAAATGTTGTCTGTTATAGCATAATAGATGTCAGTTCCTTTAAAAAGTCATTTTGCTTTCAGTAAGAGATAGTAGAAAAAAATACATTTTTTTGCTTGAAAGAAGGATAAGCATGAGAAGCGTCTTTCAGGAAATAAAGCAGCACTATTTACCATATAGTGTGGTTGATTTGAATGAATACACTAAAACAGACTTCAAATGGAAAGAGGGAAAGCTTAGTGAATCAGCAATATTCTCTTGGCATCATCTTTGAGTTTTACACCATTGACCAGAAAAGGATGAGAATGAGTCAATTAAGTCCATCAGAATTTGCAGTTTTCAGGATCTCAAGTTTTTGCCCATCCACCTCCAGAAAATAATTGCTGTCCTCAGAAATGTCATTTTGGTGTTCAAAAGCAGAATCTCAAGATTTATTCTGTGACTTAAGAAATTCCTTGGTGATTATAAAAATGTTTTTTTCTTCCACTGGTGATTTTGAAAATGTATGAGTTTGTTTTGGAGATAAAATGCTGCTTTGTCATTATTTTGCTTTATATGCAATATTACATCATAACTTGTATGATGATGACCTTGTACCTATCTATGTGCAAAGTCATTTCATTCAATGAATGTTGAACCAAGTCTAAAAATTGAAGATGGCTGGGTTTTTTTGTTTTACCAATTGCATAAGGTTAAAAATCCAACAACAGATAGTCACAATTATTGAACCAGCTGGGTAGGCATGGTCAACCTTCAGAGTGACCTTTATCTCTGATGTGGTCTTTGTGAGGCATTGACTGTCTTTTAGCCTATGTCCTAGGGAGTTGCCTGAGGCACAAACAAGTGACTTACCAAGGGTAGTCTAAGAATCCAGAACCTAAGCCTTAGTGACTTGGTGACTAGCCCATGTTCCATTACACCATCCTACCTGTCATCTAACATTGTGGCCTGATATTTCCAAGAAAGACAATCTTATTTTAGCCTTCTTCATTCAATAAATAAACTGGGAAAGTAGTTAAGTTTTTTGTACTACAATTCTGTAAAGATGCACACAAAATGTTTTTTTAAAGGAAAAGCAATATTTGAAAAAAAAATTGGAAACAACTAACCTGCTCATGGAAAATAAATGGAGAAAGAAAAGAGTGAGCAAATATCTAAAAGGTTTTTCCAAGTGTCTAAAGATCCTGGAAGTGTGACCTTCTCTACTTATTTTAATAAAGTAACTTGCTGTAAAAATATGACACCTTACTTATAGAAAACTATTCAATTCTAAGTTCCAACTTGGAAAGATTGTGCATTTTCATTGGTAGAAGTATTTAAAAAAATAGTCTGCATAATTTTTTAAGATGGAGAACATAGGGCTAAAAAGTAAGTGGAAATTCAATAGTCTTTTGAAATACTGAAAAGTTACACATTATTTCCAATATTGTTGAATATGCTATCTGGAACACAAATTGGAGAAAAAATCACATGTGATGAGCCTTTGTTGTCAGCCCACACAAATACAAGTTTTAGAACAGAGAAGAAAATAAAGATGTTCTCCCTTTCAAGCACTTTATAATTATGGAGTTCTTAAAAGAAGATTTATTGAATTTGCGTGTTGGAGGAGTTTAGTTGGTAAAAAAAATCCAATGGTGGCTATTAAAAATTCCCTGAAGAAAAATGTTTGATTTCATATAGTCTGTAATCAATAAACTCTGTTTGCCTCAGTTTCCCTACCTGTGGTGTGAGCTAGAGAAGAAAATGAATCTTTGCTAAGAAAACCACATCTCCAGAAAATCTCCAGAATCTTTGCTAAGAAAACCACCAAGGGGGTCCCAAAAAGTGAGACATAACTGAACCATAAAATCCCCATTTTACAAATGAAGAAATGGAGGTTCAAAGTGACCCTACGTAAGGTCACACAGGTAATAGGAATTTGAAGCCAGCATTTAAACTCAAGTGTAACTAGAAGTCTAATACTCCATCTACTGAAGTTACTATAAATAACCTTTTTTTAACTAATGCAGAATCCCAGAATCTCCAAGTTGGAAAAGAACTTAGATGTCTTCTAGTCTAAACTATACCTTTAAAAAAATCCTCTACCAGTCACCTGAATGCCTTTAGTGAGGGGGAAACCAGATCCTGGGGAGCAGTGGTTCATTAAACTTTGGGAGTCTTCTACATTTTAAGTTTCTTCTTACATCAAAAGTAAATTTATTGCCAGTGTGCAATTCCTAGATATTTTTTTCTACATCTGTCCTCTTAACTTAAGAAGAAAATGCCCATTCCCTCTTTGTCATTTGCATGTACTTGAAAAGATTTTTTTTTTCTTTTCCCTCTTCCCACTGTTTTCTTTTTTTCAGACCAAATACCCTAATTTTCTACAACTGATCCCCAGCTGAATTGATGAGGCTTTTCACCGTGGTGATTGCCCTGCTCTCAATATTCTGTTCAGTAATGTCCTTCCTAACCTGTCCTTCTCAGGACTGTACACTACCACAAATATCATCCCTCCCTAGTCCTGGACACTTTGCCTTTCTTAAAGCATTCTAATATTGCTAGCAATTAAACCAATTTCAAGACAATTCCATCAAATAATGCATTCACTCAGTTGAAGTGAGTTACTTGACATTTTTCACCTCAAAACTTAGGCAAAAGGGAAATCACCCCTACTATTAATATTATGACCTGACTATTATTTCAACACTTTGAAAGGTTAGTGTTTCAGTTGGGGCAGTATTTCCCTTACAATACAGTTCATAATTCTTTCATACCTTAATTTTGCCATCTAGCAGTCAACATTATAATAAGTAGGCAGCTAGGTAGTGCAGTGGATAGGACAGCTTAACCTAGAGTCAGGAAGAAATTAATTCAAGTCTAGGCTTAGATGTTTCCTAGCTAAATGACCCTGGGCAAGTATTTTTATGGCACTCTGCCTCAGTTTCCTCATCTCTAAAATAAGTGTAATAATAGCTCCTGGACCTCATATGGTTTTGGGGAAGGTCAAATGGGAAATTATTTATAAATTACTTTGCAAACTTTACCTTCCTATATAAATGCTAGCTAATATGAATGCTTTCAAACTTAATCCCCTTGAGCTTTGTTAGATGCATTGTCTCTGTTTTGACTCATTCATCCTCAAAACTTTTCTCTTGGCAAAATCCGAAGTTATCCTGCATTGGCCTTGTGCTTAAGAACCTTTTGTCTCCTCCATTCAATGATGTATATAGAAGTAAGACATCAGCGGGTAATTAGCAATACTATTACCTGAATGGTTAATGTTATGTATTATTTATGTTCTGGTCATAAAAACATGGTACTTCATAATAGATAAGCAGCAGAAGTAGGAAAGCGAGGTGGTAGCATAGCGCACAGAGCGCTGGGCCTGAAGTCAGAAAGACTCGTCTTCCTGTGTTCAAATCTGTCCTCAGAGTCTTAAAGCTGGGGGACCCTTGACGAGTTACTTAACCCTGTTTGTCTCAATTCCTCATCTGTACAATGAGCTGGAGAAGGAAATGGTAAACCATTCCAATATCTTTACCAAGAAAACCCCAAATGGGTTCACCAAGAGTTAGACCCAACTGAACGATAAGTCAGTGGTTCTTCTCATTTTCTATGTCTCCTTTGAAAGGCTGGGAGGCCTTTCCAGAGTAATGTTCTTAAATACATAAGATATATGAAATGACCCAGAAAACCATATTGAGATATATTTATCAAAAATTTTTATTCTATAAAGCAAATGCACAGAACTCAGGCTAAGAACTCCTGCTATAACCAGTGATATGATACAGTATGTGTTCAGACAGCCTATGTTCAAATTCTCCCTCTAATACTTATTAACTGTGAGGTCATGGTCAAGGCATAATCTACCTGGGCTTCAGTTTTCTCAAAGGTAAAATACAAGGTTTGAACTACATAATCTCAAAGGCCTCTCCCCTCTCTAAGTCTGTGATCTTATAGGCACTTTCCTTCTTTTTATGATAATTTCTATAGAACTCAATGAAATTAAATGAGAAATTGAAGAAACCACTTCTGGACAATTTAAAGAAAGAGCTCAGGAAAAAAAATCGTCTGTAGGTGAAATACCTTAAATTTACAAGCCAAAAAAGGAATGAAACATGTTATGTAATAGCCCAGAAAGTCTTTATTGAAAATTTTATTTCACTTTGATGCTCCCAGGGGTATATTTTCACACAAAAGTAAGTGTTAATGAGACTCAGTTGTTTTTTCAGATATGAGAACTGAGACCTGCTTCAGGGACAGTGTGAAGATTATGTAGAATTATTTGAAAAACAGGATAAAACATTGTATCTCCAAGGTCCCTGCACCAGGTCAATGGTCAAAAACTAAACCTCCTTCACTGACACCATTTAATGAATAGAAAATAATGTGTCTCTTCTCCTTTGAAAAACATGACACCTTTCTTTCTGAGACTGTATTTAGCCTGGTGTCCACTCACTTGGACCAGCTAACAAGTCAGCACTGGTTAAGGAAGCAGGGATGCTGATTTCATTCATTTTGTTAGCAGTGTAACTTAAAGAAGAAAAGGAAGCTTCATAAACATGGGCCAGTTAATAACATTTGTTTACAAGCATGTCTTACCAGAATTATTCAACTATTCCAGTTTTAAGGAGAAAGTATATATGTATAAATGTAAAAAACATATATATATGGGCAGCATGGTGGCACAGCGGATAGAGTGCTAGATGTTCTCATATCAAGTCCAGTGTTTTATTCAGTACACACAGAAGCCCACAGCCACCTCCAAAGTTATAAGAATTACAAGCACCCCCAAGAGTTACAAGAATTCACCCAGTTCCCCTCATATCCCATTTCAATCCTAAAATAACTAAAGGGAGGATACAGAAATTCTAGGAATAAGGCCAATATGATGCTCCTCCCAGTGGTTTCATTGACATTCACTAAATGCTGAATAATACTTCAGATATCATGCAGTCCAACTTCTTTGTTTTACAGATAAGGAAACTAAGTCATAGTAGCACATAGAAGAGGTGCAATGTAGTCTTCTTGTTCCAAATTAGACACTTCTGTCACAGAGCCATATTGCCATTCATTAAGTCAAGAAAAAGCTCTGCATAAATGAGAGTCACAAACAAGAGATGGCCATGTAATTATTTTATTTAATGTAATTCTTTCATTTATTTATCTGCAACTTCAAAATAGAGGGAGGAAGAAAATTAGTATTTATTTGGGGAAGTGGGGTTTTTAATAGTATTTTTCCCAATCACATGTCAAGGCAATTTTTAGCATTCACTTTTGCAAGATTTTGAGTTCCAAATTTTTCTCCCTCCCTCCCCTGCTTTCCTGTCTTTATAAAACAGAAGCAATTTGAGTTAGGCTGCGGATGTGCTGTCATGTAAAACATATTTCCATATTAGTCACAGTTTTGAAAGAGGAAACAGATCAAAAGAAAAAAGCACAAAAAAGAATAAAGTGAAAAAGTGCGGTCTGCATTCAGAATCCATAAGTTCTTTATGTGGATGTGGATAGCATTTTCCTTTGTGAGTCCTTTGTGTTTGTCATGGATCACTGTATTGCTGAAGAGAGCTAAGTCATTCATAGTGGATCATCACACAATGTTGTTAATACTGTGTACAATGTTTTCCTGGTTCTGCTCATTTCACTTTGCATCAGTTCATACAAATTTTTCCAGGTTTTTCTTTTCTGAAATCTGCCTGTTGATCATTTCGTATTCCACAACATCATTTCATCACATTCACATACCACGGCTTGTTCAGTGATTCCCCAATTGAAGGGCCTCCTCTCAATTTTTAGATTTCTCTTGGGTCTTGATACTGAAGATGAAAATTTTTGTTAAATTCTGGTCTTCTCCTTAAGAAAACTTGAAATCCATTTCATTGAATGACCATTTTTTTCTCTTGAAGTATTATGCTTAATTTTGTTGGGGAGGCAGACCTTGGTTGTAGCTCCTAGTTCCTTTGCCTTCTGGAATATCATGTTCCATGACCTCCAGTACTTTAATGCTGCAGCTGCTAAGTCTTGTGTAATCCTGAATATGGCACCCTAATATTGGAATTGTTCCTCTAGGGCCACTTGCAACATTTTTTTTCCTTGACCTGATAATTCTGTTGTTTGGCTGTAATTTGTTCCTTGGAGTTTTTATTTTGGCATCACTTTCCAGAGGTGATTGGTGGATTTTTTGAAGCCTAATCTGCCCTCTAGTTCCATGATCTCAGGGCAGTTTTCCCTTATAATTCCTTAAAATATGCAGTCCAAATCCTTCTTTTGAATGTGGCTTTTAGGTAGTTCACTGATTCTGTCACTATCTTCCTGTATCTATTATCTAGGTTAGTTGTTTTTCCAATAAGGTATTTTATATTTTCTTCTAATTTTTCATTCTTTTGAATTTATTTGATTGATTCTTGGTATCTTATAGAGTCATTAGTTTCCACTTGCCCAATTCTAACTTTTAAGGAGTTGTTTTCTCCTTTTCCATTTTGCCAATTGAACTTTTTAAGGAGTTCTTTTCCTTTTACATCACCCTTGAATTTGACTAATTCTACTTTTTAAGGAGTTTTCTTTTTCCAGCCTGTTGACTTTTTTCCCATAGTTCTCTTGTATCACATATATTTCTTTTCCCAATTTTTCTTCTATCTCTCTTGTATGATTTTTAAGCTCCCCTTTGAGCCCTTCCATGAGTTCTCCCTAGACTTGAGATGACTTCCTATTATTTTTTGGGATTTTTCCCATAGGTGTTTTGACATTGTTGTCTTTTTCTGAGTGTGTGTCTTGGTCTTCTGTGTCTCCCTAATAACTTTCTATGGTCAGATTCTTTTTTTTGTTGTGGTGGTTGTTCCCTGCCTCCTCTTTTTTGCTCTTTTTTTATCCTTCGAGCTTTATTGCTAAGATAGAATGGGCACTGTCTCAAGCTTCCTGTGCCTGTGGGTTCAGGCCCTGGTTATTTACTTGGTGCTGCATGGATATTGCCCTGAGGTCCATGGAGGAACCTCACATCTGGTACTGTGCTGAGGGGGTAATGTAGTGAGGTCAGTGGGGCATTTCTGCATTTCTCTGGGGCTATACTGAAGTATAAGGTAATCTGGCCTCTGGAGACTTCTTGTTTACACAGGGATACAGCTCATCACTAGTGGCTGCCTATTTGCCTATGCACCCATAAAGTTGGTGTCAAACATTTTGTCCAGGGTTATGCTGAAGCATGTGGAGGTCTGGCTCCTGGAGGATACCTGTTTACCCAGGGCTACACTGAAGCATGTGGTTGTTCTTGCAGTTGGAGTCTGCTAGTTCTCCTGGTAATACTGAGACCTGTGGGGCATCCTGGTGTTGGTGTTTGCCTACTCTACTACATTGGAGCTCAGGATCTCCCTCTGGTTTTCTGATGGGACAACTTGCTGCTGGGATACTTCCTGTCCTGGACTGTGCTCCCATTTTACTCTAATGAGACAGACCATTCTTATCAACTGTCCAAATTTCTTGGGCTAAAAGATTGTTTCACCTCAGCATTCGGCTGGTTCTGCTGTTCCGGGATTTATTTGGGGGCACTATTTTTATTTTTTTAACATCTACTTTTATAAGATTTCAAGTTCTGAATTTTTTTCTCCATCTCTTTTTCCCTTCTCCCTTCCCCAGGATGGCAAGCAATCTGATATAGCTTATACATGTACAATCATATTAAACATTTCCACATTAGTCGTGTAATTAGAGGAAAATCAGAACAAAAAGGAAAAACCACAAGAAAGAAAAAAAGAGAGAAAACATTCTACCTCCATCTGCTGTCAGACTCCATAGTTCTGTCTCTGGGTAGTATTTTCTATCATAAATGTTTTGGAATTGTCTCAGATCATTATCTGGTGAAAAGAGCTAAGTCTATAAAAGTTAGTCATCACATGATGTTGCTGTTACTGCCTCCACTCACTTCACTCAGCATGACTTCATGTCTGATTTTCATGATTTTTCTGAAATCCACCTGCTCATCATTTCTTATGGAACAGTAATATTCCATTACATTTATATGCCACAGCTCATTTAGCCATTCACCAATCAATGGGAATTCCTTCAATTTCCAATTCTTTGCCAACACAAAAAGAGTTGCTATAAATATTTTTGCACACCTGAGTCCTTTTCCATTTCCATGTTCTCTAAGGGATGCAGACCTAGTAGTGGTATTGCTGGATCAAAGAATGTCCACAGTTTTATCATTTGGGTACTATTTGATGGTTGTTTGGAGGTAAATATGGGAGGATTATGGCAATTTACTGTTTAGTCCACCAACTTGGTTCCTGGAAATTTGAAACAATTGTTTATTAAGCTTTTACTGTATACCAGTGTGCTAAGCACTTTACAAATATTATCTCATTTGTTTCTTACAACACCCCTAGAAGGTAGGTGCTATTTTTATCCCTGTTTTGCATATGAGAAAACTGAAGCAAAGAAATGTTATATTACTTGTCCAAGGTCACACAACTGGTGAGAGTCTCAGATTTGAACTCACGTCTTCCTGACTCTAGGTCCAGCACTCTATCCATTACACCATCTCAGTATCCCATATTTCATAGTGCTTTTCAAAACTGCGCAGTGTGTAGTTGTGAATGACAATACTATCTCACATTTAGGAAGATAAGAGCAGAGATTAAGGGATTAACCTATGATTTTTAATTCAATAGGACAAAGAAAGGAATATCTTTATTTTTCCCCATAAATTCACATCATAATTATTTAATATGTTCGCATTTTTTCAAAGAACATTACCTGGACTTCTCTATGCCTCAGTTTCCTTATTTATAAAATTAGAATAGTAAAGTCATCCACTTTTTAGGATTGTTAAATGAGGACTAAATGATTCACCACATGTAAAGTCCTTTACAAACCGTAAGTATTTTGTAAACATTTGCTATTATTATTATTTAAGAGTTGTAGGTTCAGCAGGCAAAGGGTTAAAGCCTCTTTTGTTTTGAGTATGCTCTTCTCAGGGTGAGCAAGGTACTATAGATCACCTGCTATCTCTAAGTCACCAAAAGCAAGTTAGGCATGTCTGAGCAAAAGCAAACATTTTTCTTGATATTGATTCTATATAAGAATGCAATGCTTGGTTAGATCCATGATCTTCTTCGTGTGGATGCTTTCTCCAGTGGGCGAGATGGAAGTCCATTCTTTGAGATTCCATTCTAGTCTTCTGATGAATTCTCCATGGAAAGTCCATCTAGCATGTTGAAATGGGGACTTCCAAGGTAGCTAGGTAGTGTAATGGATAAAGCACCAGCTCTGGAACTCAAATCTAGCCTCAGATGCTTGACCACTTACTAGCTGTGTGATCCTGGGCAATTCACTTAACCCTTACTGCCTCCAAAAATGAAAAAGAAAAGGGACTTCATCTTTATCTTTGGCCATTAAAGTTTAGAGACTTTAACCAGTAAAGTAACTAGGCTATCCATCTGATATCCTTCTATCTTGTTAAAATATGAGTGATGTATGATTTGTACTCTTGCATAGTGTTAGAATCCCTATTTATTTAAACCTCACAGTTTAAACATCAGAAAGCCTCATTTCATAGAACAAATTGTTCAAAGTTTGCTCTCCTATAAAAATGATGAGGTTGCATTCAATGATGTCTGCCCCTGAAGGAGGTGAATTCTTCTACACAAACAAACTAATGGTTCTCACAGCAGTTTATCATGACCTTTATAATGCACCTTGAATCTCAACTTGTATCAAAAAGCCTCTGGACAGTTTTCCTCTCAATCTTTCACTCCTGCTTTTTTCCCTTCCCCCATCCATAAAACCCTCTTTCCTCCTTCTGCCTCCAGTACTAGATGAAAGAGATAGCTTTTGTTTACATGTTTAGATTTTCTTCTCTGGGAAAAAGGAATGCTTTTGTCTTCCCCCACCCAGCTCCCTACTAAAGCTATTTTTCTCAGTACTTGGTATTATATTTCCACAGCTAACTGTATCTCTTTCATTCAAAACAATTAAAAAAAAATAAAAATAAAAAAGTAGTAGAAAGGCAGAAAGAGTGCTACTACTCTCTTGGCTTAGTAGGTGCATCAGTAATCCCTGTGTTGTCCCAGAGAAAGATTTTCTGCCTTTTCATTTCCTTTTTTCCCCTCCTTACGCTGAACAGAATAAAGTGCTTCTTTCTTTTTTTGGTTCTCCTTTCTTCTTATAATATTTTTCAGTTATCAAAACATTAATTTATCTACCAATTCCCTGTCTTACCCCCCAAAAGAAAAGAAAAACAAAAGCCTTGGGGAAATAATAGTTAAGCAATACAAATCCCCATATTGGCCAAATCCATAAATGCATGTCTTCTTCTGCATAATCATCCGTCACTTCTCTGTCAGGAGGTGAGTAGCATGTTGCATTATGGGGCCTCTGGACTTGTGGTCAGTCATCATATTTATCAAATTCTAAAGCCTTTCAAAATAGTTTTAAAACAGTCATCTCTTCTGTACGTCAGCTGTTTCTCAGTCCATACTAGATGAACCTTTAAGTCCCTGGAGGGTTCTGCCATCCACTCAGTAACAGGGTATTTCTTCAGATGTTTGAGGAGTCCACATCCACAAGTTTAGCCCTCTGGTAGGAGCTCTTAGGGAAAAAACTCCTTGTATCATATTTGAATCTGAGTTTCTGTTCATCATAGCAGAATTGCCTATGTTTTATAAGTTATATTGCCTGCCTGTTTTATAAAAAATATATTTGTATCACCAAGACAATATAATTAAATCGGGAACAGATCAAACCACTTACAGGGCTCACAATTGACTGGTTCTGAGAAGGAAAATTTACATGTCATCAAGTTAGCCAAGAGAACTTAAACATTAACATCAAGATTCATCTACGAGTGGCATAGAACTATTCTTTTAGCCTAAACATTCTTTTAGCCTGAGGTGGGGCTGAAGCCAGACCCAAGGCAGATATGAACCTCTTGGTCTGTGGATGCTGTAATCAAACAGAGCAGACAGGAACAGTTGGTTAGGGGAATAGAGTGTACAGAAAGGATAGTCCCAGATATCTTTCCTCAGGACATCACTAAAAGGGGCTTTGCTTTTCTGTATCCAAATCTAGAACTTCTGATTTAGTGTAATCTAATACAATCACTTAAATTTGGTTCTCCGAATTTGAAACTTCAGAGAATTTCAGTTTATATACCATTTTCTATTTCTATCCTTACCTAAATCCTATACCTGATATCAGAATCTTTTAAAAATTTGTGAGGATATAACTGAAAACGAACACTTCTGCCTTTTTTATCAGACAGATACTTGTAAAAATGGGAAAATAATTTCACTTTTTTTTACCTTTACCCATATAATTTTTGGAGTAAAATCCAATTAATCCTTAATCCAGTTTGAGAACTTTTTACTACAATATACTTAATGCCTGAATTTTTATAATAGATAAATTTTGGAAGACAATCACAGTTCTTAGATAAAACAATCTGATCCTGTTGCTTTTTCTCAACATTAGTATTCCATTTAATTAGTAAGCTTTCACAGTATTTCTTTGTCCTATTACCTTGTCTAATAATTTCCCCCTTAGGAAGATATAATCCCTATAGTATAATTTCACCAAAATATAGATTAAAATTGTAAGATGTTCATACATGCATCCTAGTCTTGCAACTCAGAAGTGTTCCAATACCAATCTATTAGTTAATACTTTTAGTATTGTACTAATAAAACTTGATTATGCACTATAAATGCACTATAAAAGGAGAAAGAGGGATATGGTTATAACATCATATATCATAAAGGGAGGGCAAAACTCCCTTGGTTCTTTTTGATTCCAGGAATGAGTCATATCTGACAACCAACCATATAGTCACAGAGTGTTTAAAGCAAGGCTCAGGATTAACCAAGTGGGAATTTTCCTTTTCAGAGAAAACAGCACAGTGGGGAAATAGAGTCAGGGGGCTCCTACTTGGCCATGTCCAAGGTCATTATCAAAATCTGTCTGGGCACAGACTCCACCTTTAGCATTTCCCAGGCTACAGACCATGCCATTTTCTAGTATGTTTCATGACAATTCAGACAACTATGCCTGTAATAAAAACTCAAAACAATACCAAATTACAGTCCTTAAATAGCAGAATTTCACTAACCACAACTTAGGGCTTGAATGCTTTTCCTGTTCTTCCCTTACAGCTAACATTTCATTAAATTTTACTTACAGATTAAATCTACCCATATTCTGGGACTTCAGATATACAGCAGTACTTTATAGTTGATTCATCATTAATAGGTTGAAGCTACATCTTTAAACCACCATATACACTTTAAAAACAGTCAAGATTTTCAAAGGAAAATTTGCTATTATAGTAAGTAGTAGTAGTAGTACCTGTTTTGTAGGAAAAAATACCTGTATCACCAAGACAATATTCACAGCATCAATGGCGACTATAAATATGCTGGTATACTTCTCAATCTTAAAGTATAACAGACTCTTCCTATAGAAGGTAGGAAAAAAACATTTATTCAGATATCAGAAAGCCAAATCCATCGTAGTAACCAAGAAGTCAATATACATTAGCACTGTAGGGGACAAAGTCATGCCCAAGCTTTCCCTCCACCTCTGCTGGGTGCCTTCCCACAAGCAAACTCACTATGCCTGCCTGCCTGAGTCCCCTCTCCTCTGCTGTAATTTCCTTCTAGTTCTGCTCCACCGGTTCTGTTCCACCCGCTCAGCTTCTCCCACCACATGTGATTTAGGCTTCCATGTGATTTAAGTAGGTTACATGGGCCTATTAATGAATGGAAAAGTGCTTCCTGTTTAAATTACCATTACATTTAGTTCCAAGGTCTTTCATATTCATTCATTACATGGGTGGAGGGGGCAACTGGTATCAACAGAATTGTAACAGGGATAACAGAAAATAAGCATATAAAACAATATCTTAGGTAACTAGTGTCAGCAAAACTTTATAACACTATAACAAGGATCACAAAATAAACACATAAAAGAATATCTCAGGCTGGGGCTTGAGCACAAGCACCTCATCATTTCTCTCTCAAATGACTGAGGCCAAAATCTTGGGGTAAGGGGTGAAGGTCTCTTCTTCTATAACTATTTCCTTCTAAAATTGGACATAGAGCTGTCCCTGCCCCAAGAGGCCCCAATTGAGAGATCAGTTCTTTAAATTGGCATCCAGAATTTGGTCAATGCCAGGTCTAAGGGTGACACATCACAGTCATGGATAGGGAGTGGCATCCAGCTTAAGCAATCAGGCATCTGCAGGTGGAGGGTACTAAGCCTGTAGAGAAGAATTCTAGTGAATAAGTTTAACAGACAAAAAAAACCCAAAAAGAAACAAGGAGATAATAACCAGAAGCAGGGTAGACAAAGGATCAGCCATGCTTCTGGAGTCCATGAGTCTACTATCATAGCCTCATTCATGGTAGAATATATGAATTAAGGGTACAATGTGGTAACCATTTTCTCCTGAATAAACAGTTATGGTATTACCTTTGCTGTGTGCTATAATTTCTGCAGACTTTGGAACATTGACTGGCTTTTGTTTTACCCATACTTTAGCTCCCAATTCTATTATATCAGTAGAACTCAACCCTTCAGTCCCTTTACTAGTCACTTTGGAAGGAGGGTCAGTTTTCACATGGGGTATTGTTTCACAAGAAGTAATCATTTCAACTATTCTATCATTTTTGCAAAACTGTATGGGTTCTTCACCTAAATTTTGGAATGTCACAATAATTTCTCCATGATAATTAGAATCCATTATTTCAGCCAATACATATATTCCTTGAATTGCTAATCTTGATTTAGTTAATATCGATCCAAAATGATTTTTAGGGATTCACATACCTATTCCAGTAGACATTTTTCTTATTTCTATCCAACCAAAAGTCCTCCAAACATTGTAAATCATATCTCGCCAAATGAGGTGTCCATGGATGTGGTTTCGGGACATCTGGCCTCACAGTTCAGTACTCAATATTTGGGATCTTATGTGTTTGATTTTTCTAATTTTTCAGATTTGGGGTCATTATTCTGGCTAGAGGTGTACTTCCTCCCAGTGATCTATTATTCCAGTTACATATTGCATTTTCAAATTATCACATTAAAAATCGTTGATTTTATTACCTATGATATTTTAAAACTACTTTAGAATTATCAGGCATGGAACAATTACATTCAGTTAGAGAAATAATAATAATGTAGCATATGCCAATCATTGTGTTAAACATTTTATACTCATTATATCAATTTGATCTTACCAAGAAACTGGGAAAAACACAGATAAGATAGCTTGTCTAAAATTACATAGCTAATATATTTCTGCAACCAGAACAAAGAAGGGTGAAAACATCAAGGGAAAAGGTTGACTAGCTCCCACACCTCATGCTGCCATGCTAGTTGTTGCCAGGGGCACCCAGACCCACCCTCAGGTAGCACCTGGGCAGGATCTCCTGAGGGCTAAACCTTCCCTGGATATGACTGGACTTTGGGGATACAGCAGAGAGCACTACCTAAGGCCTGGGGTGGCTGGTTCCAGGACTTTCCCATTGGTGGTAGTTCCTGGTGACCAGGCAAAATGAATACTGGTCATGGTGCCTGACCCCCACCCCTACCCTGATAGCTGCAGGACTTGCTGGGGCTAGGGTCACTTGCAGGGGCAGGGTGAGCAGGATGTATTACCCCTGGATGATACTGCCAGGCTTGCATAGAGGGGCAAGGTGCTGGATACCCAAGGGCACAGGACTATTGGGGCCACTGTCATGAAGGAGGTTTCTGCTGCAGATGTTGCCCCCACCTCCACCAGGTGGGGCAGAATGTAATTCAAGTTTTCTTACAATTCTCTGCGATCTGTCTTCTTAATCTGATATGAGATGACAGAGTTAACGTAGAGACACAGGCTATATAATAGTCTTGTTAACAAAACATACAATTGAGATACACTCATGACTCCAGGGGAGGCGAATAGGGAAGACAGAGATGTTTGTTGAATATCCTCCTCCTCTTGATATTTTTCCCTGAAGCCATTTCATGCTGAGTGATCCAAGTTGTGGGGAGGGTACCTCAATACTTTTGTGCAGTGCATTCCCTTTTTTCAGCATCTGCCATAGCCTTCTTTCTACATTCTGGTTTGCAGGAATCAGGTTCATTATAGTAGAAACAGACTCTTAGTTTGTATCTCTTGTTGATTAAAGGGATGATACATTCCTTTCCTAATGGTACAGAAGAGACTCAGGGAATAGTTTCATTCTCTTCTGCTACCTGTAGTCTCAGGGGAGAATCCAATATCAGAATGATGTCAATTAGAAATGGTCAGCAGGTGAAGATTATTAACAAAATTCAGTAAAAGCTTAAGTCAAGGAAGGGTTAACAAGAGGTTGAAATAAGGTGTGAACCATTTGCCTCACTCTCTTTACTCTGGATTACTACCAAGCTAGCTGTCTTCATTGCCCTAGAGCAATGAAGTTATTAATCTTGCCAATTATTTAAAAAGACTTTTGTAAGGTTCAATCCTTATTTTTCCTTAAACCAATTCTACTTCAAAACTTACTAAGATGTTTCAGAGAGAAGTGACTTCCTGTAATTACTCCAAACTTTCAGGAGTTCTCTCCTGAAATCTTAAAATAACACTGCTAAACTCCTTAATAATTAATCTTCAAACTTCCAGAATCTGCTAAAGTGTTTTTAGTGTTTCTACAACTTTGTTTGTCTAACTTTATTTCTGTAATTTCAACTTGACCAATGTTGAAAAGACAGAAAAAAGTATCTTGGGGTGTTTTTCCTCTGTTCTTATAACCTAATCTCCGACAGAAAGCCTACAGTAGGAGTTAGTCCTGCTTATTGGGTCAACCACTTTAGCTATGAAAGTTCATTAATCATTCTCAATGTTCTCAAACTCTCTGGCTGTGTCCTTAGAGGTTTTTCTGACTGGCTGCATTTTAAATCTTTCAAGATAACAGAATCTAGCTCACAACACAATCATTCAGCATCTTACAATGACAAGATACAGACAAAATGACAAGACAAATAAAAACAGCAAAGCACACAAATCTAATTTTATTCAGTTGACTCAGGGTACACAGATACTGAAACGTGCAAAAAGAAAAAAAAATTATAGAGGCACACACAGACCAAAGCTGCACAGAGGGATCAAATTACAGAGGTGTGCTATCCACAGAGCTAACTGAACATTCTCTTAGTCTGTGAGTTAAAGTGAAGCTTCCTAGCCTTGAAGGCCAAAACCAAACAGAGCAGTGAGGAACAATTGGTTAGGGAAGGCACATGACACTGAGTTGTGCAGGAAAAACACACACACACACAGAGGCATACAGCAACAAATTTACAGAGTAGAGAACAGAGTTGTGCATGGGATGTCCTTACCAGAACTGAGTCAAGGGAGGGGCCCTGGAGTTTTCCTTTCAAAGAAAGGTGAGCTCAACCACGAGGATTTGAGCAGGAACAAAGGACAAAGGGACAAGGAGAGATCAACTCTAGAGAAATCTTCAGTGGCCCCTAGTCCAATCTTGCTGGCACTGGGGAGTCCAATAACCTGATGCCATGTCCAATCCCACTTCTGACACCAATTAATATCAACAAAACTGGAACCAGCCCCTAAGCTGTGGGTGACCAGAGCTGCACAAAGCAGACCAGAGGTAGGAGATATAGGACACAAACAGAAGTTTAATTAATTCAAAAGTGAAGAAACGCTTGCAAGTATTCATCCTCCTGCTAGAATAAAGGCAGTGATTTATACATATAAAAAGCCACAAGTAGGCTGGACCATGACATAATCATTCTTAGAACTTGAGCAGCAGTTTCCACAGAATGCTCATGCATGGAACAGTCTCCAGGTTGATTGCGTCACAGTAGGATACAGAACCAGAGTTATCAGGGTGAGAACAGGAGTGCAATACCTGATTCGGTTCACTTAGTTGTTGCAAGAAACAGGGACTGTGATCATGTCAAGAGGTGCAATGAATGACACTCATGTCCCTAGGAAATAGGAGGAACTAAATCCCTCAACGAATATCTGGTGCTGGTCAAAGCAATACACTTTGCCATAGGGCAAGATCATATAGAGCACAAAGGATTGTTATTAGATCAAGCTTGGAGCACATTCTACTTGCTGGGCCTTAGCTCTGGGAAACCCAAATACCTTGACAATTTCCAGTTCTTTTGAAGAAAAACAGCTGCTATATTCTTTTGCACATGTAATACTTTTTTTCCTCTTTCTTTCAGCTCCTTAGGGTGGGGTGTAGGTCTTAATCTCTATTCAATAACTGGTTAGTTATTTAGTGGTCTTGACTGACATCAGAAAATGAATCGATTAAAATGAGAAGAAATATTTTTAAAGATAAAATTTTAACTTAGAATAAACAGGAATCAATTAATATTTGAACTTGCCTCAGATTTAGACTTTATTTCAGATCTTCCAAATAAAACTCTTTACTATCCTGTTTTCTTAGGCTCTTGATTGACCCATTTTCACTCTTGCCATCTCCAGTCATCTTGATGAATATCTGATCACTGGACCCAAATGGCTCAGGAGGAGAAAGTGAGGTTGGTAACGTTGCACAGCCCTCCCTCACTCCAAACAAAGTCAAATGCAAGTCATGTCATCATTTCTCTGAGGTCATGGTCTTCTTTGAAAACTAAGGACAAACGCAACAGCAACAACCTGCTGTGCTTGGCCATCTTATTGACTTAGTCATCTGTGCTTATGACCCTTCTGACATTTTAGGTTCACAGTTTCTTAATCTCTTTAATTCCTATGTTCTTAATTTGTTCTTTCCTCAGTCCTCAAATTTTTTGGATTTATTATGTGCAAAAGTAATTCCATAGTATGAGTCAACAGTAAATTCAAGACTTCTTGACCTTTGAAATTCTCCCTCTTATTCTCTTCTCTCTCTGCCCCATTTCTTTATCCTCCACATTCTTACTGACTCTGACCCCATTCAGTCTGGCTTCATTTTCTTCCTTTCTACTATAAAACGCTTCTTTCCCCTTCTCTTCCTGTCTCAATTGCTCCCTTCAATGCCCTCATTGTCTTTTGACTTTGTGTAGCATTTGACATTCCTTATAGATATACTGACATTGATATTCTTTTTGTCTTGGTTCTCTCCTACCTCTCTATTTTTCCTCTGTCATTTTGTTCTTGCTTCTCCTTCAGGTTCCGTTTTTCTCTCTGTTACTCTCTCTTTCCCCACTTCCATTTTTCAGGTATCACTTTCATGTAAACGATTCTCAAATCCACAATTCTTTCAACTTTTCCTCAAAGCTCTACACTCTTATTTGTAGCTACTTGTCATAAATGCTGCTCAGATCAGAGGCCATGCTCTGGAGTACAGTCTTCTCTGCTCCAGAACTTCATCTTGAAGGGGCCTGCTGCCCCAACTAGTATCTCAGGTGGTTCACTATAGCTAGACCAGCTGCAATTCTCTAGCATTTTTCTCAACAGCTGCTTTACTACCGCAGGGTAGTACATCCTTTCTTTTCCACTCCTCACTCTCCATAGAATCACAATCAAATCAATATTGCCATTGCTATGACTATTCACCATCTCTGTAATTTCTAGATGCAAACATACCTTCTTAAAATACATCACTTTTCTACGTGCTTTGTTTTTGCTATATCAACCAGACTGGAAGTGGCCTTTAACCTGTGGATGACCAAAGCTGCACATAGCAGGCCAGAGGCAGGAGAGTCAGGACACAAATGGAAATGTAATTAATTTCAAAGTGACTAAATTGTTGCAAGCAACATTCTCCTGAGGAGTAGGTGGGCTTAACATGCTGGGGCAAGGCAGTACTTCATATACATGAAAAAACGACAGTTGGGCTGGACCATGGCATAATCATTCTTACGTCCTGAGTAGCAGTTCCCATAATAGACTCACGCATGGACAATGGACGATGCAGGTATCCCTGGGGTCTGTGGGAATAGTCTCCAAGCAGATTGTCTCACAGTAGAGTTAGCATGGCAAGAACAAGAGTGAGGACTGGATCTAATCTTCATTTTTTTATTTGTATTAACAGCATTTAATTATTACAGTGTTCATCACAAAATAAGCCCTTATTAATGAGTTTCTATATTTTCTTTTTGCATCTCACACTCGCCAAACCTAACTCATCATTCCCTTCCAATATCACCTACCCTTCCTTTAGCATCTCAGTTTTTGCTAATTACTTCACTATCCTACTTGCCTAGACTATATCCAAAGAGTCATCTTTAACTGTTCCTTCCCTTTCACACCATGCATTGATACAATTAATTGCCAAATCATGCAAGCCCTATATCCATGGTAAATCTCATATCTTTCTGCCACTTAGCAATCACCCCAGCTAAGGTCCTATCTCTTGCCTGACTTAAAACTTTGCTCTATCTTTAATCTATTCACAGTAGCCTCCTTATGATCTTCTTGTCTCATTTTCCCCTTCTCCAATTCATGCCTTAGTCATCTTCCTGATACACCATTCTAATCATGGGCACCACCACTCAAAAATCTATGCTCACTTCTTTACTAACTGTCAAATAAAATATGTGCACCTGAGCCTTTACTCTATGGCCTTCTGCAATCTGATCCCAACCCTGTTTTTTTTCAAACCACTTTCCTTCAAGTAAGGTTATCATCCAGTGAGATTAAATGACTTTCTTTCCCCTTTTGTCTTGACCTTTCCAATCACTGTGTCTTTTGAGCTTGTCATCTTGTCATGCCTGAAATGTATCCCCACCTCCTATCTCTATCTGTCAAAGGTCAACTCATGCCACCTGTTCCCTAAAGGTCTCTAACTTCATTCACTTCTCCTCCATCTCCCCTTCCCCCTAAACTTCCCCCAAGTGAAAGATTTCTTTTTCCTTGAATTTCTCCTTTTCTTGGCTGTCTCTATCCATTTCCATGTTATCCTCTCTCATTGTACTGGATTTCTAAGCTCCAGAATTGTCATCACCTAGCATAATGCTTTTCATACAGCAAGTAATTAACAAATATTTAGTTAATTAAATGGGATTGAATTTATAAATTCTTTGGTAATAGCAATTGAGGTCTCAGTCCACTTTTCCCAGTTACCCAGTACATTCTCAAACAAGTCATTTAACTTCCCTGGGCCTTGAATATCAAATGAGATGATTGGACTACATTGGCTTTGATACCCCTTTTAATTCTATATCTGTGATTCTATGTCCCATGAATATATTTTGCATGTATAACCTCTATGGCTCCCTCTCCCAACTCAGACTCACACTAACCAGTTAGGTTCCTAGAACATGGCTGACTACTTCTCCCCTCAGGATTCTAGGGTTACTTCTGAGGGGTTTGGGGGTAGAGAGATTCTATGACTATTGTTCCTGAATTCTCATTTTGTGTGTTTTCCCCCAAAATTAATTACCAGTTTCCATTACCCTATCACAAATAACCAATTAATATCAATTAACTTTTACAAAGGGGTATTTCCTGAGAAGATATAATAAGAACTTAAATAAGACTTCTCTTAAAAGAACGTTCTTCTCTATCAACTGAGTCCCTGAGATTGACTGTTATTGAATCATTTCAGTTTTATCCAACTCTTCATGACCTCATTTTTAGGGTCTTCTTGGCAAAAATACTGGAGTGGTTTGCCATTTCCTTCAGCAGATCATTCTATAGAGGAGAAAACTGAAGCCAATAGAATTAAGTGATACAGTTGATAAGTATCTGAGACCAGATTTGAACTCAGGTCTTCCTGTTTCCAGTCCTGGTGCTTTATCCACTGTACTACCTTGCTCTCCTGAAAAGAGGGATGCTTGTTTTGAAACATTCTCCTCTTTAAATTCATTTCTGGCTTTTGTATAACCAGTGACTGAATTGTTCTCTTGTTGGGGGACATATCTCAGAGGCCAGGTTAATTCACTCCTAGGTTTGGTGCAACAGATTGTTCCTAAAGACTGACTTCTCATCAAACTCCTTTCCTTTGATTTCTAGCAGAAATAGTTACTAATTCTATTTGCTGGATTTTTGATGGCTCTTCTAAACTTTGACAGGCACAAAATCAAAATTTGTCCAATTTATCTGTTACTCATTCACCTAAGTACAGCATTAAAAATACACACACTGGAAATTTAGTCATGGAGACCTACAGCTATTTTCACCTTGCACAATACTGGGAAAGAGTTGGGTTTTGGGTTTTTTTGTTTGTTTGTTTTGGTTTGGTTTTCCTACTCAAGGTTTTTGTTGGAACCCTTGGCTCTAGCTCAACAACCAATTTAAAGGCATTTCATCATCATGCAATAAACCAGTAGGAAACAATGGATACCTGTGCATTCTCTGAAGTGGAGACTCTCCATTCATTTCCAAAAATATGCTCCTCAAACCTCCATATGGTTATCCCTTAAGGCTCCAGCAGAGAAAGTCAGACTGGTGACTTTATCCAGTCCTATCTCACTTAAATCCAATTCACTTGAATGTCATGGCATCGCTGCCCAAGCAGCAGCAGCAGCAAGAGCAGCTTGTCCCTTAAGGCAGGTGTTCTTAAACTACAGTCTGTAAACTTTTTTTACTGTTTTGATAACATAATTTCAATATATTTTCCCTTTATGACCCAAAGAATTTTATCTTATACATTTAGAAAAAACATTCTGAGAAGAGGTCCACAGGCTTCACCATACTGCCAAATGTCCATGACACAAAAAATATTAAGAATCTCTACTGTAAAGACCAGTCTCCCCACTACAAACTTTATATTGTTACTAGGTAAATATATTCTTAACTACTCCACAGGATTAATGGTTTCCTCCATATGAATGTTCCCTTCACCTAGTCAAATTCCTTTTCTTCCCATAAAATAATAGATGGTTTCTTGAATTACTGTGATCAAAAAACTAAATTATTGCCTTGGACAATACTCTGGTAATGAGACTTGTTGAACTTTTGACTCTTCTTCAGAAGACAGACATAGACATGGGCTCTCACTGGGCTTGGTATAATTTACCAGAGCTTGGGATCTACTCAATCACCTTCATATCACAGTAAGATATCAAGATTTCATTTTAATGGAAGTACCTAAAGAAATGAAGATGAATTTGGTTTTTAGTTTGCTTGTTTTTAAATACCTGCCACTTAAAAACCTGCCTCAAAAGCTAGTTTGTGAAGTCCCAACTATTGAAGTACCCACACAAGCAGACTTTTACATGTCAAACTCCTGTGATCTCTCTTTTCAGCACGCTGAGTAATTTGTTGTTCAGCTATGCTCACCTGTGAAATTATGAAATTAAGGCTATGTAAATAACCCCCACGAGAATATCCTTATCATCTTTCCTGATTAAGTCAGAGTAGTATTTTAAGTCTCATTGTTTTAAATGACAAACAGATGCAACTTTGAATAACTTTTCAACCACCCATTGCCACAACCTGCAGCATTGTTGCTACTTAATAGGCATAAGATAAATGTTATTATTTGTCCTTCTCCCTTGCTTTCTTCTCCATAGTCATGCCACACATTAATGTCCTTTTTATCTTGATTAACAGTGTCTTAGTAATTGGAGATTACAGCACAGAACAGTAACCCTGTCCCATAACTGTAGATGATAAATGGTAATTGAACTCTGTAATTGGCAATAATCAAAGTATGTTCTGGCTTTCCTGAAGTACTCAGAGGCATGTGGTCTTCCATTTCTCACTCTTCCAATGAATCTATTCCTTACTAACTCAGTGCTAATTATTTTTTCTGTGGCTATGGAGGATGTTAAATATGGGATTCTGAACTGTCATTGTTAAGTTGAATACAAATTTCCTAAGAAGAACATGACTTAGTTAATATGTGACCAAAGTTCCAATTTGCCTCAGGAAGAGTTTTATTGGTGTTAGATTTACACCTGACTTTGAATCTTAATAATTTTATCATTCTTAAGAAATTGACTTTTTATTGTTATTTTTGTTTGCATTTCACTTGTTTCTAAATCTGGGAAACTCTTACTAGAAATAGTAGTAAACAAATTGGATTGAGTTTTCACTTACCAGCAAGTACTTGAATTTCTCTTTCAAACTGAAAACATTGAACCTCCATTTAAGATTCACTATTTTTAATCAGAGAATTATCTCTTTTTTTTTTGGCTTTGCAAAGAACAAATTATTTTCTTGCCTTTCTTAAGGTAACAGAGCTCAGTTTCTGATAATTTCCTAAAAGACACCTTTGAAGGTGGGATAATTGTTTTCCCATTTAATAAAATGGAATGAATTCTGCCTTTAGAAAAAGACATGACAGTGTTTTAAAAGATTCAAACTAAGGACAAAAAGTTTTTTTTCCCCAAGTTGCCTAACAGTAGGATGACAGTTCGTTTTCTACTTGACAACATGGAAATTTCTTTCACCGTGTGAATTAACTGATGTTTACAGATTAAGAAAAATAAAATATTTGAAGTCAGTTGTTTAATAAAACTGATCTATTTGAGAAGCCATGTCTATGTAGATTTCAAAGCAGATGGTGTTAAAAGCAATTTACTTCTGGGCCTACTTAGTCACAGAAGCACTTCTTCACTTAATAAAAGGAGTAAAAAAAAATATATTCCTTCTTGATCCCATGTCATTGCATAACACCTAAAAGCAATCAAAAAAACTCTTCAAGCTTTTATTTACATTTTGAAGCCCCAGGTGAGAGGAGTGCTATTTCTTGATCTTGATTTGAGGTTGGCAAAGTTTTTTTTGTTTATTTCCCACCAACATCAGCCAAAGGAAATTTATCTAAAAGTCATACAAAAAGACCAATGAAAAGCCCTGAAACTGAAAGTCTAAAGAGAAAGAAAAAATTATGTATGCTAATCTTGATTATTTTAAATTTAAGTTAATGAACTATATGATTGGTTTTAATGGCCAGTTTGTTAAAACCTCTAAAAATGTCCAAATTAATCTCTTCTGCGTTATTTTGCAAAGAAAATTAAATGTAGCTAATTTGATTGCTTTTTTAATCTCATTCATTTTAAATTTTCCAGATATTTATATTCCATGTCTCCCTTGCATTTAGCAAGATCAGTAGAATGTTGACATTAAAAAGATGAGCCTTTGTTTCCACAGGAAACATGGAGTCATGAATGCAGCTCTACATTTTCATGACAGGCCCTCCTGTCCTACTACTCAGATCTAAGTGTGGCTCATTGTCCATCTGTACAGGCTATCACAAGTATATATACTGAAAGATAAACTGTATAGGTTGCCTATCCAAATATACTGTCTTGGTAATAGACATTCTTCATTCACTTGATCTTTATTGTGTGGATTGTTACACCAAATTTTAAATAGTTGTAGGGCTTGTTTCAACCAGAACAATGTCATCTTCAAACAGAATTATGTGAAGGTGTCACCATCCACCACCATCCAACTTAAATTCTGGCCTGGATCTCCTCCATCTCAAAAGCAAACACCTTTACCATTCTTACTGGTGTATACCATAGTTGATGTTTCTATCAGGTGCTAAGTGGTCACAACTACATATCCTTCAGTCTACATTATTTCTCTATTCAGTAGACTCCATCTACTGCTTTTTCCCACCTATTTACTCTTTCTTGCCATTTCTACCTCCTCATAACTATATCTAGGACTGTGATTTGATCCAAGTATTGGATTGCCCTTGATAGTGAAAATATTGTGTCATTGTATTCTTAACAAATATTTTCCATTTTTCTTTCGCTTTGGCGAGGGAGAGAGATGGTTTGGCTGTTGCAGATGCTGCTATTGTTGCTGCTGTGTTTTCATTTGGCCTGGGATTTTTGCTCCTGATTTTTTTTCTTAAATGCTCCTGGGATGAATTTGTTTAGTGAGTGCTCCTGCCAAGCTTTCCTTTAACTCATTTTATCCTCCACTTTTTCTCTCTTTTTTTTGAGAAATTGCTCATAATTGTCCATTATCCTTCCACATAAGATTTTACAGATTGGTTCATAATCTATAACAATGTTGACTCTCATCACCATTTCTTTTTGCTTGTAAAGTAGGTCAGATATTTGCTGACAGAAGTGTTTTCCGGACTCTTTTAGTTTTCTTGTTATATCAGAAGATTTATATCAAACTTCTGCATAAAATTATAATTTAAAAGTCAATGTCATTTCCGTTGTTCATTTCCCATTTTTCATTACTAATTTTTTTCTTTAGATAGTTTTCAGTTTAGTTGTTTCAATCATATACCACACCGTTTTCTCTTTATTATTTCTTTCTGCTTTATAATAATTCTTAGCTTTGTCCTGAATTGTCTATTCAGTGATCCCATATTAAAACATAAGTTTTCCTGTTAAAATATAACTAGTTAGGTTTTTTTGTGATATTGTGATCAGTGCATATAAATTTTTTCTCAGAGTATTTGTGCTTTAAAAACATGAGTTTTCTCTATAATATATGTCTTTCTCTTTTGGCTCTGCTTCTGATTTTTCAAACATTGCCACCGTACTTCTGTTGCCATCTCATCCTGCAAATTCTCTCAGTGCCTAGGTCCTCCTCACTCTGGAATATTCTTCCATCCATCCATCCATCCTGTGGCTTGCTCCCTAGAACATCCTCCATTATGCTGGTCCCTTTCCCAAGGCCTGCATTTTGTGAATAAGACCAGGAGGTGAAACATGCCCTCCTCCCCTGGCTTTGCTGCCGATTTTCTCATGCTCAACACCATTCCTTTGTGTTGGTGCCTTCCCCATACAAACACTGTTAAGGACCATGAAGGGATCCTCTGAACTAGTCTTTTTGACTTGCCATATTTTGGTTCCACAAGCATGTTCTCTTCTCTTCTAATAAATCTAGTTTTCACCTAAGTTCTATGATGTGATTGTCTGTTGACAACACACACAGACACATTCAAATAGGTACACTTTTCAGTTCCTTTTTGTGCATTGTCTTCCCCCATGACAGAGTAAGATCCTGTAAGTAGGGACTATCTTTTTTTGTGTTTGTATTTTTATTTCTATCACTTAACACTATGCTTAGCACATAGTGTTTAATAAAAGATTCTTTCCTCTCACCTCTCATTCTTTATTCCTGCTCCAGACTTCCTCATGTATTTTTCACCATCCTTGCCTTGCCCCACATTTGCCTTTAAGTCGCACTGATTCATTTGGAGAGCCTGGGCAACATCTTTGTACAATTTCTCTACTTCATCCTTAGCAGCCAATAGTGGTGCTTCAGCTGCAAATAATTTCACATTTGTCTTTTGGCAAATACTTCATCAGAATGGCAACGGGAGATAACCAAATATCCCCTGAAATGATGCTTTTTTGATGCCTTTGAATATATAATTAAATGAACTCCTTTTTACTCCTCTACAAACAATACATGTAAATCATCCTTCTACGTAGTTGAAACTTCCTTCTTTTGATTTCATTTATGGAAAACATATCAAGATATATGTTCTTCTCCTCCTCCAGGAGTATGTTCATGCATTATATACTAGATAAGAATCTCAAATTTATAGAAACAATAGTCAAATTAAAGTTTATGAACGATCTAAAAGCTGTAATTTTTAGCTTTCTCTGCCCCCTTTCTTGTCTTTCTTTTATTGTCTCTGTAGAAGAAGAAAGGGCCCCACAGGATTAAAAGCCATCTTATTTAATTTGGTTATGGTTTTTTGAGTTTCCATGACCCCCCACCACCCAAAAATCTCATCAAATGAGCAGCCCACTGGTGGTGAACTTTATTGTACTTTTGATGGACTGGTTATCAGAAATCATACTTAATTTCTTACCAAGAACATACTTTCCTATAGAAAAAAAATATGGATTTAATTTATGTGTAAAGATTTTTAACCCTTTATATAGCTGAACTGTAATGCTAATTCTGAGATCAGGAGGGTTTCAGGTATCCCAAAAGGAAGAACATAGTCAGAATTTCTACTCTCTTTTCTGGGAGTGGATTGACTCTAGCCTTCTATTCATGGAATCCATGAATGTGTATCATATACATGTGTATATGTAGTATGTATACATATATGCAGATACATACATGTATATACATATATTGATAACCATATTTTAGTATAATTGTTTTCATTCCTAGCCCAACATCTTTTCTTCCATGTGTTTAAAGATATTCAGAGAAGGCGTCCATATGCTTCACCAGACTGCCAAAGAGGTCAATGAACAAAATAGGTCAAGAATTCCTTTTCTAGGTAAATATTTTAAATAGTAACCTTGCCATACACTACAACTCCTAAGTCTTTCTCACAAGCTTCATAATGCCATAAATGACTTAATTAATCAGAGGGAATTCTTCTTAATCCAAACAATTCTCAGAACTGAGAAAGGAAAGCTGTGTTCTCTTTTCAATAGAGTCAACTAACATCTCACTTTTCTAATTTGTTACATAGAGACACTGAGTGAATTAATAGATTCATGACTTCCATTCCCTCTACTCATTCCCCACCCACTTCATAGCCCCCTAACTAATAATGGGATCTTATATTCTATAATACTTTATATAAAAATATAAAACTTTAACAAAGAGAGTGTGGTCGAGTGAAAAGAGCTCTAGATTTGGAATTAGAGGCCTTAATTTTTTTTTGGAGGCAATTGGAGTTATGACTTGCCCTTAGTCACACAGCTAGTAATTGTCTGAAGCTGAATTTGAACTCAGGTCTTCCTGACTCCAGGGCCAGGGCTCTATCTACTGTGTCATCCAGCAGCCTTCATTTTAAATACTGCTTCTGTCATCTGTCCTTTACTACACATGTGACCTTTAGTTTCCTTATTTACAAAATGCGAGGATTGGTCTAGATGAACTCTAAGGTCCTTCTAATTGTAAATCTACATATGATCCCCTGAAGCTTTCCAGTGGTGATAAATTGCTGCCATGTCATTAAAGATGAGAGTGGAGTTCAGAAAAGTGTTCCCTAGGTCAGATGCCCACATGATAATGTGCTTAAAAAATTGGAAGTCTGAGTCCCAGATCAGGTCAATCAAAATAGCCTGTATTTCTTTGGTTTGCTTTCTAAAGGTTTTTACTTTAGATTTCACACAAATTTTAAAAGGACAGGATCCTTAAAGTTCATTAATATTATGGATTAGGCCAGCTCAGAAGGAGAAAGAAAAGATTCCAAATAGTGGATCCTTTATTTTTCAGTACTTGATCAAGTATAGTTGGCATGCCCTTGTATTTGCTAAGATATGCTGTGCATCACAGTGTCTGTGTGTTCAGGCAATGTATTTAAACCGTGCCAGCTACCACTGAGATGCTCAAGGCACACAGCCTGTGTTTGTATAGCAGAAACCATGTTGCTCCCTGATGACACTGCACTCACCCTCCAGCATGAGATGTGACCAAATGAGGCAAAAGAAAAAGAGCATTGACAAGGTTGCAAAATGAATTCAAATGGTGACTGCAAGGAATTAAATGTCAGCGAGACCCAGCGCTTTTCAAGGGAGCAGGAGATAGCCAAAAGTGTGAGATTACCACCAAGGGAGCTGATTATTTCATACCCTGGTGGTCCCAACCTACCAGTCTAAGAGCCACTGTAATTCATTGCTCAAGTTTCCCTAAAAGCATCTTGAAATCATCTCTACCAAGAACTAATACTAATAGGAACCCAGCGTTGCAATCCATTGCTTGCTGTATATATAGGAAAGCAATGTTCATAGCCTCTGAATCTATGATCACTGTCCCAGACATGCCTGTAGATGAAAAGGACAGTCTTTTCCTGATCCTTAGACAAATTTCTGGAAGGTCAGAGATTGGTACAAGGTAGTATGTCCACAGCTAAGGTACCTTGTCAAGAACTATAGTGGAGCCATGCTAGAGGGAGGGACCACTACAAAGACAGGATATTTCCTACTGCAATGGGGGGACAGAGGGCATTATAAAGAATGATTTTCTCTTGCAAAAGACTGTTGGCATCACTGAGCAGAAAACTAGAGGAGGCATGATGTAGAAGCAATGCTGCTGCCACCTGGACAGAACTATAAGAAGAATAACTGGCTGGCACACTATTGGTCTCTGAGGGGAGAACAGCTCTAACAATGCTGGTTTTATCTGATTGGACTTTGACTATTAGTTATATTTTCTTTCCTTTCCAATGCCCTAAAGCTTTCTACTGAGTTTTTTAAAACAGTATTTGCAAGGGACGTTGGTGAGAAGACACTCTGTGGTGCTACGCTGTAGTAAGCTTCCCAGATCTTTTAGATTGTTGGTCAGTTGGGTCTGACTTCTCATGACCCCATTTAGGGTTTTCTTGGCAAAGGTACTAGAGTGGTTTTGCCATTTCCTTCTCTAGCTCATTTTACAGATGAGGAAACTGAGGGAAACAGGGGTAAATGACTTGCCCAGGGTCACACAGCTAGTGTTTAAGGCTGTATTTGAACTTGGGAAGATGAGTTTTTCTGATTCCAAGCCCCATGCTCTATCCACTGAGCCACCTAAGGGTTGTGAATCCAGAAAGTGTGAAATCTAAGGTGGTTCTCTGCTTACATGCCTTTGCTGGCTCGCCATCAAGTCACTACCATCTTCTCCATGTATAGGAACATCCTAAGGCTCTGTCCTTGGCTCTTCTTGTCACTTTTCTCTAAATTCCCTCATGTGATGGCTTACTTTAAGTGCCACGTAAAATTGCACTTTCTGATCTCTCTATTTATATATATATATAATTTATTTTTCGATTTTCAACATTAACTTCCACAAGAATTTGAATTTCAATTTTTCTCCCATCTCTCACCACCACCCACCCCAGGACAGCATGCACCCCATCCACCTCTTCCTCCAGTTTGTTCTCCTTTCTGTCATTCCCCCATTTTTCTATCCCCCTCCCCTCTATTTTCCTGTAAGGCAAAATAAATTTCTATACCCCATTGCCTGTACATCTTATTTCCCAGTTGCATGAAAAAACTATTTTTAACATTCATTTTTAAAGCTTTGAGTTCCACATTCTCTCCCTTTCTCCCTCCCCACCCACCCTCATTGAGAAATCAAGTAATTCAGTATAGGTCATACATGTGGAGCCATGCAAAATACTTCCATAACTAACTGATTTCTCTTAATGATAGTGCACAGATGGGTGACTAGAGTAGATAGAGCATTGGGTTTGGAGACAGAAGACCTGACTTTAAATCTAGCCTTAGGTACTTTCTAGCTGTGTGACCCTGAGCAAGTCACTTAATATCCGTCAGCCTCAGTTTCCTCAATTGTAAAATGGAGAAACAGTAGTGCTGACCTCCCAGGGGTGTGTAAGGATCAACTGAGGTAATAATTTAAGAGTGGCACAGTGCCTTGTGTGTAGCAAGCACTATATAAATGTTAGCTATCATTGTTATTCCTTTGGTAGATTCTTTTGTTGTTGAGTCATTTTAGTCATGTCCAACTCTCTGGACCCCATCTGAGGTTTTCTTGGCAAAAGTACTGGAGTAGTTTGCCATTTCCTTCTCTAGCTCATTTTACAGAAGAGAAACTGAAGCAAATAGGGTTGACTTGCCTAGGCTCAAACAGCTGGGAAGTGTCTGAGGATGGATTTGAACTCAAGTCCTCCCAACTCTGGGACTAGCACTCTATTCACTGCACGATCTAGCTGCCCTGATTGTCTTTCTCTTATTGTGTGTGTGTGTGTGTACATATGTGTGTATTTTGTGTATGTATGTACATGTGTATATGTACATATGCATATATTGTTTCCGCATTGTTTGTGTATTGTCTTCTCACATTAGACTGTAAGAGTAGGGACTGGATTTGGGAACTGGAGGAGGAGTTGCCTTTCTTGTGCTTACTTAGCTTACTTGCTAGTGCTTACTTAGCACAATTCCTAGCACATAGTAGATGTTGGTTTTTGACTGAAAATATCCTGACTTTTTGTGAAAAAATAAATTGTATTGTGTGAAATGATAAAAGTTTCTTGATTCTAAAGGAGAGAAATGATAAGGTACCTATCTGTTCAACACCTTTGCAGATGCAGGGACTAGGAGTGTGGTGCTTAATTTCTCATATTTTCTTCCAGTATGCCATTGATCATTCCTAAAATGACATTCTAAAGATGAGGAAATAGGCATATCAATTAGGAACATCGACATGTTGGTAATGACCTTTCTTAGTGACAATATTGTCCCTGTTTCCTCTCCCCCTCATTCTTTTGGTATTTTTCATTTCTTGAGAGAAGTAGACATTGTGTTGCATTTGGAATCAATAATCTAAATTCACATTGCAATTCTGTTACTTAGCTATGTACCATCTCCAGAGCTCAATTTCCTTATCCATAAAATGATGATGCAAGGTTAGGAAATGACATGACAGGATTATGCAACTTCTAAGGGTTCTTCTATACCTCTGTGGTCATAGGATTCTATATTCTCTGACCTCTTGAAGGGTTACAGGTCTGAAACATTGATTGACTTCCTTTTCCTTTCTTGTATCCTCACTTTGCCATGAGTGCCTCCAGAGGAATTATTGGGTCAAAGCATGATGCCTGAGACCCCAGGCTTCTAGCATTGCATGAAGTGACATGTCTGTACAGACTTTGGATTTGGTGATGAGAGAAATTTGAATTTAGTTCATTTCATTTTGTACATTAGAGTCTGGTCTTGTCATTTTTATTCACCATGTGCAAGAACCGATTGCCATGACTTAGCTGGAGCATAACATTTTTGGGGTGATACAATCACAACCCCTTGAATTGGAGTTCTATATGCAGGGGCACATCTCTGTTGTACAGGCTGTATCAGAGCTGCTGGGGAATGTTGATTCCCAAACACTCAGGCATAAGTAGAATACTGTCTTGTATCTTCTTATAAAAAAATAGCTCATAGCCTTTTCAGATAAAGACAACTTTTGATTATTTGAGAACTAGATATCTACCTTTGTTGTCTCCTCTAGGCTCTTCTAAAAAAATTACCTTGTTTTATTTTGGATATGTTTTAATTACTTGTATATATTGTCTTTCCTAGCTGAATATAAGTTGCTTGACAGCAAAGACTTTCATTTTTCTCTCCATATCCTTAATGAAACATAGTGGGTGCTTAATAAAAGTTCTGTGCCCTGAATTCAGGCTGTCCCAATCAGTTTGTGAATGAATGCAAACTCACCTAAATCAATCAATCAATCAATTAGCACGTATTAAGCACCTACTATATGCCAGGTACTATACAAAGCACTGGCTGTACAAAATGAGTGAAAAGACAGTCCCTGTCCTGGAGGAGTGCACAGTCTAATGGGGGAGAGAACAAGCACATGAACACATGCATAGAATGTGGAAATATACCAGATAAACAGGAAAATTAAAAGAAAAAAGACATGAGAATTATTACATTTAGCCTGCTTCAGATCATACTTCATATCCCATCCTTTTACATCCCTTCCCAGTCTTGGATTCTGCCCCTGTGATATTGACCTCTAATAGGCCACCATTTCCAAACCTTTCCTCTAAAAACATCCGTTCCCAATCTTTTCCAGCTCCTTTTTTTCTGTGTTATCTTTTATCTCATCCCTATAAGAATGCACATTACTTAAGGACAGGGGCTATGTTAGTTTTTGATGTTTTATTAATATGCCCAAATTTTGCACAGTTCAATGATACTTATTATGTAAGTAATAAATGCTCCTTCTCTGTCTAGCTAGCTAACAAAGATTCACAAAGCCATCAAGATCTACATAGGGAACTTGTAGCCTGCTTTGATGCTATTTAAATATTCTGCTTAATAAATACTTGCTGAATAGAACTTCTTTAAAAGCAATTCTCTAATTCAAGTTCTTTACTTCAGAGCAGTATGTGTGTATGTATAGACACATATACATGTGTGTGTATATATATAATGTTATATGTGTGTATATATATAATGTATATGTGTGTATATATAGTGTGTATGTATTGTGAGTAGGTGTGTATGTGTGTGTGTGTATATATATATATATATATATATATATATATATATATATATATATATATATATATATATATATATGTATGTATGAACACCATAAGAGAATACAGTAAAACTCACTGAAGGAAGACTCACTTGAAGGAATAGCATGAACTAGAAAATTTCTTTTAGAGTCATTCAATTTAACAAGCACACAAATGTCTACTATATGCAAGGCACTGTAGAAATCAAAATAAAAATGGAGATAGCATCTTCTCTTAAAGAGGGATCTCTGCATTTCATGAAGCTTTCTTCCTTAAAAAATACATAATACAATAAAATTAATTAAAATATGACAATACTACCAAGTAGACTTCTTTACTGGACAAGTTTTAATTAACAGATAAGGACTGTTTATAATTGGCTAGTTAATTATTTGTTTACAAATATATTTGGGGGAAGAGCTATAGTTTTTCTCCTTGATGAGTTAAACATCCCTCCTCCCATCTTATTTTCATTATCCATTTGTTTAATGAATTCTGATAAGTAAGCACAGGGCAAAGTTCAGAATCATTCCACATCCCAATTACCACAAATTCTGAATACAACAATAAATCAGTACACCTTGCTTCATTTTAAAATTTTCATTACTCCTTAAACAATAAAATACTAGGTCATGTTCTTCAAAAGTTCATTTGTAGCCCAGGACAACCTAATATGCTTCTATAAATAAGCACACATGTGAATGTATAGCCATTTTGTATTCATTTAATGAAATTATGCATTTTGCTTCATGTTATATTCTTCCTTGATCCCTTCCCTTGACTTATGCCCCTAGAAGAAATATCTCCCATATCATTCAAATACCATTTACTTTCATGATGTGCAAAAAAATCCTTCTATTGCATTCCATATATATGGCATTTATAAATTCCCAAAATCATCCCAAAGAATTTCACATTTTCCATTGAACAATAACTTCAATGTTCACTTATACACATGAAAAATTTGGAGCAGAGAAAAGGAATGTACAAACCTCCTGGATGTGTTTACTTTGTAGGCAGTTTATTTTTCTATTCTCACTTAGACTAACTTCCTAGAAATAGACTCCCAAGAATCCATAGGCATCTTCATTGTATAAAATATATCATTCTACTAATTTGACTGTTTGGAAGTTCTGCCATATTTAGGAACTAAATTTTTTCTCCATCCCCTTCCTAGACTTTGACATGACCACCTCTGCCCTAAGTACTTGGTCACAACTGCTTCTGACCCCAGTGCTACTAATCAAACTGTGATTCCCAGCCATACTGCACAGTGCTCATCTTTTGACTTGGAACATTTAAACATCTTCCCTGACCCTAGACTCCCCCAACCCTTCAATTCTGTCCTATAATACAACTATTAGATTTGTCTTTGTCAGATGACACTTTTACTCTTATTATTCACCTGCTCAAAAAACTGCATTGGCTCACTATTTCTTACCATATCAAATCTAACTGCCTCTGCCTGATTTCAAGGTCTGCCACATCTGGGACACGCTTATTTCCTGCCACTAATCTTAATATCTCATCTGTTCTAATCAAAACAATTCCTTTTTTTCATTATGAACACACCACAGACCATAAGATTATGCTCTGTCCATTTACTGAAACACCTTCCTAGCTTATTAAAGTAGATAGCAGTACTTGGAATCAGAAAGATGTGAGTTCAATTCTACATCAATCCATTCATTAACTGTGCAATTCTGGGCAAGTCATTTGAATGTTCTGTCCTTTATTTTAATCTCTAAAACATGGACAATTATAACACCTACCTTAATAGGGTTCAATGAGGTAAAATACTTAAAGCATTTTGCAAATGTTAAAGTACTGTATAACTATCAGTTCTTACAATAATTATTCTGCATTCAATTCCCATGCATCTTTTGAGATTCAGTTGTTATACCTCCTCTTTGAAGTCTTCTTTGTCTATTCCCTATCTTGCTGCTATCCCTCTACTCTCAAGTATCACAGCATTCTAAATCTGGACCAGTACCAATTAGTTATATCATGCACACTTTTGTTTCTTAAATTTAATGTTGTCTCATCCACTAGATGTTAAGTGCCTTGAGGGCAAGAATCTAATTTCTTCTCTAACTCTTTCAGCACCTAGGATAGTACCAAATGCATATAGTTGCTCAATGAATATCTGTTGATTGAATAATGACTCAATGTTAAATTGTTCCCCAAAGATTATGATCTCAATCCACGTTTGTTGTATTATATATACTAATGAAATGTTCTTTTAGCTCCATTGTCTAGTGAAGTTTCTCCCATACAGAAGACATTTGGTAAATGTATGTTGAATGAATAAATGAACAAATGCCTTTCTAAAATGACTTGCAAATATTTTATCCCATTTCTTGCCATCTGGCATACAGATATTGTGTGAATCTCTAATAGTATCATTTCTTTGCTCAATTATGTATTTATTTGTCTATTGCTACTAATATCAAAATCAATAAAATAAGCTATCTTAAACCATTTCTCTCCTAAATTAATAGCCATTGTTTGATTATCAAGATGTGGGATTTTGAAGTGCTAGAATAGTCTTTGCAATATATCAGCCACTTGTACAAATATTTTGCAAGTTAACATTCTTATTTTTTAGAATTTATCAAATTCTTGAAAATATCCTGCATGTGAGAGGCCTCACTTACATCTTATTATTGTCAGGGCTTTAAAAAAATTGTTGTAACTTTGGAGAAAATAGTTTAGGTTGAATGATGAGGTCAGAAACCACATAGTTGAGAGTTAAAAAGAGAGTGGAAGGAAAGAAAGTGTAGGAATCCATTGCAGACTGCCTTCTCAAGAAGTTTATCAACAGGTGAAATAAGAAATATGGGATGACAGCACACAGAGATCGATGTATCAAGTGAGTGTTTTCTAGAGAATGAGGGATACCTGGGCTTATTTGTGGAAATCAGGGAAGTAGACTGAAAAATAAGTGAGTGTGGGAATAATAGAGGAGGTGATCTTCTGGAAAAGACATGGTTTTTGATGGGCTTGCCTTGGAAAGGATATGTTTGGGTTTTTATTTAATTTACTTAGTGGGGTGGGGCAGTGAGAGAGATAGATTAAAAAACACTTACTTAAAATATAAAAACTAATTATATATTAAAAATGAAGCCTCTTATCAATGTAATAACCAACCCTAATTCCAGAGGACCAGTGATGAATGATATTCCCCATCACTTGACAGAAAAGTGATGAACTAAAGGAGCAGATGAGACATACTTTTTTCTGACATTTCTAATTTGTGGATTTGTTATGTATGTCTGTTTTGTGGTGGCTCAAGGGAAGGTTTTGAGAGAGTGAATAATTGTAGCTAAGGAGGCAGCAGCAATAGTGGTACCAGGAAAAGAAAGAAAAGAGCATCCATGTAGCAATTTTTAATACAAAGAAAAGAAAATAAAGGATCTCAGAAGGAGATATAAGCAAGTAGGACATCTTTGGAACTATTGTGTTGACTTTATTTTATATCTATTTAAAGATACACACACATACACACTTATACATTTAAATATATATATATTTATATATACATTAGCTGTACATAATATAGATTAGCTATTATACATACAATCCTCTTTTTTTGTTTTCTTTTCTAAATAAGGAATAACATGTTATTTGAAGCTAGCCAAGTTCAGAATAACTTAAAATTTAAAATTGTGTGAGTGTGTTCTGTCTCTTCATATCCTAATTCAGTAAAAAAAACATTGGGATGTTATCAAATATATATTGGTGTGTGTGTGCATGTTGTGTGTGTGTATTGGTAAAATTGTCATTTTGTTATATTGGCTCTGCCTACTCATGTGTAATGTAAAGATCTTTCCCACCCATTAATAGGCTTCAAGTGGAGCTCATAAGGGAATCTTGATTAGGGGAGGTTTGTTTTGTAGGAAGGCCCACACCTTTCATTAATTTCTAATGAGGCACTGGATCAGGGATTGTGATGACCTCAGCCTCTGAAAAATGTGTATATATATACATATATGTATATATATATATATATATATATATATATATATATACTCTGAGGTGAGGTTTTGCTTTGGGGCTTCTCTTTGGAGGAAGGTACGTGTGCCAGATGAGGCTCTGGGTAGCCTTTAAGGAGCCTCCTGGCTTTGAAAACCCAGATGTTGTCTCTCCTCTCTCTAGTAACTATGTATGTATATAATAGTCAGACAGTTGCCTCTATCTGTTGATCTATGATGTATGTGCTGCTTATGATCAGAGAGTTAGAAGACCTGTCTGCATGTATTTTCTCTGTTGGTTAATGTGATTAAAGAAGATTGTTGATGTCTCAGCAATTGCTTTCCTTTTAGAAAAGTAGATCTAAGAACCTGTGCTAGCAGACCATCCTGGATGTGTCAGGGTGCTTGTTGTTGTATCATGAACAATTAATATTTCTCCAATTATTTAAATCTGATTTTATTTGTACAAAAGGTTTTTTATTATAATTTAATTATACAGTTCCTAGATTTGTTTCAGCAAGTATACTCCCAGGTATTTTATACTGTCTAGAGTTATTTTAGATGAGGTAACTCTTTCTTTTGATTAGCACAGCTGGCACATAGTAAGTCTTAATAAATGTTTGTTGAATGATTGATTTGCTCTGTACTGTCTACTTGTCACACAATAATAATCCATTAGATCTGTACGACATTGTATAGTGTATAAAGTACTTTCATACACAATGAATGAATGTATAAATGAGCAAATGAACCAAAAAAATATTAATGAGGCATTTACTCTATGCCATGACTGATATAAAAATGAAGATTGTCCCTGCTCTCAACAAAGTTAAATTCCAAGAGAGGGAAACAGCACATTTGGAGGTGGTGGTCAAGAAGGAGTACTTTGCCTTCAAAAAGTTATAGAGATGGGGAGTGAAGCCATAATAGATTGAAATACATTTTCCAATAGTAATAACAGAGTTGATTTTTATTAGTTCCAAAACTGAAAAGCAGTTGAGACAAAGGTTACCTGTGAAGTAATAAGGCAGCTTTCAAGAAAATAGCTAGGGAGTGAAATGGAGCATGGCTAGAGCCAGATTTATACAGAGTATGTTGACTTAAGGCAGCAAAGGTGTTCCATTTGATCCTCACAAAAATTATATGAGGCAGATACCAGGTAGGGTGTGGATTATAATTTCCATTTTACAGATGAAGGAACTGAAATTGAGAGAAGTTAAATGACTAATCTTCTAATCTATTCTCTGTTCATTCTACCTGAGATATGCAAATTTAGAAACAGCTCCACTCCAAATGTTCATAGGAAATATTTATGCTTGATCTCTGGTAGAGCCTTCTGAGCTCATATTGGTCTGAGCTGTCGTAGTCGGACACACTGTACCCTGACCTCAACATAGTGATGTCATCTTGGACCTTTTTGAGAACAAAGGACAGCAACAAACAAACCAACCAATCATTCTACTGTACTTTGTGACCATCTCCTCATATCTTAATCAGTCCCTTCTTTGATATACTACTGAATGGTGATTCATTTATATTAATATAATACTAACACAATGATAGAGCTCTTATGGTAGCCTAAAAGATTAATCCATATTTTAAAGGACCCAGATTTTACAGTATTTTTAATGTTTTTATCAGCCTTATGTGAAAACTATATTAGTGATAGTTTATGGCAGCTAATTTAGCATATGATATGTGAATTTGATGTTTAAAAATCCTTTGCACTATTCAGGACATAGAATAAATACTCTTCTCTTTGTAGCCAGGTCATCCTTTACCCTTTACATTACATCCTGAAAGGATACCTGTAAAGCAAAATGTTATGTATGGTGATGCATTTTTGCCTTAGCATTGGTTGTAATTTCATAGATGCCTACTCTCAAAGTAAAACATCCTACATATACAAGAAAATTCTCCCTCAACTGATAGTGGTAGTAGATGATACTACTGTGAAGTTTGAGCCTGGCAGAAATTTTGAACTTGAGTGGGCTGTGGCATACAGGTGTTTGCACTAAGTTCAACATGAATATGGTGAAAAAACTACATTGGGGAATCCACTGGATTCCCTAAGGTGGGGTAAGCAGGCTCAGATTGCAAACAGAGCAGGTCAAAATTCCCAAGATCATTGGGATCGAACCAATTAGTAAGGAGGAAAGAAGAGAGATGACGAGAAAAGGGAGGAGAATGTACTCTCTATGAATCCAGAAGTTCTTTGCAAAGAGCATTTTTACTTTGTTAGTGCATATTCTATGTTCAAATCATTCTATAATCGAATGTCTGCTAGGGAAAATAGTCATGTGGCTGATCTATTTAATCTTTGCTTTCATAAAAGCACACATGTTATAATATATCGGTTAATACCATTTCATTCAAGACCCACTGATACTCTAACACTAAATAAGTGGTACACGAATATAAACAAATGGTTCTTTAAATAGCTAACCATGAACAATCATCCCAAAAATGCTCCAAATTACCAATAATCAGAGAAATGCAAACTACAGTAATGCTAGCATATGACCTCACATCTATCAAATTGGCAATGACAATAAAAGATAGAGAAATCCAGCATTGTCAATGATGTGGAAAAAACAGACATAATTCACAGCTAGTAGAACTGTGAATGATCAACTGTGGTGACCAACTGTTTAGTCATTCACTCAACAAGTATATGCCAACCATTGTGCTAAGTACTGGGGATACAAAGAAAGACAGAAAATTATTCACTACCCTCAATGGCCTCATAGGTTTGGAAAACAACTGAGAATTATTTGACAAAGGTTACTAAATGTTTATATCCTTTGACTCTTCGTTCCTTTTTGGAGGTTTATATCCCAAGGTTATTATGCATAATAATATGCATGAAACTGTTAAGTTACATTATTTTTAAAAGGAAGAAATGGTAAATAAACTATATTTAATGGGAATTTCTGACAAATTGTGGTCCAGCTAGGTCCCGATTAGTGCAAATAATGAATCCTCTACAGTAGCCTCATTACTCAAATTCCCTCTAAATGTCGGTTATTTTACATGATTGTAATTTAAACTAGTGTGCATTTTAATACATGCAGCCACTTCAGCAAATTCATTACTCACACTAATTGAGACTTGACTATATATGAATATAATGGATTATTAACTGTAACAGAAGAAATGACAATATGAAGAATTCAAAGAAATTAAAAAAAAATCTTTATGCAGAATGAACAAAGAAGAACCAATAGAGTGATATGCATAATTACTCTGATCATACAAATGAAGACAAGTTCAAAGGGCAAAAAAGCAGTTTTTTTTTCAAATCTAGAAGATGCTACTTGTTGTTCAGTTGTGTCTAAGTCTTCATGGTGCCATTTGAGGTTTTCTTGGCAAAGATACTGGAGTAGATTACCATTTTTCCCCAGATCATCATAGACAAGGAAACTGAGGCAAACAGAATTTGAACTCAGGTCTTCCTGACTCCAGGAGAATATTAGTGTTCATTTATAAACATCCCTGACCTATGTTGGTCTGTATATACCAAACAAGATTCAGGTTTAGACTTTTGTGTGTAACAGAAATTATGTAATATCGACAAAGATTTAAAGATCGATTCAGAATGAGCAGCATCTGAACAAAACTGTAGTTAAACCTTTGTTGGGAATAAGAAAATACCTCTGACTAGGCTATCTCTCCCTCATTCTTTTTCCGTCATGAGGCATATTGGTCTTGTAGTTATAACTGTCTATTACATATCAGATATTTGAAATCTAGAACTGGGATCCTTTGGGGGTTCAGAAGGAAAGCTATTTTCTCTGATCTCTCTGAGGGGAAGACATCCCATCCCAGACCTATAGGGTAGCAGTTTAATCTCATACAATTTGCCATTGCCTTCCCATCCATATGTTTATTATGCAAATGACAATCATGTAAAGAGAACAAATATTTTAGCACAAAAAGATAGTAATTGGGAAAATTTTTAAAACTATCTAAAACACATTAGTTTAGGTAACAGAAAGCACTAGGATTAGAGTACTTTGGACCCAAAATAAGGTGAAATCTCAACCCAACCTGAAAGAAAATATTCTTCACAATCTAAAGGCTGTGGGCATCAAGGGAAATGATGAAATGCTGGGTTTTTTTCTGACATGACTACACCTCCATGACTTCACCTCTCATTGGTGAACCATTCTGGTTCTGCATTGTCTCTCACACCCTGTTTCTTTCTTATCCATATCTCTCTCCCAGAGATCTCTCAATCAGGAGTCACATCTTTCCAAAGGTACGCAGTATGTTGGGGCTTTCCTTGAGGTATTATCAGGTCTACCTGATGGTAAGACTAAATACATATTTACAAGAATATGAGGAAGAGGTTGGACTTCTCAGTTGGCAACATATTTGAATACATTTTATCTTGAAAATAAATTTTCATAAGGAAAAGATTCATAGAAACTAAAAAACTAGAAGGGACCTTTGAAGTCATCCAACACAGTTTTCAAAAATCAGTCTAGCCCAGTAACCTTTTCATTTCCAGGTCAGCAATACCTGTGGGGCAAAATTTGAATTAAGATATATCACCAAGGATTACTGGAAAAGTTGATAAATCAATCGTATTGAGGGGGAAAGGAGTGGCACATGAGATGTATGATTTTAATGCTATCTTGATTCCCCTGAGATAATAAGAAACAAGGTCTTCTGCATATTGAATATTTCTCCTAAAAGCAACAGCTCCTCCTCTCCTGTCTGCCTCCCCATTCCCTTCCTTCTCTTTTCCAAAGGAAGACAAATTTGGATGGCCAGAAGATGCCCAGTTGACTGGACTTTACTGGCTAGTTCCTCTCCTCTCCTCTCCCTGTTGCACTGGGGCACCAATAGGCTCCTGCCTAAGACTGGATCCTCCTAGCTTTACAGTGATTATCAATAGGAACTGTTGCTGTTTCTCTCCCAGTCTGATATCTTTCTTTTTTTTGGCCTCATTAAAGGGGCCATGCCCTGGCTACCTCTTGAATAGTCCTATTCTATAAATGGGCATTGCCTCACCCTAAGTGAGTACCTACAAAGACCTTGGCCTTTTAGGCCAAGTGCATTCTGCTCCCAGTGCATTCTGGGTCATCTCCAGCCATTCTAATGAATATCAAGTCACTGGATTCAGATGACTTTAGAGGACAGGTGAGCCTGGTGACCTTGCACAGCCTCCCTTCACTCAAAACAAGCTCAAGTGCAAGTCATGTCCTCATTTCTCTGATGGCATGGTCTTTTTCAGCAATGAAGAATGAACACACAAACCTTCTAAATCAGGGGTTCTTGACTTGAGACAGACAGAATCAATAGATGGATTTCAGATGGTTTCCGAATTTTAATGGGAAAAAAATTGTATCTTCATTTCCATTTATCTCCAATGGAAATTGAGCATTTCCTTCGATTACTAACGTAGCCAACAAAACACAACTCTGAGAAAGAGTCCATAATTTTCACTAGACTGCCGAAGAGGTCCATAGCATGAAGGTTATGAACTCTTGCTCTGAAGGAATAGGTGGCTGAGTGTCTTCCAGGACAAGATTGTAGGGAGAGGTTTTGTTCTTTTTTGATGGCAAGTTCCAGTAAAACTAAGAATCTCCCAAACTTTTCAAGTATCTAATTATTTTAAAAGTTCTTTCTTATATTGAGCTAAAATTACTTTCTTTTAACTTTCACTCACTTGACCTAGTTCTCTTCTCTATAGCAACACTAGAAATCTAGTCTTTCTTCCACCTGACAACCTTCCAAATATTAGATGACAATTACCATGTACCTGCTAAGTCCTGCCTTTTCAAGCTAAATTTTTCCAGGCTCTTCACCTCTTGCTTATAGGATATAGTTTCTAGGTCTTTCACTATCTTAGCATGATTTTCTAACATGATTTTAAGAGGTAGTGTTTCTGAAGTGCTTTGTTTTCATTTCATTGCATGCTGCAAATCACTTTTTGGTTGTTAATCTGACTTGAGGTTAGCAATTAACATTTTAAAAACTTCGTTCATCTTCAGTTTTATACTCACACCTACAGCATATGCTAATTTTCTTTCGATGATTTTTGTATGTGTTGTGCAAGACAGAGTTTTTAGATAATCTACCCATTTTCATTTTACTATTGGACCTCTAAATATGAGATCATCATCCTCCAATGAGTTGGCATAATATGAGAGGAAATAAACTTTATCTATGTGGATAGTCTCATTATAAATAAAACCAGGGAACAAAGAACTCATGGCTTCATGGAAGAATGAATTGTATATCATCTGTTTAAAGGCAAATAAAGGAAGAGATAGATTGGATCTTGGCTCCTCTTCTCTTGTCTCTCTATATTTGCTCTCGTGATGATTTCATCAATTTCCATGAGTTCAGGTTTCATTTCTATGCAGATGACTCCCAAATCTTTAAATTTACTAAAAAACTCTCTCTTGAATTCGTTTCATATTTTAGCTTCCTGATGAATTTTTCCATCTGGATGTTACATAGGCACCTCAAATTCAGCATCTACAAAGTGGAATTAGTTGTATTTCCTAAGAAATCCTTCATATTTCCCCATTTCTGTTGATATCCAGTCTCCTAGGTTTGAAACCTCAGAGTCATTCTTGTCTCTTTCCTTCCCCTTGTCCTATTATTCAAACAGTTGCCAAGTCTTGTCTTTTCTAACTTCTCAATATCTCTTAAATATCTCCTTCCTTTAGTCATTATCATAGATTAGACCTCATCACCTCGTGGCTGATTTATTTCAATAACTTCCTAATTAGTATTCCTGTACACACACACACACACACACACACACACACACACACACCCGCATGCACACACGCACACCTGCATGCATGCATGCACACAATCCTGCAAATAGCTGCCAAATTGATATTCTTAAAATGCAGATCTGATTGTCACACCTAAATTCAAAAGAGTCAATGTCTCTATTTTTTTAGAATAATAGTCTTGCTTCTACAAATTTTAACAGTCTGATTTTATATTATTCTCCCTTATATACTCTCCAGTCTAACCAAAGGGACTTATTAGTGGTGCCCTATGCACAGAATCATACTTCTGTGCATCTGTGTACTTCTATAGATGGTCACTCATCTTTTGAATCCATTATTTTTTTCATCAAAATCTTACAAAATTCCTAACTTCAAAGCACAGCTTAGATGCTATTTCTTCCATGGAACTTTCCCAAATCCCTCCCATTTCTTGTTCTCCACCTCTTTTTCTCTTTCTCCCTGTAGCATTATACTTGTTTTGCTGGATAAGTTATTTTTGACTGTAAATCCATATCCTTCTTTTCTGGAATATTGTATTCAAATTTCTCTGTTTTTTTATTGTGGTTCCTGCTCTGTGGTTCCTCAGTACTTGAATTCTTTCTTACTGACTGCTTGCAGTATTTTTTCTTTGACATTGAGAAGGTTTAGATTCTGGCAATAATATTCCTAGGAATTTTTATTTTTGAATTTGTTTTTGGATGTTGCCCTCTGGTTCTAAGATATCTGGGCAATTTTCATTTAAAATTTCTTTAAGAATAGTAATTAGACTCTGGTCATGGCTTTCAGGTAATCCAATAATTCTTTTTTTTTCCTCTCAATTTGAAGATAGCTTTCATTTTCTCACATTTTTTTTCAGTTTTTTGATTTTGTTTTAATATTTCTTATTGTCTGATAGTGTCGTTAAGTTCTGTTTGCCGTATTCTAATTTTCAGGGACTTTGTTACTTGGGCAAGATTTTATGCCCCTTGTGACAAACTCTTCTTTTCCTTTCCAGTCCTTTCTTCCATATATTTCACTTCTGTTTCAAGTTGTTTTTTCCCCTCAAACACCATCATTTCATTTATAAAAAAAAGCAAAAACCATTTTAAACTACTTAAACTCTTGCTCCATCATCCTAGTTGTACGGTTCTTTGAGTCTTTTCTTGTAGATATTTTGGAATATCTCCTCTTCTGGGTTTGTGTTTTGAGCTTACCTGCCACCTTACCTCTTTATGGTGGGATTTTTTTTGTTTGTTTTCTCATTATTCCAGCTTACTTTTTAACTTTAGACTTGATATTAAGGTTGGACTTTTCTGGATGGAAGGTCTGAGCTGGTCCTCTTGCTGATTTCTTAGGGTATTGAGTATTACGTTATTCGAGGATTTTGAGATAGGCTGAGTGCTTGCAAGTTTTTGGTTCTCCCAAAGTGATCTGATCCAAGTTAAAGTCTGATTGCTGACCCCTGGTCTGTACTCTGCTAGTTCCTGATGTGAGTTTGGGTCTGAGCAAGACTAGACTTCTGCTGGAATCTCATCCTGTCAGCCATTTTGAAGTCTCTGGTGATTCATAATCCCAGAGTTGTAGGCTCTCCTTTAGTCTGGCGTTTCAGCTCTGGTTGTTCTGCTAGTGAGGCTAGATGCTTGAGCCAAGAACCCACTCTTCCCCTGACATGAGCTTGTTCTCAGTGTCCACAGTTTTCCTAGGTTGACTAGGACTGGACAAATGGCTCATTGTAACATTTTCTGGGTTTCCCTATCAGGATTCATTCCAGCGAATTTTCTAGTCTTCTTTGTAAAGATTTTGTGAAGGGGATAGGGGAGCTTCTGTACTGCTTCCCACTATTATACCATCTTGACTCCTCTTCACAATATTCCCTTAATTACTAAGTCAAATAACCTTTTTCAATCTGCTTCTTTCTTGACATATCTGATGCATTGGGCAATGTTCACCACCTTCTCCTCTTGAATACTTTCTTCTCTATGGATTTTCATATGTTGCTCCTCTCTTTTGGGGAGAATCTTGTTGGTTCTCCTCCTTACTGTGTGACCACTCAGTCTATTTTACTGACTCATCATCTATACAACACCTACTAATTAAACCTCAAGGCTCTGTATGCCCTCTCTTTTCTTTTCTCTCTAACCTCTCCTACTTTATGACTTTAACAGCTGTTATTGGTTCAATTATCACCTCTATAAAAGTGCCTCCCAGATGTATTCTATCCAGTCCTAGTATCTTCTTTGCACTACAGTTATTCATCTCTAAATACCAATAGAAAATTTCAACCTGAGTATTCTGTAGAGTATCTCAAACTTATCATATCTAAAACAGAACTTTCTGTCTTCCCCCCTCCATAAAATACCACAATTGTGAATGTCCTTATTTCTGTTGAGAGTACTCTGATCCTTCCAGTCATGTAGGTTAATAACCTCAGTCATCCTTACTTACTACACATATCTAATCAGTCACTAATCTTGAAATGTCTGCCTCCACAACATCTCTTGGCTAAGCCCTTTTCTCATTACTCACACAGGCGCCACATTCTTTTAGACTCACATCATCTTTTCTCTAGACAATTGCAGTAATGTTCTAAACTGGCCTTACTGCCTCAAGTCACTTTCTACTACTATCCATTCTCCACATGACTACTAAAGAGATTTTTCTAAAGCATAAGACTCTCCTGTACTCAATAAATTCCAGTGGTTCTGTTTCCTTTAGGAGAAACAAACTTCTCTGTTATTTAAAGTCTTTCCTAACCTGGCTGTGACTTACCTTTCGGATTTTTTTATATATTACTCAGCTTATCCTGTTCTATGGTTCAACCAATCTATTTTGCTGTTCCTCACACATCATACTACACCTCCCAGGTTTTACTCCTTATCTTGGATGTACCACTTTCTCACCTCTACTTCATAGAATTCCTCATTTCTTCAAAACTCTGCTCAAATGCCATCTCCTCCATGAAGACTTTCCTGATTCCCAAAGTTTCTAGTTCCAACCTCTGAAAAATTATGTGTGTAATATGATACATATAATCACATACACTATCTATATTGTATATGTGTACTTAGAATATGTGTGTATGTGTTTATTTATGTGTGCATATAATTTGTGTGCATATCTTGTCTCCATGAAAATAAAGTACGCTCCTTCAAGTCAGGGACTTTGTCATTGTTGTCTTTACATCCTAGTTTATTGCTTAAAAAAATAGGAAGTGTTTAACATGTGTTTGTTGTTTTATTCAGTGAACTTTTACCAGTAAAATGAGATAAGCTGAGGAGACATATTCACCAAAGTTGTGTTCTTAATTAATATAAATATCATGTATGAAGTCTGAAAGTGAGCTTCTCTGGATAATCTTTGTAGATGATGTTGTGTCGATTATATCAAGCCCCAAAATAGGGGCTCTCAATGAGTTAAATGACCATTCAGCAAAAAGTGGTCTAATAATTCATATTGGAAAACCAAAATGTATGTAAAATGTGTAGTACCTAGATGATAATGAACATATAAATGGACAATTCAGAACATATATCAATGTAGAACACATAACTTGGACAGGCTCTGAAGATATATTATGATTTGAAGCCAGGAATACCAAGTTGGATAACCTTTGAGAAATTGTATCACTCTTTTAACAAACACAAGCTGTTTCCTGCTGCCAAAACCCATATTTCTGAGACCAGCCTTCTTTTGGTGATGCTATGCACTGCATGAATAACCTGAAAAACAAATAGGTTAGCAACAACAGTGTATAACAAGTGGATAGCTCACATGTTGTGCAAAGTATTATAGTCCCCAGAGAGTGAAAGTCCCAAGATACTGGATAAGATCCTCTGTGGGGGACTTTGGGAATGACAAAGACATGAATTGCAAAAGATGAGAAGGTGTGTATGGATTGGGATCTGCAGTGATGAAGGAGTCATCTATACCCATGAGGTCAGGTATGCATGAAAGTTTTTTTTTAAATCACATTTAGTATCCTTTATTGGAGCAACCCTGTTTCAAGGAGCTATGCAACAATACACCATCTCACCTTTTCCATTTTGTATTCCATTCTCAAGTGATTGTTTTTATCTCATTGGCCATTTTTGCCATACTTCAACCTGTCCAAGTAGTGATATCTGTAGATTCTTTTAAAGAAATGACAGTTTTAGGTATCAGACCTAAGTATTTTTGTCCTTTTTTAATCTCTTTAACAAGCATTGGTGTTTAAGTTAACACTTTTTCAACTGACTTCCCAAGTAGATTCAGTAAGAGAGCTATGTTCATTGAATTTGAGTCTTCAAATTATCAAGTAGAACAGCCAGGCACAGGCTGTATCTAGGTCTTATTTGCTCATTTATATACAAAAGTATGGAGATGAATAGCTAATTTTGCTGCAGAGAGTTGCCTGCTTAGAATCATAAACACACTTTATAACTCTTGATCAACATATTATTGCAATTTTTTTCACTAACAAGTAGGATTAATTGTTCTTTCCTTCCCTTTATAGCTACTCCCTACTCATTACCACTCCCCAACCTATTTTAAGGAAGAGACCTTCACTTTGACCAAGAGAACTTTCATTTCTTTTTTTAAGGCCTTAGGAACTTTTATACTCTTCTTGTTTGGTCCATAGAATCCAAAATATCAAATTATGTTTTCTTAACTTGGGGAAACTCTAAGGACAATAGTTGAGAGAACCAGTCTTGAAATGGCCAAAAAATTCTTTACCTAACTGTACTTTGTGTTTACAAGGGAAAGCTCTATTGGTTTAGGAGAAATAGTGGGAAATGACAGTAAAGTTTTAAAAATCAATGGAATTTTTAAAAAATATATTGAAAGTAAAAGATCTGTCACTTTTTCGTTTACTACACAGCATCAAAATGTAAAATTTTAAGACAATAATGTTGATAAGGATCTGAATATATTGTATATAAGAAATTTATTTCTATTTTCTGAACTAACAAGTCAGAACACAATAACCCAAGTCACAATTAATCATAGCTACATTTTGCCATTTCAGTGGATTTATATCATATCAAGAAATAATTTATTTTTATAGAATATACAAGTCAGTGGATTTAAAACTGAGAGTTCCATTTGAAAATTATTCTTTTCTTTTTGCCTCTGTAGCTAATTTAAACTATCCTGTTCTCTTTTTGTCATCTGTAAATACTAAATTATTCTATTCTGCTGAAAATATGCTAAAATATTTCATATAATTGTCTGAGAATTACCACATAATTTTGGCACTCTCAAAATGGATATGTTGTGTACCTGAGTACAATTTTATATTGAATTTTCATTTTCTGGGTTGATATTTCACTGTCAATTTAAATAATCAATCAGCAAGTATTGTTTATCATCTGCTTCAGTTTTGGGCTCTAGACATACTAGTCCCTGTCCTGAAGGAGCTTGCTTTCTATTAAGACGACATGTATAATTATAAGCATATTATAAAATGCAAAGTAATTTGGAGACAAAAAGAAGGTACCTGCAGCTGGGTGCATCAGAAAAGTCTTCATAAGGAAAATATAACTTGAGCTAAATTTTGAAGAAACCAGGGATTCTAAGAGTTAAAGGTGAAGTAATGGGGGACAACAAATGGAAAAGAACAGTGACAGAAAATGGAGTGTCATTTGTAAGGAACATCATTTGTAATGGAGTATCATTTGTAAGTCCAATCTATCTGGACCACAGAATGAGGGAAACATAGGAGAAAAGGTAGACATACAGATAGATAGACAGACAGACAGATAGACACATATATTTACATATATATACACATATATATGTATGTAAATACATGAATATAAACAAATATTGTATATATGTGTGTGGATATAGATATACAAATAGAAACAGAGATCAAGTCTAGAAAGTTGATTTTAGCCAGGTTGGGAAAGACTTTAAAAGTGAGTCATTCATTCCTTTGCAGAGGTCCACAGTTGTGGTAAATTATATATATTTTCTGACTCTTTCAGTGTATTGATCAACTTTTCTGATTTTTTTTCTCTTTATTTTTCTAAATATTTTTCTATAGAATGACCCTGTGGGAGAAGGAGGGAAAGGAATACAGATAAAAGTTCCACTGATGCCAAAAACAAAAGATAATAAGATATTTTTAAAGAGCCAAATAGGAATTTGTATTTGATTCTAATGATAATAGGAAACCAATGGAGTTTCTTGAGTAGGACAGTGACATGATCAGACCTGAACTTTAAAAAATGTCATTCTCCCAGTTTTATTGCAGCTAAAATTGTTATGGAAGACATTGGGTCAAGGAGACTAATTAGAAAGCTATTGCAATAATTTACCAAGAAGTAGTGACCTCATATGTGAACAGAGAAAATGGAATGAATGCAAGATATCTGTGATTTCTTTCAATATGTTTTCTCTCCAATAGTGTTATTGACAATTTGTAACTCAGTCATGTCTGTGCTCCTCACATCCAAGTCCTCCCATAAGATTGCCATAGTGGGGGCCTTCTTTACATTCTCTTAACACCATTAAGTTACTAATAGAATACAATGGCTGCCCATTTGTTGCCCTATGCCCTCCCTACGTAATCAAATGAACTTCTCAATCAGGTACTTCTTTGATTACATCCTCTACACTTCTGTCTAGTTCATTTTTTGATGTGTATTACAATCTGATCACACCATCATGGTCTTGAGTGATCCCCAACATCAGCTCTTCAGAGTCTAATGTTATATGATGTGTAACCATAGAATATCAGTAAGAGAGCAAATTGTTTTTTAAATATCTGTGTGTGTTCATCCTTCGTAGCTGAAGAAGACCATGCTATCAGAGAAATAATGATGTGACTTGCACTTGATTTTGTTTTGAGGGAGGGAGGGCTGTGCAGGTCACCAGCCTCACTTCTCCTCAAGAGCCATCTGAATCCAGTTACCAGATATTCATCAGGATGACTGGAGATGTTTCAGGATGAGGCAATTGGGGTTAAGTGACTTGCCCAAGGTCACACACTAGTGAGTGTCAAGTGTCTGAGGTGAGATTTTAACTCAGGTCCAACTCCTGCACTGGTGCTCTATCCACTGAACCACCTAGCTGCCCTTTACTCCTCTGTTGAAGAGAGAAACTAAAAAAATATCACTATTTCCCAAAGACAATTCGGCCTCCTCTTCCCATTTGATGCTGGGACCACTTCATTGTTCATTTGTAGCTCTGTCTAAGATATTGATGGACAAGTGCCATGGATTATTCATACTTGGAATTGCATTTCACTGCTTGTGTATCATTGTTTCTTATAATAAAAAGAATCAATATTTCTATAATACTTTGAGCTTTATGGAGACTTTTTCTCACAGTAGTTCAATGAGCCAAATAATTCTATCATTGTTATCACTATATTCATTTCATAGAAGAGAGAATTGAACAATATAAAACCTATGTAACTTTCCCAGGTCACATAACTAGTAGGTGTTAAAGTCAGGATTTGCACTCAAGTATCAGGTGTGTCCAAGACCAGTACTTTTTTACAATACCATAATGGTTCTTTGTAAACAAAAATGGAAAATATTTACTGAATTTTCACAAAATAAGAATTCTGCTACTGGAATTCAAATTCTGTCATATGAAGGTCAGCTGAAATAACTAGGAATATTTGGCCTGGAGAAAAGAAAACAGAGGAGAGCTGTCTTCAAGTATTTGAAAGACTACTTGCAGAAGAGGGATTTGATTTATTTTGTGTGACTTCAGAGAGAACTACATCCAACACATGGTAGCTTCAGGGGCAGAGATTTTGACTCAACAAAAGTAGTAGTTTTATAGCCTTTACAACTATCCAAAATAGAATGGTGACTTAGTAACTTCCTAGTCCCTGAGGATATTCTGTAGAAGCAAGATTATGATGATATGTTGGAGATGTTTTTGGAGAGATTCATGCATACATATAAAGGGTAAGGGGCTGGACTAACAGACCTCCCAGGAAATCTTCCAAACTTGAGTTTCTACCACTTGAAATTGATGATGTCTTAAAATCTGAAAGAAAAAAACACTTTGAAATGTAATTATCCCAAATTGAACATGAAACAATATCATATTCTCTGATATAATAGATCATGCAGAGTAAATTTATGATAATTGGTTTTATAACTAAACCTGTAGTTTCATGATATATCATATTTTATATATGCATATATATCTATATCTATATATGTTGTAGTCTTTCATTCTTGACCAGAACCAAAATGACATTACCATGAGAAAGTGAAATTTTAGTGTGTTCAACTGTGGCTAAGCAGACCAATATGAGCTCAGAATGTTCTACCACAGGTTGGGCATAGATTTTCCATGTGAACATTTGGAGTAGATACTCCATATTTGGGCATCCTATGTTTATTTTGTGATATCTCAATTCTGCTTTGCTCATAAAGCACAGCACCCTTTTTGATATAGGCCCAGCATGCTGAACAGTCCTGGGCCAGTATCCCCCATGTTGCACAGTAAAATCAAAAGTTCTTTTTATATTATACACATTATGTGCATTGTATACATTATATATGATATATACATGTTATATTTATAATATACCTAGATATTATGAGTGTATATTCCTTTAATGTTAACATATAGTTTTCTTTTTTCTTACTTAATTGATATATTTTTAGTTTTTAGCATTCACTTCCACAAGATTTTGAGTTCCAAATTTTCTCCCCATATCTCCCCTCTGACCATCCCAAGAGATCATGCATTCCAATTAGTCATTCTCCCAATCTACCCTCCCATCTGTCATACCTCTCCCATCTCTCATCCCCATTCCCTTCTATTTTCTTGTAGGGCAAGATAAATTTCTATACTCCATTGACTGTATGTGTTATTTCTGAAGTTGCGTGTAAAAACGATTTTTAATAAAACGTTTTCAAAACTTTGAGTTCCAACTTCTCTTCTTTCCTCCCTCTGCATTCATCCCAACTGAGAAGGTATGCAGTTCGATATAGGTTATACATGTGTAGTCATGCAAAACACTTCCTTAACAGTCATAATTTTAAAGATACCATACTTCCCTCCATCCTTTCCTGCCCCCCATTTATTCTATTCTCTCTTTTGATCCTTTCCCTCCTCAAAGGGATCTGCTTCTAATTACCCTTTCCTCCCATTTGCCCTCCTTTCTAACATTCCTTATACCCAACAATTATCCCCTCCCCGCTATTCTCCTAGAGTACAAAATAAACTTTTCATAACCAACTGAAATGTTCCTGTTATTCCCTCTGTAAGTCAAATTCATTGAGAGTAAGATTCACACTTTCCCTCTCACTTCCCTCCTCTTCCCCTCCATTGAAAAAGCTTTTTCTTACTTCTTTTATATGAGAGATATTTTACCCCATCTATTTCTCCCTTTCTCCTCCAATATATTCCTCCCTCACCCCTTAATTTTATTTTTTCAGGTATCATGCCTTCATTTTAAGCTCACTCTGTGCCCTTCGTCTATATGTATATAACCCCCCCAACTACCCTAATTCTGAAAAAAGTCTCAAGAGTTACAAATATTATCTTTCCATAGAGGAATGTAAACAGTTCAACTTTAGTTAAGATCCTTATGATTTCTCTTTCCTGTTTACATTTTCATAATTCTCTTGATTCTTGTGTTTGGAAGTCAGATTTTCTTTTTAGCTCTGGTCTTTTCATCAAAAAGATTTGAAAGTCCTCTATTTCAATGAATGACCATTTTTTCCCCTGAAGGGTTTTCAGTTTTGCTGGGTAGGTAATTCTTAGTTTTAATCCTAACGCCTCTGACCTCTGGAATATCATATTCCAAGCCCTGCAATCTCTTGATGTAGAAAATGTTAGATCTTGTATTATCCTGATCGTGTTACCACAATACTTGAATTGTTTCTTTCTGGTTGTTTGCAATATTTTCTCCTTGACCTGGAAGCTCTGGAATTCAGCTACAATATTCCTAGGAGTTTTCCTTTTGGGATCTCTTTCATAAGGTAATCACTGAATTCTATTTTACCCTCTGGTTCTAGAATATCAGGGCAATTTTTCTTGAAAATTTCTTGAAAGATGGTGTCCGAGCTCTTTTTTTATCATGGCTTTCAGGTAGTTCAGTAATTTTTAAATTGTCTCTCCTAGATCTATTTTCCAGGTCAGTTGTTTTTCCAATGAGATATTTCACATTGTCTGCTATTTTTTCATTCCTTTGGTTTTGTTTTATAATTTCTTGATTTTTGAAAATCATTAACTTCCATCTGCTCCATTCTAATCTTTAAGAAATTATTTTCCAAATTTATGGAGAGGGGAAGAATTTTTTTCTAAAGAAACGATAGAAAGCATTATGAAATGCAAGATGGATGATTTTGATTAATTTAAACTGAAAAGTTTTTGCACAACTGAACTCAATGCATCCAAAATTCGGAGGGATGTAGTAAATTGGGAAAAAATTTTTACGGCTAAAGGCCTCATTTCTAGAATATATAGAGAACTGACTCAAATATATAACCATACAAGTCATTCCCCAATTGATAAATGGTCAAAGTATATGATCAGGAAATTTTCAGGGGAAGAAATTAAAGATAACTATAATCATATGAAAAAGTGCTCTAAATCACTACTGATTAGAGAGATGCAAATCAAAACAACTCTGAGGTACTACATCACACCTATAAGATTGGCAAACATGTTAGAACAAGAAAATGATAAATGCTGGAGAGGATGTATGAGAGTTGGAACACTACTTCATTGTTGGTGGAGCTGTGATATCATCCAACCATTCTGGAGAATGGTTTGGAACTATGCCCAAAGGG
>CM053771.1:316565568-316789809 GCA_028658325.1 Potorous gilbertii | reverse complement strand
GATACTTTTCTTGATTCACCTAGTTTTTCTACTATTGAAATTACCCTTGAAATTGCATTGTCCTTACTTACTTCTATACATGTTTCCCTCTAGTGAAATCTAAGATCCTCAAAGGCTGAGATGATTTTGTTTTTGTTCAATGTATGCTTAATGCTAGCATGTAATAGACAGTTGGTAAATGTTGAGCTGTATTGATTTTAAATGCTTCAGTGTTCTACTGAGCTGTGGTACAACTACTGTAAGAGGGAAGTCCTACCTCTAAAGTTAGTGCCCTCTATTAAAAAAAACATCACTTTCTTTATCTGGAAAGATGGAAAATAAATGAGGATGTTTTGGAGAACATTATTCTATTAAAAAAGATTTCAACAATCCTTATAGATTCTTTTGCTTCTTTGGAACTTTCTTACTATGTTTATCAAGTTAAGAAGTGAGGTTTTCCTAGTCATCATTTCTTATAGCACAACAGTATTGCATCATGTTTATATACCACAACTTGTTCAGGCATTCCCCCATTCCCTCATATGAAGGGATGTTGAGTGAGCAAATGATGCCGAATGAAGTGAGCAGAACCAGGAGAACATTATACAATAATAGCCATGGTGTGAAAGGACTATTTCTGATAGACTTAGCCCTTCACAGCAATGCAAGGACCTAAAACCTTCCCAAAGGACTCTTGAGGCAAAAATGCCATCCACATCCAGAGAAAGAACTATGGAGTTGGAATGCAGAATGAAGCAGACTGTTTTCTCTTTTGTCATGTTTTTTTCTCAGGGTTTCTCCCATTCGTTGTAATTTTTCTATGCAACATGACTAATGTGAAAAAAATAAGTGTGCAAATGATATTTTAGAGAGAATGGAGTCAGAAAATATAAATTCAAATTCACTTTCTGATATTTATTAAGTTTGAGACCATGAGTCGTCATCCGTAAAACAAGGAGATTATACTACGTAGCTTTTAAAGTCCTTTCTAGATTAGACAGAATAGGATTCTTAGCCCTTTCCTACCTCTCCAATATTTTTACATTTTATTTCCCTCTGTGTACTCTGAAATCCATTGACCTCCTTGCTGTTACTTGTGCGTAATACTACATATCCGGATTGGGTATTTTTATTGACTGTATCTGTTACTTTTAATATGATTCATCCTAATCTCTGCTTCCTGAATCCTTCAGGTACTTCCCTTAGATGCCACCTAAAATGCCACTATCTTCAAGAAACCTTTTCTCTATCCTTAATCTTAGTCCTTTGCTTCTGAGATTAACTCCAATTTATCCTCTGTGTGTATTAATTTATACCTAGTTGTTTGCTTGTTTTCTTTGCCATTGGGCTGTGAGATCACTGAGAACAAAACTTGGGTTGCTGTTGTTTCATTTTGTTTTGTTGCCAGCATTTAACATAGTGCCTGCGGCATAGCGGTATTGAGCACTTTTGGCATGATTTGCCCTCTCTCCCTTTAATAAGCAAGTAATGGAATCGCTCTGGGCCTCATTTTTCTGTCTATAGAATATAAAGTCTATAAAATAGAAATAATATTTGCACTTTATACCTTATGCAGGAGCAGGGAACCTCCAGCCTTGAGGTCATATGTGTCCCACTAGGTCAAGGGGATTTGTTCTGTGAAGTTTGGATTCAGTCAAACGATTGCACTTGAGGACCTAGAGGGCCACATGTGGCCTCAAGGTCATATGTTCCACACCCCTATAGGGTTTTTTATGAGGGAAATACTTAGTAAAAGTAAATCTTATATAAGTGTTAATGCCTGTTGTTCATATTAAATGCATGATAGGTCATATCACACAGACAACAGAGATTCATGAAGTCTCTAAAGTAGGTCTCTGATGGGAATAATTGCTAAAATAACATTACCAGATCTACTAATGCCACTCTTGCATATCATTAACAGTATTTATTTAGATTTGGCAGTATGGGTATTTGTCATAACAGATGCTAATAAGCAGATGAGCTGATATTTAAATGATATCAACAAAGAATATGAGAAAGAATTCCAATATATATGCAATTAACTTTAACATTTATAAGTAGTTTTCAGCCTTTAGATTGAATTAAATGAGGAATATTGTAACAAGTTAGTTAGCCATAAATTTGTTAAATATGTCATGAATAATGCCTGTTACATATTTTGTTATACCTTAATGAAGATCATAAGAAATTTATTCTTAATAAAACTAATTCTGCCAACACATACTAATTATACTGAAAAAAGCACTTAGCTCTTAAAAAATAATTCACTACACAATAAAAGCCTGTCCTATGCTGTGCATAACCAAATGAAATGGAGGTTATAAAAAAAATGAAAAAAACTTACCTAAATTTATAATTATATAGGTGTTTATGCAAGAGGATTGGAGAAGACAACATAAGCTATCTTATGTCAGTTTCCCTCTCCAGGCTTCAGTTTACCCATCTGAATAATGAGGGAGTCTGACTTAGATGGTCTCTAAGTTTCCTTCCAACTCTAAATCCCATGAGATTGCCATAGTGAGACTTTTCCCTAAATGGACTGCATACCATATTCTTAATTCTTAATAACTTTCTTAATTTCTAATAATTCTATTCTTGCCTGTGGTAAGGGTAGAGTTGGGAGCGACAGCCACAGTTGAAAATAATAAATGTTAATATCTTTTATTATCTGACATGTGAGGAGGAAGGAGAAGAAGGGGGAAACATTGGGGTCATTGAGGTAGGGGAGGAGAATGTCAAGGAGCAGTTTTCAAGTTTGGTAGATTTTCTTAAAGTCATAGAAAAGTTGTCTCTATTCTGATTTTCAATCTTTGGAATCATTTAGAGGTTCTAAATGCTAATGTGATGACAAATTATGTTAATTTAGGCCATTAATTGCTCATCAAGAAAGGTACTTATTCCTTTCATAAATAATTCTCAAACCAAAGGTTGAGGCTGTCAGGAAAAGTCATGGTTGATGTCAGAAGGGTCAAAGAGACTACAGTTTCAAACAATCATTTGACCACAGGGGTAGCAAATAAAAAATAAAAAAAGGAACTATATTAGATTTGTCTCTTCTATGTCCTAAATTTCATCTCCCTTTGGAACATACGGGGATATAGACTTGCAAATTAGAATATTCTTGGGTTACAAACTATGAGTCATTTTGTGAATGCATAGAGGGGCCAAGAGGACATGCCAGGGATGATGGAGCTTCCTTACATTCCTCAGGAATGTTGCAGAGGGTGAAAAAGCTTGAGAATTGTTACTTTATGTGAATTAAAATAGTGCAGGAAGTCCTTGATTTAACAAACATCTAACTTTAAGGGGTAAAACATCATGCTACTTTAAGTCAATCAATCAATCACCCCACCACATTTACCTCTAATACTCTTATCAGGTGGGTACACCTTCAATGAGGTTTCCCACTTCTACCTCCTGACCACCCTGGCTTCTTTCACGAGTCAGCTCAAATCTCACCTTTTTCAGAATGCCTTCTTTTCCCTTTTTCCCCAGCTCCACCCCATTCCCATCCACCACCCCAACAGTGTTTTTGCTCTAAGATTACTTCCCATCTTCTCTATAAATATCTTGAATATATATAGTTATTTGCATGGTGTCTTCCCCATTAAATTATGAACTTCTGGAGGGTATATAGTGTGTATTTGCCCTTCTTTGTAAACCCAGTGTTTAGCATACTGTCTGCCTCATAGTAATTGCTTAATAAAGATTCTTAACTGACTGAATGAATTAACAAATTATGGCTCTTTACTCAGACTGGTATTTTTCTAATATTTATTGCTATAATGCCTCACAGACATAATTTCCTCAGAGTAGGTACTCCCTCCACCAGTGCAGATAAGTGTATAATCTGCATTTTTAACATTATATCCATCAATTTCTTAAGTTTAGATAATCACCAAAATAAGAAATCAAACCCTGACTTGTGGCATTGCCCAGTTCCTGAGATATAAATTCTCACACTGGAAATTTACCAATCAGACCTCATTTACCTGTTTAAGCTCACTCCAGCATACCCTTGTTGAAAAGTACCACTGAGAGAGGAGTGAAGCATATTAGGTATATAGAAAGAAAGATGTAAAAATGTCAAAACCAATTTTTAGGGAAATCTTTGCACCTAGAGTATGTGAATGAAACTCTGCCTTCTCCTAATTCTCCTCTCCCTTAATATTGTACCATGGGATCCTCTGTTCTTAGGTTCTAGAATTCAGGCAACTATTTTTTTACTATTATAATTTTTTCTGAAATGGGTTAACTCAAATAAGCTTTTTTTTAAGTTGTCCTGGGAACTTGCCTACTATTTGCTTTAATTGAAAAATAAATTTGACTTCCAGAGAAACAACTTATAAATGATCTTTTGGCATGCAACCAAGCAGTAAACTTGGCTAATAAATAGTAAAATGGGTCACTTGCATTGTTTTTAAGATAGGGATCATCAACAAAGAGCTGTGTATTTTATATGAAATCTGAGTGGGCATCCAGAGTTAACACATTGACTGGCACATAGTAGGTGCTTAACAAAGATTTGTTGAGTTTAATGGAACAATGATTTTCTGAGAGTAAGGTCTAAGGTGGCTATGGGCTCCACAACTCAGCTCCTCATGGACTTGATTCCCTTTACCTGTCACATTAAAATTCCATTAACATAGAAGTCATCTCTAAGTACATCGAATAGAATTCAATTAATTTAATTGCTAACAAGTCTAGCTGCAGGATCTTTTCTACCATAGGCAAACTGAGAGACATCTTGCCCTTTTAGATCCCATAATCAGGTTCCTAAAAAACAGTCAATAATCATTTTGCTGCTCAGAAATTTCATTGTTCTCACTGATAACAAAAATTTATTTTTGTGACTGAACCAAGCTCTAGATAAAAAGACTAATTGTTAGTGAGACTTTGGGGACAGTGGAGCTGAACATTTGAAGAATAAATTTGATTATGAGTGAATAAAATCTGTTTTGGACATTAATTTATACAATTCCTAGTAAGTGCTTGATTAATCACATCCAGTTTTCTAAAACTGACTGCATGGTTTGGAGATGTGATATTTCTGCTTTTATTCTGTGAGTAATACATGTGACTTTGTGAACTGTAGTCCTAAGTTCAGTGCAAAGACAAAGAGAATTAAAGGGCATTATTACAATTCATAAGTGACATTCATGTAGGGCTCTCCGGTTTATGGAGCACTTGACCTACATGATCTCATCTGAGCTTCACAGCAGTCCTGTGAGACCAATATTATTTCCCTATTTTACAAATGAGGAAATAGATACTCAGGTGGATGAAATGATTTGCCTACACACATAGGTGTTAAGAGATGAAATTTAAACACATCCCTCTGATTGATTCCCGGTTCAGCTCTCTATTCATTTTTTGTTGTTTTTGGTCTTTTTCACTCATGTTTAACTCTTCATGATGCCATTTGGGGTTTTCTTGACAAAAATACTGGAGTTTTTCCATTGCCTTCTTCAACTCATTTTACAGATGAGGAAACTGAGGTAAACAACGTTAAGTGACTTGTCCTGGGTCACATGGCTGGTAAATGTCTGAGGCCAGATTTGAACTCAGAAAGAGGAGTCTTCCTGATTCCAAGACCTGTGTTCTATGCATTGTGCCACTTAGCTGTTATCTATCTACTTCATTACATGATTTATTTTGAAATTATCTCAATAAAAAGTTGGAATGATTTTTTAAATTAATTATAAGTGTTTTTAGTATTTTGAATGGTTTTAATATTTGTAAGAGGGATTTCAGCTTTTTCTCGATGCCTTTGAACAGCTTTGCCTCACTTAAATCTAATTTGCTTTCAGGACATCCTCCTGATGTCATTGATCCTCTTGGGGAGCAAGGGGTGAACAACAATTTCCATATCCAAGAGAGATAAAGATTTTCTATGCCTTGCTCAATTACCTTATGCATTTTTGATAGAGAGAAAGAGGGTGTGTGCAAGACAAGCCACATAGGTGACAGGCATGGTATCTTTGAACCGTTGACACCAATCATGCACTCAACCTTCAGAGGTCTTAATTTATTGGAGCCTGTTATATTAGCACCCATAACAGCAGGGAATTCATCCTTATTCTGCCTAAACCCGCAGGGGATCTATTCCATTATGTCTTGCTACTTGCTGAATTTGGCAATATTGTCAAAATAGGCTACTTTCATCATGTAGAATTGTTGAGAGGGTATATTGAGTCAGAAGTCAGGTCTCTGAACAATCCATCCAATTATTCTACATGTCATGGTCTGTTGACTGTTTTTCACTGGGTACAATAAGCCTTTTAATGTCTTGGAGAACTCGAAAACTCCAAAACAATGCTTTCAGAAGTATGTATGGTTCAGTCAAATACTTATAAAAATCCTCTTTTTTCTTCTTATAGACCATATGAGGTCCTCAATAAAAATACTTTCTAATTATTTCACTGACAGCCACTTGCAGAAAATAGGATCAGTGAGCTATGAGACCTTGGACATCTTTTAGCTCAATCTCTTCCTTTTACAAGGTACTCTGGCTTCACAGGGCTTCCTTGTTGTGCAGTCTGACTATAGCATCCCACTTGGAGTCTTGGTTCCAAGGTCACCATGTCTTCATTGTGGATCCAATAAGGATTATAACCTGCATGTAGAAGCAGGACAAATGAAACATAACCAAACAAGTCTCAAGGCAATCATTTTAGTCAAGCACGTATATCATTCCTTTAACCAAACACATGTATCATTCATCTAGTTCAGGGGAGTCAACACCCTGAATTTCAAAGAAAATACAGAGAAATTAAAAGTCAACAGGCATGGTCTCCTCTGCCTGACCATAATTCAACAGACAAGTCCAACTATCTGACCATAGTTACCAGAGAGGGAAGCACTGATATCTGGGTTCTCAAAGCTTGGGGGTCCCTTTAGCAGCTTCCCAGAGTCTTCATCTGGTCAAACAAGCACTCCTAGTCAGTAAGCCCCCAAAATAAAAGCCCACCTTACAGTCTTTATACACTTTTTAGAACCAGAGGGCATCACATCCCTTGAGAACCAGTGCCTCATTAACAAAAGGCATGGACCTTCCTACAAATCTTCCCAGGCCCAACAATGGGTGGGAAAGATCCTCCTTAATCCCATTCAAATACAGGCATTATACTTCTGGATTATACTAAAACAAAAACAGCAAAAGATCCTATTTTGATTGCCATCACACCTTTATCCTCTCTGAAGGATAAGCAGAAAAAGGAGAGACTGTCTCAGTCTAGGCAGTTTTTAAGACAAAGGCAATAGAAGTAGGTAACTCCTGACCACCAGAGAAGCATGGTGCCTCCATGTTAGGTGATCTGAGCATGCATAGCAAAGTTGTCATTACATACAAATAAGCAACTGAGGCCCAGAAAGGTTGTGACTTGACCAGGGTCACACAGATGGTAAAAATCAGAAATGGGATTTGAACTTGGCTCCCATAACTTCAAGGCCAGTTGCAAACTTCGACAACATTTCCACTAACCAGGCTGCTCTGACCTAGCTATGATGGTTCATCATTCAAGACTCAACTCCTTCATGAAGTTGCCCCAGTCATCTTGTTCTTCTAATTACAAGTGTTTCCCATCCTTTTCCCTCCCCATCCTCTCTCTCATAGCACTTTGAGAAATGGCAAAGACTAGTGGAAAGAGAATCAGGCCTGCAGATAGAAGACATGGCTCCCATCTGGCTCTTTTCCTTTCTTAGTAACTAGGAGATATTTGGTAGAGGACTTGAAGTCATTGAAGCTCCATTTCTTTATATGTAATTTCTCAAATCCTTAGGGAACTACCTAAAACTTTAAGCTACAAAGCACCTGTTGATATGAAATGATGGAAGAACTTTATGTACCAGGAATTCTCCACATCCTACAACTTCATGTCTTCATTTTCTTCTGCTTTTCTGTACCTATAAATCCAAATAGTAGAATACTATAGCTACCAGACAATCTATAGCATTCTATTACCTCTATATATTTCTATATGATATTTAAGTGTATCAATTTTCCACCCATATCCTCCAGTTGATCAAAAAAAAAGCTTTTTCCCACAATGCATCATTCCCTAATTTTCCAAACCCCGACTTGTAGCTACTTCTGTACTTTTCCTCATTTCGTCTTCCTTCATCACTGATTCTGGCACTTGCTTCTGTGACTCAGGTTTAAAGTCAGGAGAGATCACTTTGTACAGAGAAAGGTCAGAATGGTGAGGGAAGAGTTTTATGAAGGAGATGGGACACAGGCTGTACTCAGAATTTAAAAGAGGATAAGACAGAACATCCCAGACTTTATAAGATGCCTTCCCAGGCATGTGTCATTTGCAGTCTTCAAATTTGATCTCATTTGTTGTTCTTAGCTAGTAGAGGATCAGTTAAGAGAGTAAAAATAGGGCTTTATTAACGATTCACTTTGTAAGTAATGAGGAACACTTTCCTTCTTGTGTATTGCTATCCCACCCCAAGAGATAAAGAGAATTCTAAATCTTTGCTCCATTTTCCTTTGCTGTGAACTTTCACTTACATTTATGGTCTTTCATGCATGCTAAACACATTCTGTTCACATCCCCTTGACATTCTCAAATGTTCATGTTTTCTATGATGTTCCCACTATCAAAGGGCTGCTGGGAGTACAGCAGATAGAGTGCCAGGCCTGGAGTCAGGAAGAATCATCTTTCTCAGTTTGAATCTGGCCTCAGACACTTGTCCAGGGTCGCTTCACCCTGTTTGCCTCAGTTTCCTCATCTGTAAAATGAGCTGGAGAAGGAAATGGTAAACCACTCCAGTGTCTTTACCAAGAAGACCCCAGATGAGGTCATGAAGAGTCAGACACACCTGAACAACAACAATTTCCATAGCCCAAGAGATAAACAATTCTTTGCCAACCTGCCTTACTTTGCTATGGACTTTCCTTGTTTCTTATTCCTCTGAGCCTTCTTCACACATTTCTCATCTAGATAGTTATTTTATATGCCTCTGACAGTATGAAGCAGAGCTAATTAATTTAACAAAATTTTTCCCTATATGGTCAAGAGCAGATGTGTAAAGTCTGATACTTTTTTCTTCCCAGATTGCAAAATTACACTGGGGTGATAAATAGAAAAGACCCTCACACCAGATGTGTTATAGTCCGCATGTGGAGGGCTTGCTTGAAGATTAAGGACACCATCTGGTTTATAGTACATCACTGAGAAGTTCTGCACTGTGTCTGTACACTACCCACTCGAGGTTAGTGGCACTGCAGCGATCCTTGTGTGTTTTGAACGTCTGTGCCACAGAAAACATTCTAGATTCCCTAGGCTCTACAAAATATTATGTGGGCCTCCAGAGCTGCTTAAACAGACCTTAATGCCAGTTTTTAAAAATAAAAAAAAAACCTCCATTAGAATATGAGACTTGTGCCTGAGAGGTAATTAAATAGAGCTGATATTCTTCTCAATCCGCAATTCATTCATTCAACAAGTACTTATAAAGACCTTCCTGTGTGCCAATCACTGTGTTGGTTTCTGTGAATACAAAGATAAAAAAGAAACAACCTTTGACTTCAAGAAGCTTATCTTCTAAGTGATATTTTGTTGTTGTTGTTGTTCTTTAGTAAATTAGTTTTGTCTGACCCTACATTATGCTACTTGAGGTTTTCTTGGCAAAGATACTAGAGTAATTTGCCATTTCTTTCTCAAGTTCAGTTTACAAGTGAGGAAACTGAAGCAAGCAGGGTTAAGTGAAATATCCAGAGTCACATAACAGTATCACATAGCTACCACTATACCACTTAAGTGCCTCTATAAGGGGATTGGACATTTCAGTCATTTTTCAGTCATGTCTGACCCCACTTGGGGTTTTCTCGGCAAAAATACTAGAGCAATTTGCCATTTCCTTTTCAAGCTCATTTTACAGAGGAAGGAACTGAGGTAAACAAAGTTAAATAATTTTCCCAGAGTCACCCAGCTAGTAAGCATCTGAGGGCAGATTTGAATTCAGGTCCTGTAAAAGCAAGCCCTCTGACACATTCAGAATGACCTGCTATATAGGTTTTTAGATCTGCTTTTCTAAAAGGAAAGCAATTTTGTGGGGGTGGAGGGATGAGAGAGGGCAAAAATCACTTTAATTTAGCATATATATCATTAACTTAGTTCAGGGGGAAAAGTCAGCACCCTGAACTGCAGAGAAAATACAAAGAGACAAAGATCAACTAACAGACAGGTCTTCCAACTGTCTGACCGTAAGCAATACATCCATCATAGATCAACACACAGATCCAGCTGTCTGACCATTACCTATATACATAGTTATTAAATAGAGAAGCACCAACATCTGGGTTTTCAAAGCCAGAGCCCTCCTTGGTGGCTACCCAGGGTCTCATCGAGCTAAACAAACACTTCCAGTCAGTAAGACCCAAAGTAAAACCTCACCTCAGAGTATTTGTACATTTTTCAGAGCCAGAAGGCATCACAACCCTTGAGAACCAGTGTCTCATTAGAAGTTAACCAAAGATGTAGGCCTCCCCTAATCAAATTTCCCTTAATGGGAAGGCCCATTAATGGAAGGGGAAGATCTTTAATCTAATTAGCACTGCAGGTCTGTCATCATTCTATCCACTGTGCCCTCTAGTTTCCCTACTGATTCCCTGGTGGCCCTCAAATTATACTGTAATAGGCTATCTTAAGGTCAACCTTCAGCACTGGGAGAGGGAACCAGGCATTAATAGGTTATAGAAAAATGAAAAAGTAATGTTAGTGTAGCAGAATCAGGGGAGAGAAAGGCAAACAGGTCAATAATATTGAGAAGTTGGAAAAGATATGGTCAATTATCACTCTTCAATACATCATGAATCTGAGATTTCATCCTAATGGAAACTGCCTTCATCAAAGCAGATCACAATACCTTTATAATTTTACCAATTATATTCAAAGCATACATAAATTAGAGTCACCTCGTTGGAGTAGTGGATAGAGCATTGGGCCCGAAGTCAAGAGGACCTGAGTTCAAATCCAGCCTTAGAAGTTTACTAGCTGAATGACTCTGAGTAAGTCACTTAACTGTGTTCTCCTTGGTTTCCTCATCTATAAAATGAGCTGGAGAAGGAAAAGGAAAACTACTCCAGTCTCTCAAAAAAACCCCACAAAAGTGGAGTCACGAAGAATCTCTCTAGACTAAAGATTTGGTCACAAAATGAATCATCTTGTGGACAATCTGATGTTGGATCTCTCTTGAATTAATCTTGAATTAAGTCCTGAATTTGCAGCACAGTGTCCACACCATAATCAAAGCCTTTACAATTTAGGAATACCTGCCAGAGCTTGAGCTTAGCCTTCCAGAAACCAAGATAATTTTCACATCAGGATGAGACATCAGAGTATGCCTTTAGTAGATAATGTCAGTTTATCATATAATAACAAAAATATCAGACCCACTGTGTTACAAAAGAGAGGTCTACACCTCAAGTTTACTTAATTCCTCAGGTATATCCGAATCTTTGTGATCCCATTTGGGATTTTCTTGGCAGAGATACTGCTGTGTTTTTCCATTTCCTTCTCCAATTCATTTTACAGATGAGGAAACTGAAGTAAACAGTGTTAAGTGACTTGCCCAGGGTCACACAACTAGTAAGTGCCTGAGGTCGCATTTGAACTCAGGGTGATGTCTTCTTGACTCCAGACCTAGAATTTTATCTTCTGCACCACCTGGCTGCCCAACTTCAGTTTAGTTAATAATAATTAGGTTATTAAAATAAATTATATTAATTATTAAATTAATAATTATGATCATTAAATTAATTAATAACTTATAACTAATTATTAAATTAATAAGTTATATTGATTGATTCTCACAACCATCTTGTGTAAGAGAGATTATATAAATATTCTTTTCTTCATTTGGTAGATGAGGAAACTGAGGGATAGAGAAGTAGATCTTGTCTGGATAACACAACTGGTTTGAGACAAAGCCAGAGCATAAACTACAGAAGTTCTATTTTTAAATCCAATGCCTTTTGCATTAGGATCATAGATAAAAAACTGAAAGAGACTTTTTAAGTCATCTAATTCAATACCCTCATTTTCAGAGGGGGAAACTGAAGCCTAGAGAAGTTAATTGCCTAGCCCAAGTCTCTCTCTCGCTCTCTCTCTCTCTCTCTCTCACACACACACACACACACACACACACACACGCACACACACATTATCAGAGAAGGGAATTTGAACCCAGGACCACAAACTCCAAAACACTATGCTATAGATTCCTCTGCACTTCAAGAATACGCATTTTTTTTTCAGGATACACAAGAGAGACAGAGACAGAGAAAGTAGATAGAGAAAGTAGATACGTAGGGTAAGAGAGAAATAGAGATCTGATTGTGTGAGTCAGCTTAATGGGAAGAGACTTAGCACACTGTCTGGAACATAATAGTTGCTTAATAAATTTTTATTGATTTATTGAATGATAGGAAATTACAGGATTTGGGCACTAGTAGAAAAATAACAAATCACATTCATGTTTACGAAAGACTTAACAGATACTATGTCATTTGATTTTCCTAACAGCCCTTTGAGGTACGTAGCATGAGTTGCCTTGTCCCCATTTTACAGATGATGAAACTGTGGTTTAGAAAGACTGGTGACTAGCCTAAGAGCTGAAAGATAATTAGTAAGTGGTAGATCTAAGATCCAAATCCAGATCTTCTCACTGAAAGTCCAGTGTCCTTTGCACTATGCCAGGTTATCTCATTCAGAGTCACACCCTGCAAACTGAGAGTCTGGATTCATTCTTAATGAGCCTGAACCACATCTAATCATAACTGACTATATCCAAAACAATATTAATTACTGAAATGTATATGACTGTCTTAGATTTACAAAACCTTCAATCCTCAGCAAAGTAGATCTATCACTTACCCAACTTTACAGATGTGGCAGCTGAGAACAAAAAAGGTCAAAAAACCAGCCCACAACTGGCAATCGTCTAAGGCAAGATTTGAACCTGTGTTCCACTGACGCTAAGACCAATGCTCTACCATTTTTGTCAAGACCCATTTCTTTACAGAATAGAGACAGAGTGTCTTTGCTGCTACCTGTCCCTCCCTAACCATCCAGACAGAGTCCTTGCCACTACCCCACTGCTTTGTTCACCCTCTGTACCCAAGTTAATGGTTTCTAAATACAAGGCTTCCTTTGCAGACCTTTCAGTTCAACACATAAACCACTAAGGAGGTTGTTATTGCTAATGAGACCATCCCAAGCCAGGAGCTCTTTTTTTAGGTCTCCTCCCATGGTGTGCTGAATTAATTCTTCCTGATAGATTGAAGGCACCAGTCTTTTCTTCATGCTGAGGGTTTCATTGAAAACCTTTTCTGCCTAGTATGCAGAGGCAGGTTGGTATGAGCAGATGTCATATCTTTTGGAATGAAACCTGTCAAAAGCAGGACATTCCGACACTGTTAGCTCCATTTTGCTGTACTCACTTCCCACCTCAATTAATTTGCTTGTGCATTTTTCACTTCAGCAAATTCTGTGTTGTTCAGGGTGCTGCCCGGCCATTCGCCAGCTGCCTTCTCCCACCCTCAGCATCAGAATCAGTGAGGCATGTTCGGCAGGTACAAAGATGCTGCCTTTTCAGCTCATTAAAAACAGGATGCAAGCTTCTTCTTCTTTTATTTTGAATACAGTAGTAAAAAGTACTTGGCTTGCAAAGGTAAAAAAAAAAAACTGTTTCCATGGGGAAACTTTAGTGTGGTTACATTATCACTGAGTAAGAGACAATGGCTGGGATTTTTAAACTCCCTGGGAAAACAGACTTCTGAAATAAAACCTTATTGAAGGTGAAGAGCACAAAGAAAGGCAAAGAGAAGTTCTTAAGGTGAAGAATACTAACCTGGCAATTAAAAACAAGATTCTACCAACAACTAGCTCTGTGACCTAACTTAAATCACTTGACCTCTCTGGGCCTCCATTTTCTTAATTGTAAAACAAAGTAATTGGACCAAATCAGTGATTCCTAACTTGGAATTTACAGATCCCCAAGTAGTCTGTGGATAGATTTCAGGGGCTCCATGAATTTCTTTTATTGCTATTTTGATAAATGTATTTCAATATAATTGATTTCCTTAGTACTCCTATATATTTTATTTGGGGCATTTAAAAACTTTATTTGGAGAGGGAACTCATAGCATCCACCAGATTGTGGAAGTAGTCTGTCACACACACACACACACACACACACACACACACACACACAGAAAGAGAGAGAGAGGTGGAGAGAGAGAGAGAGACCATTAAGAATCCCTAGACTGTGTATTGCATGCCTTCTCAAGGGCTAGGGAAGAGGCTAGAAAGAGGGAAAGAATTTGAAACTACCCTCCCCGCAAAAAAAAGAAATTGCATGTTAAAAAAAAAAGAATCTCTGGACCGCATGGTCCCTACTAAAGGAATCTCTTTCCATACCAAAGTCTGATGCTTCCATGGAAAACAATATATGAAATTTTGTGCTTCTCTTTTTAACACACAGAATATCATATACTGAGGCCACACAAATAGCAAGAGAGTAAAGGAATGGTTTTGAACTCAGGGCCTCTGAATTCACACACAGTATACTTTCTACTACAGCATCTGGCCTCTTTAATGAAGGAAAGGTACTCCTATCTTTCACTCCTATTACTGAAATTTCATTCTCATCTTTGCCAGTCTCTCTTGGATGACAGAAAATTATCCACTGACAGAGACATGAATAATTGTGGCTTTAATATAATCTTCTTGTAACCTGAAAGTGTTCCTATACCTCTCAAAGGGAGGGTAAGGGTTAGATCCTCTTGGATGTTTTCCTAGTGCTTTTTGTTCAATTGCTTTTTCAGTCTTGTCTGACTCTTCATGGCCCCACTTGGAGTTTTATTGGCAAAGATACTGGAGTGGTTAGCCATTTCCTACTTCAGCTCATTTTACAGATGAGGAAACTGAGGCAAACAGGATGAAGTGATTTGCCCACAGGGTCACACAGCTAGTAAGTATCTAAGGCAAGGTTTGAACTCAAGAAGACGTGTTTTCCTGACTCCAAGCCCAGCATTCTGTCCACTGTACCGCCTAGCTGCTCCATTCATTGCCAGTGCTTGATATATAAGTACTAAATAACTGTTTGTTTACTTGTTACTCACAAATGCCCAATTTTAGGGTTTCATGGGACTCAGAGAGCTAGATTCCTCAGTCTAACTCCTTCATTTCATTGGCAAGGAAACCCTAGGTTCAGAGAGCCTACATCTTATTTTTATTTATCTTCGTATTCTATTTTATCTTATTAATATTACTATATCTTATTTTCTTTTTCTTTCCTTTCTTTTCTATACCTACATTTTATCACAGCCCGCTCACTATCTCTAGGAGGGGTAAAGAACCGGACCCAGTTTTAGCTCTTTCTGCTTTCTTTTCTTTTTCTTTCTTCCTCCCTCCCTCCCTCTCTACTTCCTTTTCATCTTATTATTTTGCCCATAGTCTCACAAGTAGTAAGTAGCAGTAAGGTGAAGTAAATGGTAAACAGCAGAATCTTCCTGTAATTGGCAAGGGGGATTTGATTTTGGAGGTATTTGTGAAATCACTGAAGTTTAAGTTTGTGGGAGAATATGTCCCCTGATGCCCCTTCCCTGGCTGGGACTATAATACTATTATTCTTTGAACTCAATTGTCTTTTCTTTTTCTACAGATGACATTCCCATCTATAATTTGGTCATTCATTTGTCACCAAGTATAGTGAAAGAATGCACCTAATGTCAGAAAGTCCATTGTATTTGTGTTACTGTGACCAAATCACCAAGGTACAACAAAAGAAAGGACCATTGGAACTCTAGCAACCTTCACTGCCAACCTTAATATCTTACAATTTGCTCATTTATCATTGTTGCTTTGTTATTATTTTGGACGTTTTCACCTTTTATACAAACAAGTATACATTTATCTTTAGTAGTATTGGTCTTCTATTTTATTTCTTATTGCAAAAGATGTGGATTTATTAGTATTAGCTTTAAATCTATTTCCTATTTCAAAAGATATGTATTTATTAGTGTTGGCCTTACATTAATTTCCTACTTCAAAAGACATGAATTCCTTAACATGGGTACCGCCTTCTCCGCATCCTTTCTTATACCTTATTAGATAGCTTCAGATACTGCCTTTACCATTGCCAATGACCATAGTGGCTCACAGAACATATAATCTAACCTCTTTCTAGATTGCTAGGAGCTGCCAGAATTTCCATGCTGCCCTATCTGCACAGCTTTACAGAATCCTGGGTTACCTTGGTCACCATGAAGAACCAGATTAGGATTTTGGAGGAAGCTGGCTAATTTAGGTCACAGGGATTTCCTAATTGATCAGGGCTCCAGGATATAATCCATGGTTTCAAAAAGGCAGGAGGTGGAGGAAAAGCCATACTATGAATGAGTATATTCCTACTATGGTCTGAATGGATTTGAGGGGGAAAACTCATGAATTTCATAGTTTAAAGCCCTTGGAAATCTATAACAAACCATCTCAAAGGTTCTGCAAAAATGTGCAAAAACGTCATGCAACTCAATTTCCGAAAATAGAGTTTATCATAAAATTTCATAACCTAGACTTTTGATGATCCATCTTAGCAACTTTAGACTTTGTCTTATGCAACCTCATTTTTACAGATGAGCGAAGTGAGGCTAGTGAAAGTCAAGTATGTGCCCAAGGTCATACACTTAGCTGGTGGTAACACCCACGTAGGAAGCCATGTTTACTTCTTGTTGTTGTATTGCTATCATCTTTCCACTACGTCATTGTGTATTTCTTATGGATGTAGAGTATTATAAAAGAAGGTAAAGGTTATTTTCTCAAAGATTTTTGCTTTTCTCTTTTAATTGATGTGGAACTGAGTTAGCTCCACAGATTGTTTCACAGAATTATAATTTCGGTAGAGGTGATCAGAACTTTGCCCCAAGGCACCAAATTTAGGGGAGACTGATGGTCACTGCACTTCTTTAGGATGCTGAGAAGAGCCATTCTCCATCCTTCCTTGCCCTGTTCCATCAAGGTGGTTTCTTCAGTAATAGTCCCACGCCTATACTGGAGTCTCTGCAGAACTGACATAGAGTAGCATCATAAACCTTTCCACCTTTCCCTTAACACCTTTAGACATCTTTCAGGAATTTACCCCAGGTATAAAATATTCCTTATTTAAACTCTGCTCCTCAGCATGAAAAGTTAAAAATTGCCTAAAGCATTCCTCTCCTTGGAGGCAATTGCATATTGTTTCACGGTTTTGGGGTTGTTGGTTTTGGTTTTTTGGTTGGTTTTTTTTTTTTAATCTCCTAAACCTTGCACAAAGCCTAGTAGAGAGCAGGGGTTTAATAATTTTACACAGTCAATTTCTGATCATCTACATGATATGATTTAAAAGCTTCTGGAAAGGGCACCTGCCCTAAAATATTTTTCCTACCCACACTAAATGAAATTCTACCATTAAAGATTCATTCCTTTAGATTCTTTTCCCTGCTCCTATTTTAAAATCCAAGCACACTTGGAGAGGGTAACATAATCTAATTCACACTAAAGTATTAATGACTTAGATCCTCTAACAGAAGAAAGGCAGGCAGGGAGAAGGGCAGAGCATTGAGTGTTTAAGAAAGGTATGGGGAGTGTGGGAAAAAGAAATAGGAAGAAAAAATTTAGGGAAGAAAGGTCCAAAGATAAACATATATTGTTAATACTGTAGGATACCATTACCATGCCCAGCAGGCTACTCACCATAATTATAGGAAAGAAATCAAGATTTTACATCTTTTTCCTACTCGGATTTCAAGGAGATATAATTTCAATTCAATAAACACTAATTAGTACTCATTAGTATTCCTGACTCTGTTCCTTGGTTCAAATTGCCCCCCATACCTGAAAAATATTCTTTTCCTAGGCTCCACCTGTTAGAATCCTTAGCCTTGATCAAAGTTTAACTTAGGTACCACCTCCTATAAGCCACTTTTTCTGATCCATCTAGTTCAAGAGGTAGTTCATTGTCATGACACAAATTGTAATGTTTCTTTCCTTCATCCCACAAGGAAGCATGAGGGTCATCCCTTCCATCATACAAAGGAGAGAAAGCCCTGCTTCTGCCTAAACTTCTACCTAATCTTCTCCTGGAGGAAGAGTACCTTCCCAGCTTCAGTTGACTACCACTTCAAGGCAAAAGGACATTGTTATTGTTTTTTTTCTTAAATGGCTGCTCCTTCTGTGAGAATGATCCATTCTAAGGGGAACAAAGGATAGGGTGATTGATAGAGAATCATGCCAGTTCCTTGTATGGCCACTGGTCCAATCTTAGGTATCCACACAAACCATCTTGGACTTGTTTCTGGGTTGTATGGTTTAAGTGACACTTGGAAACCATACTCCCCTCCCAGTCCTCTTACCTAAAGCTGTCATCTATACCTACATTTTACCATAGCCCATTCATTGTCTCTTGGAGGGGAAAAGAACCTGACTCAGTTTTAGCTCTTTCTGTTTTACTAGAAACTCCTGACACCAAGTTATACATAAATGATTCTCCTTCACAACATGAGAGCACTTTTTCTACCATTCTTTTTGCTTGTCAAGATTTTCTAACTTTAGCTAGGCAAAAAAAATGCAAGGTGAAGTGTTTGAGCTGATACCTTACTCTTATCATTTGTACACAAGGAGAATCTTCTGACAGCTCCTGTACCATCCCCACCCAAATCTTCCGTCACCTCTTTTTCTATTGCATTTGAACCATATGCTTGGCCAGATGGCATGCCTACATCTTTTAGGGAATTATAAAATGACCTTCTTTAAAAGATTTTCTCATTGGAAAAGATTAGAGAGAAAAAAATTGAATTAACTCTGAGGCTGTAATAATCATCCTGGTTTTGATTTCATTGAGCAGAGTTCTCATTTTGAAGCTGGTCTCAGTCCAGGACATAAAAGGTGAGCTGCTTTGGTTAATATAAGTTTAAAAAAATAAAGCATTGAACTTGAAGTCAGGATGCCTGGGTTATAATTCTGCATTCCTCAACAGTCCGTGTGATCTTGGGCCGGTCACGGCCTCATAAGATCCTAGCTATAAAGGTGGAAAAGACTTTAGATGTTATCAAATCCAATTCCATTTGACAAATTGAGAAAACTGAGACCAAGAGAGATCAAGTGCCCCAAGTTAGCAAATGTCGGAGCCAGGATTAGAACCAGGGGTAAGGTGGAACCAATTCAAACTAGCTGGGAGAGCTGATGGTTAAATGTTCAGTGTGAGCATTTACACCTTGGAAATTGACAGTTGCTACAGAGGAGGTCTTGGTTTATCATTTTGGATAGTCTAGACTTAAGGAAGTGATGGAGAAAATACTAATGCTAATGAAATGGTAAATGTAAATGAAAGTGTTAATAATGCAAATTAAATTTAAAAATGTGTGCAGTTATACTGTTTTTTCCCCCAAAGAACTAGTTAAATTTTTACCAGCACATTCCTGATTGAACCTGAGGTTCTCTGACTCAAATCTGTGTGACTTTCCACTGTATCGCATTTTTCCTTAAATTATTAGACCTTAAAAGGAATTTAGAGGTCATAGTCCAACAACTTTATTTGGCAAATTAGGAAAATGAGACCCATGAAGACAAAATGATTTTCCCACACTATTCAGGCACTTAACCAGTTTGAGTCTCATATTCCTCATCTGTAAAAATAATAATTACATTAATTTTGATTATCACTTAAGATTACTGCAGAACTCAGATGATATCATGACTGTGAAAACCTTTGGACACCATACAACCCACATGTAAGATAGTGTGTTCAGCCGTTCCCCAATTGATGGGCATTCTCTCAATGTCCAACTCTTTGCTACCACTGAAAAGGCTACATTTTGTACATGTGGGTCCTTTCCCATTTTTTATAATTCCTTTGGAATATAGTCCCTAGAAGTGGTGTTACTGGTTCAAAGAATATGCAGTTTTATAGTCCTTTGGGCATGGTACCAAATTATTCTCCAGAATGGCTGGATCAGTTCACAACTCCATCAACAAAGGATTACTGCCTCAATTTTCCCATATCTTTCCCAACATTTATCATTTTCCTTTTCTGCCCTATTTTCCAATCTGATAGGTGTGAGGTGCTATATTAGAATTATTGTAATTTGCATTTCTCTAGTCAATAGTGATTTAGAAAATTTTTCATATGACTGACTATAGATTCTTTTAATTTCTTTATCTGAAAACTTCTTGTTCATATAGGCTTTCAATTTAGCCAGAACCTGAGGCCAAAATGTTAGGTAGCCAGCTTTTCGGAGACCTTTGAGAATTTTCTGTTGTGGTTAGAAAAATGACTACAGGCAAATGTGCCACCTTCCTATTCTATTTGGTGCTTTCCACATTCAAAATACACCCTCAAAAATTTGAAACAAATAAAGATTTTTTTTTTAATGGTATGGTGCAGGGATAGGAACCTATAGGCTCAAGGCTGCATATGCCCCTCTAAGTCCTCAAGTGAGGCCCTTTGACTAAATCCAAATTTCACAGAACAAATCCTTTTAATAAAAGGATTTGTTCTGTAAAACTTGGACTCTGTCAAAAGGCCACCCAGGGACCCAGAAGGCCACATATACCCTCAAGGACTCACATTTCCCTGGATGGGGTAAATGGGGAGTGTAGGGGTAAAAACTGAAATGGGGGATGAGGAGGGAAGTCTGGAAGTTTAAATTCCCAAATGTTGAAAATTGACTATTTAGAAAAGGTGTCTGTCAGGACTCCATTGTTACTATCTCCAGATTCTGATTCTGAGCATAGAAGATTGGCCCTAAATGCCATAGTCACCATTCAACTCAACTCTCACTAATTAACACTGCACACAGATTAGATCCAAACATTTGTAACAGATGACCTTTCTTCCTCCCATATAGTCCTAGGATTCTGCAGCTCCTTGAACTGCACACTATAACCTATCCATATTTTGTTCTCTCTCACCTACACCATGTATTATTTCATCCTCTCATAAACCATTGTTGTTTCTGGATGTTTGATCAGAAGGGCACACTGCCAGCTTTGTAATGCTGTGATGAATTCTGACAATTCTGATGGCCTGGTATTATGTCATTTGTGTTTCTTTCAAAATGAAAACATGATATAGCAAAATAAAAAAAAATCCTCATAGTGCTGCAGCTTTCATTAGAATGCAGGTCAACTCACAAGTTCCCTACACACACATTGTGACCCAGACAGTTGTAAATGGATTAGTCTTGTTCTCCTCCACCAGTCCAATAATAAGTTCAACTTCATTTTTGTGCAGTGATCATACTTAGATTGCTAGAGATGCTGAACTCTGAGAAAAATAAACTTTCCATGGTGCAAGATAGAGTAGTCTAAATTGAGTGGTGTATTTGGGAACAGAAAAGAATGTTAGAAAGTTAAGAGATCATTGTGTCCAAGCGTCATAGTTTATAGATGAGGCTACGGAGAAGCACAGATCACAAGGTCGCAAAGCTGGTCACTGTGGCAGATCTTATCACAGAGTTACTTTCTGGTGTTTAGCCAATTTAATTCTGTGTGGTACATATAGAACACAAAATGACTTTTAGTGGACGTGCAGGATCCACCTTTTTTTGTTATTGATGTTATTCTGTAGCAAATGAAGACTATGTGGACGAAATAAGCAGCTAGACCAAGTTGGGAAAACTCAAATGCAAAAATACTTTGTAACTGAAAAGCACTGAAGCAACATGGAGCATAAGGACTGGACCAGGGATTTCATCAGTGTGGGACAATTGTATCAAACTCAAGTAGAAACTATGGACCACTAAACCAGACATAAAGATATTCATGTAGAAAGCCACATATTAACATTATCTATGTTCTATTTGTATTTTTACTTATTTTGTTACATATTTCTCTGTTTCAATTTTTTTAATGGGTGTGGAGAGGAGAACATTGCAGCCAGAAGGCAGTGTGTTAGACACCTTTTTATGTAAGGGAACTCTCTATGTTGATGCAGGTCAAGACCTACTCTATAACTTAGAGAATTGCCTAAAAATGAAGCTACTTGAATGACTTGGCTATGGTCACAGTCAATATGTGTCAGAAGTGGAACTTAGATTTCTTGGTTCTGAGGTCAACTCTTTATCCACTAATGTGGATTACTATTATTATATTATTTATATATCATATATTATATTTTTATATTATAATTATGGTTATTATAATATAGTAGTTGTAGTATTCATGATTCATTTCCTCTGGGTTTGTCCACAGTCACATGACACAAGGGGTCACTTTTGAAGACCCCAGATTTGAAAGCTGCCAAATCATTCCTCCGGCTCCTCGACAAGTTGAGATGAGAAGGGATCCTGTGCTGGGATTCGGATTTGTGGCGGGAAGTGAGAAACCAGTGGTTGTCCGCTCTGTAACACCAGGTAAGCAAACCTGCAGCCCCCCTTCCTCCTGATGCCTGCCCTTTCTAACTTTATCCAGCTATGAACCGTGAATCTCTTCCTTGAGCCCACCTTAGGTGTGTCCAACAAAACAGATCTGTTCATACTTACAACTACAGTTGAAATGGGTCCTAAACATGTCTTGTAAAGGAAACTTCATTCAGTTGTACATCTTTAAACATGAGATTGGCCATTTTAATTGACCATAAGCAAAACTGGTGAAATTTTATTCTGGAACACTGTTTCTTTAAGTGTGACCATCAGAGAATCATGGCTCAAGAGTTGGAAGGTACCTTAGAGGCAATCTAGTCTGACTCCTTTATTTTATAGAAAAGGAAATTGAGGCCCATGGAGATTAAGTGATTTGCCCACCATTGCCACACGAGTAATAGATGGTAGAAGTTGGATTTGAACCAAGGTCCTCTGCTTCCATTGTTGTTTCCACCATACCACAATGCGTCCCAAATAGTTGGGGGTGCGGGAGGGGTGGGAAGAAAGGCCTGGGCTATTATTGGTGCAAGAAATTCTGAATAATAAAAATCCTTCTACCTTTGTTTCATTCATTAAAAAAATTCTTTATCCATTTCTCTCCTTGACTCCTATACACACACACACACTGTACTATTTCTTGTATTTTTAGAGCCTTTAACATCGTCATTAAGGCTTCCCTAGTTCCCCCATGCCTTTGCAGATTTCTGGAGCTGTACCATTTAGAGTTTATGGTTCCAAGAAATAAAAAATACCGTGAAGACCCATATCCTAAATTTCTAATCTAGAAGGACCAAATGTTCTCTTCTTCACAAATTTCACCAAAAGCTATTCAAGTAAACTCAAATAAATCCATGACTGCCAAGGGACAAAGTCCTCATTCATCTTATGTCATTCTCATGATTCTTATGTCCTTCAATACAGAATCTATTTCTCCATAACTGTGGTACTAGAAAAATTGGTTCTTCCCTCATCTACACATCTAGTTGACTGAAGTGATTGATTCATTTTGCTGTTCTTGAAATGTGCTAAGATTTTTCATAGCAGTAGTGCATATGTAATGAAAATATAGTTGGCCTTATAGCCAGGACAACCTGGGTTTAATATATGCATGTATGTATGTATGTATAGATAGATAGATTTATATAAACATATAGATAGATGATAGATAGATAGATAGATACACATAGAGAGAGAGAGAGAAAGAGAGGGGAATAGAAATATATTTTGGCTTATTTAAAACTTCAAACTGCATTGTTTTGGGATATTATGTGTAGGTCTGTAGGTGTGTAATATATACAATAAAAATATCACTCGACTTTCTGTGGACTGTACGATCAATGCTGAATAGTTCACAATCCTTGGTCATTTGGCCATCATGAGTCCCTCAGAGTGGGATTTTTGCTCTCCCCTTCTCTGTTTGTACTTTATAGTACCATATAATAACTTACTCCCTCTTGCTCCTGTAATTCCTTCCCAAATTCAAAGTCACTAATGCTTGTGGATAGGGATGTTTGAAGTGCTGAGAATAAAAATGAAAACGAAATTATTTCCATTAATTTTTATCCTTAAAAAGTTAGATAAAATTTGTTGCTGCCATGCAAGTGACAAGTCATAGATTTTCCTTCTATGGAAGAGAAGACAGTCTGTTTAATGAAGTTCAAAGAATGATTTCTTCCCTGAAGAGTTCTCCTGATTCATAATTTGGAAGAAACAAGGAATTGTGTGTGCAGAATTTATGTTTCAAATCTTTCAGCTGTCAGCCTGGTAGCTTTTGTGGGGAGGAGGTGATTTTGAGCTAATGACGGACATAGTTCCAAAATTGTATTTATAAGTTGGTTGTTTGGGACTTGGTTTGTAGTTTACCATAAAAACAATGTTATGCATGGTGATTAGTTTCCCTGGACAGCCCTATTTAACTTGGAATTGTGCTGGAAATATTATCACATTCTAGGAGTTCTATCGAACTTAATCATCACATATAATAATGTTTCTATGGGAAAATGTGTTGATCATTCTCTCTTGCCATCTCTCAACCCCCAACACATGTACTTAACCCTACTGTATCCCGGGTAGATGAATTAGAGATTCACTTTTTTCGTCCTTAGCACTTTATCTTGGATAACCACTGGTAATGGCTTCCATGGTCATTAGGCAGAGAGGATGAGGGATTCAGACAATTTGATTCAAGTCAACCAGCACCTTTTATTTGCCAGAAATATTGGTGGAAAATACCCATTGATCTCAAGGCATTCGTTTATCTCATATCCCTTTTACCTACTATAAAACCCTCCTGTTAAATGAGAAAAGATTTTAAAAAAAAGATAAGTAACTTATAAACTTGCCAACTCTTATAACCAAGCTCTGCTAAGGGCTAGAAAAGGTCCCGTACCCGTACATGTATCTGGCACTGATGTTTTACTGGGTCACAGCACAGGATTAGGACAGATCTTCTGAGAGCTATCATAGCTTATCTCTAGGCATTCTGCCCACTTCCCTGCCCAGGTCCTCAGTTTCTTCTTTCTACTTTTTTCTGACTCTCTAGTCTCATTTTTTTACAATTATTTCTTGCTAAAAGAAAGGGCAGTACAAATCTTGTAGTCAGAATTCAACCCCTGCCTAACTCCCTCTCCCTCAAAGACAACCCACACTCATGTTGGGTAGGAGAGACGGCCAGAGTGAGATGAAGAGAAAAGCTATTTATTTTCCTCTCCTCCTCTTTGCCCCTGCTGATTCTGTCACAGCAGACTCAACTATGCTTAGCAGCAGGTCCCATGTTTGGAGGGTGGAGAGAAAGGGCTGGCAAGGACCTAGACAGTAGCAAACTCTACATAAAGAGATAAGAGAGATTTCAATGCAACAGCTAAATTAAATAGGCCATCTACTTGGTTATCCGGGCTCATGTTCATATTTCAGCTTGAAATGCATGAGTCTAGTTAGTATTAGTATTAGTATTGAAAGTAATCACGTCAGTGTGGTGGAATTCAAAGAATTGATTATTTTGAAACAGCAAGTGGTCACTTACGAATTTGATGATCCTAGTGGTGGCTTTCACAAGTCATTAAAATGAGTTCTTCAAATGATTTTATAAATCACTCTGGGAAGGTCAACACCACTTAAGTCTCAGTTTTGACACTTGTAACATGGATACTTTCCTGTGGATATAGTAAGATTTCTCTCTCTCCAGCCCTGACACCCACAAATTAAATATGGATTTCAGTTTGTCCCATTCAGAGATAGGAGTATTGAAAACATAAAATATGAAGTAACATGGTTTAGAAGAAAAAGTACTGTACTAGAAGTCAAGAAACCTAAGTTTCAGGTCCACTTTTGCACAAAAAAGCCATGGTACCTTGAACATGTGACTTCATTTCTCCAAATGCTCGGTTTTCCTACATAAAGAGGAGGTTACACTAAATGATCTCTAATATTCCATCCAGCTCAAAATATCTGTTTCTACTTTTATTGTCTGTCTGCTCTGTCATGCCTAAAGACTTGTTTGCATTCATTGCTCTAAAAAAATTTTAAAATAACATCATTGACATTGAAAAGTAAAGACTTGGATTGTATCATGTATGGGATCTAACATCTGGATGAAAACTGAAAAATTCAAACAAATGTCACATCCATCATATACCTAGGTATGTGGAAATAATACCCTACTTCCAACTGAATATTTTCTATTTTTACCAGATGTTTGGCTCAGGCAGATGCAGCTTTATTTACCATATTTAATTATAATAATAAAAAGACTTAGAAGTCAAGAAAATATTCAGTTCTTTCATCAGAAATGAACATTCAGAGGCTGAAGCATGGACAAGCCCTTTGCTTCTAGAAGAAGCACCCTGATCCTTCTACTATAGAAGATATCAGTTCCAAGTGCTGAGGCACAAGAGATGAGGTTGTCAGTGTTAACAATGATCAGCTAACTGGTACTTCACTGTCATTTGTCTCCAGGTGGCCCCTCAGAAGGAAAACTTATCCCAGGAGATCAGATTGTAATGATTAATGATGAGCCGGTCAGCGCTGCTCCGAGGGAGAGAGTCATTGACCTTGTCAGGTAGTTGATCCATCTGTGACTTTGTCCTGTAATGTACAAGAATTACTGCACTGTCCTGCCATAGAAGATGGCAGAGGATGCTTTTTTTCATGGTCTGCTTTAGGCCTGAGAAACCAAATTAATACATTCAATTTTTTAAGGAATATCCAAACAAGTGCTGGTAAAACTGTCCATGATGCACTATAATGGAGAGGAATCCAAAGTGCTTTTCCCGCCTTTGACAAGTACAGGTCTCAACTCATGGACTCTTCTATTTCTATTGCTAAATACAAATTGGATTGTTTTTCCTTCATATTTTTCCCATGGAATGTCAGAGTGCTCTCAGTTCAACATCAGAAGTTAAAATGCCTAACTTCTTAACTAAACTCAAGTGAAAAGTGTAAGAATAATTATATGTATTTGTATATGTGTACATCTCTTTGGATACAAATGGATGCCAATTCATTCAATCCTTTCCACTTCTGATTTTGATCCATTACTGACTTGTCTGAAAAGTAAGCAAGCCAAAAAAAAAACCCATAATGTATTCAAATGTGCTGAATTTATTTGTATAGATGTCTTGAAAGTGAATTCATTATTTTGTGTGCCTGATAAAACACCAGAGGATTTCATTTGTATTTTTCACATAAGTGGTAAAACATCAATAGGACACACACTCTTAGGAGTACATTGGTATTAAACCCTGACTGAGAATTAAAGCAAACAAAATATCTTATTGGGAACGCTAGTTTGTACTCTGGTTTCGTCTTTCTAGTTATAGTAGCAATAAATTACAGAAATGTTTTGAGAGACCATGTGGTATGAAGAGATTAACATTCAGCCCTAACGGTCTAGGTCCAAATCCCAGACCTGTGAGATCTTGGCCAAATTACTCTTAGGACTTCAGTTTCCTCCACTATAAAATAAGGGAAATGGTGTTGAACTAGTTGTACTTTAAGAAGCCTGCCAACTGTCATTCTGTGATCTTATGTGCCATGACAATGTACTATAGAAGCAATCAGTCAATGGACATTTTATTGTCTATTATGTCCAGGTACTATTCTAGGTACTGGTGATGTCAAGGTAAAAATGAAACAATCCTTGCCGTGACGGAGCCTTTAATGAATGATCCATATTCATCTGTTGAGTAGTATATAGACCAAAAATTTCTAATCATGACCGAAATAAAAACTAAAAGGACAGAAGAATTGTAAATAGAATTGTAGGTCGCTAATATGTGGAATCTAATGCTTTCTGTCAATTAAAATAGATATTTACAATAGCCTCCTAACGTGTTCTTGTCATGGCCTCCTTCTACCAGATCCCATAAAGGACTGTAAATCACAGAACAATGTAGAGATACTTTTCAAAGCAACATCTTCACATCTTAGAAAATTTTATTCTCTCACATAACTTGGCTTGGGCATGGCAAAGGGAATGCTCTGTATTGACAGCGAAACTCAACTTCTCAGTAGCCGTGTAACAATTCTTATACTTTCATTCTCTGTTGATGATGCCCCTATCCTGCCTCTACCCTTATCTTTCCAAATTCCTCTCCTCCCTTCCCAGAAGAACATCTGATAACAGAGGTTCTCTACAACATCTGTGAATTAAACTGTAAAGTTACTACGGTACATTTTTTCCATTATCTCTTTTCTCTCTGGATTCTAATATGTTTTATTTTCCTTTTAGCAGTAGATATAATTCTTCATTATTGTGCTTTTCTTCTTTCCATCTCTTCCCATCTCCAGTTCCCAGATAACTTTTAGTTCCCAGATAACTAGTCATCAATCCTTAAAATGTTGCTACATCCCCTACTAGACAGGAGTTGGTGAGAACAGAAAAAGACAGAAAAAGGCATTAATTTTATTATTGGATTTCAGATTCTTCAACCTGAATCACTTCTTACATGATGTTCACTTACTCCAGTCCTGACCCAGTTTATTTCCTTGACCATCAAAGCAGTGCACATTTTTAGAATGGTAAGGTGCACCTTTGAGGCATCCAAGGATATTATAGAACTTGTATGAGAGATGGGCAGACCTAGAAGTCTTCTATCCCATGATCAGTTCAACTAATCTAGATAGTTCTTACATAGGGAATTCCTGCCTAACAAATTTTAGGAGGAGGCAAAAATATGGAAGTGTCCCTTTGTTCCCTAGCCTTACTACACATAGTAAGCACTTAAAAGTAATTTCATTCAGTCCTCCCCCAAAGGCGTTGGAGTTCCTCACCAAAGCAATAAACTCAATCAAGATTTTTAAGAGCCCTCCAGGCTCCCCTTCAACAGTCAATCCTAGGCTCATTTCACATTTAACCAACATCCCAGAGAAGACCCTGAACAGATGTATTTGTCTATGTATAAGGATACAGTAAAGAATACCCCAGGGTTGTACCATGCCTCACAGAGCACATATTGAAATGTTTTGGTGTCCTGGGATAGGGGAGGTGGGGCTGGAATGATGCCCAATTCCAGACTGTACCTGTAATCCACTAGGGAAGTAAAGCATCCCTTTTCACACCTAAACTAAGAATAGCCCCAGATCCATACCTTGGAAAACCACAACTGAACTAGATTGAAAGTAGTTTGGACATTTTGCTTTATTGTTGGAGTAAGATCGCTGTGATATGTAGCCATTAAGTTTCACATCCTAAGAGACAATGAAACAAAATGGCAACATTTAGGTTTATGTTGGGCCTAACTGTACTACAGAGACATGTACTAAGTCCTATCAGCCATATGGAAGTGTGTGCAGTTTCTTAGCAATCTTTTCAGAGCCATTCAAGAGAAAACAAAGACTTTTCCTTTCTAACTATATACATCAAGAAAGGAAATAGTGGTATTTATCTGTGAACTGGTTAGAATGCTAGCAGACTAGCAAAAACACAATTATCTGGTTCAAAAATAACATTAACCATAACATTCAAATTATAATAAATTCACAGAAGAGTACTGTAAGTTCTCTGTACCCACTAATAAATAAGATTTTAAATCTTGATGACTCGGAAAGAAAAAGATCTTAAGTCTCTTCGATTCTAAGAGGAAACAAGTTATAATGAATAGAGAGTTGACCTTGAACTCAAAAAGACTTTGGTTCAAGTATCAGCCTCAGTACATGCTAGCTGTATGACCTGGGTCAAATCATGTCATTTCTCAGGGCTCTAGGCAACTCTCTAAGACTAAGAGTTACCAAGAAGATACCAACCTCCATTGACAAAAAGCATTTCCTCCCTGGAAGTTCCCATCAAGTATGAAATTACAGGTCCAGTCCTGTCCTTAAGTGATTTTTATTAGGGTAGTTCTCATTGAGGTTTACACTTTTAACTTGAAAGTTAAACCTACACACTTCTAGCATTAAGAATTTGAACTGTAGTTTTACTTCTTTAAAAAGGAGGGAGTGGGGAAAGTATTTAGCATCTACACCAAGGCCAACAGTCTGTGTTTCTGCCTATTTCTCTCATTAGAGACAGTAGGGAACTAATCAAGTAGTTGGTGGTCTTTTTTTACAGCATCAGAATGATTGCTTTGCATCAGTTACCATTTCAGTGACTGTCATTAGCAAAGCTCCTCATGGATTTCTTCTCCCTAATGAGTTTTCCAACACAGTACGATGATATTCTCTGAAATAGCTTGTTTCTGATACCAACCTTAATAAACCCAAGCACTGGGGTCTCAGAGAAACTCTGGGTATTAGACACATGGATATTGCATTGAGCTTCCTTTCCAGTCTTCAATTTTAATGTTTTAATTCAGGATGAGGGAGTCCTTGTGATATACCAGCCCTCCCAAAATAGCCTGATGTTAAAAATTTTATCCTTCAAATAAATGGGGAATTCACCCTTGTTTGGGAAATCAAGCATCCTCCATAGAGCTCTGGTGGTTACTATGTTTTGTGCCAGTTTATTTTTACATTAAAGAATACTCCAACAAGCAAGGCGAATGAGGAAGTCCTAAGTCGAGCTCATGTAAGAGTCAAGTAAATCTGCAGGGAAATCTCACCTTCATTTACCACCCTGCTTTTTTTTTGGCCTCAAGGTAGCATTTAATTGAAGATGCATGTTTTAGTTTTGGGACCACATTTCCTAAATGACTATGTGGGGCTTATGGTCCCATTGGCAATTGAAAACTTCTTCTCATTAACAAACACAGCACGTCGGCACTCATTATTTTAGGTTTTGTTTAGCCTGGGTCACTTGTATGTTCATTGGGTGAGGCAGTTTGAGAATGAAGCCCAAAACTACAGTTGTTGTTTTTTTCAATGTAGGTTTAGATGTTGCATTTACCAAATTTTCAATGGTAAGATCATTCTTTCTACTGCATTACATCGTGTTGGATTGGTAACAGCATACAGAGACATACCTGAGTCTCATCCTCTGGCCATATCTCCAATATGGGCATAAGATGGACCCCAGGAGACAGGTTGCAAGGATTCCCTGCAGTGGAAAGATCACTGTCTAATTAAAACCTGTGTTCACATGTTGGCTCTTCTACTTCAGTAAGGGACAAGGGAAGGGGAAATGGTTCTGAAGTCCGAGGACCTGGGTTAATAATCCAACTTTTGACATTGACTAACTTTGTGAAATTGGGGGAGTCAATTTAACCACTCTCGACCTCAATTTCCTTAGCTGTAAAATGAGGAGCACTGATTATAAAGTACCTTGTAGCTCGAGTGTTTTGTACACTATGAACTTGTATTATGACTAAGGATAACTCACTTAAACTCCCCAGCCTCTATTTTCTCACAGGGGATTAGGGGAGGGAAAAGAAATTAGTACCTACTATGTGCTAGGAACCCTACTAAGCCTTTTACCAAGTATTTACTCATTGACTCTCATAACAACCCCTGTTATCACCATTTCACAGATGAAAAACTTGAGCCAAATAGAGGTTCAGTGATTAGCCATAGTCGTACAGCTAGTAAATCTCTGAGGTCACATTTGACCTCAGTCTTCCTGACTCCAGGCAAAACATAAGGATAATATATATGCACTAAAAAGAGAGCAGGATGATCTGACCTCCAAGCTGGGAAGGCCTGGCTTCAAATCTCACCTGATATATGCTATTTGTTGTTGTGTCATTCTTTGTTTCCAAAGAGGACCATGACATCAGAGAAATGATTGACATGACTTGCACTTAACTTTGTTTTGAGTGAGGGGGTGCTGTGCAGGTCACCAATCTCACTTTCTCCTCCTGAACCATCTGGATCCAGTGACCAGATATTCTTCAGGATGACTGGAGACAGCCCAGGATGCAATGGGAGACCTTGACCTTTTAGGCTAAGTAAGGCCTTTTCAGGTACTCACTTAAAGAGGAATTGCCCATTCAGTAAATAGGACTCTTTAAAGGTAGTCAGGGGCATGGCCCCTTTAATAGAAAAGAAAAATAAATAGATAAATCAGTCTGGGAGCGGCAGAGCCTCAGGATTATTGTTTTGAAGGGAAATTGTTACTATTAATGTTCACTCTAAGCCAGGAGGGTCCAAAACCAACCACTGAGTGGAGTTTGGGCAGGGACCCTTCCCTGTTCAATACATGGGCTTCAGAGTACACACAGGGTTCAAGGCTTTAAGGGAGACAAGAAATAAGGGAAGGGAAGGGAAGGGAAGGGAAGGCATGACATGGCATACTGGCTATATGACTCTGGTGAAGTCATAACTTCTAAGTGCACCAACAGTATAAATTTCAGAGAACAGAGTTTCCTGACCCACTAGTGGGATGTGTGAGGTGTTCAGGGAAAAAGAACTCCTCTAATGTGAGGTTTGGCCAAGCCTTTTTTTAGGGCTGCTTATCCACCTTGGGTGTCCACCTTTGCCCAACTCTCACCTGGGACTCCAAGGAACTGTAACATGTGCAGTGACCACACCCAGGTAAAAGGGCAGATGATCTAAACTAGATTAAGGGTAACTGATAGCCTCAAAGCCATCAGTGATTTGGGGGGATGTCTGCTCTGAGCATGTGAAGACTTTCTCTGGCAGAATGAGAGAAAGAGAACAATTTGTTCCAAAGGCCATGAAGATGACTGAAGTAGGCTCTGTGGAGAGCTTAGAGCTTAGTCAGACACTGAAGGCACCTAGGTCATCCCTGTGCCTGGGGCCATCACCGGTCATCCTGACTTCTATCCTGCCATTGCACTTGGATGACTCTAGAAGAGAGAGTCTGCTGATCTTGTCCAATTCTGCCTCACTTAAATCCAATTCACATGTATTCATCCAATTCACAAGACATCAGTCATGGCGTCATGGGTTCTCTTCCAGAATAAAGGATGAACAATGACATCTCAAGGAAATCTCATGTCCAAATTTTACTCCTGTACTTGCACTACTTATCTTGTTAGGTTGTTATGAGAAGCAAATTATGCAATCAATAGGACTTTGTAACATTTAAAGCCCTGTGTTCATATCAGTCATTATACTGCCCTACGAGAAAAGGACGAAAGAAAAAATACGAACAAAAGACAAAAGGCTCACATTAGTGTAGGATTCTTATGTTGCAACACTGGCCCCCCCCAACCCACCGTGGATTTAGTCATTGAATATCAGGGTTGGACAGGGCATTGGAGATCCTCAGTTAGGGCTCCTTATTATACAGGGGAAGAAAGTAAGGCCCAGAAAGGCGACTTGCATAAGATCACAAAACTTGTCCTTGGTACAGCTAGGACTTGAGTCCATGTCTCCTGGCTCCCACTCTACCCTCCAATCTTTCTAATATAGCTGTATGAATAATTCTGTTCCTCTTCATTTTTTTTTTTGCCCTTTCTCCAAAGGCCACCAATCTCCAACCTGCTTTTTTTAAACAAGGCAATCAGGATTAAATTACTTGCCCAGGATCACACAGTTAGTAAGTATCTAAGGTCAGATTTGAATTCAGCCCTTCCTGACTCCAGGACCAGCGTTCTATCCACTATGCCACGTAGCTGCCTCCTTTACTCTGCTTTGCTTCTGTCCTGTCATGTCTTTCCTCCTCCCCAGAGATGAAAACAAGCTACTCTGGGTTGCTATATGTATCTATCAAGCAGATAGATGATGCAATGGACAGAACACTAGCCCTGCAGTTTCAGGAACAACACCTGAAACATTCAACAAAAACATATCATTAAGGACTTAACTCATACTTTGATAATTTCATGATCTGGGATCTCACTCGTCTATTTCTTCACCTAGGCAAATTCATGCAGTTCTACCACTGTACAAGCTCAAAGAGAGCATTTACCCCATGCCTCCTCAGTTGACTCCTCTCGAAGATGAGGGGGTCAAACCAAATGGCCTCCAGGAACTTGGCTCTACCTCAAGGAACCTATGATCTATCCATGCCTTCTTACTGTATTGCACTCTTCTCATTTTTCCCACAAATTTTCTATAAGAGTTCAACCCCTTATGCTTGAGTCTTTCCTCTAGATTGTTTAATATTGTTTAGTTATGACTGAAGCACATGGGTGTTCCATCATTAATCCTGATTCTCCTGTGAAACTCCTTGATTAGAAGGTGTCACAGTCTACTGGTTCCTACTGTTCCCTTTTCCATTGCCCTTTGAGTGATCATCAACTCTTATTCTTTGGGAGGTGTAACATTCTATGACTCACAGCTATACAGCATCATGGAAAGTCTTTGGGGGAGGGGAGGAATAAATCTAGACCTCTTAGTGCATACACTCTATTCACTGAGCACACCACAGCTTAGAACTCCAGCACTCAGACTATCTACTATCCTTACTTAACCTCTCCAGGAGTAGGGATTAAAAGGATGATTCACTAAACCTAGTTTAATCATCTCTTAATCCAAATCTGATAGTCTTGTAGCAATCCTCTTACTTCTGAACCTATCTGCTTCATTTGACACCGTTGATTACGGCTGATTCTATAATCTCTTTCTAGGTTTTCATGTTTTTTCTCTTGCTGTTCAGTGGTTTCAGTCCTGTCTGATCCTTTATGACCTTGTTTGGGGTTTTCTTGGCAAAGATACTAGAGTGGCTTGCCATTTCCTTCTCCAGTTCATTTTACAAATGAGGAAACTGAGACAATAGGATTAAGTGAGTTGCTCAGGGTCACAGTAAGTGTCTGAGGTCACATTTGACTCAGGTCTTCCTAACTTCAGGTCCAGAGCTCTATCCACGGTGCCACATAGCTGCCCTTTCATGGCATTACTTTCTCCTGATTCTCCTCTTAACCTGCCTGACCAGTCCTGTGCTAATTTATCATCCATATCATTCCCCTAACTGTGGTTATCCCTTAAGTTTCTGTCCAAGGTCCTTCATTCTGTTTCTGTCTCTATATCTGTCTGTCTCTGTCTTTGTTTTTATCTCTGACTCTCTCTCTCTCTCTCTCTCTCTCTCTCTCTCTCTCTCTCTCTCTCTCTCTCTCATTCTGTGTGTCTGTCTCTGTATTTTTATCTCTCTCTCCTTCATCAGTTCAATTATCATTCTATTCAAATGACTCATCAATCTATCTAGAGAGCCTCGGTCTCTCCACCCACCCACCTCCAATTTCTGACCCATATCATAGCATCTTGTGGCATCTCTATGAGATTTTTCAAATTCATTGTTCCAGAGATGTCTCAAATGCTATATTCCTAAAACTAAACTCCTTTTGTTTTCCCCCAAACCTGCCCCCCTTCCAAATGTCCCTGTTTCTGTCAGATATTGCCTTACTTTCAGTTTCCCAGGTTTATATCCTTAATATTGTTTGCAACTTCTCATTCCACCTCAACATCTTCCCTCCTTCAGTCTCCCTACAAAAGTTTCTCCCTTACTCTCCCAATACATGCAATCAGTGATAAATCTTGTCATTTCTATCTCCATAGCATCTCTCACAACATTCAACCACTTTTCTGCTCATACAGCTATTACCTTAGAAATAGTGCCCTCTTATGTAGAAAACTGGGAAAGAACTTTTACCGTTAATGTCAGTGATAAAGGCCTCATTTCTAGAATATATAGAGAACTTAGTCAAATGTACAAAAATACAGGTCATTCCCCAATTGATAAATGGTCAAAGCATATGAACAGGCAATTTTCAGAGGAAGAAATTTTTTCACGTGAGAAAAATACTCTAAATCACTTTTGATTAGAGAGATGCATATCAAAACAACTCTGGGTTACCATATCACACCTACCAGATTGGCAAACATGACAGAACAGGAAGATGATAAACGTTGGCGAGGATGTGGGAGAGTTGGAACACTAATACACTGTTGGTGGAGCTGTGAGCTGATCCAACCATTCTGGGGAGCAATTTGGAACTAGGCCCAAAGGGGTATTAAAATGTGCCATTTCCTTTGACCCATCAATAGCGCTTCTAGGACTGCATCCCCAAGAGATCATAAGAATTGGAAAGGGTCCCACATGTATAAAAATATTTATAGCAGCTCTCTTTGTGGTGGCCAAAAACTGAAAATCAAGGGAATGCCCATCAATTGAGGAATGGTTGAATAAATCATGGTTTATGAATGTGATGATATTCTATTATGCTATAAGAATTGATGAACAAAAGGACTTCAGAGAGGCCTGGAAAGACTTAGGTGAGCTGATGCTGAGTGAAAGGAGCAGAACCAGGAGAACGTTGTACACAGTAACAGCCACAATGTGTAACGTCTGATTTTGATAGACTTAATCCTTCTCAGCAATGCAAGGACCTAAAACAATTCCAAAGGACACATTATCGAAAAGCCATCCACATCCAGAGAAAGAACTACAGAGTCAGAATGCAGAGTGAAGTAGACCATTTTCTGTTATGTTTTCTTTCTCATGGTTTCTCCCATTTGTTATAATTCTGCGCAACATGAGTCCTGTGAAAATGTATTTAATAGGAATGAATGTGTAGAGCCCATATCAAATTGCATATATATGACATATATTTTATATATATATATATATATCCATAGCAGCTGCCATGGTTCCTCTCACATAGTAGGTGCCTGACAAATTCTTGTTGTTTCATTATTAGAGAATATCATTATTTCAAAAACAAGCCTTTGTTTCAGGTAGAAAATTTGGGTTATGAAAACCACTACACTGTTTCCCAAAGGCAATTCAGGTCATTATTCCCTTCCTGTTAAAGAATAGCTTGTGCACTATATCCATCTATATATATATATATGTATATATATATACATATATATATGTATATATATATACATATATATATGTATATATATATACATATATATATGTATATATATATATAGAGAGAGAGAGAGAGAGAGAGAGAGAAAGAGAGAGAGAGAGAAAGAGAGAGAGAGAGAGAGAGAGAGTATTTCCATCCATCTAATTACATTTCCAAGTCTGGAAAATAGACATTTTTAATTCACTTGGATTTTTCCTATAGGGGTAGTTAGGCTGACCCTCTTTTATTGATTATGGATGTCATTTCAAAAGCCCTGGTGTGTTGCATGATATGACACCAATAGTCTCCATAAAGAAGAACATCTGGAAAACTTCACTATCTACAAGGAATTCCTGGTCATTTTCCATAACCAATTCTTAGTATCCTAAAATGTCAGAGGTAAAAGGGACTTCAGAAGTCATCTTACTTTCTGTATCTTACTCCTAATTTAATAGAAAAAGGTTTTGTCTACCACTGTATAGGTAAGTGTTGGAAAACCCAGACATCAATGACACAATTAAAAAGCATTTATACTTTTATATGGATGGATGGATGGATGTGTCTCAGAGCCAGAGATGGTCTATTTGAGTCTCTGAGGGACATTTTCACAAGTGATATGACTATCATAGGGAAAAAATTTCCAGAAGTTTCACCAGATTCCTCTAGCTGCAACTTGAAAACTTACATCTTGCCTTAGAGCAAAGATCTCTGTCTTCCAAGATTCTAAGATATTGGGTATACCATGCCTTCTCATTTCCAGCAATGCCACATGTTTTAATTCTACTATTTTTTGCAATGGAATTTTAACCTAGAAAACTAACCATTGATCAATTTAATTTATTCATCAATTTAATAATCATCTCTTAATTTAACCCTGCCACCTCAGCATATTGAACATGACTTGAACTGGCCATCCACAATCAGTTGTCTTGGACTTCCTGTTACGTAAAACCCTTTAAAACTTAAGACATCTGGGATTGGCCCTTCCCAGAGCTCACTATATTTTGACCAAAAGACTTATCAATCTGAAATTGTCACTGCCTTTCACCAGCCTAACATCACCATGCATTCATGGCAACAAAATGGCAATGAACACAACAGAGTTTAATATCTTCATTTCTGGTCCATCAAAGTGTTTTGAAGCACTATACATCTTTCTAGTAGAATAGTGTCAGAATGCTCAGAGGATGCTACAATAGCCCATTCAGCTTCATCACCATTGGGGGAAATGGCTACTGTGCCTTTTTATCATTTCAGTCATCGTCTGCAGCATATGCTAAGCTAAAAATTTAGGTCTTGCAAAATAATGGGCTTTTTATTTAGCTCTTCAGCCAAAATGTATTTTAATATCTCTTATCTTATAGAAGACAAATTATCTTTCTCTTTAATAAAATATCTCATTTTTTTATCCTCTGAGAAAACGAAAAACATCACTCATCATTTTAATAACACTGTAAAATTCTCTCTAAAAATTGGCATCCTTTTCTTTTCCTTAAATGATATGGATATTTTAAAAAATTCTCTTTTCCTCATTTGTTCAAGAAATACGTTTTTCTTCCCGAAATATTTGTGGGTTTTGGTGGATTGTTTTTCTTGTATTTTGGTTGTTTTATTACAGAAATTTATTTTTTCTTAAGAAAAATTAAAGGGTCTCTCTGAGACAGATTTACTGCTGCAGTAACATCATTTTGGTTTTTCATGTCTCTTCTAAAAGGGGTTTCCTTGTGGCAGTGAAATTAAACTAGTTCAGTTCATTCTATGACCTTCTGTGATGGCAATTCTACCTCACTCTTTGCAGGGTCAATTTTGAAAAGATCAAATAATTTTCTAAAAACCTTCCAAGGAATCCACGCATTTGAAAATGACCATTGTCTTCTTCACATATATCTTAAGAGTTATTTCCCTAGACATTTACATTCTACAAAATTAAATGCATTCAATTATGATAGGAAGTAAGCTGTCTGAGGGCAAGGACTACTTTCCTTTTATCTTTTTATTCTCAGTCTAGCACAGTGTCTGGTAAGAATTCAAAACATTCTGGCATAGAATTAACAGTACTTAATAAATGTTTGTTGATTGATTACGATGAAGTTATACTTAAAGAGCTAATTTTAAAAGATGATTGTTTGAAACTGAAACAATATTGTAACTGATGTTTAGTTTTCCAGGTTAAAATGCTATTGCAAAAAAAAAAGTAGAAAAAGTTAGTGTTATCAATGTACAGCTCCCTTTTATGAGTTAAATATCCATTGTCCTATGACCTAAAACGCTAACCACAATTTATAACACTATTGCTAGGAGAAAAGTCCATGACACATGACAAGGAGAAAACCTGGTCTTAGGTCGAGAGGTGATATATGTTCGTCATAGATTCCGTGCTGGAGAAACCCAGACAAGGGAAAGATGCCTATGTGGGAAAAGCAGCAGGTAGAGTCTTATTCACCATTCCCTATCCCCAAATACCACCTAGAAAGTTCACCCAATTAGAACCTTAAAAGATTGAAGGAAGTGAGTCTGGTGGTACCTGGAGAATCGTTGATAGGCGGCCAAGGAGATACAGCAGTAAATCGTATATGTGTGAACTCGGAGGGGCCGTAAAGCAGTTCATGTCTCCTGACTGCCTATTACTTATGTATGTAAGACATTCATAGGTTGATTATTCACAAGCACTACAGTCATTATATTTTAACAATTACTACAAATGTAATTAATGATCAGAGTTATAGAAGAGGCTTTGGAAGAGATGTCTATTATCATCTAATTCTGTTGCCTTCATTGATCTGAGTATCTTTACTCTGGATTTAATAAAATATTGTCATGTCATATATTAAGTTTCTCAGATCCCAGAGTCCATTGGGGAATATATAGTACTCTTCATATTAGAAGCTATAAGCATGATTGAAATTTCATCTTTAGATGTTAATTTTTCCTTTATTCCCTCCGGTGATAGGAATTTTTGAATACTTAACCAAAGGGAATTGTAATTACTATACTATTCCGTGGTTTCTTAATAATACAACAGCTAGCACTTGTATTTGATCCTTACAATAAACATACGGGAGAGGCACAGTTCCCATTTTACATATGAGGAAATGGAAGCTGATGGATATTTAAGTGTGGGCTCAGGTTCACACAACTAGTCTATGAGTTCATATGAACTCAGATCTCCCTGACTCCGAGCTCAGGGCTCTATCCACTGCATCACCGAGCTGCCTCATCAAGAACACCAGCCTGACTTCATTTCCTTTTTTGGTTTTATCACTAGCCTAGATGATTCCTGGATTTCATCAAGAAAACTGACAAAATCTCTCATGATATCCTTGTAGGCAAGGTATGGGTCAGGTGGTTGTTTGTGTGGGTCTGGAACTGGTTGTCTGACTAGATCCTGAGAGTTATAGTTAATGATTCAATGAACTCTAAGGCAGACTAGTTGAATGCCTTAGGATTTTGTTCTTGGCCTTTTTTCTCTTTAACATAATTATTGATGATTAATAAAAGTATAGATATGTTTATCAATTTTTTGAATGATAAAAAAAATCAAGAAAAATTACATATGTGCATGTATGTGTGTGTGTATTTGTTTAGTCATTTCAGTCTTATCTGACTCTTTGTGACCAATTGGAGATTTTCTTGGCAATGATACTGGAGTTTTAACATTTCCTTCTCCAGCTCATTCTGCAGATGAGGAAACAGAGGCAAAAAAGTGACTATTGTCCAGGGTCACAGAGCTAGTGTCTCAGGAAGATGAGTCTTCCTTACTGCAGGCCTATCGACAGTGCCCCCTTGTTTCCCCTATGTATAGGTTTTGAGAGATGGAAATCAAGAGAGAAAAAGAGAAAGACTAAGAGAAATTGAAAATATTAGAATCTATTTAGAACAGACTAAAACTAAGAGTCAAATCTAATATAGATTAATTACAGTCCTACATCTGGGTCCAAAATATCAATTATAGAAATATAGAAAGGGGAAATGTGCTCATAAAATAATTGATGTGAAAAAATTGGAGACTTTAATGAACAAGTTCAATATGAACACGGTATAACAATGACCAAAAAAGAACAAAGTCATCTTAAACTCCATTTATGGATACATAATACCTAGCATGAGAGAGGGTACCACCACACACCGCATCTGGACTATTCTGTTTAGTTTTGGAGCTTGTCAAAAATGAGGCCACCAGTGTTATGTGTCGCAAGTGTAGCAAGCATTTATTGAGCATCTTACATATGCCAAGTACTCCGAGTTCTTTACAAATATTTTCTCTTTTGAAGACAACAAAAAACTGAGGACAATAGCTGTTTTCAGGTATTTGAAAGGGTAGTATGTGGAAGGAGACTCACAAACTTGTTTTACTTGATCCCAGGAGCTATGGCTGAAAGTTGTAAAAAAAGGCAGATTTTGACTCAATGTAAGGAAACATCTAGGCTACTTAGGTGGCACAGTGGATAGAGTACTTGGCATAAAATCAGGAAGATTCATCTTCCTAAGTTCAAATCTGACTTCAGATATTTACTAGCTGTATGACCTAGAGCAAGTCATTTTACCTGTTTGCCTCAGTTTCCTCTTCTGTAAAAGGAGCTGGAGAATAAAATGTTAAACCATTCCACCCTCTTTGTCAAGAAAACCTCAAATGGGGCCATGAAGAGTCACACATGGTTGAATAACAAGAAAAAACTATTACCTTCAGATGACTCCTTCAGGGACGCCTTCAGATGCTAACATTCTGTGATTCTCAAAAGGTGATTGTTTTCCACAAAGTAAAGAATATACTAACTCTCAGCTGATCATAATCAATAACATTTTTCACTTGCCAATCATTGGGACTGGCAACCATTAATTCCTACTGTTATTAATTATGATACTATGGGACATCAAAATACAAATACAATTAAATTTATAGTAATAGCTAACATTTATGTAGTGCTTTATGGTTTGCAAAGTGATTTATAAATATTTCTTACAACAACTTTGGGAGATAGGTGCTATTATCATTCTTCTTTTCCAGGGGAAGAAACTGAGGCAGACTGTGACTAAGTGGTTGATACCACATAGCTAGACATTTTCTGGGATTGGATTTGAACTGAGATTTTTCCGCTTTCAGGTCCAGTTCTCCACCCATTGCATCACCTAGCTCTCTATTTAAACAAACATTAAATTTGTTTAATTGAGTTGCTTAAAAATAATTAAACAAGGATTTATTAACTCCCTGCCATGTATCATGCACTATGCCTGATAGAAGGCATATAAAGACAAAAAAAATAATATTATTATATAATACCTCAAGGGTTTTATATTCTACTGGGAGGAAATAATCTGTACACAAATGAGTAAATTAAAATATATGCATAAGTGTAGCAAAGTAATTTAGTTATGGAGAACATCAGTAACTGGGGGAAATCAGGACAGCATTTTTGTTGGAAGTGACTCGAGTTAAAGCTTGAAAAGTGTAAAGAACACCAAAGATTGTGGTGGAGACTTTTCCTAGCTTGAGCAATAACCTTCTGCAAAGACAGAGAAATGAAAGGTGGAATGTTATGTATGGAAAACAGCAAATACGCAAGTTTGACAAGAGCACCAAGTGAGTTGGGATTTTGTGAAGTGAGCCCAGAAATATAGATTGAAGCCAGAGCACAAAGGGCACAATGGCACAATGGCAAAGAGATGTTTGTATTTGTTCAAGAGGTAGTGGATCCTATAGTCCCTAGGATGCTGATCCTTGAAATAAAAGAAGGATTCAAACAAAAAAGACTTGAAGATGTGTTATCATTTAGTCACAGATAGAGGGAACGTGTGAAAAAACAATGGACAGCAGTAAGAGATGAGCTATTATATTCACAAAACAATTTGTCCCTTAGTTTATCTAGAATATAGCTCATGTGTTTGAGAGAAAATGGTAGCTACATCCTGGGAATGTTAAGCACCTAGATGAGAAGCCTGTTTTTATCATAGAAATTAAAAGTTTTTAATCAGAAGAAAGAAAATTATTTAGGCAGCTGTCTGGGAGATTGATGGAGAAAGGAAGAGACTAGCATCAAGGAGAAAATAATGGGCAAGTATTCCACAGGAGATGTGATGAGGTGTTAGCAAAGAGAGAATTCATACATGTGAAACCATCCCAGCCACCTTAATGTTCCTGGGATATGTTTGAGTCTTGACCAGTTCAAAAACTACTTATCTCAAGTGCCCAGTCCTCACTAGACTCTCCAGCTTCACCAGCATTAAAAATACATGATTAAATAAATACATGATTAAATACTCAATATTTTTTGAAGAGTCAAGATCAATTTGAAACAGAATGCAAAGTACATAACAAGAAATACCCTAAATAAGAGACACTTTTACTACCCACTGTCCAAGACTGCATCCTTTCTTCCCTCAGTTGAGGTTGGATGTAAGTCCTCTTGGGTTTCTTTATGTTCCCTTTTTGGCACTGTTTGGAAATATAGGGAACAGGTAGGGTGTAAGGACTTAGCCAACAGATGGGCACTACAGCCTCAATGTCCAGAGGTGTTATGCCTCAACATATGGACTCCTAACATTTCACAGAGTCTTGTTTCTTCTCGTCAGGGCTCAGTGAGGAAATAGTTCCTGGCTCTGCTTTTACCAGGAACATTGGCCCCCTCCAAATCAGATGCCACCACAGATGGCACTGGCATTGGCTGTCTACTAGCTCCAAGTAGAAATAGGCTTCACTCTGTTTCTCCCTTGCCTCTCTTTCTGAGCTCTCCTGTGATTTTTCTCCAGCCAACATGTCTTTCACTTGCCTTTTCGCACAAGATTTCCTTCCTTGCACTTCTAAATTTCTGTGCTGAACGTTTTTATCACTCTTCCTCTGCTAATCCCCCATGCCAACCCATGGACATCCCCTCTATGCCAGTGAAACCATAGATAAAGCATCTTACTGATAAAAATGGTTGCATTTTTTTCAACTTTGAGGCATAATTCAGGATACAGCTTCTTGCATTTTTCCCATGAGTGAGATGAAATTAAGTCAAGTCAAAGATCAACCAATAATAATGTAAAGTGGTTTAGGGTACCATGTGTTTCCAAATGCTTGCTAATACTACTGGTTTGTCCCATGAAGATTTTCTCTTCTGATATGATAATTATTTTATATTAATATTCATTATTCGTTATTGGGTTAAATAATTATATATTCAATTTTTAATCATTGATGTTAATTAACAAATAATTAAGGCAGGAAATGATGATGATAAATCCATTAGAATTTCCATTAATATAGTATCTTGTAATTCAAATAGTATTTATTTTGTTCCTAATGCCCCTCTGAAGTGTATTGCAAAAAAAAAAAAACTATTTTCTCCTTTATAGAACAGAGAAAACAGGGTAGCAGAGATTAAATTATTTGTCCAAGGTCACATAAATAGATAAGAACAAAGCTAGGATTGGACACATTTCTCCTTACTCTTGAGTCAAATGTTCTTTTCACTAAACCACATTACATTGCAGACAGTTCCACATGAATTTTTTTGCCCTGTAAGGTTACTTACATATAATCCATTACCGATTTACTAAGCCCTTTCTGACCATCCTGTTTCATCTAATGAGGGACCATCTCTGAGGCCTGCCTTCCTCACAAGGACACAGCAGCAAGGCCAGCAGAATTAGCCTTCCATTCATAGCCAAATAAAGAATGAATAGCATTGCCTTCTGGTGCTTTGCTCTGTAAGCAAAAATGAAACCCTAGAGTCACATTGCCAGAGTCGACAAATAAATTTCAAACAGAAGAAGGAAAGCAGTGGGAAAGGAAGGCTCTGAGACTCAAGAAGTGTTCCGTCACTTTTAAGTCTACTGTCAAAACATGAAAGATGATTATAGGCCTGTGATGCTTTGAAAGTGAAGATATGTTGTTCTCACTTTTGGTGGAGAAGGTGGCCTTCCAAACCATCACAGATAATCCATCAATAAATATTTCTTAAGTGCCTGTTATGTGCCAGGTACTGTATTAGTGGTCAGTGATACAATGACACAGATCCTGCACTAAGGACTTTACAATCTGGGGGCAGACAACATGGGTATAATGTGTGTGTTTGTGTGTGTGTGTGTAGGAATGTGGGTATGGATGTGTTTATTAAAAAATAGATACAAGGGAATTTGGGAAGGAAGACCTTTTATAGCTGGAGAAATGAGGAAATATTTCATGTAGAAGGTAGTGTTTGGGCTTTTCTTTTGGTCAGCGTGTATTTGTGTATGTGTGTATACATATATATATATACACATATATATATGTGTGTATATATATATATATATATGTATATTTGTTCAGTTGTTTCAGTTGTGTCTCACTCCTCATGCCCATTTGGGGTTTTCTTGGTAAAGATACAGAAATAGTTTAGTCTTTTCCTTCTCCAGCTCATTTTACAAATGAGGGGACTGAGGCAAACAGAGTTTAAAGTAACTTGCCCCAAGGTCACACAGCTAGTAAGTGCCTGAGGTTGGATTTGAACTCATGAAGATGAATGTTCCTGACTCTAAGCCCATTGCACCACCTAGCTGTCCTGTCTGGGCTTAGCCTTGAAGGAAACTAGGAATTCTAAGAGGCAGAGATGGAGAGCAAGTATATTCCAGCCATAAGGGAACAGCCAATGCAAAGGCAGAAAAATAGAACATGGGGGTATCATGGATGAATTCTAGTAAGCAGACCAGACTGACTAGAGTATAGTAAACACAAAGGGAATTAATGTAGGATATGCCTGGAGTGGTAGCCTGGAACTCAGTTGTAAAGGGCTTTAAATATCTGACACAGAAGTTTATGTTTGACCCTAGAAGCAATAGGGACCTGCAGAGGTTTATGAAGTAGACAGTGCTAGTAGTTGTATGAGCAGAGAGAAGAAGGTGAATGAAAGACCTGTTTTAGAAATAGAGTTGATTTATTTTTTAAAAACTGCAATTAGTTAGATGTAGGGGTGAGGGAGAGTTAAGAGTTGAAGATGACACTGAGGTCAGGAAACTGGGTGACCGCAAGAATGGTAGTTCCATTGCCAGGAATAGCGAAGTTGAGAAAAGGATAGTTTTGGGGAGGAACAAAGGCATGGGCATTAGGGAGTTTTGTTTTGGACAGTCTAAGTTTAAGGTGGTATGGCACTGCAGCTCAGGAACATGATATGGGATTCATCAAACTAATGTCTAGAGTACTCGACTTAGAATCAGGAAAATCTGTGTTCAGATCCTGCCTTAGACATTCATTCTTTATGTGTGACCCTCAGCAAATCCCTTACTCTTATTTATCCTTTGTCACCCCATCTGTAAACTAAGACTAACAATAGCATGTACTCTCTAGGGTTGTGAGGATCAGAGGAAGTGTGTAAGGCATTTTGCAAACCTTAAAGTGCTATATAAATGCATTTTTTTGTTGTGTTATTCAGAAGTGACAGTCATGTCTGATTCTTCATGACCGCATTGGGGTTTTCTTGGCAAAGTGTTGGAATGGTTTGCCATTTCCTTCTCTGGCTCATTTTACAAAGGAGGAGACTCAGGCAAACAGGGTGAAATGACATGGTCAGGGTCACACAGCCAGTAAGTGCCTGAGGCCAGAGTTGAACTCAAGTCTTCCTCACTCCAAGCCTGGTGATTCATCCACTGTGCTACCTAGCTGCTAGCTAATCATTCTTCTTGTTGATTAGCTTAATGATGTTGATTAAACCCAATGTAGGCTGACGATATCACCAAAGGAGAGAGTACTGAGAGAGAAAAGGGAACAGATCCAGTGGACATTTATACAATTAGGAGGCATGATATGGAGGATCATACAGCAAAGGAGAAGGAGAAGGAACGATTAGAGAACAGAGAGCACAGTTATTAAATAACAAAACAAAACAGAAAGAAGCCTGGTGTACCAGCACACAGTGGTAATCCCTACTGCTGGAGAAGGGGAATGCTGGGGATTCATCTGAGTTCAGGGTTTCTGATCGACAATAGAGATAAAGTCAAGTGAGGCTCTGCATGGAGACTGTCATTAATATGATGAGCCTCCAGGAATAGAGAGTCACCAGGTTGCCTGTGGAGAAATGAACCAGCCCAGGTCAGAGAAATGGAGCAGGTTAAAGCTTCAGTGCTACTGTGTATTAGGAGATGATCCATAAGCTTCATTTGTAGGCAAGGCAAAATAAGGAGGTCCAGTCTCAGACATACAGTGAGAGAGTGAGGAGGGGAGGGAAGGAGGGAGGGAGAGCAAGAGGGGGAGGGAGAGAAACAATATTCAGGAGGAGAGGACATCCAACAGTGTCAAATGCAAAAAAGAGGTCAATATTTCTAAGGATTGAGAAGAGGTCATTAGATTTGTCAAATAAGAGATTTTCTTTTTTGGAGGGAGCATTTTCAGTTGAGAGGTGAGATACAAAGAAGGAACAGGTAAGAGAAAGAGAATTGGAGGGAAGAAGTGTAGACAATTTTTTTTCTAAATATTTGACTGAGAAAGGGAAGACAGATGTAGTTATGCTATATTGAGGAAAAGCTATTCTCTACTGAGGATTTTCGAAAGATGTGGGAGGCTTGAGCAAGTTAGTAGGCATGGATCCAGTAGAAAAAGAGATTAAGAGTAGAGGCACAGAAAGAATAATTGAAGAGAGCTGTCTGCTGGTGCAAACAGGAAGGGATGGGACCAGAGGTACACGTAGAGGGGTTGCCTGTGAAGAGAATTCTGCCTCTTTATCAGAGACAGATGTAAGGAGATAATTCTTCAGACTGAGTATGAACCATTGTATTGTTGGTGGAGCTGTGAACTGATCCAACCATTCTGGAGAGCAATTAGGAACTATGCCCAAAGGGCAGTCAAATTGTGTATTAACCTTTGGTCTAACAATATCACTACTAGGTCCGTATTCCAAAGAGATCATAAGAAAGGGAAAAGAACCTCCCTATGCAAAAATATTTATAGAAGCTCTTTTTGTGGTGGCAAAGACTTGGAAATTGAGAGAATATCCATCAACTGGGGAATGGCTGAACAAGTTGTGGTATATGGATGTTATGTTATATTATTGTGCTATAAGAAATAATAAGCAGGTAGATTTCAGAAAAACCTGGAAAGACTTATATGAACTGATGTATAGTGAAGTGATCAGAACCAGGAGAACATTATATAGCGTAACACCAACATTGTGTGGTGATCAACTTTGATAGACTTAGTCTTCAAGGCAATGCAGTGATCTAAGATAATTTCAAAAGACCATGATGGAAAATGCTCTCCACATCCAAAGAAAAAACTGTGGAGTCTGAATGCAGATCAAACATACTACTTTCACTTTTTTGTTTTTTGTGGCTTTTCCCTTTTGTTCTGTTTCTTATTTCACAACTTGACTAATGTGGAACTATTTTTACATAATTGCACATGTATATTCTATTTCAGATTGCTTGCTGTCCTGGGGAGGGGGAATGGGAGGAAGAAAAATATTTGAAACTCAAAATCTTATTTTAAAAAAGAATGTTGAAAACCATCTTTATACATAATTGGAAAAAAATATAATACTATTTACCAAAAAAAAAAAAAGACAGGGTAATTCATAGAAGATAGTTATGAAATGAAAATATAATGGAGGTCATTTTCAGGATTTATGACCACTAGAACAGAAAGACTAGTCAGGCCACTATAAAAAGAACTCCTTTCAGGAGTAACAAATAGGACCTAAGACAAGCTAAGTGAAACATTGCATTGGAGACTAGTGATAAGTGGTAAGAAGCTCATACCTTTAAGAGCAGTTAAAGTAGTACAAGGGATTTTTTTATACAAGTACTAAAAGTCTAACTGGGATGCCAAAGCTGTCTGCAATGAAAGCTTCAACCCTCTCATTCCTATTGCAGAGTACATGAGAAATCTGGCTCTATCTGAGCTTTAAATCTTTCGGAAGATCTCGTTTTCCAAAGTACCATGGGTGGGAGAGGAATGAAACCGTTTGTTAAGAGTTATGGCTGAAATGGTTTCATGTTGTTCTGCTATTCATTTCTCCTCCAATTAAATGATTTAATACTGTTTCTTGCCTGAGTCTCTTGGCATAATTAATGGAATACCTAGAATTGAGTTAATTTCGGATATTTCCACCTTTTGAGCTGGATGAGGACAAGTGAACCAAAGGGAAAGGTCAGTTATGAAAAATATCAATAATTTGAACCTGAATCTGAGAGGATTCAGTATTAAGTGAGCTGCAATATAACAATGGTGAATAATATGATCACCCCTGTCCTCAAATACCTTGACAATCCCTTATGGAGTATAAAACAAATAAATAGGTGATTATACTATAACATAGACCATAGTAAGAACCATAAAATTCATCCCAGGGGTAAAGATATACCAAGATTAAATCAGGTATTGTCTTGTAGTAAGCCACTTCTTCATTGGCTAGGTAGAACGATGAAAAGAATGCTGAGCCTGAAGTCAGGAAAATTCATCTTCCTGAGTTCAACTCTGGCTTCATAAACTTACTAGCCATGTGACCTTGGGTGAGCCGCTTAACCTTGTTTGCCTCAGTTTTATCATCTGTAAAATGAGCTGGAGAAGAAAATGGCAAATCACTTCAACATCTTGGCCAAGAAAACCCCAAAATGGTATCATAAAGACTGGGACACAACTCTTCTTATCTCTACTGACTAATTGATAAAGAGAAATGACAGAACACCAAGATATGATGGAAAATCTGCTCAAGATGGTCATCCTTCTCAGTAGAAATGAGAGGGTCCCAAGCATTTCAGCAACAGTTAATACATTTTCTTTTTTAATTTTCTTATCTTTATAGACCAAGGCATGAAAGATGAATGAAAAAAACACCCAAAAGTGATGGAAAACCTAAAGCATCCTTCTCATTAGAAACCAGATGGTACCAAATCATAGGAATTCCAGAGGTGTTCAACACAATTGTTGTTGAATTGAATTGTGCAAAGCAAGGAGAGAAATTCCTGAGTATTTCAAACAATACTGTTATTGCCTCCTCCTGAAGGAAAGATAAAGCGTAATGTGGCAACTCTCTGGTTCTGTTGGGCTTTTCACCAGAGGCAAGATTCAGTATGGAGTTCTCTCAGACTGAGTGTGGCACTCACTTGCCAGCAACTGTCCCTGGAATCATAGCATCATGTCAGGCTCCAGTTTCATATTGTTAACATGACATTAACAGTCTTCCAAGGTCGAGGAAAAGTCAGGGAAATAGTGCTAATATTTCAGGAACATAAAACTTTTGAAAATTTTATAGTGCTGAATTAGACTTGACCGGAGAATTTTACTAGGTTTTGAGATCATTCCATGGCAATATAGAAAAACATTGTCACCTCAAAAGATGACTGTAAGGAAGGTCTTTAGAAAGACCTTCTTTATTCTATTTTTTTCCTCCCTCTTACATCCCCTTCTTCTTGTAAATCATTCTTTGATGATCATCATTCCTGCATTTGCTCATATATGTCCATACATACACACACATGCACATACATGCACTTTTCTTATACCTTCAAAGTATAGAAAAAGTCATTAAAACATCTGAATGTTTTATTAACATGAAAAGGTAAAGATAGAAACATAGATTTGGAACTGGAAGGAAGGCCATTTAATCCAATACTCTCATTTTACAACTGAAAAAGCTGAATTCTTGGGAAGTTAGGTCATACAAGTTGTAAGAGTAGCAGCTAACATTTATATGGTGGCACCGTGGATAGAGTCCTGAGCCTGAAGTCAGGAAAACTCATCATCATGAGTGCAAATCCAGTCTCAGAGATCCTGAACAAGACTTTAACACTGTCTGCCTCAGTTTCCTCATCTTTAAAATGAACTGGAAAAGGAAACGGTAAACCGCTTCATTATGTTTGCCAAGAAAACTCCAAATACAATCACAAAAAGTTGGACATGAACAAAACAAAACATTTATATAGTACTTGGTGTGTTCAAGATGCTATGCTAAATACTTTACAATTTTTATGATCCCCATGAGAAACCTAGGAGATGGGTGCCATCATAACCTCCATTTTACAAATAAAAAAAAAACTGAGACAACCAAAGTTTAAGTGAATTGCCCTGGTCACATAGCTGCTAAGTATCTGAGGACGGATTTGAACTCAGGTCTTTCTGACTACAGACTCAGCACTCTATGCACTGAGCCTCCTAGAAGGGATTTGACTCTAGGTCTTCTGACAACAGGGCTGCCTCTCATCTGACTAACCAATGAAATTTTTAAACTTTTCATTGAGCTATTTTAATACCTTGAGTCTAGAACATTGTTCAAACTAAAGATTAGAAGAAATAAAAATTCTTTATCACTTAAATGAGTTATTCTGTATACCCATTTTCTCACTAATGTGGCAGATTTACATAGAATATTGCTTTAGAGATACTTTATCTCTTCCATCCTCATTTAACAGTTGAGGAAATAGGATTTCAGAGAGACTGAGGGATTTGTCTAAGGTCACAAAAGCACCATGAAACTTTATGAATAAGATATGTCTACAATCCTCTCAACTTCTCCCCTGATAGATAGCATAATAATGAAATTTCCCACAAAGCAGGATCTACTTAATGTATTTATTTTATGAATTATTATTTCACAAATTCCTCTCATGTGTAGCAATGCAAAGCTAGCACCTTTTTTTTTTTTTAGTAAATCACAACTTTTCAAGATTTCTTTCAAGTCTTTCTTCTTAAGTGATTTCTTCAGATACTATCTTGTTGGCCAAATTACAAATCCAGTCAGCTGCTCAGTAAATCTGGAAATGTGAGATTAGGTTTCAGAATAGCTCTGTGGATAGTCACTTTCTGAGAGAAAGTAGTTAGCACAACATGTCTTTATGATGAGATGAGAGCATTTTTTATTATGTCGTTACACAAGCAGGAGGTTTATTGGTTGTATTTTATGACTAATTTAAATAGAATAAAAGAGTCAGTATTTTTTGAACTTCTTTAAAAACTACAATTTTTTAATTTCTTTAAAATTTTAAGACTTTAAAAATCTTTTTAAAATGACAAAACACATTAACTTTAAATCATATCTTACTTAATGATTTTTGCTGTTTTAGTGTGCTTGAGAGTTCACTTTGTGATGGACTGGCAAAATAAATATTCTTCAAACTGTCAAAATAAAATTTGCATGAGGTCCAAGTCTGACTACATTACTCTCCTACTCAAGAGTCCTCCATTTGTCCCTATTGTCTCTAAGATAAAATACAAACTCTTATTTTGACATTTAAAACTCTTTATAGTTTGACTCCAGCTACCCTTCCTAGGTTTATGCATGCTTGTTGTGTGTGTGTCCATCCTTCATTGCCAAAGAAGACCATGCCATCAAAGAAATGATGACATGCTTGCACTTGACTTTGTTTTGAGTGAGGAAGGACTGTGTAGTTCACCAGTCATACTTCCTCCTACTGAACCATCTGGATCCAGTGACCAGATATTCATCAGGATGACTGGAGATGACCCAGTTTGCACTGGGAGACCTTGGCCTTTTAGGATAAGGCCTTTTCAGGTACTCCCTTAGAGTAAGCTAACACCCATTCAGTGAACAGTCCTCTTTAAGAAGTAGTCCGGGAATGGCCCCTTTAATGAGAAAAAGAAAAAAAGTAACTAAATCAAGCTGGGAGGGAAAGAGAAACAGTTACTATTGATAATCACTGAAAGGCAGGAGGGTCCAGAAAGCTTGTGGAGCTTGGGCAGGGACCCATTGTGGTCCAATCTATGGATCTAAGCATGCTACATTCCAGCCAAACAAAGCAGCATCCTTTCTCCCACCTCTTTCTCACAGACTGTTCTATATACCTGGTATTGAATACACTTCCTTATTACCTCTGCCACATAGAAATGTGACTTCCTTCCACCTATAAGCAGCTAGGTGTCATAGTGAGCAGAGTGCTGCGGTCAGGAAGGTAGTGGCGTCTGGAAGACCGAAATTTAAAGCCTGCCTGAGATATGTAATAGGAGAGGTCACTTAAACTCCCATGCATCAAGTTCTACAATTATAAAAGGTTTCTGGGTTATTGTGAGCATCCAATAAGATAACATTTGTAAAACATTTAACACAGTGTTCAGGATACAGTAGGCAGTTCATAAATGGTTATTTTCTTTCCTATCCCCTTCTGTTTATCATCTCATGTGTCCCCTCCTAAAAGAAAACAAAAAAACAACTCTTCTTGAGCCTCTCTGATTGCTACGGATTTCTCTCTTCTGAAAATAATTTCAGGATTATTTTCATTTGTTATTACCATGTATATACATATCTGTTTACATATTGCATCCTCTCATTAGAATATGTAAGCTCTTTGAAGGGAGGGATTTTGTTTTGTCTTCGTATTGCTAGCACCTAGTATCCTGCCCACACATGATAAGTGCTTAATAAATTATCCTTGGAATTAATTTTCTCAAGCCCCAGGATAGAGGGCAAAGGTCTGTACTGAAAGTCAAAATATCTGAGTACTGGTCCCAGAGTTGCCACTGACTGCCCAGGTGATCTTGCCGGTCATTTAATATCTCACTGCCTCAGTTTCATCACCTAGAAAATTAAAGAGGCTGAAATAAATGATCTGTATGGTCCCCTCCAAAAGGATCTATAATGTTCTGATTCCAAGTTCCAAGGCCCATTAGAAGGGATGTCTCATTATATAGAATTATGGACAACCATAATACAAAGACCATTTCTTTGGGCTGACCTTCAAATGGAGTTACAGAGGGTATCTCGATCTATGAAACACTAATTGCAGAAATGCTTGAGTTTATTAAGTTTTTCATTCATGGTTCACTGAATGTGGAATTAGAGAACATAGGTTCAAATCCTGTGTCTGATCCTTATTGCACTTTGTTTTCCTCATCTGCAAAATAAAGAGGTCGGATTACATTAACAATTCTCAATCTTTTGGAGGAAAGGAAGGGAATAAGCCTTTCTTTAGTGCTTACTATATGCCAGGTACTATCCTAAGTGATGTAGAGATATTATCTCAGTTGATCCTCATATCAATCTTGTGAGTTCAGTGCTATGATGATTAACATTTTACCTCTGGGGAAATAAAGGGAGAAGAAAGTTAAGTGACTTGCCAGGGTCACACAGCTAGTGTCTAAGGCTGTATTTGAACTCAGGTTTTCCTGACTTCACATCCAGCAGTCTATTGAATCACCTAGCAGGGTCCCTTTACACTGTTAGAAATTATTGACAATCCAAAAGAGCTTTTGACTTATATATTTTATTTCTGTATTAATATTTACCACATTCAAAATTAAAATATCTTAATATTATTAGGAAAATACTTTTGACCTTGAGGACTTTCTGAATGGCTTCCTAGGACCGCCAGGGATTCTCACACCACACTTTGGGAAACCCCAAACTAGATGACTTCCAAATTTCTTTTTCAGCTCTAAATCCTATGATCTTATGAAAAGAAGAGAAAGAAAGAATCACTGACCTTTCTGGTTTACAATGCATAAGATAATAAAGTATTCTAAGGAAAGCTATTTTCCTTCCAACATGTAGCTGCCTTTAGAGAAAGCAAATTGTGATTATGAAGATAGAACCCCTTTAAAAAGTAAAATGGGTGACACTGGGGTAGCCCAACCAAAAAGTAAATTTCAGTCTATCCCTTTGCCCTGTACCTCCTAACCACTGAAATCCCTCTCTTAGTGATGGACAAAAATGAATGGGATACCAAATAGAACACTGTACAATGCAGAATTGGACAGGAACTTTTTATGCCTGTTTGGAATGCCACCTTCCCAGTTAATTTTAGCTGATCTTAGGGGCTCAGCTTGCAGCTCAGTAAAGTAACAAAGATAGTACTTCCCTCTGCAATCCAGCACACAGAGTAACCATGATGATATATGATCTAATAAGGCCCTATTATAGGCAGACTACCAAGCAATTTAAGTGAAAACAAGAAAGAACTGGCCTTTCCCTCAGTGTGCGGACCCTACAGATCGAGGTGAGCTTGTAGTGGGGGCCTTTTCTGATGTGCAGTGGGGATTGGAGAAAAGGAAGTCAACATTTCTAGGGAAGTGGGAATGCTCAAAAAAAAAAGAAAAAAGAAAAAACTCTCCTAATGAGAGAAAAGCATACAGTGATATGAGGTAAAAAAAAGCTGGAAACAAAGTGTTTTTGATGAGTTGTTTCAAACTCTTTGTGATCGCATTTTAGGGTTTTCTTGGCAAGGATACTAGACTTGTCCTTCTGCAGTTCATTTTTAGATATGAGGTACAAAAACAGAGATAAGTGCCTTGCCCAGGGTCACACAGCCAGGAAATCTCTGAGACTAGATTTTAACTCAGGAAGATGAGTCTTCCTGATTCTAAGCTCAATATTTTATCCACTGACCCACCTAGCTCCGCCAAAATATGGGTCAACAGTTAGGGAATAATTGACCAATTCAGGGCATAGGAATGAAGTTGAATATCACTGCATTCTCAGGAAGGACAATATGAAGAATTTTGAATAAATGCAGAGAGATTTATTTGAAGCAAGGTCAAGTAAGGAAATCGGAGTAAAAAGAATGCTACACACAGGGGCGAATAATATCGATTTGAATATATAATAAAGCCCTCGCCTCTCTGCCTTTAAAAACACACCAAAACAAAGCAGTTATCAGTGCTGATGCCATTCTGCCAATATTATGGAACATGTCTCTTTAGGTTAATAATCAATCATTTAAGTGTTTAGTGGTTTGGGGTTTTTTTTTGCTTTTTTAGGGAATAAATAGAGTAAAAGGGTTTATTCAAATATGTGTTGGGAACATTTTCTTGTGACAAAATAAAGTATAACATTTTTTTAAGCATGATGTGAGCTCCCAGTGTACTCACAGGGACTAAAAATGAGTGACAAAATCATTTCGACTATTAAAGGAGCTCCTAACATTTTTGTGTATCCTTAACCTTCAGGGCAACATATGGATCTTTTCTCCGGATACTATTTTTCAATGTATAAAAAAAATGTATATGATACCAAAGGAATCCAATTGCATTTAAATAGTTGTGAAAATATTTTTAATCACACACATGCTTAGACCTCTGGTTAAGAACCCAAGAAGAACTAATGTGATTATTGATCGGTGATATCAATAACTATGTCTACCAATACCTTCTCATTTCTTTGCCCAATTTTTTCTCTACCTCTCTTGTTTGATTTCTAAAATCCTTTTTGAACTCTTCCAGGAATTTGGGAAAGAAAGGACTGAAACCCATTCATATTTTTCTCTGATACTTTGAATGTAGCAGTTTGACTGTATTATATTCTGTGTTAAATTTTTTTATCTTTTCTGCCAACATAGTAAGTTTCTATGACTGGGTTCCTTTTTTGTTGTTGTTTCCTTATTTTTCCAGCCTAATTCTTGACTTTTAAACTCTGCGTTAAAATGGAACTCTCCTCCCAGGTTAGAGGAGGCTCTGTCCCAATCTTCAAGCCTTTCTTGTGGATTCTCTCAAAGCTAGTTCTGGAGGTCTATAAGTTTTCAATTCTTCCAGACTGGTAAGATCAGAGAAGAGATGTAGTTGCTGCTCACCTAGCCTGTGCTGTGATCTGTGAGTGACCTTTTCTGAGCACTCTTTTTTGCCCTGGAACTGTGACCAGGGTCCCTGGCTCTTCTGTGGCCTCCAGCTCTGATGTAATTCTCTTTGCCCTGGGACTGTGACCTGGATATGGATAAAGTAATGCAACAGGGTCCTGCACACACTGTCAGCAAAGTAACTCCTGTAATCTCCTTCTGACTCCAGTTGTCCAACTGTCTTACTGTCCGTGGATTGAGAGTCTCAGAAGCCACTGCTGTTGCTGCTACTGGTGCTGATTCAGTCACCCCAAGGTCTGCTACTGGTTTGCTGGGGCTTAGCATGCCCTGATGCGGCATGTCCTGGAGTGCACTGTGGTTGGTTGGTTGGTTGGTGGAGGTTCTTTGTTCTCAAAGAAGACCAAAATGACATTACTACGTTACAGTATATGGTGTATCCAACTATGACTGATCAGACCAATACAAGCTTGGAATGCTCCACCACTGGTCAGGCGCAAATAGTCCATGTGAACATTTGGGGTGGATTCTCTAAATTTGGATATCTCACATTTTTTTCAGTTATTTCAATTCTGTTTTTCTCACAGAGCACAGAACTTTCCCTGATAAGGACAAGCTGCTACCTTGGGAGATCCTGTGTCAGTGTCTCCCAGATCATACAATCAATTCCAGAGTTCTTAAGAGACACCTTGAGAGTGTCCTTGTGTCACTTTTCCTGACCACCATGTGAATGCTTTCCCCTTGTGAGCTCTCCATAAAACCATCTTTTTGGCAAATGTACATTTGACACTCAAACAACATGACTAGCCCACCTAGTCTATCTCTGCATTAGAATTTGAATGCTTGGCAGTTTAGTTCAAGAAAGGATTTCAAAGGATGGTATCTTATTTCATCAAGTGAACTTCAGGACCTTCCTAAGACAATTCAAATGGAAGCAGTTGAGTTTCCTAGCATAGTACTGGTAGACTCTCCAGGTTTCACAGGCATACAACAATGAGATCAGCACAGTGGCTCTATAGACCTTCAGTTTGGTAGTCAGTCTAACACACCTTCTCTCTGATACTTTACTTTGGGCCATCCAAACCTTAAGTTGGTTCTAGCGATGTGTATGTCAACTTCATTATCAATGTATACATCCCTAGAAAGTATACTACCAAAACAAGTGAACTTATTCATAGTGTTCAAAACTTCTCTAGTTGCTATAATTGATAGTTCCACATATGGACACTGTGCTACTGGCTAATTGAGCACCTCTGTTTTCTTGGTGTTAATTGTTAGACCAAAATTAGCACAAGCAACAGAGAATCAATCCATTCTTTATTGCATCTCTGCTTCAGAGGCTGCATTGAGTGCACAATCATCTGCAAAGAAATCATGCACCAACATTCCTTCCACTTTAGAATTGGAGAGTCAGTGTATTCTCACCCCAATGGAACAGACCTTTTCTGCCAACCTTCTAAGTTGTCTTGGGCTGGAAAATTGTTTCACTCCACTCTTTTGTGGATTCTGACACTTCAGAATTCATTTTCAGGCATTATTTAAAGTTCTTTGAAGGAGAATCTGAGAAAACTCTTTTTTTCCACCATCTTGAATCCACCACCACTATTTCATCTTTAAAAGCCATTTCATATCTGCTTTGTGCAATGTACTAAACTCAGCATATAAAGATGTGAGTTTTGAGGGAAGGCATTAGATTCATCATGGAACTTATAGTCAAAATCTGTTATCTCAGTGTGTGCGTTCATCCTTCATTGCTGAAGAAGACCATGCCATCAGAGAAATAATGACATGACTTGCACTTGACTTTGTTTTGAGTGAGGGAGGACTGTGCGGGTCACCAGCTTCACTTCTCCTCCAGAGCCATATGAATCTAGTGACCAGATATTCATCAGGATGACTGGAGATGGCTCAAGATGAGGCAATTGGGGTTAAGTGACTTGTCCAAGGTCACACAGCTTGTGAGTGTCAAGTGTCTGAGATGAGATTTGAACTCAGGTTCTCCTGACTCCTGCTTTATCCATTGCACCACCTAGCTGCCCCTGTTATCTCAGTATGACATACCAGTGAACATACATATTTAAACACTAAAAAAATTTCAAAAAGAGTCACTTCCATAACAATAGGGAAATAAGGCTCTGAAGGAGGAGCAAAAGTAAACAATTTAATTCACTTCAGTTCAACAAATCATATAGGGTACCCATCTTCAAATATCTATCTTACAGAGGAGATAAAACTTATGAGGAAATATATACATTATGTGTGTGTGTAAAATCTACAAATTACAGTGTGAGCAACACTTTAGAGGAGTGCTTTGATATCAAATAACAGGGAGATTACTTTCAGTTCTTGCAATAAACATTTTAGCTGTATTTTAATATTTAAAAAGATCTGAGTAGGGGGAGGATCTGTAATTTCCAAAGGGTTATTCTTCCCTTACCTTGTTAGCTGATAGAGAGAGCACCTTTGTCCATAATGAGTATTTGTGGCACATTTTAGAAGCAATGTACCCAATGTTATACTGTTAAATATTTGACAATTAGCTATGAAAAAACTAGTATGCATGACATACTTTTAAGAGTGATCTGCATTATTAACATTTTCTCTCTGTCACTTTTTTAAGTAAAGTAGAAAATTTTTTAAAATCAATCCCTGTTTTGTAACATTTGCCTATTTATGAAATGTAAATATTCCCATTGATAATTTAACAGTCAGATCTCATGGACCAATCTGAGCTGGACACAACACATCCCTCAGGCTGTCCTAAGTTTCCATCACTTATATTCTTAGAAACCTAGTCAGATAGAGCACCAGTCCCAGAGTCTAGAGGATCTGAGTTCAAATCCAGCCTCAGACACTTGACACTGTGTGACCCTAGGCAAGTCACTTAACCTTGATTGCAGAAAGAAACAAGCAAACAAACCTAGTCATAAGGCCATGACCAGTCTCAAGAGAGTATGTTGTTATCTATTTGTACTGTGAGATGGTGATTGGGTCAAAGACTGAAAGATTTTTCATTGTTGTAGTTTTTTTGTTTTATTTTGTTTAGATATTAAGAAACTGAATGAGGGACTGAAGGCTAAGCAGATTACTATGAAAAGACATGAATATAGAGTCTTGAAGGATAGACTGATGATTTTTTAAAGCATCCTGAAGCAGATGTTACTTGCAATGTTATTGTTTATTCAGAAATATTTCTGACCCAGCAGAATCCTTTGGTCTTATAATATGGTTATCCAGTTATCCATTAAGTTGCATAGCTTTGAACATCTCTTCTATTCCTTGGTTTAGATGTTAGTATAAAGACTTTCTCTTATGCTCCCACTAAGCAGAAGCTACAGATTCAGTTTTTATTAGATGACTGTAGCAGTTATATTGCTTCATATGTCATCAAATGGCAAATTTAGTGATAAACCATGGTATTGACTGTCATGAGTTAGTATAATCCTTGTAGACACATTTCCCATTTGCAGTCAATAAATACATCTGAAGAATACAAGCTAGAGGATATTTCCTAATCTTCTCTAAAACAGGTTTTGCTCATCTCTCCCAACAAGCTTTCTTTTCCATTCTAATGTGTTTGTTGATAAATATCCCTAGTAATTCAAGTTTAATTAACCAACCAGGACAAAATCTTTATTGATTCCAGTTCAAGTAATTGAGGACCCAAAAGACACTGATCTTGTTACATCTGTCCTTTTTGAGAGGAGATAAAATTGTGAAAATTCACTTCTCTTTTCACTATTTACTGTTTCTCTGGTAAAATTCCTGGGAATTTTCATTTTGGGATCTCTTTCAGGAGATGATTGATGAATTCTTTCCTATTTTACTTCTCAGGTTCTAGAATATCAGGGCAATATTCCTTGGTAATTTCTTGAAAGATAAGGTCTTGGCTCTTTTTTTGATCATGGTTTTCATGAAGTCCAATAATTTTAAAATTACCTCTCCTGGATCTGTATTCCAGGTTTGTTGTTTTTCTAATGAGATATTTCACATTGTCTTCTTTTTTTCCATTTTTTAAAATTTTTCTTTATAGTTTCTTGATTTCTTATAAAGTTATCAGCTTCCCTGTGCTCAAGTCTAATTTTTAAGTAATTATTTTCATCAGTTAGTTTTTGTACCTCCTTTTCCATTTGGCCAACTCTACTTTTTAATGAATGCTTTCTTTGGTGAATTTTTGTGCCTCTTTTTCCGTTTGGACAGTTCCTTTCAATAAATTCTTCTCATCATTGGCTTTTTGTACTTCCTTTACCATTTCGCTTCATCTATTTTTTAAGGTGGTATTTTCTTCAATGTTTTTGTGTCTCCTTTACCAAGTTGTTGACTCATTTTATCATAATTTTCTTGCATCACTTTTCCCTTTTTGAATCTTTCATAGTCTAAGACCAAGTCATTTTTTTTTTGGAGGCCTTGGATGTAGGAGCTTTGACTTTGTTATCTTCTTCTGAGTGTTTTCATCTTCCTTGTCACCATAGTAACTTTCTACAGTCAGAACTTACTTCTGTTGTTTGCTCATTTTTTCTATTTTTTGGCTTTTAATTCTAGGTTAAAGTGGGGTTCTGCTTCCAGGATAGAGGGCACACCATGCCAAGCTTTAAGGTTTTTGTGCAGTTGTTTTCAGAGATACTTCTCAGAACCTGTAAATGTTCAGTTCTTTCAAGGTGGTATTCTCTAAGGAGAGGTGTTTATTACTCTCCTGCCTGCGCTCTTCTTTGTGAGGGACCACAAGCATTATTTTCTACCCTAGAACTATGACAAGGGTCCCTGCTCCAGTGAGGCCCAGAAGCTCTAGTATGCTAATGCTCTTCCTTGTCCTGAAACTGCCACCCAGGACTGCAACCCAGATCTTAGTATAGGGAAAACAACAAAATCCTGCCCCCAGTGCCAACAAAGGGAACCTTATAGTCTCTTGATGCATTGTTTGATCCCCTTACCATATATGGGCTGAGAAGTCTGGAAGCAACCTCTGTCACTGCTGATTCAATGGCTTCCAAGATCTCCTCCTGGTTTGCTAGAACCCAGCCTGTGCTGGACTGTGTTCCACTCTCACTCAAGTGCAAAAGATCTTTCCTACTGACCTTCTAAGTTGTCTTTGGCTGGAAAATTATTTCACCCCATCCTTTGTGGTTCTGCTCCTCCAATAATTGTTTTATGGCATTATTTAAAGGTGTTCAAAAGGGTTTTGGGGAAAACTCAGCAGAGTTGCTGCTATTATTTTGTCTTCCTGACTCTGCCTCCCTACAGCCAATCTTAATGAGAAAAGGTAATCTCTCCCAAGACAGATAATAAAAAAATACCAGTTTTATTGAAAGATTTTTAAAAGCACTATGATGGTTCTTTTAAAAATTCATTTCTTGCCATTCCAATTTTCTGCCTTCATTCTGTTTCTTCCATACATTAATAGAGGATTTTTCCTTTAATGATGAAGTAAAGGAATTTGCAGCTAGCCTTGGGAACTAACTTTCTCAGTTATCTTTTTTCTTTGATTGCTTTTGCTTTGATTTTCTTTGGTACTCTGAGCCCTTCTGCTGCAATATGCTGCTTATAAAGCCATTATAAAATCAGAATAAGAGGTCATTTGTGGCCATGAATTTTAAGTAATACAGCTGGATTTTAAGAATTATTCTTGAAACCTCTGCAGCACCTGGGATCTTTTGATATTTTTCATTTGTACAATTATCCAAGAGTCATACCTCAACAAGTGATATGTCATACAGGTATTTTATGAACTTCTGGAAAAAACTAATAAACTATGTATTAAGACAAGTCAATGGGAACAAAGGAACTAAGCTGTCCTCCTGGCAGGAAAATTATTTTGTATAAACATACCTATGCTTGTAGGTGAACGGAAGGTCACTTTTATAGAAGAAACTATATTTAATGCACATAGCAAGTTACTTCCTGATGTCACATACCTATATACACATACCTATAAACCCTTTATGCATGGTCTTTCTACATGAACCTGATAGTAGGGATTCCAACCTCTTTCTATGTCATGTACCCCTTTAGCAGTCTGATGAAGTGTATAGACTCCACCTCAGAATTAAATTTGTTGCCTATATTCATAATTTCAGTGAAAGATTGATGAAAATAAATGTGTAATGTTTTTCCCATCTTAGTTCATAAACCTCATAAAAGTCTATACGTATTGACTTCCCTCCTGGGCCCAAGTTAAGAGCCCCTTGACTAGTGTAAAGAAAGCAAACATTGGAATCAGGAAGAGACTTGGCTTCAAATCCTTCTTCTCCATATACTTACTGATGACCATAGGTAAATCACTAAAACTCTCCCTGCCCATAGGCAACTCTCAAGCTTAAACTGCAGATTAATTGCTTTTCAGGTCTGTATTGATAGAGGCAGTATTTACAACAGGCCTTCCCTATACTAATAATAATAAAGTAGATAGTGCACTTGACAAAACTCCAGACCAGACACCTACTAGGTGTACGACCCTAGGGAAGTGACTTCACCCTGTTTGCCTCAGTTTCCTCATCTGTACAATAACCTGAAGAAGTAAATGATAAATCACTCCCATGTCTTTACCAAGCAAACCCCAAATGGGATCACAAAGAATTGGACACAACTCAAACAACTGAACAACAAAATTTTAGAGATGAGAAAACTTAGGTGTAGATAGGTTGACTTACCCAGCAATGATGCAAAGTCTGAAGACGTCTTCCTGACTTAAAGCTCAATGATGAAATCACAAATCAAAAGCAAAATAAATCTTGTGTTAGTAATATTACTCTTCCACAGATAACCCAAATAAGAGATCACCACTAGGTTCTTTTATATACAATACTTTTCGCCACCAAATAAAATAATAAGTAATTATATATATATATATGATATATATAATTAAGATATATTCATCTACCAACCTAAAACCTCAAAGAAAATACCCCTCATCCTTGCAGCTTCAATTATTGGCCTTAAATAGGCCTCTACCCAAGGTAAGTGCTATTCAAGATAGAACGCTAGCTTTTCATTTTCCAATACAGACAAATTTTGAACTTGTTCCTATACATTTTGATTCAGTAGAAATTCCCAAATATTAATGTGAATTCAATTGTCAGTTGCTGGGAAGTCATATAGTAAATGATGGGGATCAAAATTGGAATCCAGGTCTTCTGCTCCAACACTGGTATTCTTTAAACTACTTCGTACTCTTTGGAGGGACAGAACACTTGAAACCAGGTATTCTGATTTCAGGGTCACATAGCTAAAATATGGCTACAGAAACCCAGGAGTCCTGGCTCCCATGCTGGTATTCATTCTGCAGTTATTTCGTTGTACTTTCTGAGGGCTATAATGATTTTAGATTCCCTGCCATGAAAGGTAAATCATGTATCTTATGTCTAAATCATGTGCCCATTTTGACCTTATCTTGGTATATAAAGGGCCAAGGTCTCACACTGCATCCTGGGCCATCTCCAGCTGTCCTGGTGAATATCAGGCCACTAAATCCAGATGGCTCAGGAGAAGAAAGTGAGGTTACTGATTTTGCACAGCCCTCCCTCACTCAAATCAAAGTCAACTGCAAGTCATGTCATCATCTTGATGTCATAGTCCTCTTTGAGAATGAAGGACAAACACAACAACAACAGTCTTGGAATATACATCATGAGATGTTGGTTTATGCCTAGTTTCTGCCATACTATTTTCCAGTTTTCCCAGAGATTTTTGTCAAATAGTGAGTTCTTATCCCAGAAGCTAGAGTCTTTGGGTTTATCAACAGTATATTGCTATGGTCATTTACTACTGAGTCTTGCATACCTAACCTATCCCGCTGATCCATCACTATTTCTTAGCCAGTACCACATAATTTCGATGATTACCACTTTATAATGTAATTTTAGATCTAGTAGGGCTAACCCACCTTCCTTTGGATTCTTTCATTATGATCCTTGAAAGTCTTGAACTTTTATTCTTCCAGAAAAATTTTGCTATTTTTTTCTAGCTTTATAAAATACATTTGATAGTTTGATTGTTATGGTAATGAATAAGTAAATTAATTTAGGTAGAATTGTCATTCATATTATACTAGCCTAACCTACCCATGAGTAATTGATATCTTTCCAGTACCTCAAATCTGACTTTTTTATGTGAAAAGTGTTTTGTAATTGTGTTCCTGGGTTTGTCTTGCCAGGTAAACTCCCAAATATTTTACATTATCTATGGTTATTTTAAATGGAATTTCTCTTTGTGTCTCTTGCTTCTGGGCTTTGTTACTACTATATATAAATGCCAATGATTTATGAGGGTTTATTTTATGTCCCGCAACTTTGCTTAAATTGTGAATTATTTCAAGTAGTTTCTTAGTTGATTCTCTAGGATTCTCTAAGTATATCATCATATTGTCTGCAAAGAGTGATAACTTAGTTTCTTCTTTGCCTATTCTAATTCCTTCCATTTCTTTTTCTTCTCTTATTGCTAAAGCAAACATTTCTAGTACAATGTTGAATAATAGTGGTGATCATGGGCATCCTTGTTTCACCCCTAATGTTACTGGGAAAGTATCTAGTTTATCCCCATTACGTATAATGCTTGCTGATGGTTTTAGATGATGCTATTTATCATCTTAAGGAAAACTTTATTTATCCCTATGCTCTGACAATATTCAATAAGATTGGATACTGTGTTTTGTCAAAAGCTTTTTCTACATCACTTGAAAAAATCATATAATTTCTGTAAGTTTGGTTAATTCAAAAGGTCAATTCTGCCAAAAGTTTTCCTAAAATTGAACCATCCCTGTATTCCTGGTATAAACTCACCTAGTCATAGTGTATTATCCTGGTGATAAATTGCTTTAATCTCTGCTAAGATTTTGTTTAGAATTTTTGCATCAATATTCATTAGGGAAATTGGTATGTAATTTTCTTTTTCTATTTTGACTCTTCCTGTTTTAGGTGTCCGCACTATATTTGTGTCTTTAAAAGAATTTGGTAGGACTCTTTCTTCACCTGTTTTTCCAAATAGTCTATATAGTATTGTAATTAATTATTCTTTAAGTGTTTGGTAGAATTCAGTAATAAATAATTCTGATCTTGGAGATTTTTATTAGGAAGTTCATCGATGATTTGTCCAATTTCTTTTTCTTGGGTTATTTAAGTATTTACTTCCTCTTCTGTTAATCTGGGCAATTTATAGTTTTTGAAAATATTAATCCATTTCACTTAAATTGTCAGATTTGTTGACATACGGTTGGCCAAAATAGCTCCTAATTATTGCTTTAATTTCCTCTTCATTGGTGATAAATTAACCCTTTTCATTTCTAATACTGGTAATTTGGTTTTCTTTTTTTTTTAATATAGTTAAAAGTTTGTCTATTTTATTGGGTTTTTCTTTTCATGAAACCAGTTTAGTTTTATTTATTAGTTCAATAGTTTTCCTGCTTTTAATTTTATTAATCTCTCCTTTGATTTTCAGAATTTTTAATTTAACAGTTAATTGGAGATTTTGAATTTGTTCTTTGTTGTTGTTGTTGTTGTTGCATGCCCAATTCTTTGATATCCTCTTTCTGTGTCTTATTCATGTAAGCATTTAGAGACATGAAATTTCTCCTATGAGCTACTTTGGCTGTATCCCTTAAGTTTTGGTGTGTTGTCTCATTCTGTCATTCTCTTTGATGAAATTATTGATTGTTTCTATGATTTGTTGTTTGACCTACTTATTCTTTAGGATTAGATTATTTCATTTTCAATTCATTTTTAATCTATCTTTACATAGTCCTATATAACGTCATTTTTACTGCATCATGATCTGGAAAGAATGCATTTAATATTTCTGCCTTTCTGCATTATATTGTGACAGTATACATGGCCAATTTTTGTAGGTGCCACATACCAGTGAGAAAAGGATATGTTCCTTTCTATCCTGATTCAATTTTTTTCTAGAAGTCTGTCATATCTAACTTTTATAAAATTCTATTTACTTCCTTAACTTCTTTCTTGTTTATTTTTTGGTTAGATCTATTGAGTTCTGAGAGAGGACAGTTGAGGTCCCCAATTGAATAGTTTTGCTACCTCTTTCTTCCTCTAAGTCACTTAACATGTCCTCTAAGAATCTGGATGCTATACCACTTAGTGCATCTGTGTTTAGTATTGTTATTACTTCATTATCTAAGGCATCTTTTAGCAAGATATACTTTCCTTTCTTATATAACCCTTTTAATTAAATTTATTTTTGTTTTTGCTTTGTCTGAGATTAGGATTGCCACCATTGCTTTTCTACTTGAGCTGAAGCATAATATATTCTCTTCAAACTTTTTATCTTTACTGTGTGTATCTCTCTGCTGCAAATGTGTTCCTTATAAACAACATATTGTAGGATTCTGGTTTTAATCTACTCTGCTCTCTATTTCTATTATATGGGAAGGTTCATCCTATTCACAGTTTTGATTGCTAACTATATTTTTCCTTTCATTTTCTCACACCCTCCTCCCATTTATACTTTTCTCTTTCTTTCCACCTGTCCCTCCTTACTAGTGTTTTTCTTCTGACCACTGCCTCCCTCAGTCTGCCCTCCCTTCTATGAGCCACTCTCACTTTTCTTTTCACTTTCCCCTACAACTTCATTCCTCTTTTTCTTTCCACTTTTCCCTCCTACTTCTGTATAAGGTAAATAAATTGCTGTACCCAACTGAAACAAATCCAATGAGAATAAGGTTCAAACAAGGCTCACCACTCCCTTCCCTTCTTCCTCTCTACAGTGATAGATCTTTTGTGCCTCTTCATGTGATGTAATATTCCCTATTCTACCTCCCCCTTTCCTCTTCTCTGAGTACAATCCTTTTTTTTCACTGCTTAATGTTTTTTATTTCATCACATAAAAGTCTACTTATACCCACACCTATTGTCTAGGTATACCCCTTCTAACTGTCTTAATACAAATGTAGTTCTTAAGAGTTACAAGTACCATCTTCTGGTGTAGAAATGTAAAATAGTTTAATCTTATTGAATAATGTTGTTGTTTTATTTTCTTTCCTATTTGCCTTTTTATTCTCTTGAGAATATTTGAAGATCAAATTTTCTGTTCATCATTAAAGTTTGAAAGTCCCCTATTTTCCCTGAATTTCCATCTTTTCCTCTAAAAGATTATGCTCAGTTTTGCAGGGTAGTTGATTCTTGGTTGTAATCCAAGCTCCTTTACCTTCCAAAATATCATATTCCAAACCCTTCTATCTTTAATGTAGGAGCTGCTAAGTCCTGTGTAATCCTGACTGTACCTCCTTCATATTTGAATTGATTCTTCCTGGCTGCTTGTAGATCAAGCTTGATAATTCTAGAATTTGGCTACAATATTCCTTGGAGTTTCCATTTTGGCAGTCTCCTTCGGGGGTGATTAGTAGATTCTTTCAATGACTATTTTACTCTCTGGTTCTAGGATATCAGGGCAGTTTTCCTTGATGATTTCTTGAAAGATGCTCTCTAGGCTCTTTTTTTTTAATCATTGCTTTCAGGTAGTCTAATAATTCTTAAATTATCACACTGGGATCTATTTTCTAGGTCAATTGTTTTTCCAGTGAGGTACTTTACATGCTCTTCTATTTTTTTCATTCCATTGATTTTGTTTGACTTATTCTTGGTGTCTAATAGAGTCATTAGCTTCCACTTGCCCAATTCTAATTAGGCAAGTTCTATTTTTTTAAGTTCTCTTCAGTAAGTTTTTATATCTCCTTTTCCATTTGGCCAGTTGTGTTTTTTAAGGAATTGTTTTCTTCCTTTTCTAAACTATTAACTCTGTCTTTCATACCTCTCATTACTTTTCCCAATTTTACTTCTACCTCTCTTATTTGACTTTCCAAATCCTGTTCCAGTTCTTCCAAGAAGGCAATTTGGGCTTGAGACCAATTCATACTCCCCTTTGAGATTTCTCATGTAGGCATTTTGACAATGTTGTCCTCTTCTGAGTTTGTGTTTTGATCTTCCCTGTCACCATAGTAGCTTTCTGTGGTCAAGGAACTTTTTTGTTTCTTGCTCCATTTTGCCTATTTTATGGCTTTTAAATCTGACCTCTCCTCCTGATGCACAGGGAGCACTTTCCCAACCTTCTTGTGCTGGGGGCCAGGACCCTGGCCACTGATTTCATGTGCTGGGGCCTCAGGTGTTAGTGCTTGCTTACAGTGCTGGGGTGGCCCAGCCTAGTCATGACTGTTGTTGCCTGGATTCTGGGGCTCACAATTTGCCTTCTATACTAATGCTGGAGCCCTCAGTGCTGGCTTGCTGAGCTAAGACTGAGGGCCTTAGATTGTTGATCTGTGCTGTAGCCAAGAGCCCCTCACTGGCTTGCCTGGACACCTTCTGTCATGGCTATGATCCCCTTTTACCCAAGTGAGACAGACTTTTCCTGAAGTCCTTCTATGTTAAGCTACAAAATTGTTTCACTCCATATTTTTGTAGATTGTCTCTCCAGAATCCATTTAGAGGCTTGATTAAGTGTTGTTCCCGAGGGAAACTGGGGAGAGCTCAGGCAACTTCCTGACTTATCCCTTCCATGTTGGTTCTGCCCCTAATTATAATTTTTAAACACTGTTATTGGTTATGGCTATATCAAAGCCCTTGACATGGGAGATTCATTCACTAGTGAGCAGCAAATACATACGTAAAAAAGATTTTCTCTTCCACTTATTATTTCTTAGTGCTACAGCATGCTGATCATTGCTCCAATATAAAAAGCCCCGGAACAAGATAAGTTCTAATCCATGCTCAGCCACTGGTTAAGTCTGGATCTGTTTTTTCCTATTTTAAAAGGATTAAATGAAACTATTTGATAAGATGTAAAACTATATGGGAGATTCATTATCTAGCCTAAGCTTCCTTTTGCAAATGATAAAAGTGAAATCTAGAAAAGTTGAGTTTCTTGCTGAAAATCACAGCAGATAGTAAGTAGCAGAAACAAGTTTCAAACCATTGTTCCGTGATTTCAAATCCAGAGTTCTTTCCATCATTCCAAGATGGTGTCAAAGATACATCCTGGCTCTTACAGTCTGATTTTAATATGATAATTGTTGAAATAGATCTGTTCCAACTTCAAGGAAATTTCTTTTTGTTTGTTTGATTTTGCTGGGACCAGATATAGCTTCAAAAAATACTGTTTCCCCATTCTATTAAATTAAAAAAATATATTTATTTAATACTTACTTTGTAAATAAAATAAAGGGTTTTTCCGGGTAAAGATATCAGAATGATTTACCATTTTTCCTTCTCAGGTTCATTTTACAGATAAAACTGAGGCAAACAGGGGTAGGTGATTTGCTCTGGGTAACACAACTAGTAATTTTCTTGAACTCAGATTTGAACTCAGGAAGATAAGCCTTCCTAACTCCAGGGCTGGCACTCCATTTACTATGCCATCTATCTGCCCTGATTAGTCTTTTAAGAACTAATGAAACTCTTAAGTAATTTAGTAAATTAAGGGGAGGTCAGTGCTGCAATGACTAGAGCAGCAGGCTTGGAGTCATCTTTATGAGTTCAAATCCAGCCTCAGAAACTTACCAGCTGGGTGACTCCAGGTAAGTTACTTTACCCCAGTTTCCTCATCTGTAAAATGAGCTTGAGAAGGAAATGGTAAAGCATTCCAGTAACTTTGTCAATAAACCCCCAAATGGGGTCACAAAAAGAATTAGAAACAGTCAAAACCATTGAACAACAACAGTTGACTAACTGACTGGCTAGCATGTAGCTAAAATTGAAAAAAGAGGATGGAGGCACAGGAAACAGTTTGAAGCTAGTTGTTCAAGTGAGAAGCAATAAACATGAACAATATTAATAACAATTCACATTTCTATAATATTTAAAAACTGACAAAAGGCTTTATTCACAATACCCTGTGGGGTTGGCATGACAAGTGATATTTCAGATAAGGAATCAGTGTTTATAAAGTAAAAATAATTTGCTTGCTGTCACCAAAGTAGTGAGTATCAAAGTCAAGCTTCACATCCAGGTCTCCTGATTCTTACTCAGTATTCTGGTAGACAGACAACCACATTAACTAGACTTAGAAGTTGATTGATTGTAATTGAAAGAGAGAGGGAGGAGTCCAAGTTGTTGAGCCTGGTTCATGGCAGTCAGCATAACTAGGTGGTAAAGGGGTTGAAGTACCAAGATAAGGAAAACTAATCTTCCTAACTTCAAAACTGTCCTCAGACATCTACTAGCTGTGTGACCATGGACAAGTCACTTAACCCTATTTCCCTCAGTTTTCTCTCCTATAAAATGAGCTGGAGAAGGAACTAGCAAATCACGCAAGTATTTTTGCCAAGAAAATCCCAAATGGGGTCACAAAGAGTTGGACTTGACTGAACAACAGATGGCCATCAATTTCTTTAACAGAGAAGATAATGGGAAGAGCAGGTGTGACCAGAAGGGAAATATGAAGAGTGCAGTTTGGGAATATTGAGTTTAATTAGAAGGATATTCACATTGAGTCGTCCCATTAAAAAATGTAGATTTTGAACCTAAAAGAGGGGCTGTAAATTTAGAAAATCATCTGTTTGAAGGTAATAATGAAAGGCATCAGAGATTGCTCCAGATTGGAGCCCTGGACCAGTATACGTCAGAGGCAAGATTGCCAGGTCTTCTTGATGCTAGGAGCAGCCAAGCAATAGTATCAAGCTCAAATAGAAACAGAGGGTCCCTGTGAACCACATATTGATTTTCAAAAACTACATATTATTGTCTATACTTTATTTTATTTATTTATTATTTCCAAGTTACATTTTAATCTGGTTTGAGCTGCAATCAGGATGATAAGCCATATATCTGACACATTTACAATGAACTATATACTACCTCAGGGTTAAAAATAGACAGCCTTCCCGCCTCAAGACACAGTGTTCTATCCAGTGAACTACCTAACTGTATCTAATAACTGAGGAAAGCTATTCCAGGCAAGTGGATGAAGAACCATGCCACAAAAAACTCATGGAGAGAAATACCCAGAACAAGGTATAGTCAGGAGTATGAAATGCCATAGGTCAGTCAAGAAAGGTAAAGACTGAGAAAAGGCCGTAATATTCAACAACTGAGAGATTGTCGATGACCTTGGACGGAATGGGATAAAATTTTATAGGTGATTTAACTGAGCCACAGGGCAGCTACCTGGGGCACAGGGGATAGAGGGCCTGAAGTCAGGAAGATTCATCATCCTGAGATCAAATCCAGCCCGCAACACTTACTAACTGTGTTGACCTGGGCAAGACACTCCACCCCGTTTGACTCAGCTTTCTCCTCTGTAACATGAGCTGGAGATGAAAATAGCAAACCAATCTACTATCTTTGCAAAGAAAACCCCAAATGGGATCATGAAAAGTCAGATATGACTGAAATAACTCAACAAACACAACAAATCATCCTCAGAGAAGTTATGGGACTTGTCTGTAGTCACAAAGTTAGCAAGCAGCAGAGAAAAACTTGAATCCACGTTCTTCTGCCTCAGATTGCAAAACTCTACCTGTTTTGCCAATTTTTAAAGGCAAACACATGTTATCTCTTTCCTGAAAGTTTCCTCAATTAGTCTGGTCCATAACAATAGCTATGACAACTCAAATCTCCATTTTATTGATGGAAAAACTGAAGCTCAAAGATTTTAAAGTCCTTTGCCTATGATAATTCAGCTAGTAAGTACTGGAGCCAGAGGTCCCTCCCAGTCCCTGTCCTCAGAACATAGTATACTATGCTTGCTTTCTCTGTATTATGGTATATCATGGTTATTTGTGAGAGATATGCTTCATGCCCCCTACTATAATGTGATGTCTGCGAAGGCACAGATCATATCTTACCAAGCCTAGCACCTCCCACAGTGTTCTGTCCATGACTGGTGCTTATATATGTTTATTGATGTTCAGTGAATCCTCAAGTACTGGCACGTCTCCAAGGAAATCCCAAGTGTTCTGGGTCATGAATTTAGACTGAAAAAGAACCATGAAATCATTGTAACTGTTGACTGGATTCTGTTCTCACTGGATTCAACTCCGTCTCTAGAGGCTTTAGACAGTAGAAAGTAATACGGCTTCACCACAGTTATCAGTCACACCAGGGAAGGTCTAACCCGTCCTATGCCTCCTGGGAGTCATTTAAATACCAAGATTTACTCCTTTCCTCTTCAGTGATCAAAGAGGGCCCATGTTGGAAGATGGCATGTCTTTAAGATTGAAGGTACTCCTCTTCATCCTATTCCAAATCTGCCCTTAGAATATTCCATTTGGGGAACTTCTGCTAGAGATTTTTGCTAGCTATTACTATTTTTATTGACTATTAGGGGACTGAGTATTAAAGTGAGAAAGGCCATTTTTTGAAGCAACTTCCCTACCTGTTCTGTTATTATTTTGCACGATGGCTTTATGATACATATGCTGAAAGATACATTTATCTGATAAATTACAGAGATTTCAAAGGATCTAGCAAGGTTTTGGGGGATTAAATTTTTTTTAAATGCACTTAATGTGTGTTTGCAGAATGACCTCTTGATGCTACTACTGTTTCACAGTGATGAAAAAACTGAGACTTTGAAATAGTCTCAAAATACATATTTCTTCAATGTGTTGTTTCCCCTTTTCATAAGATGTTATTCTGCATTTCTCTTACCATTTTTCCGCAAAATATTGTGATGTGTTCAGAGCCTTGTTCAGTTTGGTTTCCTGCTGCCTTTTTTCCATGCCTGCGTCTGTATCCTCTGTGCACTCTTTTTATAAAGCATGATAGAATAACTTGAAATTCTCTTCAGTCTTGCATTCTTCTTTTAACCCTTTCATTTTTAACCTTTAAATTTACTCGTTTACCCAATAACTCTCATTGAGTTATCTTGAAAATTAATAAAAGCTCTGTTCAGTTGAAAAAAACTGGATAATGAAGATCAAAGCTGGACTTTGATTTAGAAAGACAGATTCATCCATTTTGATTTTTATGCTACTTAATCGCTTTGGGTTTCAACGTAATGGTTTGTTTTTTTAAAAAAATAGTGAAAGCTGCCGAGGTAGCAAAGGACAATAATTGTCGCTGCACCATGTTTTAATTCTTTCTACACTTAAAAACAGGGGGAATCAAATTAGGAGACAATCAAATTCAAAGATAACATTGGGAGAAGTAGTATGTGTAAATGAGTAGATAGGTGGCACCATAGTGTGTGGCGTGCCAGGCCTGGAGTCAGGAAGATTCAGGCTTCTGAGTTCAAATCTGACCTCAGACACTTACTAGCTGTGTAACCATGGACGAGTCACTTAACCATATTTGCCTCAGTTTCCTCACCTGTCTAGCAGGAATAGTAATAACTCCCAACAGGTTTACTGTCAAGATCAAATGAGAAGCTTGTCCAATACTTTGTAAACCTTAAAGATCTAAATAAGTTTAGGTATTAGAAAAACATGAGAAATAGTCTTGGGATGTTGAAAGGAAGAGCTCATTCTAAAACTTGCTTTTATTTTATTTTCTGATTCTTCGTTTTGAGCCATGGTAGATGAGCTGTTGGATGACTGTTTACTTTTTTCCCTTGAAAGGTTGTTATTGCAAGACTTTGCATATAATAACTGAATGTCCTTGGTGAGTGATACCAGATTTTTTTTTCATGTGGACATACCAGAATGCAAAATATTATTTATGCTGCATAAAGAATTCTCAAAATCTGATCACAAGTTCATAGCATCCAGGATTCCAGATCACTTTTGCCTTTCATCATAGTTAACATAAAACAATTGGCTACTCAAACATCACAAATTAATTATATCCAATGGTTAATTTGTAGGAAACTTTGCTAGTATAAGACTGAGTTTACATGGTTAATTTAAAATGCTTTGTTAATCTTTGCACCTTAATGAAAATATCTTTATCTATTGAAAATATATTTACTTTCAGAGTGGATTAAGGTCTCACTAGGTTTTCTTTAGATTAAAGTCTTTTCAGAAAGACTACCTTAGACTTAGTTAGGAATCCAAGAGATCCATTTTCACCTTCTGCTAAGAAGTAACATTCAGCTGTTTATAGGTTAAATATTGTCTCTGTATACCGCTTCAAGTACTGCAGTTTCTCGAAAGAGTGATTCCTACCCAGAGCCAAAACTGAAGCATCTCCCTTTTTAACTCATGAGTCTAGGAGTAAATTAGAACAACTGCTTTGGAATGGTGATGTTTCATTCCTTCCTCTAAAGCCCTCCTCAGATACACTATCAACACATGGAGGTGATCTGCAGTTTATGAAAATAAGGTAAATGAAAAATAGACTCCAGCAGCTCCTTCCAAGCTGGAAAAGCCATTGAGTCCAGGTCTGGTTCTGGACTCAGTCAGCAAACATGTATTAAGTGCCTGCTATGTACCACATGCTGTGCTAAGCTCTGTGTCTGTCATTCAAAGACTATCAAACAATTATCAATTAGTTAACATTTATTAAGTGCCTACTATGTGCTAGGCACTATGTCAAGCACTGGGCAAAAGGGGCAAAAAACATCCCTGCCCTCAGGGAGCTCATAATTTAAAGGGAGAGAAAACCACATGCAAATACACACAAAACAAAGTACATGTTTTGTCATGTTGTTGCTATTCATACATTTTGGTCGTGTTCAACTCTACATGACCATGTTTGGGGTTTTCCCTGGCAAAGATACTGTAGTGGTTTACCATTTCCTTCTCCCGCTTGTTTTACAGATGAGGAAACTGAGGCAAACAGGGTTAAGTGACTTATCCAGGGTCACATAGCTAGTGAGCTGAACTCAAGATGAGCCTTTCTGACTCCAGACTTCCACTTGATTGCCCCATACATAATAAATAGGAAATAATAGGGAAACACTAAGTCCCAAAAGATTCACAGGGTAGACCACCAGATGATGCATTTTTGGCTGCAGCAACTGATGAAGACTGGTACTTGATGTATGGATAGCGAATGCCCACCCTGATAAATTCACAGATCCATTAAGAACTAAAATATAATGACTTCCTTATTGTTTATGTAAAAGCTATTTTTTTCATCTTGATTGAACTCAAAGAAAAGTATGATTTCTAAAATCTCCATTTATTTTCCCGACTTCCTTTTGAAAATGAGACGCTGCCTTTCTGTGTTCTTGAAGTAACAATAATTTTTTCAGAACTATCCCCTTTGAAGTCAAATGCACCCAAATCATGGTCATCCATTTTTTTATTTCATATATAAATCAAACTGATCACAGACAAAACTAATTCCACTTACTCATAGTATCTTGATTGGACAAACTTCCCTTATTTCTTTCACTGAAATGTGGTTATCACCAAAACAAACAACAGTTAGATGTACCACGTATTTTATTTTATTTTTGGAAGCAATCAGGGTTAAATGACTTGCCCAGGGTCACACAACTAGCAAGGCCACATTTGATCTCAAGTCTTCCTGATTCTAGGGCTGCTTTCTCTATCTACTGTGCCACCTAGCCACTCCTTACAATTTTTTTAAAATAATAAATGAAAAACACTGTGAAAGTATTAATCATTCACAGCAGGAATAAGATTGGAAATTAAGACATTATTGTAGGGACAATTAGTTACCAGAAGACGTCGGTTTACTAATTGCTGTTACTAATTTTCTTTGTGACTTTGGGGCAAATATCTTTCCTTGTAAAGGCTTCAATTTTCTAAACTGGAAAGTGTTAGACTCCTTCAAACATTAAAATTCTACTATAATATAAGCAAATTGTCCCCTAATATAACATGCTTCAAAGAACAATAATTGATCAGGCTTTCATTTCTGGGACTACTGCAAAAATCTCTTAATTTGTCTTTCTGTCTCAAATATCTCTTTCTCTTTTTCATCCACCTCACCGATGTCAGTCATTGATCTACACATATCATTTCACTAAGCAAAAGTTCCAGTAGCACCCTATCATTTCTAGGATCAGGTATGTACTGTCCAGGTTTGGTTTGAAAATACTCCCAGGGGCAGCAAGGTGACATAGTGGATAGAGTGCTGGCCCTGGAGTCTGGAGGTTCTGGGTTCAAGTCTGACCTCAGACACTTAGTAGCTGTGTGATCCTGAGTAAGTCACTTAACCCCAACTGCCTTACCACATGGGAGAGGGAGAGAGAGAGAGGGAGAGAGAGTAACCCCTTCTCAATCTGGTTCAAACTTAGCTTTCTAGACTTTATATGTAGTATCACCCTTCATACACTCTACATCCTAGCCAAGCTGGTCTACCTACTGGTGCCCAATCATAACAGTCTATCTCCCATCTTTATGACTTTGCAGGCTATCCCCAGTGCCCAAAATGTACTTTCTCCTCCCTTTCATCTCTTAAATCTTCCCTTCAAATTTCAGACTGAATATTCTGAGGCAGCTAACTGGTGCAATGGATAGAGCCCTGGGCCTAATGTTAAGAAGACCTGAGTTCCAATCTAGTCTTAGACACTTACTAGTTGTATGGACCTGGGATCTGTCTGCCTCAATTTCTCCATCTGTAAGATGAAGATTCTAATAGCACTGACCTCACAGGATTGTTCTAAGGATCAAATGGTGTAATATTTGTAAAGTTCTTGGCTTGTAATAGATGCTTAATAAATGTTTTTTACCTTCCCCTCTTATCCCTAGCTATAAATGTCCCTATGAAATATCCTTGTGTTTCCTTATTTGTATTTTATACTTACTTATCGACATATGTGTTGTTTTTCAAAAGAATATCTGTTCCTTGAGGGAGGTCAGGAACTCTCTCAGTTTTGCACTTTCATCCTTGCATACTAACATATATATAAAATATATGTATACATATATGTACTTGTAACATATTCATATATGTACTTCTATATATCTACATATATGCATACACATACAGACACGTATTTTCTTTGTATGTATGCATACACACAGATACGTACACATACTAGGTGCCTGTCACCAAGTAGCCAATAAATGAATAAGCATTCATGAAGTATTTACTACATTCCAGGCACTATTAGGTGCTAGAGACACAAAGGAAGGCAAAAACACCATTTTTGCCCTCAAGGTGCTGACATTCTAACAAAGGAACCATGCTAACAGATCTGTACAGGGTAGACTGAAGGTAATTTCAGAGGGAAGGGGGATGAAGGTAGGCATTCTGAAAAAGTTTGGTTTAAACCAGATCTGTACAGTCTGTGACCCACCAAAGGATTTCAGGAGGCCCACGGAAAATGTAGAGTATGTTTTCTTCTACATTTTCTCTGTAAGCGGCCCATGGGGCACAGGTTGTGCAGGCCTGGTTTAAACTGAATCTTCAAGGGAAGGGGCAGAGAATTTCAGACATGAGGACAAATAGTAGAAATATACAGAACAACAAAGAAGTGTCTTGCATGCACAAGAGTACTTATTACATGCTTATTGATTAACTGATTGAAAGAATATTCCTCTGAAAGTAAAAAATATTAATATGGTACAAAGTATAGCTATTCTTTCCACCTCATAGGGTTAGGAGCCAGCTTCCTCCATGATCTGGAAAATCCATGTAAAATGTTTGGGCCCTCCATTTGTACCATAAAAGAAGTCTGGATCCTTATGGTTTTGAAAGATAAAATATGAAAAAAAAGATAAAATATGTTGAAGTTATACAATACATATATTTTATGCATTTCTGAGCTTCTAAAATTTGTCTGTGTTGTCTGCTGGCCTTCATGTGTCACCTGTGACTTCCATAAAACTCCCCCAAAATTCCTATTTAATTCCTTATATCAACCAAAGATATATTGAAACCACGATGGGGAAAATTGCAATGTGGAAAAGATAACGATACTTTGCGAACATCATCTCGTTTGACCCTTATAACTACCCTGAAAGGTTAAGTGCTATTATTTCTCCCATTTTCCAGATGTGGAAACTGAGGCAGAAAGAGTTTAAGTGATTTGGCCAGATGTGTAACAGCCAATAAGTATCTAAGATTTGATTTAAACCCAGGTTCTCCTGATGCAGTGGGTAGAGCACTGGGCCTGGAGTCAGGAAGACCTGAGTTCAAATCTAACCCTTACTTGTTGTGTGACCCTGGACAAGTCACTTAACCCTGTTTGCCTCAGTTTCCTCATCAGCAAAACAATAAGGGGAAAAGCAGGTGTGAGCAAAAGGGAAATGTGCAGTGCTTTGCAATGTTAAACACTGTTAGTGCAGTTAGGTAGTGCAGTGGATAGAGCATGGGACCTGGAGTCAGGGAGACTCACCCTCCTGAGTTCAAATATTGCCACAAACATTTAATAGCTGTGTGGCCCTGGTCAAGTCACTTCACTCTGTTTGCTTCAATTTCCTTATCTGTAAAGTAATCTGGAGAAGGAAGTGGAAAATTATTCTAGTATCTTTGCCAAGAAAATCCAAGATGGAGTCATGAAGAGTCAGACATGACTGAAAAATGACTAAATGCCAAATTTCAAGCTGGGATGTTTAGAGAAGCACCCATGGAGAAGGGAGGATTTGAGCAAGTGGTCATCTAATGGCAACTTTCCCTGATTTAGGGCTCAGAAAATGGCAGGGGTGGGAACTTTCGACCTCAGGGCCATGTGTGGCCCTCTAGGTCTTCAAGTGCTTCCCTTTGGCTGAATCAAACTTGCAAAGTCTGGATTCAGTCAAAGGACAGTGCCTGAAGACCTAGAGAGCCACATGTGGCCTCCAGGCTGCAGGTTCCCTACCCCTGGTAGATAGTTTCCTTACATCTCCAGATTAATATAAATAAAAGACATGGGGCAGAGGGGTTGAAAAAAATGTGATAGTTTAATGTAGTAATGCCTCCAGTTATTCTGAGAATATATATGCCAAAGGTAGTTTCTAGAAATCCTTGTGTCAACTTTTGACAAGGATCTATTTATCTTTCCATCCCACATTCTTTTATATTGACTGAAAAGCTCCTGTGAGATGCTTCACCAGGTGTGTAATCACTAACCTTTCCATCTAGAGGCAAATCTCCTGTTGTATGGATGCAGCCAACATTAAAAATGAGCCCTGGAAGCTTTCTCCTATTTAGCTGTTTTGTCAAGGAGATACCCTGAATAAGTGTATTCCCATAGCACCAGCATCCTTTGGGAAAGAATATTCTTACCTCGTGTAAGATGAGAAAGTGGAAGAATTTGTCCAAACAACTGGGAGTGATCAGAAGTGTCGGGCATCTAAGGCACTAGGGAACTGAGAAGGCACTGTGGATAGAGCCCTGGTACTGGAATCCAGAAGCTTGTTGTCACTGATGTTCAGTCATGCTTGACTCTTTTTGATCCCATTTGGAGTTTTCTTGGCAAAGAGATTGGAGTGGTTTGCCATTTACTTCTCCAGCTCATTTTATAGATGAAGAAACTGAGGCAGATAGGGTTAAATGACTTGTCCAGGTTCATACAACTGGTAAATTTCAGAGGTCAGATTTGAACTTAGGAAGATGAGTCCTCCTGCCTCCAGGCTGCCCACACTCCATCCACTGCACAAACTAGCTGCCCCTAGCTTGAAAATAGAAGCATAGGATTTAGGGCTAGACAGGGCCAGAAAGGTAAGGTGGTATGTGATCTTCCCCTTCTCAAAATTTCTGAGAATGCTTTGTCCCTATTTCACATTGTGGGTGGCACAGAAGAAAGAAAACTGATTCTGCAGTCAGAGAACCTGTGTTCAAATCTCACCTCTGACACTATCTGTATGCTTACCAGATCACCACTTCCTTATACCTTGATTTCTTCATCTGTAAAACGAGGGCATTAGCCTAGATGATGTCTGAGGTTCCTTCCAGGTCTTAATCTAAAATTCTATTGCCTCTCATTATTGGGCATTTACCCTCACCCTATATAATTGCAAACTCATCAAAAGCAAGATACCTTTTCTTTGCTTTTCCTTTTTCTATATATCTCCAGTACTTACCACAGTGTCTTGGACATAGGTATTAATAATGTAGCTGAAAAATTGAATAGGAGAGGTATTGTCACAGTATCTTTTTAACTTTAAACACAGGCACTTACCAAAATAATGTAAGAATGGCCCTTCCCCATCAATTTAGGACTCATCATCCCACAAGTAACCATATCTTTTAAACCCAAAATCAGATTTTCCTGAGGTTTGCCAAAAGATATCACTTTCCCAAAGTCTTTTCTTGAACTCCGGAGTGTTTCATGAGTAGAAATCTCTGTTCATTAGGCAATATTGCCCGAAAGGTTTAGGATGTTGCTAAGCAATGAAAATATTAATGACTGTGTTGGCATAGCACCCCTCATCCAAAGACCCCAGTATTCTTAGGGCATTTCTTTCATGTATGGGTTAGACTAAATCGTCACTGAGGTCCCTTCTAACTCTCCAGTTCTATGATTGTGGATCCGGTGTTTCCCACAACATCTTTGAGAAACTGTGTAAATAGGGTTGCTAGACACTCAGCAGCTAACAGAATTAGGTGATTTGCACCAGACCTCATAATGAGTCAGAGCCAGGAGGAAAAAGCAGGCTGTATTTTATCCTGGGAGGCTGAACTCACTCTTGACAAGTGCATCAGAAATCTGCTTTACAAACCCACTCACTCCCATGGTTCCCTGAGTCACGGCCAGAATTCATATCAGCTTCAGCAGGAGTTATTTTCAGCACCTCTGGGATGGGAGTCTTGGACAGATGTTTGGAGTGTCAGCATTATGAGGTATAGTCTGATTATTCCACCTCAGGCAATAAAATAAGCCATCAGAATCACTGGGTTACTATGGCATGGCATGTTCCTTGAGGACACAGGGGACAAGGGAGAAACTGCTACCATTTCCTTTTAGCCTAAGCTCAGACGTACAGCAAAATAACCATCTCAGTAACTGACTTGTAACTTCAGAACTGTCCTTCTTACTTCTGGATCAAAGCTTCTCAGCCAGTGAGTTAGATACATCTGCGAGTTGAAAATGTAAGTTGGCTTATTTTGGCAAACTAGGCTTCTCACATAGTTGGCTTGCTATAGCAAACTAGGCTTTCTCCAAATTGTGGCATCTCCCCTAAGGGGAATGCATTAAGATGCTTTTACTTAATTTCTTGTCTCTCCTCCCCTTCCCCTTTCAATACTTCTCTTACAAGTCCTGCTAGCACACTTAGGATTTCCTTTTTGACAGAAATGATCCAAGACATCTGATCGGTTGCAGCAAAGCAACCTTTGAATTTTTTCTCTCATTTCCCAATTCCCCATATCTTCTCTCTTTCTAATCATTAGTTGTTGTTGCTTGAGGGAGAGGGGTTATTTGTATGCTTTTTAATTGTCATTTTTGTCTTTTTTATTATTTGAATTTATTTTAAATAGATACAAAATAAGAAAAGCAAAAAAAAGCATTGCAATGTACACAGTAGAATATAAGAGAAGATCTGATACAAAGCAATAAATTTCCATTTCAAGAAAACCTATTAATAAATACTAAACATTATTTTCAAAGCTGTCCATATTTTATTTGCTTCCTTGTGTGTTTTCTTTTGTCCACTTCTATGCAATTTGTTTTGTTTTGTTTTTCTCCTTCCCCCCCTTACCCACAGAATGCTACAATTAAGTGTGGATACATATATATACATATGCATATGTGTGTATACATACAGATATACATATATATATACGCATACACATACATATATACTTATATATACATACATGCATGCATACATGGATTTCCATAAATGTATACACACAAAGGCATATAGATAAGAGTGCAGTATGCTTATTTCTACTTGTCATCTGTTTCTCTGTAGGTGGATAGCATCTTCCTTTGTAAGTCTGAGTCTTTCCATATTTTTCTGTATCTATCAGCTCATCATTTCTTACACCACATCAACATTCTGATCTGATCACATTCTATCTAGAAGATTGTCTGTGAGAAGTTTTTCCTCCAATTTTTCTTTTTTGGCAGGCATACTTATATTTTTTATACTGTCTAGCTATTTTATATGATCTAAAATGATTAATATAACTAACACATAGAGTAGTTTTCCTATTTTTTCTCTTTTAAGTTTGATTTTAGCTTTAATTTTTTCTGAGATCAGGATTACTATCCTTGCTTTTTTATGAAATAAATTTTACTTCTGACTTTTATTTTATGTTTGTGTTTATCTCTCATTTTTATAGCATTTCCTAAAAGCCACATATTGTTGAATTCAAATTTTTAATCTGCCATCAGTTTCCCTCTTATGAGTAAATTCATCCCATTCACATTCTAAAATATAATTACTTGTTGTATATAGTTCCTCCTATTTTCCTCACTATCCTTCTCATCTTATTCTTATCCCTCCTCATTCTTCTACGTGCTACTTTGTCCTCCTATTCCTTAACTTACCCCCTCCAAGAATCCCTCCCTTATCCTATCCCTCCACCCCTACTCTTTTATTTCTTTCTGAATTTAGATTTATATATGTTGTTCCCTCTTTATCCCATTCTGTAGCATCAATGCAATATTCATAGACCTTACCACAGCACAGTTCTGAATCACAAAATATAATGGACTCTCCACATGGAAGACAGAACCAAATCATTTATTCAAATACCAAAAAGCCAAATCTCAGCACCAGAAAACCAAATCCATCATAGCAGCAAAGAAATTTATACACAATAACAATGCAGGAGACACTAGCATCCCCAAGCCTTCCATCTGTTAGACTTCCACAAACCAGCTCCCTTAAACAAAATCACAAACAAGCTCTTGCACTAGTTGCTGCCTGCTCTCTCTTTCTGAGCTCTGACTGCTCTGACTCACTTCCTGCTCTACTCCTTCCTGCTCTACCTGTTCAGCAAACTTCTCCCACCCCAGGCTCCATGTGATTCAGACTTCCATGTAACCCAGGCAGGTCATATGGGTCTATTAATGGATGGGAAAGATCACTACACATTCCCATTAATCTTCATACCCTTTTACACTTCATCTTACCCTATAGACCTTTCTTATTCTCTTCCCACCTGCCTATCCCCTTGTCCTCTTATTTCTTTGTGAATTTAGAAGATTTTTAGACATTCTAAATGTTATTATACTTATATATATTTTTTGTGTATTATATAATGTATATGTATGTATTGTTCCCTCTTTAACCCATTCCCAATGAGAATAGGGTTCCAGAACAACCCATCCTCCTCCCCCATCTACTTCCACTGTATCAATGCTTCCTCTTGTATTTCATTTGTATTAATTACTCTTTTTGCCTTTTCTTACATCTTTTTTGCTTTTTTGGAATCACATCATACTGAGCTCTACCAAATCTTACTCTCAAACTACCCAATTACTAAGGATGATCTTAGATATAGGGTTTACATTCCACATATAAAAAGTGTTCTTATTGAGTCCCTTGTAATTTAGTCCTTGATGTTTATCTTATATTTCTTTTGAATCTTGTATGTCAGATTTGCTGTCTAGTTTCTGGTCTTTTTGCAATAAAATCCTGAACATCTGCCAATTCATTGAATATCCTTTTTTTTCATTCAGGATTATACTTAACTTTGCTGGATATGACCTTTTTGGCCATAACCCCAGTTCTTTGCTCTTCAAAATATACTGTTCCAAGACCTGCAGTCTTTTGGTGTAGCCACTGCTAAGTCTTGTGTTACTCTAATTATGGCTCCACCATATTTGAGTTGTTTTCTTCTTTGTGGCTCATAATATTTTCTCCTTAACCTGGGAGCTTCGGAATTTATCTATCATATTCCTATAGGTTTTCCTCCAAGGATCCCTTTCAAGGGGTGATTGATCGATTCTTTTCTATGTCTACTTTCCCCTCTTATTCTAACACTTGAGGACAATTTTCCTTAATTATTTCTATATTATTGTATCAAGACTTTTTTCTTGGGTATAGCTTTCAGGTAGCCCAATTAATTTTATGTTTTTCTCTTTGTGATTTGTTCTCCAGATCAGTTTTTTCTTAGAAGATGTTTCACATCCTCTTCTATTTTTTCATTTTTTGTTTGTTTTGTTACTTCTTGGTCTCTTAAATATTGCTGTCTTTCTCTTGCCTAATTAAAATTTTGAAGGAGTTGTTTTCCTCCTTAAGATTCTGGATCTTCTTTTCCAGTTAATTGAATTTCTTTTCATAATCTTGTTGTTTTTCTTGGATTGTTTTTACTTTTTTTCTTCAATCTCTCTTATTTGATTTTTGAAATCTTTTTTGAGTTTTATGAATTCTTTTTTGGGTTCTATGAATTCTTTTTTGGGTAAGTGACCATCTGATATTAGTCTTTGGGGCAATAGAGGCTTTTTATTCTTTAGTTTCCTCCTCTGAAGACAAATCCTAGTCTTCTCTATTCCCATAGTAACTCCCTATGGTTGGGTTCTTTCTCCTTTTTCTTACTCATTTTTTTTTTATTTTTAGCAATTTACTATTATAATCACCTTTAATCCTGGGGTGTAGAAGGATGGTACCTCTGTCCCTGGTCCTTCTTGCTATTATGTCTTGTCCTTTGTCCTGGGTCCAACCTATGCGCTCCTTTACCCATTCAAATCACAGCTCGAAGAGCCCCAGCGTATTATGCTAGAAATACTCTTGTTCCCTGAGAACTATACGGTGGCTATGACCTTAAGTTCTCCCCTCTAGTCTGGAACTGAGTTCAAGAACTCAGATCTCCTGTAAGTGCCCACAACCAGAAGCATCCCCACCCCGTTGCTTCTGCACTCACCAGGCTTGTGTTGGTTCCTTCTTGCCCAGGATCGCATCTCAGGAGCACGAGTGGGCCTGGCATTCTTTGTCAGCAGAGGCTCCCTCAGTCTTCCACCACTCAAATACCTGACTTCCCACACTGTCCAGAAAGTGAAAAATTCCTGTGAGGGCAAAACTACTTCCCAACCCAACTGCTGCCAGAGCTCCCTGTTTTCTGTTTCAGCAGAGCTAGGCTTGAGGTGTTCGCACTTCTCTCAGGTGAACCTCCATTCTGGGATCTTTCTTGGGATCTTCTCTGGTTGTTCCAGGTGCACCACTGTTCTGCTAGAACTCATTTATTTTTGCTACTCTATGTTAACCCTGAGGCGTTATTTTGTCTTGTTTGTCAAAATCCATAGAGCTTGGAATTTCCTGACCTCCACTATCTTCCCAGAATCCTCTCCCTTGAATGATTTTTAAAATCTGCATAGTGACACACAGAGTTAAAGGAGATTTCTGAAGGACTAATGACTAAAGAAATTTCCTTAGAAGTTCTTATTGTCAGTGTTCTGAAAGAAGGCGGTATTGTTAAGATAGAAATGAGACCATTTTAGGTGGTAAGCACAAGAAAGTCTCTAGAAGTTTGTAATAGCACTGACAATAACTATTACCATTGTATTATTATTTATAGGCACATATATATTTAGGTTTACAGATAAGGAAGGTGAGGTTTTGGAGAAACTTATGAGATTTGTCCGTGATTACATAATTAATAACCCCAAGGCTTCCTGTATCCAAGTCAATACTCCAGTCACAAGACAACAGAGCCTCTCATGAGCCAATCAATAAATATTTATTAAGCACTTACTATTCGCCAGGTATTGTGCTCAGCAGGTGGGAGGTCACCAGGTTTGTATGGGTGGAGCAGAGAATCATAGCATTTTAGAGTAGTAGGCTTATCTATCACTTGTCCCAACCCCTTTATTTTACAAATGAGGAAACTGAGGCCCCGGAAGGTGTATTCGACTTCCTCAGTGGAATACAGGTAATTTGTGTCAGAGCTGGGTTTATAATCCTGGTCTCCATGCTCCCTATCCAATGCTCATTTTTACTGTACCTTGCTACCAAGCTGAGCTGTAACACAAAATGAGGACAGTTAGATAAGGAGAGGCTAATTGGCAAAGAGCCTGGAAGCCCATGATTAGGAGGATTCATTTGATTTGAGAGGCAATTTGGAACCATTATAGACTTTGGAGAGGAGAGTGTTAGGATCGAAATGTTATTTTGGATAGGTGATTGGTGTTACTGGGTGGAGGATGAGTGGGAGGGGGCTGAGGCCAAATGGAGGTCACCATTTCCCAACAACATTCTTTTCAAAAACATTCCTTCCCCCTCCCCACTCTGAATTTGGTTAAGTTCCAATAAATTGACTGGAAACAACTTTATTGTTAGTTGTCATGGAAAACCATTTACACTGCCTCTAACATCAAAAAGTCTGATGTGTCCATAGAGACGGTGATATGAGTCAAACCTCTGTTGTAGTGAATTTTGACAAGTCTATTTTTAATCATGCATCTTGATGCACACCATTTAAACCAGAAGACACACTCATGTCCTTTGCAAGCTAAAGTTTTCAGACACCACAACCTCTGAGTGCCAAATTGCAATCTCTCTTCTTGGAACAAAGGATCTGTCTTGTACAGAGAAAGCATTTCTCAGTGCATACAGATCAACAACTTGGGCATGTGAAATGATTATACATAGAACTTAATTACAGCAAAGGAAAGAGAGATGTCAGCCCTAATGACCATCCATGTTAGCAGTAATTGAAGGACTGCTCTTAGTGAAGCCAGTCAGAACGGAATGTGCCACCTAGCTATTCAGGATCACATGACTGGGAAATCCCCTCATCTTAGACCTAGGCTTTAGGCTAAAGAGGTGAAATTCCTACCCTAGGCAACTAAGGATACACCGTGACCCAGAAACACTCTAAGTGAGCTTTCTTCTCCAGTACATTTTCTTTGCTTCTTATCGCCTCCCCTCGCACCCTCAGACCTTCCTCCTATCCACCCACTAATATCTTTTATTTGGCAATCTCCAAGTCAACATGCAATAAGAAAAAAAGAATTTGAATTTACATAATAGCTTCCTTCCAACAAGCTCAAAGCACTTCTCCCATATATAATTTATTCTCACAACAATCTTCTGAACCAAGAAAAGGCCTATCATTAATATCATCATTGTAATCACCATTAATGCTAGACCTATTTTACACTCACAGAACTTGCTGGTGAAGGATTCTGGTGACATGACAAGTTTCTTACTCAGTTTTTGAAAACTGGCACACATATCGACAATTACAGTAAAAAAAAGACTACTTTTGCCACTCCTCACCACATTGCACACACCACTAAATTCACTAGCCTTCTTTTTAATCTTGCTTTTAAGATATATCACAAACTTCAGATTGTTACAGTACTGGTGGCAGAACCACCAAAAGAACTCTGAATCAAACATAAATATGTGCTAAGAAATAAGTGCTAAGAAAGTCGCTGTCAAAGCAAATTGGTTTGAATTATGTAAGACCATTCTCATTTTCTCTTTAGAGGTTTGACTTGGGATAAGAGCTACACTTTATAACAGCCTTAACTTTTCAAATGACAACACATACCTCTTTCTACCCTTACACATTCAAAACTTCAATTGGTTTCAAAATTCTAACAGACAATTTTTTTTCATCTCACAGAATTGCTCATGCCATTCTTAGATCTCCCATAATATAATAATATGGTAGATGTGACCTTCAAGGGATCAGATATTATTTTGGTTGATATTTTTCACTGATCCAAACATTGTTTTATTCATTGCCTGACTTCCTTAAGGAAAACAAAAATATTGTATTGATGCTTTTTTATACCGTTATCATTTCTAGAGATGTCCTCCATCTCTACCCATAAACAATCTCTTGCAATAGCAACAAAAATTATTTAAGCAAAAGTACCCAGCATAATGAGGGTAGCTAGGTGGTGCAGTGTATAGTTAGAGTACAGGCCTGGAATCAGGAAGACTCATTTTCCTGAGTTCAAGTCTGGCCTCAAATATTTACTAGCTGTGTGACCCTAGGCAAGTCACTTAGGCCAGTTTGCCTCAGCTCTGTAAAATGGTCTGGAGAAGGAAATGGCAAACCAGTATCCAGTATCCAGTATCTTTGCCAAAAAAAACCCAAATGGGGTCACCAAGAGTCAGATACTACCAAAAAAATGGCCAAATAACAACAAAACCTCCACTTAGGGAACATTCTGTTCCCTGGTCTCCCACCTTTTGCTTCTTTGTTCTCTAGGACCAAGATTAAAATCATAAGATTAGCTATCGCAAGCTAAAACAGACTTCAAAAACCAGCTGCCTTGTTTTACCAATTAGGAAGCAGAGTCACAAAAAGACTAAGTGACTTTAACTTTTGCAGTTGTGATAAGGGATATAAACTCTAAGCTTAAACATTCTATCTTGATAAAGGCCGCATCATATCAATATAACTCCAAACTACATTAATGCTGAACTGAAAGATGATTGTATATATTCCCCAGGTAACTTCTAACTTTGAAACTAAGATGAATTCCTCATTTAAATGCCAAGGAGGCCTATTACAAGACTGTCCAGTCTTTTGTTCTAAATGGGCCAAACCTCCAGCTGATTCGCTAACTGAATAAGCCACTGGGGTAGGGTTGCTATCCCTGTGTATGAGACGTTCCTAAATAAATAGAGTATACAAAGCTTCTACCATGCATTTCATCTCCTGTCAATGGGAATTTCTCACAGTTTCTAAGTTCAGAACCATAATTTTTCAGACCAGTATTTGTGATATGAAAGAAATTCCTAACATGTAGGAATAAGCTGTCATTTTAGAAAATTATAAGCAATAACTAGCAAGAAATTGCTAAAGTACAGTCAACTGCAAGAGAATACCCATTGCGGGACATGAACAACTGTGCACAGCAATTGTTCAGTTTGTCCTTTCCACTGCAGATCATAGCTGTTTTCTGTGGGTGCATTTCTTATATCTGATCAAACCAGCAAAATCCACCTTCTTTGAATCCCCCTGCTCTTCCAAAGGAAGATTCTTTTAGATGTTTTTCCCAGGAATTACTTGAGAGAGTCATTCAGATGTTTTCAGATAATTAAAATGTTCTTAGATTTTTAATCCTTCAAAATAAGGCAAACACCACCCCCTCAAAGGTACATATGGCTGAAAGCATGGTGAGTGGCAAATCTAAGCAATAAGAAAATGAACAAGAATGTATGCATTACCCACTTTGTACTCGCAAAACAAGGTGGAATTTTCAGATTATTGCTGACTGCAAGCAAGGCATCTTGGCCCACCTGTATTATGGCATAATTCATGCTGCTTGGCTTGGATTCACTTAGTAAAGCAAAAATTGCGTTCATCGCCTCAGCATCACTTACAAACTTACACAGTTTTGCCCACTCCTTAAGTAACCTTTCCTCAGTTTACTCACTAGCCTGGATCTAGAAGGTTAAAATTGATCTCCTGTTCAGCATGATATCTCACGATCAGAACAGCAGTCATTTCTGCATGCCCCTGCAAAGAGCATGCTTCCATGACAGAATTCATTCCAGGGGACCTTGTAGTTCCAGGAACTAGTGGGATAAATGGAATCAAGGAAGAAGAATTCTCCCTAATTGTTGTTAGAGGTCAAAGAATTAAGGAAGCTTTGTTGCTTGTTCTTCACTGGTCGGGTGAACACAGTAGGGAAAGAGAAATATGGCCAAACTGGAAAGCTTTGCCACCGTGCTGGTCTGTATGTTCAATGACTCCTTATGCTATTTCAGTGATTCTCAGTCTTTCCCATGATTGTTCTGGCGTTGTAATGATTGTTTGCTTAATCTCTCACTGCCTTATCCCAAGACACCTGTGCAGTAAACCCCCACCCCTCATCTACGAATTGTCCACACATAGGGCAGGAATCTTACAAAAGCAAGGACCCTGACACACACAGGAGGGCCTACTATACGGATTCTTTGATCTGCCTTTCTAAAAGGAAAGCAATTTTTAAGGGGTCAACAACCACTCTAATCAACCTCATGTATCATTTACTTAGTTCAGGGGGGGAAAGTCAGCACCCTGAACTACAGAGAAAATACAGAGAAATTAAAAAAAAAAAACAGACAGTGCTTCAGGTGCCTGACAGTAAGCAATACATACATCACAAATCAACAGACAGATAACTGTCTGACCATTACATATATACATAGTTACCAGAGAAAGAAGCAACAACATCTGAGATTTCAAAGCTGGGGGGCTGCTTAGTGGCTTCCCAAAGTCTCATCTGGCACACAAAGCTTCTTCCAAAAACTAAGACCCAAAATATAACCTCACCGCAGAGTACTTATACATTTTTCAGAGACAGAGAGCATCACAACTCTTGACAAGTAGTGCCTCATTAACAAAAGGTGTGGACCTTCCTATAAATCCTCCTGGACCCATTAATGAGTGGGGAAGATCTTCTTTAATCACATTATTCAATCAGAGGCACTTGATTATACTAAAACAAAAAAATGCATTATAAATCCATATCTGGAGGAAATACCTCACTGTATTAAATTTCAGAGATGCCAACATGCCTGTCCTGGAATGCTTCCTTCATACTTTCCCTTAGCTCTCCCTTGGGATTATTTCTGTCTTGTTGACTCACTCCTAAGGCAGTATTGGTGGCAACACTCACCCCAGGGGTGTCTTAGCCCCCAGGGGTTATTCCCATGGCAAATCACTATCAACAAGTTAAGGGTCCACTCTGTGTCAGTCACTGTTCTAGGTTCTGGGGATACAAAGACAAAGTCCCCGCTCCGTATGAGCTTACATTCTTTCAGGAGAGACAAGTACATATCTAAGTATTTTCTAAATAAATACATAAATACAAGGTCAGTCAGTCCAAGAACATTTATGAATCACCTATTAAGAGTCACACATTGTGCTAAATGCTGCAGGTAATAGATTATGAGGGGAAGTACTAGCCATGATGCTTCAGTTGAGCTCTGAAGGAACCTAAGGCTTCTAAGAGATGGAGATATGGAGGGAATATATTTCAGGTATGAGGAATGATCAAGGCAAATGCAATGGAGATAGAGAAATAACAAGAAAGTCAGTTTGGCTGGATCATAGATTATGAAGGGGAAAAATCAATAAGACCTAGAAATAGATTGGAGTCAACTGGGTAAAGAATTTTAGGAAGGATAAGCCACTGGAGGGACTTTAAGTAATGGGATGACAAGGTCAGACTTGGACCTCAGTAAAATCACTTTGGCAGCTATGGGAGAGATGGAATGGAAAGAAGAGGGACTCGAGGCAGGGAAACCAATTAGGACATTATTGATGAGCCTATTGCCCAGATACTGATCGTTTCTCAACCAACACTTGCCCTAGGTGGAAAAAAATTGCTAGTGTATTTATCCTCATTGCCAAAAATTTTTCAGGAGCTGCAGGCTCCCCTTCCATATTGTTACAAATATTTAAGGCTGCAAAGATAAAAGTATTTGAGAACTTCACTCCATTCGTTTCACCTACAAGTCAGTCTTATCCTGGCTACAGTTACCTTTTTTTACATTTAATTTTTATTTGACTTTTTTTTTCAATTACATGTAAACAACGATTTTTAATATTTTTTTAATTTTAAGTTCCAAATTCTCTCTCCCTTTCCTTCCCTGCACTCATCCTTAAGAAGGCAAGCAATTTGATATAGATTATACATGCTCAATCATGCAAAACATTTTGATATTAACCACATAGCAAAAGAAAAAGCAGATCTAAATAAATAAGAATAATAAAGTTTAAAAGGATGTTTTAATCTGCCTTCAGACTCCATGAGTTCTTTCTCTTGAGGTGGATAGCATTTTTCATCATGTCTTTCATAATTATCTTGAATTATTACATTTCTGAGAATGTTCTCCTGGCTTTGCTCATTTCATTTTGAATCAGTTCATATAAGTCTTCTCAGATTTTTCTGAAGCCATCTTACTTGTCATTTCTTATAGCACAATAGTATTCGATCACAATCATCAATCACAACTTGTTCAGTCATTCCCCAATGGATGAGCCCTCGCCCCTCCCCAGTTTCCAATTCTTTTCCACCTCAAAAAGAGCTACTATAAACACTTTTGCACATATGGGTCCCTTTTCTTTGATCCCTTTAGAGTGTAGACAGTATATTATTGCTGGCTTAAAGGGTATGCACAGCTTTATAGCCCTTTGGGCATAGTACCAAATTGCTCTCCATAATGGCTGGATCAGTTTATAACAACACTAAGAGTACATCAGTGTCTCTATGTTATCATATCCACTTCAACATTCATCCTTTTCTTTTTTTTGCATAGAGCAGTTACTTTGCAATCCATAGCTCCAGTGTTTATAATGCACTCAAGACATCACCTGTGGCCCCCAAATGGAGAGAACATGGCTAAATCCATCCCTAAATGTCAGATATGTGGAAATATCCCATGGGGACATAGTAGATTGTTGTTACTCATTCTTTTCAATCATATTCTACACTTCAGGACCTTATTTGGAGTTTTCTTGGCAAAGGTATTGGAAGGGTTTGCCATTTCCTTCTCCAGTTCACTTTACAGATGAGCAAACTGAGGAAAAAAGGATTAAGTGACTTGCCTAGTGTCACACAGCTGGTAAGTGTCTGAGGCCAGATTTGAACCCAGGAAGATGTCTTCCAGATTCTAGGTCAGGCACTCTATTTGCTACACCACCTAGCTGCACTAGTAGCATTAACTAATAAATGACCAGTATTAGCCTCTGAAAAAGAAATCCCATATCTAGGTTTAACTAGGGCCCCTGCCCCTTCCCTTTCTTCCTTTAGACTAGTCTCTCTGTCTCTCTCTGTGTCAGATAGATAGATAGATCGATAGATAGATAGATAGACAGACAGAGAGAGATGTGTGTCTATGTATATATGTATTGTGTTTATGTGTATGTAGGTATGTCTATATCTATAATCACATATGTATGTTTTTGTATATACATGTGTGTATCCATGTATAGTATATACACACATATAAAAAGCACATTCCCTGGAATTCCAGTATATACATACATTTTGCATATGCTTCATATGTGTATATACATATAAATAATTGTGTGTGTATATATGTACATGCATATATCATACCAACATCACTCTAAAAATCTATAAACACCATGGGACTGGTGGCGCTGTACAATTACCAGGGGTGAGGATTGCTGCCTCTAGTGCCCTTATGAGAAGCAGTAACCTGCAAGGAATCAGCTCTTCTACTTCCTGTGGTCAGTTTCAGCAAAAGAAAACAAGCTTCTGTGGGGAGGAATTTAAATTGTAGGCTTTTAACTAAGTAGTAGTGTAACTGGCAGAATTCTTTTTTAAATGATTCTGTGTGAGGAAGCTGCATGGATATTGCTGTGAGTATAAATTCTTCCCAGTCCTTCCCATTGGCTTATACCCTCCCCGTCAGAGAATCATTTACATTTGTTGCTCTTAAGGGATCTCTGAGATTACCTAGCCCAGCATAAGTAGGATAGAAACCCTCTCACTCACCCATGAGGATGCACTACACTCAAAGACTTCCAAATAACAGGAAACTCACTACCTTAGCAGGCAGCACATTTCACTTTGGAATTGCAATATTTCTTAAGAAATTTTCCTTTCAGTCTAGTTAAAATCTGCAACATCTTTCTACAACTTCTACCTACTGCTCCAATTGGTGACTCCTGAGACAACGCAAAAAAGGCTAATGTCTCTTCAATGTGTTAGTGCTACAGATGCTTGAAGATGGTTATCATCTCCATCCTCTCACTTCCACCTCAAAGCCTTCCCTTCTGTAGGCTAAACAGTCTTATTCCTTTCATCCCATCCTCTCAGCATCCCCCTCAGTCAAACAGCATCCTGCTTAAACCTCTCAATATACTCCAACCTGTCACTGTCTTTCCTGAGATGTGGCACCCAGAACTAAAGAAAACACTGCTAAGACACTGTAACATTGCCATGTGACCTAATATGACCTTTTCACATTTATTTATTTTATTTTTAATTTATGGAATAAAATAAGGATTTCTATAATATAGCATAATAAAAAAGATCACAAAGAAACTGCAAATTCATTATGTACATACAACTTGCTATTCATTTTAAATACATAATAAAGTTATCATGTAAATTTCTTTTTTTTCCTTTTTTTTCTTTCCTCCCCCTTCCCTCACCCTAGAAATTTTGAGTTTTCTGGATGCTATATTGAGCTACCTACTAACTCCTATTAAACCCAAGTGTTTTCTGCAGAAGCTATTGTTATCTTCATGCAGCTGATTTTTACTACATAGGTGAATGTAATGTAATGCTCAAATTAAATTTTATTCATGGTCACAACTTGTCTTTGGGATAAGAGAAAAGACTGGACAAATTGTCTGGGACTAGAAATTACGAATATGCTCAGAAGCGAAAGGAAAAGAATAAAACAATAGAAATATGTGTGTCTCAGAAGACTTGAGAAATACTGGCTGAAGAACAGTAGTGATCAAATCCATTCCCTTCCTCTTCCAAAGCAAAGCCCTCTGCCCCAATCTAAGCTCTCAGGCCTGGCATGAGGAGGTCTTCCATCTTTTCTGAGCAGGGGCTCTTGAAATCCTAAATATGTCAACAGTACATGTGGCTATAGTTTCTCTAGATTCCCTGCTCCAGATACCAAGAAAAAACTGTTCACATTAGAAAATTTTCATGTCACTTTCACTCTTCTCATCTGCCAAATCAAGTGACTGAACCAAGCACCATTCTTACTTTCTGTGAAAATAAAATATGAATATATTTTCCTGGTATTGAGCCAAAGCATTCTTTCTGGCTAGTCGTTTCAATTCATTTTTGACTTCTTCGTTGTGAAATTTCCTTCCCATGAGCTTTTAAGACTAGAATATTGTACTTTTTACTGTATTGTGTTACAGAAATGCTTGTTTTATCCCATATATTAAAAATAAAATTTTTTAAAAAGACTAGATAGGGTTTGAAATTCAGCAAGCATTCATTTCTAAATGGTACTTGGTATGTGCCACTGGGATAAGAACTGGGTGGCTAAACACAAAAAGACAATACCAACATAATTTCTCCTATTAATGACCTTGTGTTCTCTTTATGGCAAGCCTAATGGATAGAGAAAATTGTTTAGAGTTGACTGTAATCCCTGTTACTGGGGAAACTGAGGCTAGAGGATCACTTGAGCTACAGAATTCTGAGGAATAACCAAAAGGTATTCTTTTGCCACTAGTATGGAGAACCCCAAGAGCAGTCAGGCTGCTAAAAAGGAATAAACTGGCCCAAATTAGAAATAGAGAAGATCAAGGCTTCCAAGCCAATCAGGAGTGACCACTGCACTTCCAGTCTGGGTGACATAGGGAAATCCTAAGGATGGGAAGGGGGAGAGGGGAAGGAAGAGAAGGGGAGAATATGGGAGGGGAAGATATATACAAAGTAATTTCTGTTTCCTTGTGTTTCTATCACCAGCACCCAGCTCAGTGCATGCCATATAATAAGTGCTTAATAAATGTTCATTTATTGATCACATTAGGGGAAAGGCGTTGGCAACTAAGGGGATTAGAAGAAGCTTCCTATAAGAATTGACACTTGCTTTAAACTTTGGAGAAACAAGAGAACCTCACCCTCAACCTCTTTAACCAAAATAATGATAATGGACCAGTACACTATTCCATGAATTCAAAATGTCTTAGATTTCTTCTGTTAAGAAACCAGTGGATCTCTATATTAGACTTGCAAGATGTATTACCCAATTCCTGTGGTAGAAGAAGACAAAGAGAAGACCACTTTCATCTCCCCAGCAGGTTATCACCAAGTTCAGTGTGTGCATCAAGGCCTTATTAGAGGGCAACTTTTGATGGAGAAAATAGCTGCAACATGAACTATCTGCAAGTGTTGGTGTACATAGATAACGTCCTTATATTAGGGGAGACCCTGGGAGAACATGAGACAAAGTTGATGAAAACTAGATCAGCTTGAGGAAAATAGTTTGTAACTTTCAATTAATGAATGCTAGTTTTGTAGCACCTTTGTCAATGGATGGACCTCAGTATCTCAGCAAGAAGTGAGTCATCACCCAAAGAAGATAGAAACTCTCCTAACTTGACCACATTCCCAGTGTCATTAAGATCTAAAGACTTTTCCAATGTTTGGCAGTTATTAAAACAAACTTATTGTTTTCAACTGCTTTTGCTAAGCAGTGAGCTAACTTGAATACATATGATTGAAGAGCACAGAAGCAAAAATTTCAAGTGGTCTAAAAACCAACAAAGTCTTTTAGAGAACAATGGACAGAGAGATGGAAACAAGATTTCAAAGACCTGGTCAGCTGCTTCAAACATACATCTGTATTGGCCTATATATACTCTAAAAAATTTATCTTGTAGACATACGCCAACCTTGGAAGAATTAGGTACTGTTCCATACCTACAGAGTGATGGTCATGAGAAGTCCTGTGTATCTGCAGCAGAAGCTTGAGCAACTAAAAATGCAACTGATATATAATCTAGAAATCTTGACTCTGAAGTGACTTGACATTGAAAAGTTCAATGACTATGTGTATGGATAAAAGTTACAAGTATGATCTGACAGTAATCCTGTGCATTGACTTATAGTCTCACCAGTACCTAGTTGGATGACTTTGACTGAAAGAGTTAGTGGGGGAAGGAGTGGGCAGAACTAGCCAACTATATACATATACACCATATATTTTATCCAAGGAAGATGAATGTGGATTCTAAGGTTCTGTCCTAAATACCACATGACCATGAAGCTATGATGCTCCCTAACTCTATTTGTATCACCCAAAGCAGATAATATCACCAAGACAGAGTATAGAGGCATCCAGGACAGAGTCCTTTGATGAACTTATGGAAGAGGGTTAGGATACAGAAAAAAGATGATGGTCCCACAAAGAATACTTAGAAATCTCCATCAGCATATGACTGTAATAGAATAACCTGGAAAGACTTTTATGAACTCATGCAAAGTGAAATGAGCAGAAACAGCAGAAGTTTGTACACAGCAACAATAATATTGTAAGATAATGAAAGACTTTGCTATTATATTTGCAATATAATCTTCCAAAACTATTCTGAAGGACTTATGATGCAAAATGCTATCTGTTCCCAGAGAAAGAACTGATGGAGTCTGAATAGACTGAAGAACACTTTTTAAATTTATTTTTCTTGCTTTTTTTGGTCTGTTTTCTTTCTCAATATGACTAATATGGAAGTATGTTTTGCATAACTACACATATATAACCTATATCAAATTACTTCCCTTCTTAATAAGGGGAATGAGAAAGGAAGGAAAGAATTTGGAACTCAAAATCTTAAAAATGAACGTTAAAAATTGTTTTTACATGTAATTGGGGAAAAATAAAGTAAAAATTTAAAAACACTAAAAGTAAAAAATTGTCCACCAACCATCAAACAGGTACAACTCTGAAAGTCACATGAAGCAAGATGTTCATTAAAGTCACGTGATAAGGCCACTAAGTGACAAAGCAAGAGAGTACAGGGACATAAGAATTAGTTGTCCAGGAGTATCCTCCCTAAGTTGTAACACTATTCTTTATATCATCCAAGTCAATGAGTCACCCTAGCAGCCTTTTGGGCATTCTCATTCATAATGCTTTACAACTCTATACACATTTTTTCTTTGTTTTCATGGTAGGTAACATATTCTATTTTAAAGTCATTTCAAACATACTTGCTGTGCAAGTATGTTGTGTTGTTAAAGAGTCCAATTTTTCAGAGATTGATTATCTATCCTGTGGATTAACTAGGCTCTTTGACTGCTTTTTTCCCTTTTTTGCTACTTTCCTTTGTCTTTTTACTGATCATTAGCAGGAGGAGAATGGTCAAGGCAAAAGAAGTGAAAATCCGAACTGTCAACTTTGCTTCTTGTCAGGCACCTCTGATAAGAAGAAGGAGTTGGAGCTATTGATAAAATGACATCTTTGATTCATCCTGGGATTTCAGTAATTCATTCACTCTGGTCTCAGTTGGCATAGGTCACTCTTGTGGGTTCCCTCATCCCATTTGCTTCCGTAGAGTCCACTGAAAATAGCTGAGAAACATTAAGAGACTCTCTTTTCCCCATGGAGGACTTTGAGGTAGAGTCAAGGTTCAAGACCAACAAACAGAATGTTAACAAGTCATGTAGCTAGTGTCATAGTAGTAGTATGCTGACCTTTTTTAGTGCTTTGTAATTTGATTTGATGGCTATTTCTCCTTTTTTCTGGCAATGGGTTTAGAACCTGTTAGGAAGAGATGTGATACACAATTATAATCACAACATAAGATATTGAAAAGTCAGCAAGGGGAGGCATCAGATTCCTATTTGTGGTACATCTTGCCAAGTATAGTCCTACGGTACCCTTCAACAACTTTCCTGAAAATGAAAGAAGATAATGTTTTCCTTCACCTTCTCATGAAAAGACTACAATGTCTAAACTGATCCTAAAGGACCAGAAGTCACTAAGATTTTAGTCTCCCTATCCTTGTCTCCAAGGTAAGACAAGGGAGACAAAATGAAAGGTAGAAAAAGAAAGGAAAGAAAGGAAATATATCTTCCTGTAGAGCTTCTTGGATTTCTCAGAAAGATCACTAGAATCTCTTCTAAGAATAGGAAATTTAAGGAAAACTAAAGCCCTTATGAAAGGATGTGGGTGCTATTAGAGTATCCTTCAAAGTAGACCCCGAAAGTATTGGCTTGAAACTGTGAATGAATGAATGAATAATTTTTAGTATTTACAGTATGCCAGACACTGATCTAAAATATGGGAATGTAAATGCAAGCAAGCAAAACAATCTTTGACCTCAAGGAACTTACATTGTAAAAGAGGAAGATAAATACACTTAGGGTAGTGGTGGTCAGGGAAAGCAGGGGGAAGTATTCATTAAGCTTTTACCATGTGCCAGGCATTGTAAAAAGAGCTTTATAAATATTTTCTCATTTGCTCCTTATAACAATCCTATGAGATGGCTGTTGTTATTCCCCATTGATAAAACTGAGGCAAGCAAAGTTTAAATGACTTGTCCGTGGTTACATAGCTAGTAGCTGAGGCCAGATTTGAACTCAAGACTTTCTGACTTCAGGTTCAGTACTTTTTCCACTGCACATAGGGGGTCACCTCCCATGAGAAGTGTTATAGTATATATAGGAAAGTTATGGAAGGTGTGATTGTAGTCACAGGGCAGTACAGAGTCTTGTCATTTCTACTTCACAAAATCTCTAATATATATCCACTTTTTTTTCCCATTCCCATAGACATCACCTTGATGCAAACCCTCATCACCTCATACCTCGACTTTTGCAATACTCTTCTGATTGGTTTCCTTGCCTCAAGCCTCTCCCCACCGATCCACCTTCCCCTCAGCTGCTAAAATGATTTTCCTAATGTTCAAATCTGATTATATCAATTCCCCTCTCTCCTCTCAATAAATTCCAGTGGTTCCCTACATTCAGAAACAACTGAAACATCTTTGATGGATCTTTAAAGCCCTTCACACTCTGGTCCCTTTCCTAATCTTCTTGTACTTGACTGTCTTCCATGTAGTTTACAAATCTAATGGCATCCTACCTCCTTGCTGTTCTTACACAATGTACTCCATCTCCTGACTCCTTGCTTTTTCACTCACTGGCTGTTCCTCAGGCCTGGAATTTTTTCCTTCTCACCTCTGCCTGTTGGCTTTCCTGTTTTCCTCTGTCACATTTTAAATCCTACCTTTTATGTGGTATTTTCCTAACTTCACTGCCACCAGATGATCTCCCATCTATAATGTATATATGTTGTATGTATAATTATTTACATGTTGTCTCTCCATTAGAATAAGAGTTCCCTGAGGGTAAGAACCACATTTTTGCCTTTCATTGTATTCCTAGTTCTTTGCACAGTACCTGGACCCCTTAGTACTTAATAAGTGCTTACTGATTGGCATGTTCTCTCCAGGGATGTCCATGTTAAGTTGATGACTGTTCTCAAAGCCAGAATTAGGAAATTGGGGACAAGAGGATGTGTGTGAAGATGACCAGGAAGTTGCATTGTAGGTCTAGGTTCTGCAGAAGAAAAAGCAGGTATTTACCAATCAGATTCCCAAGGCCTTTGAATAAGAGCTTAAGTTCTAGGTAGGCGGGACAGGAAGCTGCAATGCAGGAGCATGACAGTTTAAACATGATCTGTGGTTGTGTGGTTGGTGTGAATCCTTGACAAACAGATAAAGTGAATGTCTACCATGTAAGGCTACATTAGGCATTTAACACCAATGACATAATTTCTAACTGTTGCTCCCTATCTCCCTGTTTTCCCCACATCTACATATGTACTTTGAGACGGCTGAAGCATGTCCTCATGAATGTTTTTATTTGGGGAGAAAATGGAAAAAGAGAGAGGTAGGGTAAACCAATTAAAAACAAGCATAATAACATTCTGCAATGATTAACTATGATAGATATAGCTCTTCTCAGCAATATGACGATTCAAGACAATCCCAAAAAACTCTTGATGGAAAATGGTGTCCACATCCTAGGAAAGAAATGAGGGAGAGTGAATACAGATTGAAGTATATACTATTTTTACTTTCCTTGTTTTTTTTCCTTTTTGTTCTGTTTCTTTTTTCACAATATGACTAATTTGGAAATATGTTAACATGATTTTACCTGTATAGCTTTCATCAGCTTGCTTATGGCCTTGGAGAGAAGGGAGAGCACAGAGGGAGGTGAAAATTTTGGAACTCAAAAAACTTATAAAAAAGTAAATGTTGAAAAAAACTATCTTTCCATGTAATTGGAAAAAATAAAAATACTATTTACATTTTTTAAAATTTAAATTGAATTAGGGAACACTAATAATTAGTTATTTGCTTTTGAGAAGAGAGAAGATATTCCACATGAAAAATCTTTATAATCACACAAGAAAAAACTGTCCTATATTAAATTCTTTTTTAAATTTATTTATTTTTAGTTTTCAACATTAGCTTCCATAATTTTCAAACTTTCTCCCCGCCTCCCAATATGGCATGCAATCTGATACAGGTTCTACACATACATTTCTATTAAACACATTTTCACATAGTCATGTTGCATATAAGAATTATAATGAATGTGAGAAACCATGAGAAAGAAGGAAACCAAAAAAAGAAGATAGTCTACTTTGCTCTACCTCCTGACTCCATAGATCTTTCTCTGGATGTGGATGGCATTTTCCATTATGAGTCCTTTGGAATTGTTTTAGGTCCTTGCATTGCTGAGAAGGGCTAATTCTATCAAAATTAGTCCTTGCATACTGTGGCTGTTCCTGTGTACATTGTTCTCCTGGTTCTGCTCACTTCACTCAGCATCAGTTCATATGAGTCTTTCCAGGTTTTTCTGAAGTCTGCCTGTTCATCATTTCTTATAGCACAATAGTATTCCATTACATCCATATACCACAACTTGTTCAGCTATTCCCCAATCGATAGGCATCCCTTCAAATTTCCAGTTCTTGGCCATCATAGGAAGAGCTGCTATAAATATTTTTGTACATGTGGGTCATTTTCCCACATTTTTATGATCTCTTTGGGATACAGCCCTAGAAGTGGTTTTGCTGGGTCAAAGGGTATGCACATTTTATAGCCTTTAGGCATAGTTCCAAATTGCTCTCCAGAATGGTTGGATCAGCTTAAAACTGCACCAACAATGAATTACTGTTCCACTTTAGCCACATTTTCTCCAACATTTGTAATTTTCCCGTTTTATTACGTTAGCCAGTCTGATAGATGTGATGTGGTATGTCAGAGTTCTGCTTTGCATCTCACTAATGTCTTATATATTATGAAAGAACATTGATTCTATTTCAACTAGATCTGCACATGCTTTCATTCATTTAGGTAGCTTCTTGTGATAAACTTCCTCCAATAATGCAAACTAGCACCTTCTCTGAGGTTTTTAATCTTGCCCAGTTGTTTGAGGCATAAGAGGTTAAGTGACTTACCTAGGATCACACAAGCAATGTAGGACAGAGAGGAGACTTGAACTCAGGACTTTTTGCCTCTCTACCCTACTCTCTGTTGTACTGTCTTTCACAGCAACGGTTTTAGCAGTTATGAATCAGTAATAATAAATCATTTAAAATTCTGAAAAAAGTAAGCATACATACTCCTATGGATCTCTGTTCTTATCTATGGGGATGCTCCCTTAAGAATAAAAATATTTATTTTTATCATAATAACAACTATCATTTTTATTATAGTTAACATTTATATATTACTTACTATGCGTCAGTAGCTATGCAAATACTTTACAATTATTTCATTTGATCCTCAAAGCAACCCTGGGAGATAGGTGATTTGTTATCCTCCTTTTACAGATGAGAAAACTGGGGCAAACAGTTCAATGATGTGCCCAAAGTCACACAGCTAGTAAGTGTCTGAGGCTGGGTTTAATTCAGATCTTCCTGACTTTAGGCCCAGCAGTCCATCCGCTGCATCACCTAGCTACCTCTAGGGAAACTACCTGTTTTCTTGACATTGTAAATGAGTTCTGGAGTGCCAGAACCTATTTCTATCTTATAGACTTTTAATCCACTGTTGTAACTTCCAAGAGTCACTATCTTTTGATCTTTTTTCACTTTGAAATATTTTCTACTCCAATCATTTGTAGGATACAAATAAGTTGGACTGTAAGTACCTATGCATCAGGTTTTTGTTTTCATGCAGAAGCATTGGAGATAGTCAATGTGGAAAGCCAACCTGAATGGCCAGCACAACACATCCCCATAAAGACAGCAACCTCTGATTGTCTTTAGATGGTCAATGTTCTCATTTGTCATTTGAAATACCATCACTTGAGCTGGATTACTTTCTTATAGTCAGTCACCTTACATACATTCGACTTTTACAAAAGTTAAAACCACTTACTTAAATTTAAACCTCAGTGTATTTCTCTTTGAGTTGTCATCATCATTTTGTTTTTAAGAAAATTTAAAGTTTTTAAAGGCCCTAAAAATGCTTTTGCTATTAATATTTTTTATAAATTCATTGAGTGGACCACCTGCTCTGTTCCCATTGGGAGGACATTTTTGAAAGTCAGAAAACAGGCAAGCTTAAAGATAAATTCTAAGTTGATTTGCTGAAGGGAATGTCCATATGGATGAAATTACAAATCCATTGAGAGGGAGAGTTTGCAACATTGAAATATTTCTTTTCACCGAAGGACTCCTTTAAATCTATCCACCAAGCTGGTGAATGTCTTTGTTTGGGAGGTGTGAAAGGTGAACAAATGATGACCTGTACTGATCCCATCCATGTATGCAAATTGTTATTTGTTTACACATTTATTCTTTTAGTAGGTGCTGAACATAGGAGTTAAGTTTTGGATAGGAATAAATGGGGTGAAAGGAGGCAGGGTAATTCAGGAGGCTTGCCAAACTGGACTTCTCTGTGTAATGGTGGCCTTGGGAAACACCAGCTTTATCACCACTTGGAATAAAGAGGAAGTTCATAATGCATTCAGAGCCCCACCTCTCTTGGATTTGGGCTTCTCCCTCACTCAGCCTGGATCTCTGCAGCAGGAGCACATCCAATGAAATTATAAAATGAAGCCTGATACTACAGCATGACTTGTAGCCACTGATGTTTGGGGTCCCCAAAAATGTTTCTGTGGAGGCACAAAAGACCCTGCAGGAGGAAGGGCTAAAGAAAGACTTTTGCTGCAACAATGAAAAGAAAATAATTAAAGGTAAACTTTGCAGAAGAGGTTTAAGGTAAGGTTATATTGTATTTCTCCCAGCAAGTCAGCACAGTGACTCAGGGATTAAAATGACTTTATAACCAACTCATTAAATCATTCTAGAAGGGTTTGGCCCTTAAAAAGGATCTATTTTGTGGAAGTAGAAAATTCATTCATTAGGAATACAGTGACATAATATTTCGATGTCATCCTGCACTGGTAACTAGACTGGAAATGGGCTGGGCAAGGATATGCTTGCTTGTGGGAAGTAGGGGTAGAGGTGGGAGTGGGGATGAGGGAAGGAGAGCATAAAGATATTTGGTTACTCTGCTACTGATATTGCCCCTTCCTGGATTTTGTCATCTTGAGATTACTTCAAAATCATTTTGGGGTTTGTTCATGCTTTCTTAGTGGCAGGTTGGGAGACCTAGGAGATCCATGATACTATGGATTTCATTCTACCTGCCTGACAGATTTTAATTAAATAACTAGAGATGAGGGTGGCATGATATTGAGAATGAAAGACAGAATTTCACTGCAGTATATAGGAATATTTGATTTCAAGTCAAATAACTTAGTTTATTCATTTAAATTATAGAATTAAAGTCATGTTGAGGTACACACTGGAAATATTTCAGAGGAGAGCACCAAAGACTGCAAATGAAGACGATGTAATTGAGATGCTTTAAGAAATGTCTCATTATCAAATTAATAGTATTTGATGATTGATGCTTATTCCTAAGGTTCCTAATAAGAAAGTGTAATTGTGAGCAAAGATCACTGAAGCAGACTGTTTTTGAGAAACTTCATGAAACTTCTCCAAATTTCCTATGCACATTTGTCAGTCTCCTAAGGGTTGACTTGCCACAGATGGCATGACCATGGCCCTTAGTTTACGCAAAAATCACAGCGACATGAACTGTTAGAGCCAGAAGACTCTAGAGAGAATCTAATCTAATCTCTTCTTTAGACAACAGAGGAAATTCTGGCCCAAGAGAAGTTAAGTAACTTACCCAAAGTGACACGGTTAGTTAATGGCAGAGACAAGTAGAAACCAGGCTGTTTAAATACTCAATTTGTTCAATCCAAAACAGCATGGACTGGATTCCAACAAGTTCTGTTCTTTTCCGCTTTGCCCCCAGGGGAACAAAGAACACTCCTGGTGGTCTCAGAAATAACCTGTCCCTTTTGTGATTCCCTGCTTCTGTATCCATCTTGGTCTGTTTCACCTCCTTGACAAAAACACATACACTTGTATCCCTGCTCTTTCATTATCTCTCCAAAGAAACCATCTTTCAATTCACACAAACCATAATCCTACCACGACCCACATCTCTGTTTGTTTTTACCTGGTAACAGACATACAAGAGAATTCTTTGGGAGGGAGAGGGAGTTGAGATGGACAATTAGCAAAAAACCTATTATTCAAATAGTGTGTTATTTTAATTCAATTCCATTTAGTTGAGGGGGGTGTCCCTTGTGGTTGCTTCCTTCAACAATCATTTATTAAGTACCTACTATATTCAAAGTGTTGTACTAGGGATGGGGCAAAGGAGAAATTAGGATACAAAATGGAGACAAAAATGTGACCATGTCTTTGGAGAGCTTACAATCTAATAGAGTGATCTACCTGCAAAGAAAAGAAAACTACAATACAAAATAATACGTGATCACTAGGTCATCAAGGGCTTCATCAAGGGAGATCAGAGAGAGCTTTCTGGAGATTCAAGGGGATCTAGGAAGGAAAGGGGAGAATTTTACTTGACTTTAAAAATGGATAAGAATTCAACATGTGAAAGAGGAAAGTATTTCCCAGGGTCACACAGCTAGTAAGTATCTGAGACCAGGTCCTCCTGACTCAAGGCCTGGTGTTCTATCCATTTTGCCAATTAACTGCCTCCTATTTCCAAGTACTCTACTATATCTATTTTATCACCTAACTGCCTTATAAAAAGCTATATGAGTAAGGTAGGGGGAAAGAAAAATATATGTAGGGGACAGCAAATGGTCTAGTTTGGTTGGATCATTGGATAGGTGGAAAAGAACATTATAACATAAGACTGGGCAGAGCAGCTGGATAGAGTGCCAGTCTTGCAGTCAGGAAGACTCATCTTCCCAAGCTTGAATCTGGCCTCAGGCATTTATTAAGTGTATGACCCTGGGTAGGTCACTTAACTCTGTTTGCCTGAGTTCTTCACCTGTAAAATTGTGCTGGAAAATGAAACGGCAAACTACTTCAGTATCTCTGCCAAGCTAATCCCAAAATGGGATCACAGAGAAAGATAACTGAACAAGAAGATTGTAGATGCCAGATTATGAAAGGTCTTCAATGCCAGGTTAGGTAGTTAGGCAGTTTTGTTTTATTTTTACAGAAATTGTATGTGTGTGTGTGTATGTGTGTGTGTGAGAGAGAGAGAGAGACAGAGAGAGAGAGAGACAGTATTGAACTTAGAAATCATATTTACGATTCTCAATTCACCAAATCCAGATATGAATCCCTACATTGTCTAATTATCTCCCCCCTGGAAAAAATGAAAAAACCTTAGTTCTTAGAGATGCTATGCTTTGCCACTTTATCTTCATAATTAGATTCAGCATTACATGTAACCCATTCTAATAATAATTCCTGAAACTCATGCTGGTCCTCTCTTTCTGCTGTCCAGCAGCTGTGGTTCTGAAAATGAGTCGCATTATAGAAAGGGATTGAAGAGACCAGCTTCATTCTCACTGTTCTTTCACTTGTTCCTCATTCTCCCCTGAATTTCTATTCCATTCCTGTTTCCCACTGCTCCATTGATTTCCCCCCAGCAATATGTCAGTAGGACACAACAGCAGCACAGCCAGAAGAGTGTGCAGACGCGACAACAAAGCAGTTAGTGTTACAAATGTGATTTGTGGTGGGTTGGCTAAGGAAGCAGTCCTTGCATACAGATCATCTTTTCTTCACACAGCTAAGCAATAAATCATACCACCAGGCAATTAACTGCAATCTGAGGAAAAGTAAGCCTGATCCTGCTCCACAAAGTGGCAACTAGCCTTTCTCTAGTTAACAAATGAGAAACAAAGACAGGGAGACAGGCAAAGTCAGAGAGACAAAGATGTGGAGGAAGATAGAAGCAGAGATAGAGACATGGAAAGAGACAGAAGAAAAAGAAAGAGAGTGAAAGAGAATGAATTGCAACCAGTGATGTAACAATAGTAACTGTTATAATAGGTGGTTTGCTATTTGGGGGCAATTAAACCATTGCATCATTCAGTTACTTACTACCAGTGTGCTCCCTTTGATATCAAAGCACTCCTTTTAGCCTGAAATCTTCCCCAATAGTTTCCTCTCTATAATGTTTATGGGCCCAGTATATTATACACTGCTACTGCTCACTGAGTGAGCTGGCACAGTGTAATAGGTGATGTACACCCGAGCATGATTTTCAGCATTCTGCTCTTACATAAAGTGCCATAAAGGATTTTTCAAAATGATGTTGACCCTTATAAGATAATTAGTTTCCCAAGTAGCTGAGATAATTTCAGAAATCTTTCTTCCCTTCCCCCTCTATCTCATTGTGAAAAACTACCCAGACTAATACTGCAGAGACAGAGAAATTTTTAAAACAGAAAAGAAAATTGAAAACACAGAAGGGGAGAAGGAGAAATCAATTTTCCTAACAGGGAAAAGGTACAAAGAATAGATTGAGCTGAAGATTTTAAAACTGTTCCCTACTCAACAGAGCATTATTTTAGTGTACAACTGCATGGTAAAGCGGGTAGTACTTCCAAATGTGAACTGCATGGGAAGTTTTAAAACAGGTTGTTTGTTACACTTGGGATGCACTTTGATTTTAGCTGTCACTGCAGATTCAAAGCTTGTTTTGTGACTTTCTGATCTGTTCTGCCCTGGGATTCCAATGAATACTTGCCAATGGATCACAGCATCTTATGTCCAAAGAAAACTATTGGAGCCTTTAGAGTCCTTGTTCTCTATATTTCATAAATGTTTGTTTTTCCTCTTTTACAGAAACTGCAAAGAATCGATCCTCCTCACTGTTATTCAACCTTACCCTGTGAGTGTGCCGTGAGTAAATAGTCCCCACTCCCACATACTTTTAGGCTTCCATTTTCTTGGCATTTTCATAGCTGTCTTTAAACAAAATATTGCCAACATGTGGCAACATGGGGGGAAAAGACTTTTGTTTGTTTTTATTTCAATATACACATAGAATTTCAAAAGTGTAGGAAAGTCCCAGCATGAAAACCCTTTCAAGGATATGGATTAACAAAACCTCTGTAGCATAATCTTAGAGAATTGCCTAGAGCATTTACCCATGGCCATATAGCTGTTATTGACCAAAGGTAAGACTTGAACCCAAGTCCCACTCCAAAGTTAAATTTCCCTCAGGTATGCCAAACTTCTTCTCCACATGCCTTCCCTCCATTAGCTAGAAGAGTCATGGAGATTCTCTTTCAATATATATCCCATTTGGAGATACGTAGCTTTGATGAGTAGGAGAAAACTAGGTGGTACAATGGATAGAGCACCAGGCCTGGTATTCAAATCTAGCCTCAGACTCTTACTAGCTGTGTGACTTTGGAAGAGTCACTTAACCCTGTTTGTTTCAGTTTTCTAATCTGTAAAATGAGTGAGAGAAGAAAATGGCAAACCACTCCAAACCCTAAACTGGGTCACAAAGAGTCAGACATGACTGAAATGGCTGAACAGCAACCATAAGTATATGCCAAATAAATACAAGGCAATTTCCTACAAGATAATTAGGGAGGGAAAGCACTTGCATTGAGGAAAAAAGGAAAACTTCATGTAGAAAGTAGTACTTGCGCTGGATCTTGAAGGAAGACAGGGATTCTATAAGGCAGAGGTGGGAGGGAATGTATTCCAGGCATGAGGCAGGCCAGTGAACTGTTAGGTGTGAGCAATAGCTAGATCAGTTTGGCTGGATTATACAGTATAGGAAATAGGAGTAATATATGAGCAGATAGAAAAAAAAACTGGAAAGTTAGATTGGGAACAGGTTTAAGTAAATGCATTTCATACTTAAATACCTTAATAAATAAGTAAAGGAAGAAGGAAAGAGGGAAGGAAGGAAAAAAGGATAGAGAGAAGGAATGAGGCAGAGAGGGAGGAAAGGAGAAAAGAAGGAATGAAGGAACGAAGGAAGGAAAGAAGGAAGGAACGAAGGGAGGAAATTGTTAAGGTACTTTAAAAGCAAAACAGGAATTTATATTTTTTCCTAGAAACAATAGCTACTATGATTTATTAAGTATAGGAGTTACATGGTCAAAGTTATTTTACTTTGACAGGTATATGGAGGATGGACTAGAGTGGGGAGAGACCTGAGTCAGAAAAACCATTTAGGAAGTCACTGAAATAATAATAGTAGCTAACATTGATTTAGCACTTACCATGTTCCAGGCCCTCTACTAAGTGCTTTACATTTATTCTCTCATTTTATCCTCATTACAATTCTGGGAGGTAGGTGCTATTGTAAAATCTCCATTTTACAGATGAGGAAACTGAGGCAGACAGCAGTTAAATGGCATGCCTAGGATACTACCTCTAATGTCTGGGGCTGGATTGGAACTCAAATTTTTCTTATTTATTTATTCTTAAAATAGTTTCATTTATTTATTTTTAAATTTTGGCATTCATTTCCACAAAATTTTGAGTTCCAATTTTTCTCGCCATCTCTCCCATCCCCCACCCCATCACACCTTGTATTCTGATTACTCCTTCCCTCAATGTGCCCTCCCTAATATCACACCCCACTCTTCCCTTATCTCCATCTCAAATCTTTCTTTGTCCTGGCCTAGTGTGCTACCCATTGTACCACCTAGCTGCCTCCTCAAGCTAGATAAGAGGTAATGAAGGCCTGGATTAAAGTGGTAGCTGTGTGAGTGGAAAGGAGTGTGATGTGAGATATATTGTATAGATAAAAATGGCAAGATCTGACAATTGATGAGATACGTGGGGTGAGGGAGAGTGGCTAATCAAAATTCCCAAACTTCAAGGTACCGCTGGTCCTAGAGGTCAGGTTCTTCCAGTAACTGAGGTGCTGGGAATCAAAATCTTTCCCTCTCTCCCCATGCTCTACATACATGATATCTTCCCCATGTCCTCATTATCTCGAGCTCAGACCACTGATCTGGTGCTGAGTAGCAATTCATTGTGGCTTAGAAGACCCTCAACATCAATTACTTCCTCATCCCAATTTCTGGACTGAACTCTCTACTTCTATACTATGTTCAGAGTACCAGTGATGGAAGATGATGCAACTGCCCCCACACTGATTTTCACTCATCACAGGACCCTGGAAGAAAAGACTTCTGGTCAACTGATTCTTCCTCCATCCTAGAAAGGACAAATTCCCAACTCCTACTCAACTATCCATGTGAGCTGCCATCTTCTGAGGCAAAAATGTCTTCTCCTCTCTCTCTCTACACATAATTTTATCCCTATCCACCTCAGTCTTATTCCCCCATAGTCTATATCCTTCTCTGCATTTACATTCCATGATATCCATTGAAACTAGGAGTGCTAACAAACTCCTTTTTGTACTATTATCTCTTACCTTCACATTCTTTCTATTCTTACGTTCACAGAAACCTGGCCACCTCTGCCAGTCACTGCATCCTTAACTACTATCTCAAGTCTGGATGCTCATGCCCACCTAAACACTGACTCATGGGCAAGAGTAAACGTATTCCTTCCTCACTGTCTCTTCCAGCCCATCCCTTTGCTATCTTTACTTAGCATCTCATCATTTGAAGTTTACTCCATCGGTCTCTATTCCTCTACCTCTATCATTCAATTCTTCTATATTACCTGTTCAGGACACTTGTCACAGTCATTCTCCTGCCACTGAGGCACTAAGTGCCGGGGTCATAGTTCTCCTCTACACCACAATCTCTTCCCTTAAATGCTTGCTTATGTCTCTTCCAACATTGTGGCTTTGCAATTCCTCATCCTTTTTACCTTCCAAACATCTTCATTCTCTCTTAACCACACGCAGAGAAGGTTATACTTTAGAACTCAGTATCACTCAGAACTGAGCAACTGCTATGATTCTGAATACTAAAATTTCTTTTCATTCCACAATTTCTTAATCTTATACCTTTCTCTTTTTTCTCTTAAGGCTATTCATCATCATCACTATGATTTCAGTCTTTCAATCCCTCTCTGATCTCCCAACCTACTACTTCCTCTCTGGCTTGGCTTTCTTCCCCTCACATTCTTGACCCCAGTTTAAGCAAAAATTCTCCTCTATCCTTGAATCCTTTGTCCCCTTGTTCACTCATGCTTGGCCAAAACAGAACCCAGGATAATTCCTACCATCCTTTCCAGGCTTTCTTTCTTTACCTGACTACATGTAGGCAGGCTCATAGTGCATGAGTCAGTGTGTGTGTGTGTGTGTGTGTGTGTGTGTGTGTGTATGTGTGTGTGTGTGAGACAGAGGCAGAGAGAGGAGGTAGTCCACTCCCCTAGTTTGACTCAGGGCAACGCTAACCCTGAGATGGACACAAACACAGTTGAATGTGAGGAAGTCAGGAGGCAGGGATAGAACAATCAATCATGTGTAAAAGTATAAGACTGATCAAGTGAAAATTTGTGTGTCTGAGAGTATATTTGAGGGATAGCAGTGGGGGATATTCCATCCTGGAGACTAGAAGGTGTAAGTGGGAAAGGGTATGAGAAGGATGAAATGGAGGATTGGAGGAAGGGGAGTCACCACTCCTTAATTCTCTGAACCTGGATTTGACCACAATCCTTCCTCCTGAGAGGCAACTGAAGCCTTCTGTACCAAAGGACAGAAAAGAGCTTCTCTTGGTGGTACTACATGGAAGGAACAGGATGCTAGTGATCCAGAAACAGAAGATACAGCATCCTATGGAGGAAAGAGAACTGAATTTAAAAACAGAGAACCTATTTATTATTTATGAGATTTATGAGAAATTTATTATTTAGGAAAGTCACTTGATGTCTGAGCTTCTGTATCCTAATCTACAAAATGTGGGAGTTTGATTATCAATGTCAATCAGCAACTATCTATGAAACATTTACCATGTTCTAGACACTGTGTTAGGCACTGTGGATACAAATATGAAGAATGAAACAATCCCTCTCTTCAAGAAACTTCCATTTCTAGTGGGGGGAAGGCAAGTCCACATATACCTATGTAAATTCTAATATAAAATAGTTATATACTATTGTTCTTGTTCATCCTTCATTTTCAAGGAGGACCAATGACATCTCAAGGGTGATCTCTTGACTTGAACATGATGTAGTATCATGTGAAGGAGAGTGCTAGCAGTTGAACTTGTTGTTGTTGTGTTTGTCCTTCATTCTCAAAGAGGACCATGACATAAAGATGATGACATGACTTGGAGTTGACTTTGATTTGAGTGAGAGGGCTATGTAAGTTCACTTCTCCTGAATCATCTGGGTCCAGTGGCCCAGTGGCCCATCATGATGACTGGAGATGGCCCAAGATGCAATGGGAGACCCTGGTCCTTTCAGGCTAAGGTCTTATCACATTCTCACTTTGAGTAAGATACACCCATTCAATGAATAGACTTCTTTAAATTACTCAAGGAATGGCCCCTTTAACAAAAATATCATACTGGGAGGGAAAGACCCTCAGAGTTCCTGAGTAAAAGAGAAACAATTACTATTTAGTTATTAGTTAATTATAGGAGTTAGGGTTCAGAAGAAGTGTTCTTTCCAAAGATGATGCTTGAGTTGCTTTTTGAAGAAACAAAGGGATTCTATGACACAGAGGTGAGGAAGGAGCAAATTCCACTCATGGAGGATAGCCAGATTGAAAGCATGGAGATGGAGTACCACATGTTAGGAGCAGAGAGGATGGTTTAGTTAAAGGACTGAGTTCAGGTGGGAGCATAATGTACAGTAAGCCTGGAAAGATAACCCAAGTTGTAAGAGATTTTAAAAACTAAACAGAGGAGTCTATATTTTATCCTAGCAGTAATAGGGAGCCACTGGAGTTTATTGAGTAGGGGTATGATGAGGCTAGATCTCTGCTCAAGGAAAATCTTTTTGACAGCTGTGTGGAAGGTGGACAAGAATAGGAAGGGACTCAAAGTATAAATTCTAAGGTCCTTTCCAGCTCTACACTTAGGAATCTTTACTACCACACTGTTGGAGAAATTCAAAAAATCAAAGCAATGGAATACATTTCAAATTTATGCTATATAATTGAAGAACCAAAAAGTATTTATTAAGTGCCTACTGCATGCCAGCCACTGGGAATCAAAATAAAAAACCAAATATTCTAAATTTAGCCCTCACGTCATTAAAATGATTACATTTTTCATGATTAATTCTCTATCACCTTCCCCACAACTTCAGTTCCAAACTTACTCTTCCGCCTTTAAGCCATCTATGCCATCTTGTTTCCTACTTTTTTTACTCATTCATTATTTCCTTCTTTTACATATTCAATTTCTTTTTGGCCACTATTCCTATAAATACTCTCAGGTCTACTCCACTAAAGATGAGTCAGTCTTCACTTGACTGCCATCCCTTCAACCTATCATATTGTATCTTCTCCTTGTTACAGCCAAATATCTTGAACTCATCTATACTTGTTTCTATTTCCTCACTTCTCAGCCCCCTGTAATCTGACTTCCAACTCAAACCCTTTGCTAAAATTACTCCTTCCAATATTGCTAATAATCTCTTAACTGTTAACTCTAATAGCTTTTTTACAGTCTCCATTCTACTTGAGATCTATGCAGTTTTTGATAGCATTCATAACGCCCCTCCCTTTTTCTTAATGTTCTCTCCTCCTTTGGTATCTGTGACACTTCTTGCTCTATCTCTCAGTTCTCTGTCTATCTGATCCTTCTCAGTCTCTTTAGCCAAATCATCTTGTATCTCCCACCAACTAAGCATTGTCATCCCCCAAGATCCTAATCTAGTTCTGCATTCTGGAGCTCCATGGGTTTCATTCTCATATTTCTTCATATGAATCCCAAATCTCCCTATTCACCCCTGATCTTTCTTCTAAACTGCAGTCCTACTATCTCTCTCATATGTCCCTTGGACTTCACAGAGGTGGCTAGAAGTGAGTCAGGAAGGCACAGGTTTAACTCCCTTCTCAGACACATAATAGCTGTGTGACCCTGGGCAAGACATTTAACCTCTGTCTGCCTTCATTTCCTCGTATGTAATATGGGGATAACAATAGCCCCTGTTTCCTACTCTGTCTCTCCATATGTCTCTCTGTCTCTGTCTCTCTCTTCACATGTTGTACCCTACTCCCCAGTAGAATATAAGTTCCTTGAGGACCAAAGACACCTCCTTTTCCCCCTACATCTCAAGCACCTGGCACAGAGTTGGTATTTAATCAGTGTTTATTCAATTAAGTGGAATATGAATCATAGCTAAGCTTTTGCAAAGATTGCATGATTTATTTTTTAGGTTATGTAGTTCAATTTTTCTTTTTCACTTAACTCTGAGGCACTCATACTTTAATTACTTTCTGCTGTCTAAAACATTTCTATGGCACCAGTCTAAATATATTACAATGAGAAAGATATTGAGCAGTTCCAGTTGTTGATAGAACTTCAAGTCTGCCTTTTATTTGGCTAAATTATCCTTTAAATCCAATGGAAACATGAAACCATTACCATCCTGTTCATCCTTGCTAACATCTAAAAACTTACTTAATAAAAGTATAATGTTTCATCTACTGACTTCAGTAAAAAGATTAGAAGGAAAGGCAAGTCATTTAATGCATAATACGGAAAAAGCCCTGGACTTGGAGTCAACATGAACTGTATTCAAAATCTGGCTCTTATAGTAGTCATATTGATGGAGTTCAGACTCTGGGAGCCTCCTTGAGCTCCCCTTTAATCTTCCCACTTAATCCGGCCTTTCTTACTCAAATCCAATCTTCCCATTGGTCCCGGCAGTCTCAGAAAGCCCACGGGCTTTTCATTATCATTTCAGGACTCTGCTGCATTCCCCACCCTTGATCCCATCAAAACCCCATTCCCCAGACTGTCGACCACTCCTATCAACATCTGCCTCCATTCCCATACTGCCCCTATCAAGATCTCTGGATTGCCCCACCTAGGCTCCCCCTTGTCTGCCCCCTAGTCTGTCTTGTGATAGCCTCTACCTGTTTGCAGACTTTGACCTTCCTTGGATTCCCTCCTTGGACTTTTCCTCAAGACCCTCCCTAAACCCCTCTCCCATCACCCTGGACTACCAGACCAACCCCCACCCCAGATCCCTCCTATACTCTTTTCTGTATTTAAGTTCCATCTTGCCTCCATGCAGGCGCTTAGATTCAATCCAGCTCAGACTCTGTCTAGCTGAGATTCTATCTGGCCCGCTTGTGAATACAAGCATCCCAAATGCTTAGGTTCCTTAAGAGGCAACCCAATTTGGTGAATCTTTAATAAACTTTCTTTTATTTGGCTTTAAGAAGGCTTGAGTCGAATTCATTCGAGTACAACCCAGACTGTCGGTATTTTGGGGTCCCCATCACCCCTGACCCTCATCAGTATGACCCAAAATAAATCATTTCTTTAAGCTTCAGTTTCCTCATCTATAAAATGGGGTAAAAATACTTCTACTACCTCCATGACAGGATGGTTGTTAAGAAGTAATTTTATAAACCTTAAAGTTCTTTGGAAATGTGAATATTATGATGTTAATGGTGGTTGTTATTACATCTTTGAAAGTGTCTCATTGCTCCCTGGAAACTTTCCTCCCTCTCTCTCTCTCTCTCTCTCTCTCTCTCTCTCTCTCTCTCTCTCTCTCTTTCTCTCTCTGTATCTATCTCTCTCTCTCTTTTTTCTCTCCCTTTCTGTATATCTGTGTGTTTGTGTATTTGAAATCAAAATTCAGCAACTCATCCCAGGAAGGCATGTGTTATATCTGACCAACCTTCTTAGCATAATGTAGTAAAGCACACAAAATTTTGAGTCAGTGAAAGTACCTGGGTTTGAATTCTGGCTCTGATATTTACCACCTACCTATGTGACTTAAGACAAATTAACTTAACACTCCACGTCTCATTTTCTTTCTTTGTAAAATGATAAGGTTGACTAAATGATCTACTCTAACTCTTCCCCGCTGTGATAAGCCATATAAAGCATGAAACACATACAAAGCCCTGCAGTTCACAGTGATCTTCCCTCTTCTGGATCCACTGTGTTGTTGTTGTTCAGTCATTTCAGTCATGTCTCACTCTTTGGGACCCCATTTGGAGTTTCCTTGTCAAAGATACTGGAGTGGTTTGCTATTTTCTTCTCCAGCTCCTCTTACAGATGAGGAAACTGAGGCAAGCAGGATTAAGCGACTTGCCCAAAGTCATAGAGCTAGTAAGTGTCTGAGGCCATATTTGAATTCATAAAGATGACCTTCATGAATTCATAAAGTATGACCTGAGGTGCGGGGCTGTATCTATTACACCACCCAACCACCCCCAAAGGAGCAGAGTCACAGCCTAATTGCTAAACTCAGTGACTTCTTGGTCTTCATCCTCCTTGGCTTGTATTAGATACCATCCACAGCAACTTCATTCTCAATACCCTCTCCTCCCTTTAACTTCTGTGAGACGACTCTGTTCCCAGGCTCTTGGGAGCAACACAGGATTAAAAAAAAAAAAAGATTAAAAGAAACAGACAATGAAAATGTGATGTCTCTTCTTGCAAGTCAATATTCTCCATTCTGGATTTTCCCTTCATGTTTGCCATACCTTATTGTGTCAAAATCACTCTTGTGGGATCTGACCATTCAAGTTTTCAGAGAGTATAATGGACTGATTCACTAGAAATTATTAAGCAAAGGCTGGATGATGGCCACCTATAGAGCATATTGTGGGGAGATTCTTGTAAATAACAATAGCTGGCATTTATATAGTACTTTAGGTTTGCTTAACACTTTACAAGCATTATCTCATTTGACCCTAAAAACAACCCTGGGGGTGATAGATGCTATTGTTACACCATTTTACAGATTGGGACACTGAAGCAGAGGGTGGTTCACTCATTTGACCAGGGTCATGTAGCCCAAAAGTATCATAATTTGAACTCACATCTTCCTCACTCTAGGTCCAGTACTCTGGCCATTACACTGCCTAAAAGTTTAGATAAGAGCTAACCTAGATACTCCCTGAAATTTCTTCTGAGAATTTTTTGCTTCTGTCTTAATCCCATACCAGTTTCTGTTATCACCTACATTGTACACCATTTTAGCTCTATGATTGAAGCATTCATTTGTGAAGCTATTAATGCATATATGTATATATTGAATGTGCTCACTTTATCCACAAATAAAGCAATATGCTGTTTAATTCACTAAATTATTCCTACTTCTGATCCTGGGTTACATTTATTTGCTAAACATAGTCCAGATTCCAGGTTTCATGGACAGAAACAGATGATCCAGTGGACTAAAAAGTCAGTAAATTCTACTTTTATTACTGACAATAAAAATTAGCATTTTAATTACTTTTACTACTTGCTGCCCAGCATTTTTATGTTTGGGTTCCTCTGCATAATATCATCAGACAAAGAGATGGACTCATGTGTGAAACCTTCCTACCAAATTCAATATGTAGGCCTGTGCCCGTGCATGGTAGGGTGTAGGTATAGAATGAGTCCTCAAAGAGCTGGTAGGATCAGAGAGAGGGTCACACAATGGCAGGTGGGGTTATATAAGTGTAGTAGTTCCCAGATATCTGCCACCTTTATTTGTAGATAATATCAGATATTTGGTTTTTACTGATCTCCTTCTTTTTACTGATCTCCATTTCTTTCCCTTTATGTTTTTCCCTTTCAAATTATGGACATTCCATTCATTCCGTGAATAGTAATGGTAGGTCTACTCTCTGAACCACTGTGCCAGCTAGTGAAATAGACATCAGATGCACAGTGCCTACACAGTAGGCACTTAATAAATGCTTATTGACTAAATGGTCCCTGAATTGAAAGAATTTAAAAATTAAAAAGGGAAACTTGTTCCTTTTTTTGGATGAATTATTGCATTTGATCTATGCAATGATATTTTCTTCAGTATTATTTTTATGCCCATAGTGGCCTCATTCATTCATTTTATAATCATTTATTAAGTGCCTACTACATCCCTATAGATTGATAATGAGGTTGACGCATGCATTGCAGTGCTAGCTCAGTGTTTGGGAGACTCTGAAGGAAAGGATGGGAGAAAGTATTAGACTGACTGCCAAACTGAAGGTCTACAGAGTCATTGTGCTGACCTCACTGTTGTATGTCTCTGAAACATGGACAGTCTACCAGTGCCATGCCAGAAAACTGAATCACTTCCATTTGAATTGTCTTTGGAAAATTCTGAAGATCACTGACAGGATAAGGTACCAGACAATGAGGCCCTTACTAGAACTAAGCTGCAAAACATTCACACTCTGCTTCAAAGAGCGCAACTCTGATGGGCTGGCCATGTTGTTCGAATGTAAAATGTATGCTTGACAAAAAGATAATTTTCTGGACAACTAACACAGGGCAAGCTATCCCATGGTGGTCAGAAGAAGAGATACAAGGCCACTCTTCAGGTCTCTCTCGGGAACTTTGGAACTGATTGTGTAACATGGGAGACACTGGCTCAGGACCACTCAGCATGGCATGCCCACATCAGAAAGGGTATTGTGCTCTATGAGCAAAGCAGAATTGAAACAATTCAAAGGAATATGTAGGATGTGTAAATTTAGAGTTTCCCCCCTAAATGTTCAAACACGCTATTTGTGCCCGACAAGCATTCTGAGCTCATATTGGTCTGATCAGCCACAGCTGGACACAATGAAACTTGACTTTATCAGTGATGTCATTTTGGTTCTCTTCAAGAATGAAGGTTGTTACCAACTAACTAATCCCAGGCTTTGAGGATGCAAATACAAAAATAAATTAGTCATTGCACTCAAAAAACTAACATGCTAGTAAAAAGATGATGTAGGCAGTGCAGTGCAGTAGATGCAGCATGCATTCTGGAGTTAGGAAGCTGACTTCAGATCCAGTCTTCAGTCACTTAGTAGCTGTGTGGCTCTGAGCAAGTCCTTTAATTTCTGTTTCCCTTAGTTTTCTCAACTGTAAAATGAGAATGATGACAAGCACCAGTTTTGTGTTGTTGTGAGGATAAAATGAAATAATATTTTAAAAGTGCTTAGCATAGAACCTGGCCTATGGTAAGCACTTAATGAATGCTTGTTTCCTTCCTTTTACTGGTGGGAAGGATTAGTATTAGTTCGGAGAGTGCCAGTTTCTCTGATCTTGCTATGTTAAAGACATTGGGTATGGAGGTTTGTGTTAGGGACTTCTCAGACTCCTTGTATTAAGAAGATGTAATGGTAAAAGACTTTAACTCCTAAAGATGATCATGAATTTCCATCTCTGTCTTTGGGTACGGTTACATGCAGGTTACTAGTGCCTACAGTTTTTTACTTCAACAGTCACTAATTAGGCACTGAGGACATTCAGAGCCTCTGAAACTGGAAATTCTGGAGAAGATATAAACTTTAAATAAGGAATTGTCTCTCTCCCTCATGGAACCTACAGCCTAGGAGGGAGATATGGCACATATGCAAAAATATAATGTCTAGTGATATGTGATACATCCCCAAGGGAGGGGGAGACTGAAGAGGGAGCAGGGATGAAGAAGTCATTGGCTGGGGAAATCAAGCTGCCGCCTTATGGAGATTAATTAAAGGATGAATAGAACTTCTAACAAGAAGAGATAAGGTAATGCAAGCACAGAGAATAGTGTGGACATCAGCATAGAGGAAAGAGCTTCGACAGCTGCAAAGAATACATTCATCCTCCATGTCGCAAGATGAGGGCTATATTCTTGTCCAACAGGAATGCAAATAAGAGATTAAAAACGGGAAAATGGAGTCACAATTAGTATGATCCACCACATGTGCCACCAGGTGCCTCTAGTTCTGAGATAAGCCAAATTTTACCTCTATTCACAGAGGAGGAAACAGATGCAATGAGACTGGGCCAACCATCCCCATACTAAAACAGCCTTTCAAATCCTTTCCATTCATTTCTCTATTCAAGAAGCATTTATTGAACACATCAAGTTCATGGCATTAGCCTTGGGACTACAGGGAATAGTAAGAAATTAAAGAAAACAGTCCCTACCTTCAGACTGTCTGATTGAAGAGAGAGAATATACATACACATAACTCAAATGAAATGAATCTTCATACTTCTTAACCCTTGCCTCTTTTTTCTCATTTTTGCATTTAGCACAACGGAAATGTTTTCTTTTCTCTAGATAATAGTTCCCAATAGATGGCTGAAATTATTTTTACTGTCAAATATTTATAGAGCACCCTCAGGGTGCATAACAGTGTACCAGGAACTGTTTTAAGTAGATGTCAATGAATAGTGAATCCAGGGATTCATTAGTAGTGTTTTCTAGTGGTAGGCTACACAATGACATGCATGGTTTTTTGCAATCTTCCTTATTCTACACTTCAGCATCTAATCTACTGACTTTTTTTGCTATCAGTAGAAATAACAAAGAACTTGCTTTTTAAATATGTGTACACACACATACAGATGCACACATGTGTGCATACACACACATACATACACATGAGGGTATTTTCTTTCCTGTTTTTCACTTGGCATAGAATTACATTGTTGTCACCATCTAGTCTCTTAGACTATTGCTTCTATTTCCATATTTCCTATAATACCTAAGTTCTTCTTCACAAACCCCATATACTAAGGCTAGAAGGAAGGTTCACTAAAGAAATAAAAAAACCTAGCTTAGTTACCTGAATGCATTGAAATATGTAAAAGAAAGCCTTCGATCCTCTTTTTTAAATACTGATCACCTTTGGTTAAAATGATATTGCAAAAATAAAGTGAAGCTACATGATACATTCTAAGGAACTAAGATTAGATGGAAGAAAGACCAGTCCATTACTGAAAAGTCTGAATTATAGACTTTTTAATAGATACATTGTTATTACTTTTAAATACTCCGGGTAATTCCAAGGGCTAAAAATGTACAGTCAGATGGAGGTCCCATATGGCCTTTTTTAATAAGTAGATAAGACTCAATTATAACTAATCCTATTATAATTCATTTTTTCTCGAGTCAATGTGTTGAAGCATGTTTGGTCCTGAAAAGCTTGAAACTTTCCCATATGATACTGGTCATCCTTGATCTGTGATTTTTACCAGCTGGGTAACCATGGGTAAGTCATCGTACCTACCTGGTCCTCACTTCTCTCATTAGTAAAATTAAGGATTGGATGAGATAGACCACCTATGAGGCCCTTCTGCTAGAAGGTATATATATGTTCTTCACATACACAAGTGACCTTTATCCTAGCCCAGGTCACAGTTTTCACAGTCCTTATTAGTGAAGTCCAAACTAAAGAAACCTTCCTTTCAGTACCAATATGTTTCATGACTATCCCATAGCATCCTCCTCCTGTGTCTCTCAGACAGTAGTGTACACTGACTTTCATAGATATCTGCCATTTATCCACATATCATCATTTATCTCCATCACTAACTACTTTCTTTGATAGTGCTGGACATCAACTTATAGTAAGGTATTTTTTAGTATAAATTAATGAAATGCTTTAGGGGAAAAAAAGAATTAAATTCAATTAGTGACTTTTTTCCAAGATATTTATAATCCAGGATTAACTGATTATTTAGGGAATAGGAATTTTAGTATTAAGCTCCTTCAAAGGCAGTTATGGTAGATTAAAAGAGAGATAGGGAGGTGAGGAGAAAGGGAAGTACTTAGAGGGGAATAAATCCTATTAGAGGTGAGCACATGGACGATAGTAGGAAACAAATAGAATAACCCTGGAGTCATTTATCTCACAACGGTACTATACATCTACCCCTCAAAGCATCAATGTATTGTAGTCCCTATGCCATAATTTATGCATATGATAATGTGAAATTAGTAAGAGCTAACTTACATACCTCTTACTATGTGCCAGACACTATACTAAGTACTTTACAATTATAATCTTATTTGCTCATCACAACAACCCTCAGATACAGGTGTCACTGTTATCCCATTTTACAGAGGAGGAAATTGAGGCTAAAAGTTAAGTGACTTACACAGTGTCAAACAGCTACTAAGTGTCTGGGGTCAGATTTGCACTCTAGTCTTCCTGACTCAACGTCTGGTTCTCTGTCTCTGGCACCACCAAAAACAAAAGTTGTGATGTTGAGTATGCTTTTACTAAGGCAGAGAAATATGCAATGCATTTTAGGAAGATGTCTTTTTTGTGGAAGGGGTTAAGATTACTTTTAAGGTTTTGGTATTTAAAGGAATAAATTTCAGTTATCTGGAAAATTCACCTGTGTGCTCATTCCCTCATGATGATAGACAAATAAGATGTTCTGTCTTGAAATAGCTCACCTAATGTCATTCAATACAGCTTTCACACAGATACAGATGCTTCATTTATGATAAACCCATTGTGTCAATGTAAATACCACCTACTTCCATTCATCAAGGGAGAATAATGTTTTCCTTTTAGCTAAAAGATGGCATTTCAAAAGCAAATTAGACCTTCCCCATATTGTTTTTTATTAATTGTCACTTATCATAGATCATAAATAGATAGATGAGGGTATTAGAACCTATGAATTTTTTTTCTTTGCAATAGAATTTTCTTAGTCATTTAAAAAACTTGTCAAGAGAAATTGTTTGTTTTTAAAATATAACCTATTAGAATATAGTTTCTGTCCCAATGCTTTGGACAAGGATCTTCCATCTCTGAGGATTAACATTCTGTGAGTTTCTCTTAGTGTTCAGTTCACCACAAAAGGACAAGAAATTAATTACTGGACTCTGATCGTATTTAAGCCAAAGATTCCAAACAGAACCCCTAAAAATCAACCCTGGGGGAATATGAATAATTATTATTTAATTAGTCTACCTGTACTGAATTGAGATGGAAATTGATTTTGCTGTTTACTCCCATTTGCTATGGGAATATATGAAAATATAATGTAATATATAATATATGAAGAGTACAGTAAACTGGAGATGTATAATTCAGTGTCTGGGTTTTATCCTGAATTGTGAAATTACCTCAGACATGGGTTTCTATAATTAAAAGTCATATCTTTTAAAAATTATAATGGGGAAGTATATTGTGATAACTGTTAATGATAACTATTACTAATCAATAGCTATTATTGAGTTCCACAGTGTTAAGCAAAAACCTGAATTATAGAATCTTGAACTTGGAAGTAACATTTTAGATTATTCAGTTCAACCTCCTACCTCATTTTTAGGAATTTCTTGCCTCTATTAAGTCAAAATTGGCCTTCCCATAACTACTGACCTTTGGTCCTGTTTCTGTACTTTCTGAAATCTAAGACTCCTTCACTGTGACATGCCTTCAAAACTTTGAAGACAATTACCATGCCCTTCAGGGAAATATTTTCTTCTGCAAGCTAAAATTATTTTCTTTGACTATTTTATATGATATCATTTCTAGCCCTTTGCCATCCTGATAGCCCTTCTTTGGATGATACACAATCTAACTTGTCAATATACCTTTTAAAAATGTACCAGGGACCCATATCAACTCACAGTCCATTTACCACTACTGACATTCATGCTCAGGTTTGGGGTCCATTAACTTTTCCACACACACTCTCTTTTCTCATGCAGAAACTCAGAATTGTGCCAACCAGATATTTATGTCCGTTAGGGATTGCTCATCACCATTCTAAAACTTCTCTGAACGCTAGCAGAGAATCCAAAGCCTACAACCTCTCCAATCAGCTACATAGCCAAGGGTCCTCTGCTTCTCCCTGACACCTCTCCATGCACCCAAGATGAAAGTGGCTCCATACATTCTGCTTGGACAATATTCCTCTCACTCCCTCTATCCGAGACAATAATCTATGAGGATCTTCATTTGGATGCCCATCCTCCAGCCCCCTCTTTGGATCTGCCTTCATCTCCAAAGATGTGCATCCATATACCTTTCCTTCCTTACCCCAGTTCACTAGTCCGTAGGAATAATAATACCTAGCATTTATATAACACTTAAAATTTTGCAGAACACTTTACATAGAATACCTCATTTGATCCTTACAACAGCCCTGGAAGGTAAGAACTATTTATTAATACCCCCAATTTACAGATGAGGAAACAGAGATCAAGTGACTAACCCAGAGTCACACACAGTGAGTACGTGCCGGAGGCAGGATTTGAACTTGGGTTTTCCTGACTCCAGGCCCAGCACTCTATCCACATGCAACATCTTAGTTGCAACATCTATTCACATACATTAGCTCCAATCTCTATTTTACTTCCTCAACAGCCACATGAGACAGACACAAATACACCAAGACTTTGCTTCATTGATTCTCTAATGAGACCAATGTCCATGACAAGTACACACAGGGACCCGATCTCACTATTGTAATTACCCCACTGGGACAATATCCCTTCCTATACCCAAGAGATGGTTTACGATTGTACACAGCTATACAAATTCTCCATTTCCCCACTCAGCTGTCTGCCTTCTCCAAGGATTCTCTATCTTAGCAGTATTGTACCCAGGATGATGCTTTAGCTGTGATCTCACCAGCAGACTACAGTGGAGCTATCCCAGAGTCATATACTGGCAAAGACAAATTAGATCTGAAGTCAGAGGCGCTGGGCTAGAGTCCAGAGAACTGGCCTCACACAACCCATGTGACCTCAAGCAACCCTCTCTGGGCCTTCCTTTTTTGTCTACCAAATGAGGGTGCTACTCTACATGACCTCTGAGGTCCCTTTTAGCAGTAAATCTTTGAAATCATAAACCACTCTCTCATTCTAGGCTTCATCTTTGTATTAATACTGACTAAATTTGCATTGGTCTTTTGAGTAGCCATATCATTCTATAAATTCATATTGCGCTTGATACTAAAACCTTTTAAACCTTTTCCTCCATGATCTATAACAGTAACTGACACTTATATGATGCTTTAAAGTGGTTTTGGAATATTTATTGATAGCCTTTGTTTTTATATCATCATTATGACCCAATATATCCTTTCCACTTTCTCCACCCAGAGACCCATCGCTTATCATAAAGAATTAAAAAATGAGAAAAGTCAGTAACCCTAACCAACACATTAATCAAGTCTAACAGCATGTGCTGTATACTACCTTTAGAGTACCTCTGTTGCTTCAAAGAAGAGAATGAAGCAACTCTTCAAATCTCTTCTGTGGCCAGCAGGGTCATTCTAATTTCCAAAATATGCCATTTCAATTGTTGCTATTGTACTTCAATTTCCATTGTTGCATTCATTATGGTAGATTATTTTCCAATTTCTGCTTATTTCCCTTCATATCAGTTCATATCAATTTTCCCATGACTCCCTCTGTTCTTCATATTCATAATTTCTCATAGTTTATAAATATCAAATTGTAATCATGAACCACAATCTGTTTAGCCATTCCCCAGTGAGTGGGTATCTACTTGTTTCTAGTTCTTTACTACTTCAAAAAGTACTACTATAAGTATTTAGTCTACTTTGGCCATTTCTTTATATCTTCAGTGGAATTTCTGGGTATGGACATTTTAATCACCACACTTCCAAATTGCTTTCAGGCAATGCTTTCAAAAGTTTTGCAAAGCAATTTACATACATTATCTCATTTGACCCTCAAAACCTACATTATGAAGTAGGTACTACCAGAATTATTACCTCTATTTTACAAGAAAAAAATCTGATACCCGGTATGGTAAAGTAACTTGCCCATAAGCAAAAAGATAGCAAATGTTAGAGGTAGTATGTAAACCCAGGCCCTCCTGACTCCAAGGCCAACACACTTTCTACCACATTACCCTTTTGAAAAACTACCCCTTTCTTGAATTGATTGTTTGAACCTAAATGCGAAGATTTCATATTTATAGTACATTTCAGCATGTTAGATTGTGTACATCATTCTTCCTATTCATGTCTTTAGCTCCTGATTTTGTCATACAGTGTATTAACTATGTCTCCTAACTTTTTGGCATCTTCAAATGTTCTTAGCAAGTCATCGTCAACATTATAAATGAAAATTCTAAACAGAATTCCTCAAGGTTGACATCTATTAAATAAGAGTTGCCCTTCGGGTACAGTCCTTCAACCAGGTACATGTCCAACCAACAAGAATAACATCTAGCCTATATTTTTCCCTCTTGTTCATAAATATATCATGAAATAATATATCAGATATGATGCTAAAATCTAGCTATAGTATATGTATAAGATTTCCCTGATCTACCAATCTAGTAATGCTATAGAGTTTCCATGAAGCCAAGGTTCATGAACTTATTGTGGTGGTGGCATTTTTGTTTTATAATTATTTTTCAATGTGATTGGTTTTCTTCTTAATGCAGATGCATAGGCTTTATCATCTTGCCAAAGGAGTCCATGACATTAAAAAGTTAAAAATTCTTGATGTAAAGAAAAGGAAATAGATGAGTTTGACATGGTTTCCTTTCTCCATGCTCACAAACCATTCATATAATCCATCCTAGAATTTACCAGAAAAAAGACATCAAATTTACTTGTACATAGTTTTTGTACAAGTTTTGTGTACAAGTTACCCCCATTTTGAAAATCAGGACCTCAGTCTATTTCCTACCCTCTGACAATCTCCAAAATTCTCCACAATTATTCAAAGATTACCAAATAACAGTAACTCAATAATTACATTTTTCTATACCATTGGATGTCATTTATCTGAGTCAGTTCAATTGAGGATCATAGGCTTATATGGTCTTCCATGATCCTAAATCAAACTCCTGTGCTCTTACTGCATTAATTTAATTATGAAACTTGAGCTTTTATTTCTTCCCTTTTTTTATTCATTTTTCAGTCATGTCTGATTCTTTATGATCCATTTGGGGTTTTTTAACAAAGACACTGAAATAGTTTTCCATTTCCTTCTCCAGCACATTTTACAGATGAGAAAACTAAGGCAACCAGGGTTAAATGACTTGCTCAGGGTCACACAGCTAATAAGTCTCTGACCCCAGATTTTAATTCAAAAAAATGAGTCTGACTCCAAGCCCAGGACTCCATCCACTATACCATCTAGCTGCCCCGTTTTTCCCTTCCAACATATTTATTCTAGTCTTTTCAGTTTAAAGAACCTTCTCTTGATGGAAAAGATGGAAAGAAAATAGAAAATTGAGTAGCTCTGTTTTCTTCTTATTCCAAGGGCAACCCTGACCCTCCTCCCATCATTTCAGCATTTGTCTACCAGCAAGCCCAAATCTCTAGCTTGCTAATACTCCCCTTCAGGTTGTCATTAAAATTTTACATTGACTTTCAGGATTCTTTATTCTCACGTGGGTGTGGGAAAGGACAAAGCTTCTTTCTTTAATTGTAGAATTATAGTTCCTAGTGCTATATGCAATAATATTGGAAATTAAACTTTTTTTTTGCTCCATTCTAGTCACATCTGACTTGTCTTTCAGATCTCCACTTGGCCTTGCCCAAAGCTTATAAACCACCTTCTGGATCTTCAATGCAGTCTTCAGAGATTTCCCTCCTTTCTCTTTCTGTAGCATCCAAAAAGTTCCTTCCTGTTCTCATCTTCCATTTTTTTCCTATACTAACTCAACCCACACCCTAATTCCCTCTTCAAGGATGTATTTGAGAACCTAAGATTGAACAGCAGGTTTAAATGATTCATCTTAGCCTATTGAGAATGAATTTAGACTTGAAGAACTTGAGGCAACTAGGTGACACAGTGAATAGAGCTCCAAACCTAGTGTCAGCAGGAGCAGAGTTCAAATCAAGCCTCAGATACTTAATAGCTGAGTCACCTTGGGCAGGTCACTTAATGTCTGCTTCATTTCTTCATCCATAAAATGAGGAAAATAGTACCACTTATCTCCTAGGATTGTTGTTAGAATCAATGAGATTATCTATGTACTGTGCTTTGCAAACTTTAAAGCACTATGTGAATACTATTTATTATTAGTAGTGTGAGGAAGGAAAGGTATATGAATGCATATCTTTGGAGATAAATGCATTTCCAATGAGTATTGGGGAGGATGGGCATCCAGGTGAAGATCTTCAGAGATTATTCTCTCATTTAGAAGAAGTGAGAGGAATGTTGCCCAAATAAGATCTCAATCTACAAGACGAGGTTAATAATACTTCTCAGAGCTGTTATGCATATTAAAATGTCTACAGAGTTCAGCACAGTCCCTGACACAGAGTAAGAGAGCTACATAAGGGCCAGATGTTGCTGTTGGCATTATTATTAATTATTTCAGAATAGTCAGCTCTTTAATAAATATTTCTTGCCCTCAAAGTAAAAGCCACCTTAAGCAAATTCTATCTGGCTCCAAAAATGGATCTACTGATTTCTTTTTCTAATTCTTATTCCAAACATACTTTTTAAAAATTTTATTTTTCTTAGGGTTTTTTCATAAACTTTACTTGTGCTTTGTCCCTTCTTTTTCTTCTTCTTGGTTCTGTCACCCTTTTTTTGTTTTGTACATGTTCTAATAAAATATGGCCTCATCAGTGACCCCTGGTGCAACCACATTGGTCTCTTTTCTTATCTAATTGTTTGGGAGGAGGGGAGAAGTAATATAGCGATCTCCTGAACTCAACAAACCATTTCCTGTCTTGGCATGTTTGCACAAGTCACCCCCCACCGCCTGAAGTGCCCTCTATCATCTTCTCTTTAAGTCCAGTTCTGTAAGTCCTCATTTTCCTTTAAGGATCAACTCAGGTGCCCTCTCTTGCATTAAGGTTTCTTTGATATATCATTAATATTATCTTCCTCCTCCTATTTCTTCGTATTTGCTTATTTGTTTATGCACTATATCCCCCTTCCTCTTCCCCAACACTGGTAGAACCAATAAACTCCTTTAGGGCAAGGACTATTTGATTTTTGTCTTAAAACTCTCAAAACTCTGCACAGTGTCTTTCTCATAGAGGAATCAGAGAAAAATGCTGGTGGTATTTTGGTCTTTGAATCAAGATTACTTAGTGAATCAAATGAGTAATCCCAGAACTAAAATTGAGTATTCCTTCATTTTGCCACCTGGGACCACCCTCCCTTTCAAAGTAGATTAATCCATGTTGCTTTTGAACATCAGAGAAAGAATACTCTTTCTGTATAGTCTATTTCTCAATAAACGTACAGACATTTAAATGCAATGATTCATGAAGACAAGATTAGATGATATCATCTAAATTCTAGAGAGTTTGGGAAAAGCAGAGAGGGAACAAAATATCCAGCCAATTTTCAATTGGCTGTGATTTGGTTGATAACTGTGGGCTAGGATTTACTCTCTACTGCTGCCCAGGCAGATCCTTGCCCACCAACAATAGACTGAGCCAACAGGGTAAATACTGAGGAGCGAATACATGAATGTATCTGTACGTGTCCGTCCTACTCTATTCCCAAAACAGATGTAAATGATAACTGAATTATCCATTGTTTTTAATTATCTATGCCTCTTTCCCCTCTGTTCGAACAACTGATTCTCAGCTGGCTTTGTATGGAGATAGCATTAGACAATGCCATCATTTTCCCTTCAGTTTGCCTGATAGGGCTATAATGAGAACAGAGCTTATTCACTCATGCAAACAAACACAGTTTAGAGCAATCACTTAAAAAAAATACTTGGAAATGTGCTCCATGACACAGAACATACTTTTTGTTATTTTTTGGTCCAGTGATCAAATAAAATTCTAATAGTTTATGCATATGAGGGTATGTTTCTGTGTTCATTGGTGATCTTTTTCTTTGCCACACTTTGATTTAACTTATTTAAATTTAGTTCTTTAAATGGGCATGTGCCAAATTTTATATTTTTAAGTAAAATGAGGAATTTATTAGAACAAGTAGAGAACCATTATGTCACCAAGAGGTATAGGTTCTGTTCCAAATTAATCTGATAAAAAATGTTCTTTCCTTCCAGTCTCCCAAGTCAGCATTTATTAGTGCTGCAAAAAAAGCAAGGTTGAAGTCCAATCCTGTTAAAGTGCGTTTCTCAGAGGAGGTCATCATCAATGGCCAGGTTTCGGTGAGTTTAAAATTCTCTTCTTTGTGAGGCAGAGGTTTGTTAAGATCATGTATTAAACTCAAGTTTAATCTTTGTGACTGGAATAATCAATCTCTAATGGTCACTTGCTGATTATTCACTAAGGTCTATTTTTAATTACAATTTATTTTCCTTATTTTTTAATGTCCTTGATTTTAAACTCCTTGAAAGTTGGGGAACCATGTCGGTTTTCCCCAAAACTGACACAAACCCTTATACCAATGGTAAATGCCCAATAAATATTTGTTTAGGGAAGTAACTACTAACTAGGCCAAATTCAATCAAAAGGATTGGAGTAGTCTTCATTCTGTGCCCATAGTCCAAGATATAATCTACAAACCACTAAGCTAGAAATAAACGAGAATGTGTAAGTTCTTCATTCATGTTCTTGAAATGATATCAAATATACTGGTATCAATTATGTGTGTGCGCATATACACACACATACATCTTTCTCATCCTTCTTGTTTGTTGAATTCCTGTCTATCCTTTAAATCCCAGCTCAGGTGCTATTTCCCAAATGATTTCCCTTCCCCTTCCATGTTTCACATAGTCCTTTGTTTTGTGCATCCCTTAGTGTACTAAGCATATGATGTTTCATATAAAAGTTAAATACATATGTGTCTTATCCTGATTGGCCAATAGTAGATCCCCATCCAAGCCTCACTTGTTCGTTGTTTGGGATTTAATGTCCAGAGTGAGTATAAAGAGCAATTGTTTCTGTTTTAATAAAAAACTCTGAGGGTCTTCCCTCCCAGATTAATTCTTTTGAGGAAGGCAAGCTAGGCCATCTTGTGCCTCCATTCTTGCCTAACCTTTAATTACTTAATGTAATGGGCTTTGCCTCAGACAAATTGAGACTTGAGAAAGACCGTAGCTTAGAAAAGACAAGATCTCCCACTGCATCCAGGAGCCAGTCATCCTGACCTGTGTCTTGCCATAGGACTCCAATGACTCTGGAGAAGAGAGTGAGGCTGATGACTTTGCACAGCTCTGCCTCACTTAAATCCAATTCACCAGCAAGTTAAAAAAATCACCTTCCTGAAGTCACTGGGTCTTCTTTGAGAAAGAATGAATAACAACACAAGATTAAACTACCTGAAGGCAGGAATGATATCTTAGGAGACAGTGTTGTGTAGTGGATGGAGAACTACAAGTTAGGAAGACCTAAGGTCATATACTACCTCTGTTGCTTATAGGCTGTATGACTATCATCAAATTATTTTATCTTTCAGGTTACTCATCTGTAAAATGGGGATGATACTGGCATAAATCCTACCTCTTCCAGTTGTCTTGACTCTCAACTTTTGTATATTCAAGCTTTCAAACACCATATGAATGTCAGTTATTATCATTTAAGACTACGTCTCCCCCAGCACCTAGCACAAGATTCTATACATGGTCAATGTTTTTATTTGTTGAATGAATGAATTAATGAATGAATGTGATGTTTCATTTAATTTCCTACAAAAAAATACAGACTATTTTGAATTTTTTTAAACTAACAACAAATTTATTCAAATTTTTGTCCCTTTGGAGTTAATTTTGCTTGTAAAACTGCACCAGCATTGTGACTATGCAAGCGACTTTTCCAAATTTGTCCCATATTTCATTTACTTTAAGGCTCAATGAGTGCATTTGTATGGATAATATTTCCACCAGTATGGTTTAAAATCCATTCATTTCTTAGTAGATCTGGTTTCATAAGTAGCTTTGGTCAGTAATCTTCAGAGGATCATGGAGTCATAGATTTAAATCCTAGAAGGAGTCTTAGAGATTATCTAAAATCTTATCTTTCCCTTCAGAATGTATGCTCCTTCAAATCAGGAATAGTCTGTTTTGTCTTTTTTTTACATATCCAGAATTTAGCAAAGTGTCTGGTACATACTGAACACTTCAATGCTTGCAGACTGATGCAGCCACTTTATTCTACAGATAAGAGAGAATTGGAGCACAGATAATTTAAGTGACCAGCCCAAGATCAAATATTTCAACTCTTGCCTGTCTGAGGCAGTATTTGAACCTAGGTATACTTGACTCCCAAATCCAGTTCCCTATGTACCCTGCCACACTGAAAGTTTGTCCTTTGCCTAACATCATGGGCATAGTAAGTGATAGGATGAAGAATTGAACTTAGATCATCTGATTTCAAGTAACTCACCTTTTCCATCATTCCTTCATCATTAGGTGGTCAGCCATTTGATGATAAACCTTTCTTAAAGGCAACGAGGTGGTGCCAGGCCTGGCTTTAGGTAGACTCATCTCCTTGAGTTCAAATCTGACCTTAGATACTTACTAGCTGTGTGACCCTGGGCAAGTCATTGAATCCTGTTTGCTTCAGTTTCCTCACCTATAAAATGAGCTGAAAAGGAAATGGCAAACCACTCTAGTATCTCTGCCAAAAAAAAAAACAACTCAGAAAATAAATATGGTAACAGAGAGTTAGACATGAATGAAAAAAAACTGAACAAAACAACTTTCTAAACTTAGCTAGACTTCTTTTTTCTCATGCCCCCACTTAAAGTCATTCCAACTTGACAGGACTTTCCAGATATTGTGCTACTGAGAAAGTATTTGACACCTCAGGGCTACCAGGAGGTATCATAGGCACCTACTTCAGTGGAGGATTTACTCCTTATTAGCTATAGAATATCCATCAGGGTTGACTCTTTGTGAGACACTGAAGCAGGTAAATTCTGTCTTTGCTGCTATCCATGTCAAGCTAGCCTCTTAACCGCAGCTATCCTGCCCCTTTCTCTCATAGTGCCCAGAGTTTCAACTCATTTATCAAACACCCTAATCCAGGGAGTTTAACCTTCTTTATGTAGTGAAAACATCTTGGCAATCTAGTGAAGACCATTCTCAAAATAATGTTTTTAAATGGAGAATTAAAATTCATAGGATTCCAAATAGAACTTTTTTTAAAATGAAATAGGAGGTTTTAAATAAAAGAAAAACAACTCAAGTTGACGGTCCCTAAGTTAAGACCCCCTCCATTAATCTATGCTAATGGTCCTCCCAGTTACATAGGTGCAATTTTAACTCTGTTTCAGGAGTAAATATCCAGCAGGGCTCCAGTCTTCCTCCTGGGCTTTAGTCCTTAGACAAAGCAGAAAGAGATCTGTTGCTTTAACCAAGACAGAACATCCAGACGCTAAACAAGCAAATACCTTGTGCATCTATACAGAGGAAATTATTCCAGAAGCTGCTTTGACAGACAGTTTCAGGCAGTTCTAGGAAATAACAAGGCTTACTGGAGATGGTTCTTTTCATGAGACCTAGGACCAGTTGCTAATTGCCTCCAGCAGCTTCCCTCTTATAACTGTGGAATTAATGTCATGGGTTGCAGGTTGATAGGTTTGCCTACACCTATGCCTTTGTCACCCTTTATTCATCTTCATGATCCAACCTCCTTCTTCTATTCAGATATAAGCTAGTCCACCCAAATTCTTTAATGCTTGGCTCCAAGCCCATAAAATCCAGTCCATCAGATTTGTAAGTGAAGAACACAGTTCAATATAGTGATTCACTGAGCTCTTTCAAGTGTAGCTTATTTGTATTTTGTCCTTTTCCACTCCCCACAAATGTCAATATTTCTACTCGAAGAGAGAGAATTTAAAAGGGTAAATTTCTGTAGTTCACTACTTGGCATATATCATACCCTGGTGTCATTTTCTATGTTCTTTCTAAACATGAAATGTTGTTTGGGGACTTTGGAGGATTCTGGCTGTAATGTTGGCAGTCTAGCTTTCTTATTTTAGAGTAGAAGAAATTGAGATCTAGAAAGGTTCATTAACTTACCTAAAGTCACACAGGGCAGAACTAGGATTTGGAAGCAGGTCCTCTGAATGCAAATCCATCACTCTTCACTGTACCAGTTCCATATTTTTGGCAGCTAGATGGCATAGTGGATAGAATGCTGGACCTGGAATCAGAAAGATCCAAGTTCAAGCCCTTTATTAGCTGTGCAAACCTGGTCAAGTCACTTCATCTCTATCTGCTTCAGCTTCTCCATCTCTCAAATGGAAATAAATTATAGCGCCTACCTGACAAGGTTGTTGTGGGGATAAAATATGATAATATTTGTAAAATGCTTTGCAAACCTTACAACTCAATATAAATGCTAGCTAATATAATCTATGTTAAAATAAAACCAGCCACCTTCATATGCTTTCTCTTCCTATGGTATATTCAAAGAGCATCCTATATTAGTATTTTTAAAATTTTAATTAGCATTATCTTAATAATTAGTAATTTTATAAGTATTTAATAATTTTCAATTTTAATATTTAATAATTAGTATTTAATAATTTTACTACTAAATTAGTGTTTTAATTAATATTTTAAAGAAAATGATCTTTTAAAAAATTATCTTTAATACTGTTTTTGGAGCTATCAAGGTAGAAACATTCTAATATCTACTGAACTTCAATTTGTCAAAAAAATCTCAATTGCTTAGCACTGTTAAATTAAATGCTGTCAATGTTTGGTATTAAATATTGTCACTTGAAATCAAATCAATTACATTTATACAATTCAGATTTTATAATATGGCATCCAGACCCCAAAATGATGAATTTTGTCCTAGAATCGTTTCTTTTGTCTGTAGCAGACCAGTCATTTAAGGCTTGTGACCTAGAATTCCTGCTAAAACCAAACTTGACTTATTCTTTGGTCATCCTGTTAAGTTGCAACATCCTCAAACCTTTAACACTGGTCATTCTGGTAGGTTGTAAGACCTCCATTTTCTACAACAAGCAAGACTTTGCTGTGTTAGGGAAGAGAGTAGTCTCAAATGATATGCTTAGAAATATAGTATTCTATATTTCTGAACTGAACTGAAACATAGATAATTTAACCAAATCAAGATCAAATCTTTCTACTCCTACCTGTCTGAGGCAGTATCAGAACCTAGATCTACTTGATTCCCAAGTCCTGTTCCATATACATCCTGCCACACTGAAAGTTTGTCTCTTGCCTAACATCATGGCCATAGTAAATGACAGAGTGTATTTTCAGAATTTAAGACATGAATTCATCATAGACTGATTGCCTGATGTTTGAAGTACCAGACTTCAGAATAATTCTCAGACTTCAGCTATAGATGTGCAAGATTCCCTAAGGGAAATATGTGTGGGATGCCCCTATTAATACTCTACTTATACCAGCTGAACACACTGACAGGAAAACCCATAGACCAAAGACCATTGTAGTAACGCTTTTCTTTCCCTCTTAGTATTCATTTACTTCCTGTCCACAAAGGTATCAGGACTGGTCTAAGGAACACTTACAAACATTCTGTTGCTCTTCTTTATTTAAATGTATCATATGTTGCTTAAATGTTGGCTCAGGGCTTTCTCAGTCATTAAAGAGTCACATCTTCACGGCATGCAGAGTTATAGAAAAACTTCCACCCAAGCTTGGAAGTAAGGTTAATGTTGATCAGTTATAATCCTAGCCTGGACAGAGTAATGATGCATCATCCTACAATAGCATCTGTATCAGCTCACTTCCCACTCACTTTAGTTCAGCTGCATTGCCTTTCCCGCTGAGCTAACAGCAGGGATGACCAGAATACAATAGATTATAGTTTTGGCTTTGTCAAATGACTGCCCATAGGAAAATTGTGGGGTTTCATTCATTGCACTACTTTTACCACGGAACAACTGTTTAATTATTCAGAATAGAAAGATACTAATTTGGCTGACTTGCTCCTTTCCACAGGAAACAGTAAAGGACAATTCACTTCTCTTCATGCCAAATGTTCTGAAGGTCTACTTAGAAAATGGGCAAACCAAGTCATTCCGTTTTGACTGCAGTACTTCAATAAAGGTAAACCTACTAGCCACAAACTCATGAGGCATGCTATGTAGCTTCTAGCTTTGATAATAAGTCTTTTGAGACATTTCACCTTTGTTCTTAGTTGGCTGCTTTCATGTCAAATGTATGTGCTTAAAAACTAATAAGGTTCTTCTCTGTTTTTATTTTTGAAAAAAAGAACATTAGTTGGTAAAGTGAAAACAGAGGCAGTAATCTTCACGTGACTTCAGACTAATTAAAATTGCCTACATGTCACTAAGATGACTTGGTATACTACCAAATGCCAGCATGATTTGTCAGCAAAGTCAGAAGTCAAGTAGATTAAGATGTTGCCTACTAATTGAATATCAACTACCTTGTCAACCAGCAAAATATAGGGTGATCTGATGATAGGTTTCTTCTTCTGTCCACATGGTTCAATTTCCATTTCTTAAAATCTATTTCATGGAAATTATAGATAAGTCTAGAATAATCTAGATGTAATAATATATAACATCTATATATATTATATTGTTATATAACATGTAATATAATAATGTGTTATATAATGGTGTCTACATATATATATAATACTATAATAATCATCTTGGGTTAAGGAATAGCTGTTAATTTAAGTAACATATTTGTAAGAGGCAGTATGGAGTGGTAAAGAGAGGACTAACTGACATAGAGTCAGGAAGACCTGGGTTCAAGATGCTCCTCTTAAATGTAAGCTATGTGACCATGATTAAATCACTCTTAGTGTCACAGAACTCCTTAGAGCTGGAAGTAAGCCAATAATAGTAATCACTTTTAACAATTATAAGGGGGCACCTAGGTGGCACAGTGGATAGAGAACCAAGCCTGGACTCAGGAAGACCTGAGTGAAAAACCAATTTGCACTTATACACTTGTATAACATTTTATAGAAAGCTTTCACATATATTATCTTAGATGATCATAGAACCTATAATTTAGATCATAGCTCTAGAGCTGAAAGGGATAATCTAGTCCAACTCCTGTATTTTACAGAAGAGGAAAATGAAGTTTATGGAGGTTGTGACTTGCCCAAGGTCACACAACTAGCATTTAGGGTTCAATCTCCATTTGACATCTAAGAGAACTGAGGTTGAAAGAGGCTAAATCCTTTATCCAAGTTCAAAGAGCCCATAGGTAGCAGAACTGGGACTAGCCCTCTGGTCTTCTGACATCCAGTCCATTGTCTATCCTACCCCTCAAGGAAGTTGTAAAAACCATTGATTTATACCAAAGTCACTGGTAACTTTTAGACCATTTGTAGTATGGCAAAGGAAATGGTGCTTTCTTATTTGCACTCAGAAGAAATGCATATGGTTTCTGTGTTCCTTTTTTTTTTATTGAACAAAAATGTTTTGGATTTTGATTACTCCCTAATGCTCCATCAGCTCAGGGCAGATTTTCTTCATCTGGAGCCATAAAAAGGATTTCAGGATAATAAAAAGTACCTGGAGATGACTGAAAACACTAGTAGGAAAGGCACCTCTATTTATTTTTTAATTGTATGAAGGATCAGGCTGCCTCTCCCCTCCCATGTCACACACACACACACACACACACACACACACACACACACACACATACACACGCACATTTCTACTTATGTTTTGTGTAAATAACTTACTTGAAATACAACATAAGTTATTGAATTGATAATTCTGGATGTGACATAAGAAAACATTTTATAAAAACACTATCTACATTTACATTGTCTGTTATCTCTTTGTTTGCAAATGGCTTACTTAAAATTGCTGTTAAGCATCTGATAATTTAACAAGTATTAGGGTTAACAGAAAAAGATTGAAGCCAATAACATCCTCTTGAATCATTTCAAAAGAAACATTTACATCCTTTATGGGGCATTATTAATTTGCAACAGGTTCCAAATGAAGTGTCCATTTTTCCTCTTGCTCACTTCCTAGCCACTGGGCGAGAAAAGTCAAATCATGAGAAATGCTTATGAATGAATAATTTGTCTTCCACTAGGCTGTGGTTCCTTTTAAAAGCATTTGGTTTTTGTTCTGTACATCAAATTTAACCAATCAATTCCATTTCTTTGGGGACTTCAATAGACTTCCCCTAAGCAGTAAGCTCTATGAGGAAAGAAAATGTATCTTTAGCTAAAATTTGTATTTCATCCCTCATGCCATGCCCTATGCCCAGCACAGTAGTCTTCCCACAGTAAATTCTTAATGAATGTCTGCAGAATTGAATTAGTTGAATTCCTTATGACGAAGAGGAAGGCTTCAGTGATTTTCTAATATAAATAAATATAATCTTAAAAGGTGCTTTCACTATGCATTATCTTGTCTTATCTAATAGGAACCCAAATGATTTCAGATTACAAATAACTCAAACAATGTTAATTTCCATGAGTGCTACAGATGGCTGCAAGGAGACTGGGGGAAGGGCAAGCACTCTTAAAAATAGGATTTTTTTTTTTCTAAAATAAGTTATAGCCTTTATTTTTAAATTGCAAGTTAACAGAATTCTGGCTCACAGTAGGGAAGGTGTAAATAGAAATAGTGTAGCTTTATTATTTCTCTTACACTTTATAATGAAAGTTTCCCAAGATTCTTCACTCCAAACTCACAATAGGGAATAGTTATTGATGCTAATTTGCTAATATCATCCTTGGTGGAACAGAATGATACCTATAATGTGTACTTTGGCACACACAACAACTAGAAAACTCAATTTCATTTTTCCCTTTGTGGGCCCTGAGTTCATTTTAGAACAGCACACAGTTAGAAAGGATAGCACACATCTGTAATCCCTGCTCCTGGGGGGAGGCCAAGGCTAGTGGATGACTTGAGTCAGAGCTCGGAGGTGCAACTGGCTTAGCCAATCAATTGTCCAAATTTCAGTTTGACACCAGTATGGCGAACTCTCTGGAGGTAAGGTGGAGAAGGGACTGAACCTGCAAGTCAAAACCATCTATACCTTTACACAGGTGAGATAAGGCTTGTGAGTGACCTTTAAATGCCTAGCCCAGGAAAGATAGGTAGACCCAGTCTCAAAACAAAGAAAAAGAATGGAACACACACATCTTGAACATAGGAGGCAATAACTGTTGAATTAAACTGACTCTTTCCATCCGTTTCAGTTTAATCAAAAAGGCATTATTGAGTGCAATTTGGGGCTCCACATTTTAAAAGAGTATGAAGAAATTGGAGAGGGCCAAAAGGAGAGCAACCAAAAATATTCAAAGGGTTGGACAATCTGAGAAAATGTTAAATACCTAAGAAGGATTTGTCTTGGTGAAGAGAAGATTAGAGGGCAATACAATAGTTTTCAAGTGCATAAATAAGTAAAGAAAGGAGGCCTGTCATAAACTGTTGTAACAAAACAATATAAAAAGAAACATTCCTTGACAGGAAGTATCAGTGTGTATTTATCGAATCCCCTTCGTGGGAGATGTTTAAGAATAGCAAAGCCTGTTTCAAGGCTGGTTTAAGTGTATTCCTCCTAGGGCTAGACTAGAAAATCTGTTATGATCTTTTCTAATAATGTGATTCATATCAGTAATCCACACTCCCACATCTATAAAGATTTGTCTAGTAACCTCTCTAGTCCTCAGTAATGTAAAAGGCCTTGTGAGGTGTGGGGGACAAGGAGAGAGGGGAGACGTTTCTTCTTCCCATAACTCCATCTTTTAAGACCCAAAAGTATTTACTAGATCTATATCCCAAAGAGATCGTAGAAAGGGGAAAAGGACTTAAATGTACCAAAATATTTATAGGAGCTCTTTTTGTGGTAGCAAAGAATTAGAAATTGAGGAAATGTCCAACAGTTGGAGAATGGATGAATAAGCTGTGGTTGATGAATGGAATACAATACTATTGTGCCATAGGAAATTATGAGCAGGCAGATTTCAAGAAAACCTGGAAAGACTTACAAGAAATGATGTTGAGCCTGGAAAATGTTGTTCAATGTAACAGCCACATTGTGAGATAATCAGCTATGATTGACTTAGCTCTTCTCAGCAATACAATGATCCAAGACAATTCCGAAAGACTCATGATGGAAAATGCTATCCATATCCAGAGAAAGGACTGATGGAATCTCAATACAAATTGAAGCATACTATTTTCACTTTATTTTTTTCATGACTTTTTTTCTTTTTGTTCTGTTTCTCCTTTCACAACATGACTAATGTGGAAATGCTTCACATTGTTGCCTATATCAATATATAGCTTATTACACATCTTTTATTGCTTGGAGAGAAGGGAGACGAAGGAAGGAGAGAGGAAAATTTGGATCTCAAAATCTTGTAAAGAAGTGAATGTTAACAATTATCTTTATATGTAATTGAAAAAGAAAACGTCATTTGAAAAAATGTTTAAAAAGACTCAGAAGTATCACCAGAATCAAATCTCAGATTCATTTAAATAGAATTTAAAAATCAATAGCCTAAATTAGGAAAGCTTTTAGGTCACACTAGACTCATTGAGGATGTTGCCACCATTTTGATAACATCTTATAACTGCTTCTTTAATAAGGATGTCATCTTAACTCTTCAAGAAAAGCTTTCTATCAAGTGTATTGAACACTTTTCCCTGATGCTGGAACAGAGGATGGAAGGAGCTGTAACCAGACTTCTCTTGCTACATGAACAGGAGACTCTTACTCAGGTTTGTGAAATAATACACTGAAGTAGTCACTAGTCATTAGTGTTATATATAGGGATTGGTCAGTTTCTATATTATCCAACTCTCGGATGACTTAAATTAATTAGCTGTTCTACACACTGAAAGAAACAACGATTACTGGTCTCCATAAGTAATTACCCACTTCAGGATATTTCCTTTTTAGTCAATTTTTCATAAGCTGTCCATTTTTCTAATAAACAATTGTTTTTAAAGGCTTCTATGGCTATTCATTAGTGATATGTCTCTGGAAAAGTTATATTTATACTGCTGTGTTTACCTTGCTTGGAAAATTGTTCTTTTGGGGTCTTTAAAAAAAGAAGAAAAAAAGGTTTCTGATAATATTTAAATGAAGCTGTCAAATGGTGTTCCATTCTGTGTAGCAACCTAAGAATATTTTTAAAAACTTGAAATTCCTGCCTCAATTCTGCCCACTCTGCATATGTGAGGCTGCCATGAGCCCTGGCTTGCTTATTGCCAACATGTCATCACCATCTGTTTGCTGATAAGACAAATAGTCCTGTTACCTGCTCCATTCGACCATAGACTCTGTATCCACTATTTTAGTGAGGACAACTGAGATGGCTCAAGATGGAAGATTGAGGAAGACACTTTCCAGTGGCCACTCTTGGACATAAGGTCAAGTTGGGTGACTCAGAGTTAGAAGAAAAAAGGGATAAAAATGACAAAAAAAAGGAGTCCTTTATACATATTACATAGATGTTTTGTATATCAAATAGCTAAAAACTGATATTCATCTAACTTCCATCTATCAGTCCCCCTATAGATCTCTGCTTCGTTGGAATAATCCAAGCATACTGTGACAGATGTGTTATGTACTGCCATTTAGATTGATCTGTATACTCACAGTCTTTCCACATTTATATGCTATTCCTTATGCCTGCATATAGATATAGATGTACCCCCAAATACCTTCAATCCCCCTCACAGTTCTCTTACCCTTAGAAACAAATGCATCTGTTCATGCTTTAGCGGTAGTGAATAACCAATGATTTACTAAATCCCCATGTGAAATGTCAGCTGTTACAATGAAAGGCTAATAAAACCAGCCCTGTGTTAATATAAAACTATCTCTCAACCACTTGATGTCTCTAGTTGATAACCTTCAGAACATGCTAGCCCATAACCTGTAAAGGAAATCTTCATGGTAATTTGGATAAGCAAAGGAGTTTGTGAAATCATTTCTAAAGCTAGATGGTGTTAATTTTTTTATTGCACTAGTTTATGTTCAGTGTTTATATCTTTACATCTGAAATGATATAATAGAAAGAGAAAGTCACTAATCTTTTCCTACCTGAGAAAGGCCTTTGGACCACAGCCATGATAGAATTCCTATTTCAAGGCATATTTCCTCTGACAGTATTTTTATAAATAATGGCCACGAATAAAACACAATATGCTTTGTAATGACTACACCTGACAAAAGACATTCAAAATATTTTGCAGCATGACAATACAGTGAGAATATCTGTAAGAAATTATAGAAACTTAGAGATACTTTAGCTTGACTCCCTCATTCTGGAGATAAGGAAAATGACTTGTCTAGATAACAAGGAACACAGCCACAAATTGCACTTAGGTCTTGTGATTTAAAGTCCAGACCCCTTTCAACTGAGCCATATGTAGCGACAAGTAGCTTTTCCAAACATTTGAGTTTGATAAAAATGCTCAAAGGATTCTTAAACAAGTGTGTTTAATTAAATAATAATACACAATTTAATATCAATCTGACATTTAGACAATTCAAACAGTTTAATCTTCATTTGTGCCTTATGAAGTGTGTTGTGTGTCAAACAGAGTATTTACTGAGATTTTCAGAGGGAAAGTGCTTTCAATCTGACTCTAGTTTTCTTGCTGTTACCTTCTTTTAACGAATTCAACATAATGGCCAAACTATACTAATTAATTTCTAAAATCTAATCCTTATCACTTCTACAAAGTGAAGGGGAGAGGGGCAGGTAGAGAAGAAAACCTTTGTTATTCCCATTTCTCTTTCCAACAGTTCATTTTGTGACAATGATTTGAAAGGTGCCTTAAGGAGATTTTCAGTGGTCAGTTCTTTTGTCTGCCACTCCTAGGAAAAGGAAACAAGGAGAAAGGTCCTTATGAGACTGGCAGCAATTCAAAGATGAAAAATCTTAGTTGCAGAAATGAGTGGCCATGGGGCATACAAGCCAGTGACAGAACTTGCTTATTCTTGGTGAGAAAAAAGCACATGATTTATGGTTTTACCCTCATGAAAAGTTCAGAAGTGAATATGGACTTTATTAGCTCAAGAAGTGGTAGAAGATGAAAAGCCAAAAGGGGCAAGGTTTTCAGATCAATTCATGGATAATAACTGTAACTAGTAATGAGGGGAGGCTAGGGATGCTATGGATGTATCCCTGACCTTTTCTGATCAGTGTCACAAAGGGCAACTTCTGAAAAAATATCACTTAATACCATGGTCAGAGATGGAATAAGGGATGGATGGGTCATTGTTCTGCCCCAGCACTGAATTCCTTATTATCTCTTATGATCCCCAGTGTCCTGTTCCACTCATTAGATAACTGCTTCCCAATATAATCTATAACGTGGCCTTGAAAAACATATAAATACTTTGCTGTGGACCACTTAGACCTTCTGTCTTCTCAGTTAAGTGGATGTCAGTGTATCAAGTAAGAGACAGGGATTTGGGGGGTGGGGGTGGGATGAATCCAAAGGCAAAAAAAAAAGCAAGATTAGGAAGAAAATTATGAGTTTTTAAAGTTCATAAATTTTAAGAAATAAAAATAATCAGTTATAAACATTTTTGCAGATTGAGAAATATTTACCATTAGCTAATAGTTGGAAAAAAAATTGAACTATACCATTCTGTAATTTGTTTTTAATTTAAATTTTGTTTTGTCTTGTTTCATTAGACTCTTCAGTTTGTTGTTTTCACTAAGAATGAATTGATTAGTAAAATGCTTTGTCTTTTAGTTGGCTTTTAAGCTCTTTTAAACAATTTTGTCATTCAGATGGCCTCAAATCACCAAACTTGAAATTAACTGAAAAACATGAACTTTAAATGTTAGCATACGTATGAAATCCTCCAGCAAGCTTAGCTCCCTCTGAAATGTCTTTCCATGCCCTTAGATAGGATTCCAATAGATAGTGGTTGTGGAGGAATACACTTGATTCCCTTCCTAACTGCAGAATACATACCTGAGGAAGAGTACTCAGTTGGAATGTGCATACTTAAAGAAAAACAAAAAATGGATTTCAAAGTCTGAGTAACTAGAATAATACTATTCTCCAATAAACTTCAAATATTAACTGATTTATTCTGGAAAGAAAAAGCTTTGTTTTGGCATCATTTGAGGATGACCTTTCTGTTTCTAACATTGAAAGATTTTTGTGTTATCGATTCAATGTCTCAGGTGACACAGAGACCCAGCTCCCATAAGATGAGATGTCTTTTCCGAATTAGCTTTGTCCCAAAGGATCCCATTGACCTTTTGAGAAGAGATCCAGTAGCTTTTGAGTATCTATATGTGCAGGTATGTGGAAAAACATGACCTAATGCTGTGCATGTATCTCTTTTATGTTCTTACACTGAAGTTCTTTCCACCACATGCAACCTCAAATGTGTTATTTGATAACTTCAGAAAACATTTTTTAAGTACCTAATATATATCAGGCACCCTGCTAAGTGCTAGGGATACAAGTAAGAAAAATACCCTGTCCTCAAGGTTGCAATCTAATGGAGGAAGAGGTATTAGTGAGCATAGAGGGGGAGATGACACACCAGAGAGTTCAAACCAAATAGAGCTAGAGATGAAAAGTGAAATAAATTGTTCTCTAAAGTTTGGATTTAGTCAAATGGCCACCCTTGAGTACCTAGAGAACCACATGGAGCCTCATGACCACAAGTTCCCCACCCCTAACATAGCAAAATATTATTCTCTGCTGAGAACACTGTTTTATTAGAATTTACTCATACTAAAATATAGACCAGAATTCTACACTGTCATGATTCCACCTCCATTGTAATAATATTTTAGTTTAAGTGACCAGTCATTACTTGAAGAACAGAGAAGTCAAGTGTAAAAGCAAGAAATAAAGGCCAATAATACAGTTGTATGCCTGTGAGTTTGAATCCAGCTTCACACACTTACTAGCTATATGACCCCAGGCAAGTCATTTAACCCTGCTACCCTCAGTTTCCTCTTCTTTAAAGTGAGCTATAGAAGGAAAAGGCAAACCTCCAAATGGGATCACAAAGAGTCAGACATGACTGAATAAACTGTATGTGCATGTGTACGTGTGTGACAGAACCATCAGCGGCCAATGAATGACTTTATAGTTTCCATAATCCTCAGTCTTCAGGTTTTCTCTGTTATTTCCAACATTAGTTCTTATTCATAGGCTTTTCTGGTAATTTTCAGGTTGAAAATAAGTTGTTATTGGTGTGCATTACATAGATGATGGACTTCTGTCATTAAATATTCATTCCTATGTCTAATCTTATAAGCAGGAATAGGTAATCTTTGGATGTGAAAAGCTAGATGCAAAGGAACCCTACAACTTCATTTCTTGATAGTGGTGTAGTGGTATCCATATATACACATCTATTTATATATTTATATTTCTTATAAAATATTTAATTCATATCTATCATAATATAAAATATATTTATTTACACATTTATAATTACTATCTGCTATAATATATCTATTAGATGGTATAATTAATTTATATTTATTATTATACATAACATTTATTATATTTATTATGTGATATATAAGGTATATATCATCCATATATCACTATCAAAAAATGAAGAAGTAGGATTCCTTTGCCTTTACTTCCTCACATCCAAAGCCTTCCCCTGCTTATTTGTGATTAGACATAGACATGTATATATAATGACAGAAGTCCATCATCTATCTAATGCACACCAATAAGCAGCTTATTCTCAGTCCAATGACTTATTTATTTAACTGATGGTTGGGGTTCTTATCAGAAGTTCCAAATGCAATTGAAATTCATCCAGGGAATAGGGGAGTAAATACAAGCATAATGCAATTTTGCCAGGAAAAGAAAGAAAACAATTTCAAGTACTAGAAAATCCTTAATGAGGACACTAACCATTAGTTATATAAACAAACTGATAGTTTAAAAAATAGAAGTGTCAGCATAAATGTCGTCAACTAATCACTAGTTTACAGAATTTAACATAAATTTACAGTAAAGGCTAATTAATTCTGACTGAACTCATTCATAGACATAATAATATGGACATGGGCTGGACTGAAATTGACCTTTGTGCTCTCTATGAAGAAAGGGATTGATCACTAAGCAAATTAACAAGAATATATAACTACTCAAGAGAACAAAATGTTTTCAAGCACGTTAATAATACTCATTTGCATATTAACAATTAACATGCAGTTATAAATTACATTTATCCCTCCATCACAGCAGACCCTGGAGAGGACAACTATTTGGCAAATGTTTTGTTAGCCATTAGTTTTTTTTTTCCTTTTAAATAAATATGTTTGATTCCCTTCCCTCCTCTTTCATCTTTCTTATCACAATAGTCTCTCGAAAATACCCACTCTTCTTCCCCAATAATCTCTAGATTGAACCATTTCCTGTAGCAAAGGGAAAAACCTAAAAAAAAAAGAGAAAGAAAAAAACTGTCCTTATCCAAAATGCAGATCAAATTCTTCCACTGTCCTAACCAGTTTTTATTTTGGGATGTATCTAAATTTAATAAAAACTCTTTACAAATATTCTATAATATAGACATTCAGACAATCTCCCCAATGAATTAGGAATATGATGTATGATGTATGTGACTCATTGATAAATAATGTAAGTGACTGATGGCTCCCATGAAAAAAGATGGGCCTTAAAGGGATAGGGGAAAGGGACATAAATAACCTCAGTTCCAACTCTGAGAAACTCCTGGGTGTCATAGAAACAGCCCTGGATGCAGGGGGAGCAAGATATGAGGTTTGTCCTCCACTGTTCCTGAAATTTGAAGTGACTCTACCTGAAACCCAAGAAATAGTGATCCCCAACTCTGAGATCTTAAAAAAACAACAAATTTTACAGTCATACCACTACTAGGTCTATAACTCAAAGTTGTCAAAGAAAGAGGACACATAACTACTTTTTTCCTACTGACAAAAAATTAGAACTGGTAGGGTGCCTATTAGTTGGCAAATGGATAAACAAGTTACAATCTATGAACAGGATGAAATATTATTGTGCTGTAAAAAAGGATCATTTCAGAGGAATCTGGGAAGACTTGTATGAACTGATGTAGTAAACTGAGTAGAAATAGAACAATTTATATGACAACAACACTGTGGTAAAGACAAACATTTTTGAAAGACTCACAAGTTCTGTTTAGTACAATGACCAACCATAATTCCAAAAGTATCCATGATGAAGCATGTTATCCACCTCCTGACAGGAAGATGATAGATTCAGGCATTTTTTTTTGTTGGATGTAGACAATGCAGGAATTTGTTTTGTTTGACTATGTTTATGACAGGAGTTTTGTTTTTCTTGCTTTCTCAATGGAGAAAAGGGGAAGAAAGGGTGAGAAGGCAGATTGATCTTCATGAAAATAAAAAAAAAATTTTTAAACCTGCTGGTTATTCCAGAGGCTAGCAGGAGAAGGGCAATCACAGCATTCAAGAAGTTGAAGAAATGCCCCTTCCTCTTTTTCCATGTCTCATCTATGTCCCAGAGAATTTTGTAAGACTGATCTACTCATTCAAATGGCCCAGGTCTAGGTCTTCTTACTCTCACATCTGGTGATAATTTCAGCCTTCAGATAAGGGATCAGTGGGTAAACCAAGTATAGACAGAAACAATATAAGTGGAAGGATGTGGTGTTTATATCAATAAACAAGTATTTATTAAGCTCCTACTATGTGTCAGGCACTAGGGATACAAGATCAAAGGATTACATGATTGCTACTCAACAATGAGCTTGTGTTTTAATGCAGGATATAAGTACATGCAAAAGATGTATATGACATAAACAAGTGTATAGATGAGAAAGACCAGAAACTTCATATAACAAATTTTATACCTGCTATTCTGTTGCTGTTGGCTTGTCCTGCATCTCCCAGTTTGACCAAGGATACTTCTTGCATTGATCCTGGAAATCTCACAGGCTGCAATTAATTCCTTCTACTCTCTGCTGCACCTGTCCTCCTCTCTTGTACACAAGCATCGTCTACTGCTCATTGCTTCATCTTCTTCGGAGATGGGTTCTAAATCTTATAATGAGATAGCCAGGATTAATATGTCTCTGGACTTGATAACACATTTTCATTTTTAAGATGTGCCCATAGGCATGGTCCTAGTAGGGAGTCATGAAGACCTTCTGAAGATCTCATCAACCCATACTTGGGGACCTAATTCCAACTCCAAAGATGACTTGGTCCATGCAGACCAGTGTAGCAAAATGGAAAGAGAATTGGATTTGGGGTCAAAGAACCTGAGTTTTAACCCCAGCCCTGTCACTGACTACCTGTGTGACCTTAGACAATGTCAAACTTCTCTGGAACTCAGCTTCCTCATCTGTAAAATGAGGAGAGTTAGACTAGGTTACCTCTAAGGTCCCTTCTCATTTTCAATCTATGGTCTTAGGACTTCTTCCCTACCTTAGGACTCAGGTACTGCTGGTAGATGCCACACTGTGAGGAAATATGCCCATCACGATGACCAGTTTCCACCGAGTTTTTCTGTAGTATAGAGAGAAATATCCCTTTGCCATTTGTCATGCCAATTACCTTCATCTCCTCCTTGACCTCACCAGCTCTTCCAGTATCTTCTAAGTTATGTCAAGTTAGCCATAGTCCCCTGAACCTGAGAGAAGACTTAAAATAGTTTTTAAGAAAACTGGAAGAGGAATGTCATTTCTCTTGAATAAATGAAATACGTGAAATGTTCAAACAGTACTTTATAAAGAGAGTGGAAGTCTGAATGAACCCTATTGAGTTCTCACTTTGATCTTCCCATGTCTAGGTGACATCTCTGACCACCATACATGCATAGACTGGGCCTTAGAGGCCTCTTCCTGATAGATAGCTTTGCATCTCTCAACTGCATATCTTAAAAGTGTTAGGCCCCTATTTGTGCCCATATGCGGTTTGTACCATCATTCAAGGCACCTATGTTTTAAAATTTTGCATCCAAATTCCTAATTCTTTAAAGGGAAAACAAGCCAGCAAATAGCATGTCTTGGATCAGCCTTGTGTTTCATGTTGTCCCTATGCTTGTGAATGCAGTTCAATTAAATCAGCAATTGGCACTTGCCAATAAGAAAGGCAGAACCTTCTTTGGGGGGTAAGAGGGGAGAGGGGGAGGTAGTTGAACTCTTTGGAAAAATACATCCACTATTCCTAAGGTTACAAGACAGAGTCGTGAATCCAGATTGCTTAACATGATGCTCCCTCTTCTGGTTTGTTTGCAGAGCTGTAATGATGTGGTACAGGAGAGATTTGGGCCAGAGCTGAAATACGACATCGCCCTGCGTCTGGCAGCATTACAAATGTACATTGCCACTGTCACCACCAAGCAAACTCAAAAAATCTCCCTCAAATATATTGAGTAAGTATACTCCAGCATGGGGGAGGGGTTATTTGGGCATGGATTGGCATTTATATTGTCTGAGACCCTTTTAGATGAGTTTCTGGATTTCCATTGAGATTTTATGGCTGGAACATAGAAAAGAGAATAGGAGGATATATATTCAGTAGCTTATCTTCCACAGCCTACTCATTCTATCTTTAAAATGACTTTTGATGCCACAGTGTAGGTTACAGATAACCCTGGGTTCTCAAAAACTTTGATAGCAGAGTACAATTTCTAGCAGGTCCTATAAAGCTGTTAAGACCGGATATAAAATCCAATGATTGTCTACGTCTTTCATCACATACACAGCCTAACTCTGTGAGAAAGGCACATCACATATACAACAGAAAACAAACAGACAGAAACCCTGACTGTCAAGGGAAAAAATTTTTGAACACTGGATTTGAAGCCAAAAGACCGGTTCAAATGCTCACTTCCTCACTCTACCTATTTCCTATTATGTGACCTTGGACAAGTCATTTAGTTTCTCTTTGGCCTCAGTTTCTCCTTCAGTGAAATGAGAAGGTTGGGACTGGATTACCTTCTATGGTCTCTTACAGCTCTAAATCTGTAATCCTATAATTCCATTAGATAGATTGTTTAATTTGCCCCCATTTTCTCCTGTGCAAAATAAGAGGTTGTGTCATATAATCTCTAAGACCCTATTTTGAGACCCTAAGGCATAGAAGAGTCACAGTCTACAATGATGGAGAGAATACTGACACCAAGGAAATCAATGCTCTTTGGGTATTACAGCACCAAGTTGAAATCGGAGTACCCTGTTCAAGTGATTTTGTGTTTTAAAGCCAAAACGAATTATCTGCTTTCAAGACTGGATATGTTCAAGTATGGTCAGAAAGAAAGTTGTGTTTACCACTAACTTTCAGAGGAGCTGAAGGGTAATTTGGTGGACCAGCTCCCAGTTTAGGTGTATCAGTATCTCTTGCTCCCCCTCGTAATACATCATCTTTAAGGACCATCTTTTGATAGAAGGACCATGTCTTCAATGTCACCTGCTTCCAGCTGACAATGAAATATCCAGTAGACTAATCTTCACTTAATCCTGACAGAGTGTAATACACATGGCAAAGAAAGGGGGACTGTTCAAAGCTCAGGCCAAGGCTGGATCAAAGTCTCTGTGCTAATGAGAAAAAGCAAAATTATCACATAGCCCTAGCCTCTACAGTTCCCAAAAGCCATTAGTAAATTAAAAGAAGTCTGATTGCCTCAAATGTCATGCTTTCTCATGTCCTTCTAATTACTAACAGTAGTAGTTTTCCATTTATTGATTGAACAGCTTATTTGGGGTCTCAAAAACTACATGGGCCACAGGAGGTAGAATAACCTTTTGCTGATGGAACACACACAGAGGAGATGAAGGCAGAGAGACAGAGCTGTGCAAATAGGATGAGAGCAAATGCACTTGAGAATTTATCTAATGCTATCTGGATCGACAAATGACAGGTCCAATTTAGGAATGTTCTCAGAATGCTAGGGCCAACTGCCAAGATCCTTTTGGTAGGTTCACGGAACTCCTATACATTACCAATAACCATAGGCCAAAGGCCAAACAATGGTTCTCAGGCAATGGAAATGACCATTGCACAGTGGAGGGAATGTTGGATTTAAAGCCAGAATCTGGATTCAAATCTCACCTTGGAAAGCCATTAGCTGTGTTACCATGGTCAAATCACTTAATTGCTCTGAGTTTTAGTTTCATCATCTGCAACATGGAGACACAGTCCTGGAAGACCCATTTTACAGGGTCTGTGGAGAAGCTCAAATGGAATAATGTATATAAAGTGCTTTGTAGACTTTAAAATACTATACAAATAGCTGTTATTATTTTCTCTGGCCCAGGAACATTTGCAATGGTCCCACCCACATTTACTAGTGTTCCGCCCACATTCTGTTCATTTGACTTCACTTAGTAAGTCAGGGAAGTATTTAATTCATTTTACAAAGTAAATATAAAGAGTACCCATTATTGGTTTTCAAATGACTTCACTTGGAGGAGATATGGTTAGGATCTCAGGTTGGGGGAAAGGAATGCATTATAGTAGAAAACAGCGATGGTAGAGATGCAAGAGTTCCTAGGGCCCATAAATTTCCTTGCTCTCTTTGCCTTCTCCTATTATTGCTCATATTTCTAGGCTAAGAATCATAGGCTTTAGAGGTAGGAGGGACACTATGAAATCATGCAATCCAGCATGGGATCATACACTCTCCACCCTCACATTTCATGTAGATAAAAATAGATCATTCCTATTTTTATAGTGCTTCAAGATTTAGCGAGCACCCTCCTCACAACAGCCCAGTGAGGATGAATGTCAATGTCCTCCCTTAACAGATGATAAACTGAGACCCGGGGAATTTAAGTGACTTGCCCATGGTCACACTGCTCAGTGGGGAAGGTGAAGCCTGAAACGCTCCTCCCCCAGCACACTCCATACTGTTTGAAGAACACAGTTGGCTGCTGCTCAGGACTCACCAAGATCTCACCCATAGATTCCCATGGCAACTGAATGAAAAAAGAAAGAAGAAAGAGGGAGAGCACAGTTAAAATTTCCTTTCAGTCCGAGGTATGCCTTTGTTGACACCACTTGCCAGGTTTCTTTCTGCCTGACCTGGTTGCGATTACTCCTTAAAGGACTTAGTGACTTGAGAGGCAATGGAAAGAGGGCAAGATTTAGAAGCCAGCAAGGGGGCTTCATTTTCTGACTCTGCTGCCTACGAGCTGTTAGACTCCAGGCAAGTCACTCCATCTCTTTGTCTGTCTGTCTCTGTCTCGGTCTGTCCCTCTGTCTTTGTCTCTCTGTCTCCATCTCTATCTCTCTCTGTCTTTGTCTCTTTGGGTCTCGCTCTTACTGTCTCTTGTTGTCTGTCTCTCTTTCTCTGTATCTTTCTCTAATTCTATCTCTCTGTTTCTCTCTCTCTCTCTCTGTGTGTATCCTCTTTCTCTCTGATTCTATCTCTTTGTATGTCTGTCTTTCTTTCTCTCTGTCTCCCTCTCTTTCTCTATATCTTTCTCTTTCTGTCTTTCTCTGATTCTATCTCTCTTTGTGTCTCTCTCTGTCTCTGTCTCTCTCTTCCTGTGTTTCTTTGTCTATCTCTGTCTCAATCTCTGTCTCTCTCACTATCTAGAAAATGAGGAGATTGGATTCATAGACTTTTGAAGGTCACTTCCAGCTCTAAATTTATGGTTTTGTTGCTCAGTCACTTCAGTCATGCCTGACTCTTCATGATCCCATTTGGGGTGATCTCGGCAAAGATACTGGAATGGTTTGCCATCTCCTTCTCCAGCTCATTTTACAGATGAGGAAACTGAGGCAAACAGGGCTAAGTGACTTGTCCAGGATCACACAGCTAGTAAGTGTCTGAGGTCAGATTCGAACTCAGGAAAATGAGTCTTCCTGACTCCAGGCCAGGCACTCTGTGCACTGTGCCACCTAACTGCCCCAAATCTAGAATCGGGTTATTCTATTTTCATGTTCAGACTAAGCAAATGTTAACCAGAGGGCTTTATAACCAAGGTAACCTCTCCAGCAACTGATCTCGCCTCCATCTCTGGCACCTCCCTGTGGTTCCTTCTCTCAATTGGAACTAGTGATCATGTGGACAAAGAAGAGAGTACAGGAATAGAATAGGGAATAAGAGAGGAATAGTGGATAGAGGAATGCAAGAATTTTTCTGGGAGAAACTCTTTGGGTCCAGTAGTGATTTATTCTGGTCTAGCCCAAGATATATACAGGGAAGGTAGAAGGAAGGAAATGAACATTTATTCAGCATTTACTGTGTGCCAGACTCGCACTAATCACTGTACAGTTATTATCTCATTGCATCCTTTCAATCACCCTGTTGAGGGTTGATGTAGATGGTACTATCATCCCCATCTTACAGGAGAAGTAATAGAGACCAACCGAGGTTAAGTGACTTGCTCAGGGTCACACAGCTAGCGTCTGAGGCTGGATCTGACCTTCCCTCCTCCCAGCACTCTGTTCACTGCCTGTATGAGATTATATGGGTTATTAAGACAGAATTGGATAGTGAATTGAGGGCTGGCCTCAGAGCCAGAAAGACCAGTTTTTAGGACCCAAATCTGACATATTCTGACTGTGTGCCTGCGGCCAATCCATTATTCCCCCTGGAGCTCTAGTTGATTCTCTCACACTATGGGTTGCAGAGAAGCTGCTTTGGTAGATCCAGTCCCCTTCTCTATATGAGTTATAGCCATAGCACTTGATGGTGTGCGCCTATAACCTCTTGAACAGCCTCTGTCTCTCTCTGTCTCTTTCTCTCTCTCTGTTTCCATCCATCCATCCATCCATCACAAGGCCTATGTTGTTGTTCAGTCATTTCTAGTCATGTCCAACTCTTATTTTCTTGTTAAAGATAATGGAGTAGTTTGCCATTTCCTTCTCCGGCTCATTTTACAGATGAGGAGACTGAGGCAAACAGAGTGAAATGACTTGCCCAGGATCACACAATTAGGAAGTGTCTAAGGCTGGGAGTCTTCCTGACTCCATACCCAGCACTCTATCTACTGGACCACCTAGTAGTCCCCATAGGGCCTGTACTTACATTCATATAGCGATTTATTTTTAAAAGACATTTTACTTGCGTTATCTCATGTAATACTCAAAAGAAACCTGTACAATTTGGTACAAGTATTATGATCTCATTTAATCCACATGAAATGATAGAACAATAGAAATGTGTTCCATCCAACCACATATGGATAAAGAAACTGATGTGAAGTGATTTAACCAAAGTCAGGAGGTATGTTAGTGGCTGAACTTGATCTAGGATGCAGACAATGCTCTGGACTTACAGCCCAGTCATCCTTCTGCTCTCAATTAAATAGTTGCTGACATCTCAGAACAAATCTTTGCTCCCATTTTAAAAACCAACAATCCTCAGATATACCCCCTTCCTCCGGCCTAATAAATGAATATACCTATTTCAATGTAGACTAAAGGTCAGTCAGAAACCACTGAAGAGATGTCAAACAGTTCCACAGTAGTTACGCCTAACATGATAGAGAACTAAAGGGCCCATTTCTTTCTGAGAAACAGTAGTTATCAACCCTAGAATGGTCAGTATTGTTAAACCAAAATATGGTTGTGAAATGTTAGATGCTTTCTTGTCTCCATTTTCCCCAACTAGTACATATTTCTCTGAATCCTCATTAAGATGCATTATGGAAAGAAACGGTGTGACTATAGAGGATGTGTCTAGATTGAAGAGCTATAGATTTAAAGGGATCTCCGAGACCATCTAATTCAATCTCATTTTACAAATGAGAAAACTGAGACCCAGAGAAGTTAAGGGACTTGACCAAGGTCACATAGGTAGATGTTCAAATGACAGAGGCAGATCCAACTCTGTTTATACCACACAAGCATGTTTGGTGCAGAGAGATGACTACAAAGACCTCTAACCAGCGTGTCCATACATCAAACAAAAAAAATTAAGGTACTATGCTGAGGGAGCACAAATGGACTTATTACTCATTTAGTCAGGCAGGCAGGAATTTTTACCGAAAATTTCTACCAGGAAAGGTGCTATGTCTGGATACAAACAAGGGATTCCCAGGCCTTGCTCTCAAGGACTTTACAGTCTAGTTGGGGAGACAAGACATGCCTCAAAATGAGATTTAGAAGTGAAATAATAATAATATTTGAATAGCAAATCAATAAGCATCGTGAGATTGCATGTGCTATGTGATAATAAGTACCATAAGGTCAGAGAGAGAAGACAGTCGGGTAACTGAGAAAGCGCTTGATTGGTGAAACAAGTATAGCAGTTTATTCTAATGAACTGAGTCATTATATATGGGTTCAGGGTCTGGCCTGTTACAAGATATGTCAACTTGGACAAATCAATTTAATCAACATTTTTTTGACAGCTATTATGTGCAAGGCAGAGAAACATAATGAGGCTTTAGAAGACAAAGGAATTTAAGCAGCCATCTAATCTAACACTCTTTTCCCAGATAAGAAAACCAAGGCCCAGATCAGGGTCAATGTCTTGTCCAAGGTCACACGTATAGCAGATTCCTAGAATCTCATTTGGAAAGGTTCTCAGAGATCCTCTGTTTCATCCAGTCTATATCTGAACAAGAATGATCTAAACAACCATTCAAGTTCTGCCCAAGACTTCCAGTGATGAGGAATGCATCACTTTCCAGAACAGCCCATTCTCACTTTTAGATAGCTCTAGTTACATGAATTATAAAAATATGTGTTACTTTAGCTCTCAAATATTTATTAAGCATTACTACATGCCAGGCTCTGTGCTAAGATCTGAGGATACAAAAAAAGTTAAATTCAGTCCCTGCTCCCAAGGACCTCACACTTCAATGGGAGAGACAACATGCCAACAGGTTTATACAAACAAGACATATATCTATCTATCTATCTATCTATCTATCTATATAGATAGATAGATAGATAGATATATGTAATGTACAGGATTCTGTTTATTTTGGCTAGATAAATCCAGATCTAAATTACTATATCTCTCTTGCCTTGAATGAAATATTATAGCACCTTAAGAAATGAAGATTATAAGGATTCCAGAGAAACACGGAAAGATTTGTATGAACAACAGTACACACATTGACGATGGGCATGTTAAAGATACTAACAATAAAAAGCCATCAGGATATATATAGGATAAATTAGACATCGTCAACAAAGTAAAGGTATTAGCATTAAAGGGAACTGAATGGAACCAGAATGTGTTAGGGAGCTAGGGCTGTGTGCCAAGCACCTATTAATGTATGCCAGGCACTGTGCTAAGCACCTTACAAATGTTATCTCATTTGATATTCATAACCCTGGAAGGTAGTAACTATGATTTTCTTCACTTTACAATTGAGTAAACTGAGGCAGTCAAAGATTAAGTGATTTGTTCAGCATCACATAACTAGGAAGTATATTAGGATGGATTTGAACTCAAGTCATCCGGAGTACAGGACCTTTGCTCTGTGCACCGTCTAGATGCCTCTGTTATGATAACTAACATCTATAGTGTGCTTTAAGATTTGCAAAACTCTTTACAAATAATGTTGTTCAGTTACATCTAACTCTTCATGACCTATGGACCATAACACACCAATACTGTCCATGAAGTTTTCTTAACAAAGATACTGGAGTGGTTTACCATTTCCTTCTCTGGTGTTTTAAGGCAAAGAGAGATTAAGTGACTTGCCCAGACTCACACAGTCAATAAGTGTCTGCAGTTGGATTTGAACTCAGGTCTTCCTGACTCAGATTTAGAGCTCTTGCCTACTGAGCCATCTATCTGCCTCACTTATAAACACTAGCTCACTTTATCCTCACAGCAGCTCTGAGAGGTGTTATTACTGACGTCCCCGTTTTACAGATAAGGAAAGTGAAACAGAAGTTAAATAATTTGTCTAGTAAGCATCACACAAGGTAGTACGTATCTAAGGTCAGTTTTGAACTCCGGCAATCCTTAGTATAAGATTTGTATTCTATCTACTATACCATGTAGCTACCTAGGGATTGGGAAAGATTTGAAGAAGGTAGGTAGGACAGAAAGCCAGGGAAGGCAGATGACAGAAGGAGATGAAGAGGGAATCCTAGGCATTGGAGGAAAACAAGTGTATTTATTTTGTTTAGTTTTACTATTGCCTTTTGATTTTATCCCACAGTTATTTCCCTTTAATTCCCCTACTTCCTAACTTTTCCTTGCAACAAAGAAAACCATTTAAGCAAAATCCAAACCACTCAACTGTGTCCGACATTGAGTAAGTACCACATTCCACATCCATAATCCCCACCTCTCTACTGGAGGAGGAAGGTTTGTTTCCTTATCATTTTTCTAGGATTGAAATTATTCATTTAGGTTCATCAAAGTTTGATTGATTTTTGTTGTTAATATCCCTAACATGACCATAGTCAATGTGTATACTGTTCTCTTTACTCGGCATCACTTCCTACAAATCTTTCCATGTTTCTCTGGATTACTCATAGTCTTCATTTCTTATGGCACTATAGTATTTCATTCAAAGCAAGAGAAATTGGGCGATTTAGCTATGGATTTATCTAGCCAAAATAAAAAGAAAAACACAGACATGATATTAATGAATGTCTATAATAGAAACAGTCACAGTCTCTGTTTGCCTTAATTCACTAGAGAAGAAAATGACAAAACATTTCAGTGTTCTTTCCAAGAAAACTCCTTGGCTAGTATGGTCCATGGGGTTATGAAGACTTGGACATTACTGAAAGATTGAACAATAAGAACATAATAATAGAAATTTTAATATTAATTAATGATATGTTTTACATTTATATAGTGCTCTAAAAAGCTTTCTGTACAACATCTCTAGGAGATACCATTATCCTAATTTTACAGATGAGGAAACAACAGCCCTAAGAGGTCAAATAACTTGCCCAATATTACTGAGTGTTGGGGTACTCAAGTAAATAAAGCCTGGAGTCAAGAAGACCTGAGTTCAAATCTGGCCTCAGACACTAAATGTGTGATTCTAGGCAAGTCATTAACAGTTTGCCTCAGTTTCCCTATCTGTAAAATGAGCTGGAGAAGGAATGGCAAACTGCTCCAATATCTTTGCCAAGAAAACCTCAAAAAGTCACAAAAAGTCTGATACAAATGAGCAAAAACAACTAAGTGTTAAAGCTAGGATTAGAACCAGACCTTCTGACTCCTTCTGGTCTAATACTTTTTCCTCTATACTTCACTGCCTTTGAAAAACAAAGATGCTGTCATGGGAAAAAAAAAAAGGAAAACAACAGGAAGAGAGAGACAGAATGATGGAAACAAGAGACAGAAAAATAAACTCATAAAGAGAGACAGAAACACTATAAAGTGATAGAAATGTATTTCCTCAAGTATAATTGGTCCCAACCTCTGAGTTGACCTTAAATCTCAGAGAAAGAAAGAATACACTTATTTTTTAAAAATTAAAGCCTTTTATATTAGTGAAGACTTGATAAACTGATGCAAAGTGAAGAAAGCATGATCAGAGAAACAAGGTCCACAGCAACATAAACAGTAAGAACAAAGGATAGCAACACAAAAACAATTGAAATGGAAAGCTGTGAAATTATAGTGACCTAACTTGGCAATTAAGAAGAAAAATGTGAAAAAAGAACCTCTCCAAAAAACATTTTTTTTAAAAAAAGGGAAAAAAGAAGAACCTCCCTCCCTTCTTTGCAGAGGTGGGAAACTGTAGTTGAGGAACATTACATATATCATTTGTTAAGATTCATTAATTAGTTAATTAAAACAACACCAAAAAACCCACATTTTTTCCTCAGTTTTATTCTATTTTGAAAAGGGTGGCTGTCCAGAAGGGGAAAAGGGGAGGGATACATTGAGAACGGTAGGGATATAAAAATTAAAGATACCAACAAAAATTTCATTTTTAAAAATGTAAAGCCTTCGCTAATGATTAAATATTGTATCTCCTGAACACAAAAGACATGTTGTCTCTCTCGCCTCCAAATTTATGCACACTCTGCATCCTTAGGAGTTCATTTGTTCAAACAAACATCACAACACCACTTAGCCCTCAATAACCAAATAGCCCAGGAATGTGAAATTAAAGATATGCCTTTTATTGCAGAAAAGAATGGGGATTAGAGACTTTTCTTCCATCCGCTGTGCTGCAAAGCATGAAAGAAAAGAACATAAAGAAAGCACTTTCCCACCTTGTCAAAGCAAATCAAAACCTAGTGCCGCCGGGGAAAAAGGTATTACATTTGCATCTTAATAGGAAATATATTTTATAAAAGGAAGGCTGCATGCATTAAAAATGCTTAAAATTAGTCCTTTGGTAAAATACTTAGCACCATACTTTCAGAAGCAATAATACTGTTTAACTTCTGTGTTAACTTTAATGTTTTTCTAAGAACAATGCAAATTAATTATATTTATTAAACCACAGAACTATCTTGAAAGTGACAAGCAATTGTTTGTTACTCACAAAGGGCTAGCCCATGTTATTTATCATATGTGTTTTCCCCTGTTTAGGGTCTACAGCTAATTAACAACTTAGAGTATTATATTACCTTCTCCATATTATATTACCTGAACCTAACACTAAGTGTTTACTTGATTTTTTGTTCTTTTTCTCTGACACTGAAGAATAACAAATAGGTGTAGAAATACCTTTCTATAAAATATGCTTCATTCATCTTAGTAATAGTATCTGCCAGATTTTTAAAAATGAATTACTTATTATTAGTATTAAATGCAATAATTCTTCATTGTTAGTAGTACTGCATATGCTTTTAAAGAAGAAAAATATGACTTGAACATGTACACCATTAGTAGATACAGAGAACTCTGGTTTATGGATATAAAAAGGCAGGTAACATAAATCCATCTGGTTATAGTTTTTCTGGGGATAGAAATAGTAGGATCCTTCAAAACACTGGGCCTACAAAATTGGATGCAGTCTAACAGACCGAGAAAAGACTTACTGGTGGACACTGACCACAACAGCTTTTGTGAACAGAACATGAATCTGTATTTATTTATAATGGTAATTTTCTGGCATTAATGTCTGATATTATATCATTGTTTTAGTACTAAAGCACCCTGCTTTCTATTCCCCATTCCTTCACAGAATCCTTTAAGAAACCTGAAAAAAAGCCTTTGGGCCATAGGCACCAACCTTTCACATGCTCCCTTAGGTCAAAGAAATGATGCCTCATACTTCATGATAATGTCCTAGAGTTCAAACTGGGAAACCATTCATTTCATTGGTGTTTGAATTCTTGTTCACCTATTCATGGCCTAATTTCTTTTTAAAGTTTTTGGCCCATTTGTCTCCAACTTGGGCCTTGACTAATTTACATAATTATCTGGCTCACTAACACATTCCTGGAGAAGTTTCATGGCTAATAAATGATAGAGAAGTAAATCTCAATCTTGTCTAATTCAAACTTCTGTGACTCACCCTCTCTTACATCCTCCCTTCGTCCCTTCTTTTCCTCCTTCTTTCCTTCCTTTCTTTCCTTCCTTCCTTATTTCCCTTCTTTCTTCCTTTCTTCTGTCCCTCTTCACGTCCATCTTATTTGTCTCCCTTTAATTCTTTTTTAAAATTGTATTGATATTATATTCCTTCTACTACTATCAATTTCCTGACACCATCCCCTTCCACCCAGCAGAAAACTTTCCTCTCTTTAAAAAATACTCAGTTAATCAATACATTGACCTTGTCTGACTCTTAATCTATAATCCATTGCCTGTCTGTGAAAGGGCAGCAGGCATACTTCAGAATGATCCTGCTACCCTACCACAACACCTCTCACTGAAAACACACGCCCATTTTGTGTTAACTCTACAATCCTCAGTCTGTCCAGATAGGAGAACTAACACTGGTGAAGGAGTTACTGCCAGGTCACTCCTCAAAATACTTTATTTTTCTAGAATGAAACATGGCACGTACTCAGCACTAAATCATTAAGACTGAAGATGAAATAATATTTATAGTATAAGTGGTATTTCTGTAGTACTTAAAGTGCTTTGTTGACATTCTCATAAGATCCTCATAAGAACCTTTCAAGATAAGTTTTACTGGTAGTATTGTCCTCATTTTATAGATGGGGAAACTGAGGGACAATGAGGTTTTGATTTGCCATTCTCACACAGCGTACAGATATCAGAGGCAAGCTTCAAACTCAGGCAATGATTGACTACAAGTTAAGCATTCCTATGTTTCAGTCAGTACATGAGGCTGCTGGTAACGTAACCAATGAAGACAACATTATCGCCACTTCCAGATAAGGAGAGTGTGTGTGTGTGCATGTATACATATACATATATTGTGTGTATATACACACACATATACATATATTGTGTGTGTATATACACACACACACATATACATATATTGTGTGTATATACACACACACACATATACATATATTGTGTGTATATACACACACACATATACATATATTGTGTATGCATTGATTTTGTATATCTATATCTTATTCTTTTCACTAGTAATAAACATTGCTGATAGATTTTAGATTTCTTTCTTACTGATATAAAACAAGGAGTCCTAGATCAAAAGCATTTTATGATATGGACTCCTACATTTTTAGATTTGTATAAAAGGAGTTTTATCTAGATTGAATTTCATTTGTAAATGATTCATTTGATTCAGATTCTTGGAGGTAAATGAATAAAATATGAACTTCCATAGGAAATTTGAACATTTCCACAATGCATTCTGAGTTTAGAAAGTTAATTTTCTCTGAGAACTTATAAAGACCTGAAGAAACTTGGCAGAGGGAAAGTGAGGAGCTGGGATTAAATTGCTTTCTATAAAATGCAGGTGCTAGAATTAAAAAAACAAAACTCTAAGCCCCTACAAATACTGAATAGGAGTGAACCTCACACAGTTCCTGTTTTGCCAGCTTCCTCCCATTGGTGAACCCGAGTTTGGAGAAAAGCCTGTCTTTGTCACTGATTATAGTGAGAAAGCTCCAATCTGCTCTTGAAATCCTTCAGTGAGCAGATGTTTAATTTGAACATCTTAACTTCCTGTTCTCTCTTTTTGGAAGGGCTCCAGGGCTGCTGAATGCCCTGATGCAGCCCATCCACATGCCTGAATCCTTTGTACTTTCCTCCAAACAAGTGAGATTTTAATTTCAAGATTTCTAGCTGCATTCCCTCATCAGGAAATCGAATGTGCTGCAATTTCCTTTCCCTCTTGCCAGAGACCCCTTGCTATGGGGAGTCTCATCCTCTTCACCCAGGTGATCACAGCTCCATCCATTTCCCCTGGGGTTGGTTCCTGATTTTCTCCTGCCTTCCAAGTCTATGGTAATAACATCTTAGTTTTCTTTTCTCCTCAGCTGTCAGCTTTGCAAGCCAAGGTCCATTATCTCAAGTTCCTCAGTGATCTTCGATTATATGGGGGCCGTGTGTTCAAGGCAACATTAGTGGTAACTTCTTTTTTTTTCTTGACTTTATGAAAAGTCTCTATAGTCAGTATACCATCATTACTGAAGTCTTTCTGCACAAAACTCAGTCTGATGACAGAAACAGATCAGTGCAAGTTCTTTCCTAGGGTTCATTTCTAACCTACTTAGCTGCAGTCTGAAAATATCAGAAGAAATGTTGAACTAGATAATGCCAGCTGCAAAGTGCCCTAGAAAAATTTATAGACCCAGAAAAAGAAAATAAAGATTCTAACAATGGTCTCCATTTAAATAACTGAGGCAGCAACAGTTTCTACATTTTTAAAAAATTCTTGCTATATACTCCAATAATTCATTTGTTTACATATGTATATCATTATATGATATAATATCTATTTTCTGAATAATTCGTAATGTGTCCTGGCCTCAGTATAGTCATATCCTTGATTTATCATTTAACTAAAGGAATCAGTAAAGCAGCCCACAAACATTTTGTAAGCAAAATGTAATCTTATTTTTTTAAAGTATGATTTTTTCAAGAACTCACTGTTTTTGCATTCCTATTGCAGCAGGCAGAAAAGCGCTCAGAAGTGACTTTACTAGTTGGACCCAGGTATGGAATAAGTCATGTGATAAACACCAAAACCAACTTGGTGGCTCTTTTGGCTGATTTCAGCCATGTCAACAGGATTGAGATGTTTACAGAAGATGAAGGCTCCATTCGGGTGGAACTCCATGTGTTGGATGTGAAAGTAAGTCTCACAGTTCTTGCTACCAGATGGTACAACTTTGCTTTACACAAGGTGATTGAACAGTAGATGTATAGGTATATGGATAAGGTGGTACAAGGAATAGATAGATAGATAGATGTTGTTGTTCTTAAGTTGTTTTTCAGTTGTGTCCAACTCTCCATGGCCCCATTTGGATTTTTCTTGGCAAAGATACTGGAACAGTGTGCCATCTCATTTTACAGATGAGGAACAGAAGCAAATAGGATTAGGTGACTTGCCCAAGGTCACACAACTAGCGTCTGAGGCCAAATTTGAACTTAGAAAAATGAGCCTTCCTGATTCAAGGTCCAGCACTCTATGTGGCCTCCCTGGAAGATAGGATTTGCTTCATTTGTGTCTGTGTGCCTAGACTAGTTCCTGTTATACAATAGATGTTTAATAAATGTATGTTGATCAATTGATGACTATATCAATGATGCTTTCAAAGTTCAAAGAAAATGGGTTCCAGAATGACTCAGAGGGGCAACACAGAACGGTGGAAAGAGCATAGGACCAAGATGAGAGATTCCTCCTCAATGGCTGTGTGATGCTGGTCCAATCTCTCAACTTTTAGGGGACCTCACTTTCATCTTTTGTAAAACGAGAGTGTTGGACCAGTTCTAAAAGTCTGTGATTCATGCATGAGGCCCCTTTCTCAGCAACACAGATGCTTGGCTTGTCAAACTTAATTGAATGTTGATATGAGACCAGTTGTACTTTTGGACTCCAGGGTAAAGTTGGGGAGAAAGTCTTCTTCCAATCAGTCTTTTTTTGGATTTAATCTCCTCTTGTTAAACTAAAAGTCGCTGTACAATTTGAAAACAATCTTGTGAGGGAAATAATCTCAGCTTTATTATCTGCCTATTACATAAGCAACTGGCTCAAGACCATATAATCAGTAAATGCAGGGCCTGAATCCCGGTCTTCTGCCTTTTGGTTCAGGGCTTTCTCCACTATATCACCCAGTGTGGATGTCACTGAGGGAGAAGGGAGGGAAGACGGGATGGAGGTGCAGTAACTGATGTGACAGAGAAAATAAATAAAAGAAACCCTTTTCTCCAAATCATAAACTGATTAGATCCCCAAAGGTAAGCAGATTCTCCCTTGTCCTCTCACACACATACAAATAAACTTTTTTGGGGAGGGTGGAGTGGGGAGTAAGGAGTATAGGCCTGTTCTAGGTCATGATTTCTGGATATAGAAAACTTCCAGGGTTTGATACCCACTGATCACCAATAGAATTGTTTGGGGCATTGATAGTATATGTCTTGAACCCAGGCCTTCCTGACTCTAAGGCCAGCTCTCCCTATCCCTAGGTCATGCTGATTCCCTACTTAGATTTTTGGTATCCTAAACTGTACTAATGTTTATGCTGAAAAGAACAAGTAGCCCCAAGTTATAGAAACTCAAATAGAAGAGATGCTCCTTGTGGTAATCCTACAGGCTGAGAAATGAGGAGGAGAGAGAATATAGGAATGTTTTCAGAATTCTGTTTCAGAGCAGGAAGGGATAGAGAAGAGCCAACAGCCAGAAAAATCTAACAATAGGAAGAGCTTGGAAAAATTGATCAGGGGGTATTGTTTCAAGGAAAAGGTAGGGAGCCTACCAAATACTGCATTGGATATGAACATCAGTTTGGATGCTCCCTCCAACAGTGTAAATCCTAAATTATTCATATGTGTTCAGGAAAATTCTTTATACTAAATTCAGTGAAATCACCAAGTCAAGACCTCTATGTAGAGAGCAAGTGGAAGTACAACTAAAGCCTGGACAAAAATGATTGTGCTTTCTTAGGGACCACAGAAAATAAGAAAACTAGTTCAGGGAAATTGATCTTTGACCAACTCCCAGTCCAGAAAGCCCACATTCTAATTTTAAGGTGCTGATGAGGTACTAAACAAACATAAAGATAAGGTTGTCATGATTCTTTTAGGAGATGTTAGTACCTTTTTCTGAGTGAATCACAAAGAACACTCTCACTGGCTAATGGAAGATGGGTACCCCTCCCCCAGTTACCTTAAAAGATAGTCAATTTGTGAGAGTGAGGGCATGTTGGTTCAGGATGATCCTGCAGATGGTCAGAGGGGAGTTTCTCTTTCCACATTGGCCATGGTGTCTAGCAGCAACTTGCCACGGGAGATACGACCCACTCAGCACTTGGAGAATTCTTTGATTCAAGAGCATTCAAGGTATAATGGAGGGATAGACATGGATATAGAAAGGTAATCACTCAAGGTAAGAATTAGCTTTGAGGAATAAGACTCCTGGCAGCAGACAAGAGAGCCAACTATAGACTTGAGAGAGAACTAGCCCTGACAATCAAGGGTCAAGCTGTGCAGAGATGCAAACCCTGGGACCCTACCTGAACAATTCTCCTATAGCAGAGGTGCTGTACTCAAATAGACATGCATGAAGACTCTATGAAGGCAATAGGGACTACCAGGCCCTGAAGTAGTCAGAGTTTTGAGTTACCTTGGCCATATGTATATCCTACATCTGTATCTCATTACCATTTTATTCTCAGTTTGATCCCACTCAAATTTAGTTTAAAATGGAGTTGGGGTTCATGATATTTTGTAGCTCATGTCTTTGCTAAGTTAATTGCATCTACTGTCTATTAATGGGAAACATGCCAGTAGCAACTCACAGATTATAATGTTAGAGGTACAGTCTACAGGATTACCCCTAGAACTGGAGACAGCAGCTGCCCCTGAGGACCAAGCTAGAAAGTATGAGATCAAGTTGGGGAAGTCCAAGAAAGGGGATGCCATGCTGCTATTACCATTAGGTCAAGGGTATAAATATGGATTAAGAAGTAGAATGGGATATTGTTGGTACAACTGGATGCATTAATCTATTCCAAGGTGAAGTAAGGCTGAATATAAGCACACCCAAAGAGTTCCACAGAAGGTTCATATTTGAAATGACTAGACATATATACTGGTTGGGGCATTAGACAGGAAATGGGAAGAGAACTAAACAGGGGATTGTGCTGCTGGGAACGGTCACAGGAAGGGAAGGAAAGAGTGCTGTCACAAAAAAGGCTACACTTTGAAGATATCTGGGCATGGGAGGCTAGCTTCCATCTGGAGCTGCTCGGGTGCATGAAACCAAGGTAGATGTAGTTGTTGTATGTTGATATACATACTGTAAAAGGCATTGTGATCTAATAGGTAAAGAGCCAGGCCCGCAAATCAAGAAAGCCCAATTTATATAAAATCAGGTCTCTGATACTTAATATTCTATCACTCTAATCAAATGACATAAGCCCCTTGAGGCTCATGCAATGCTCTAAGACTAATTTACTAAGTTATAGTTAGCCAAGAAAGTTCCCAAAGGACTTAAGTCACAGATTCTTGAAGTATTTATGTATGGGTGCTTATGTACATGTGTGCATACTCACATAAGTGTATGTGTATGCATGCATTCGTGTATATGTGTGTGTGTGTGTGTGTACATATAACTAACTACCCACACATAAATACTTCTAGGGTCTGTGATCTATGCCCTTTGGGAAATCCCTCTGCCAACTATAACAATAAATTAGTATATAATGTGAACATATATATGTGTGTATATAAATATACACAGAGGGTATGCATATACATACCCACAACATATAAATTATACATGTATATGCATATATGTGTGCATATGTGGACATATGATTATATGCATTATATATGTGTTTTATTGTGTGTATTATATATGTGCAGAATATATGTATATGTAAGAACATACCTGTATTGCTATTGTTTCTTCTCATTTTGTAAAATAAGCTGTAAGAAAATATGGGCAAGTCATTTAATATGTCTCAAACATATCTAGCCATTCCAAAACAACTGAGCAGCAATCCCGGTCCCTTTACCACCAAAGTTGGGGAAAACACAATTTTAGTTCTTCCTCATTTTTCCTTTTACTTTGCCCCCATGTCAGTTTCTTTGATCTAGCATCTCTATTTCTAGAAACATCAAGCAAAGATTTTTGTCAACACTCATCTCTGTTAGGCTCAGTGATTTTACATTTTATTTTTAAGTATGATATCATCCCCTAACTTTGTGGCCTCATTTCTTTTTTGGCTCCTCAGTCATTTCCAACTGATTTCTACAATTCTCTAAGACTAATTTTCACTCTGATCCTTAAATTTTATCTTCTTGCTATTTTCAGATTGGAGCCTGGTACCTGGTAGCCAACACTTTCTGTAACTCAGCTTCTTAAATACCATAACTTTGGAATGAAAACCAAAATACTTTCTTTCCAGAGAAACTGGATTTGATTTTGTCAGAGGATTTTTTTTTAAACAAGATTCACAGAATAAAACTTTACATTTTCTACGATTTTAAATGAATGCAATTTGAAGGTTCTTCAAAGACTATCTCCTTATGAAGCGCCTTTCCGTGCTGGGCATGTCTACCTTATTCATTTGTGGTTTCACATATACTTCATAAACATAGATGTCTAGACACTGACATTTCAAGGAGGTGTTTTAAAAGGGATGACCTTTAACCAAAACTTTCTCTTGTTTCCAGCCTATTATTCTGCTGATGGAACCATCAGATGCAATGAACCTTGCCTGTTTGACAGCTGGGTATTATAGGCTACTAGTAGATTCCAGGCGGTCAATATTTAACATGGCCAACAAGAAAAATGCAGGAAACAGAGAAACAGGTATTCTCTTAAGTAAATGTGACTATCTCTTATATCTGTCCCCATTTATGTTAGATGGTGTGATATAGTGAATAGTCAGGAGACATCAGTTCAAATTCCACAGCTCTGCCACTGACTAGCTATGTGACCTTGGACCGAGACCTCTCTCAGTCTCAGTTTCCTCATTTGTAAAAATCCTTTCTGAGGCTGTTACAGTAAAGGGACATGTAAACTTTAAAAGACCTACAGATAAGGCAGCTGTTATGATGATGAGAGAATTCAAACCTACTCTCCTGAAAAAAAGTAAAACATGACTTTACAACATGACTAATGTGAAAATATATTTAATATGAATGTATATGTAGAACCAATATCAGATTCCATGCTGTCTTAGGGAGGGGGGTAAGAAGGGAGGGGGAGAAAATTTTAGAACTCAAAAGCTTGTGGCACTGAATTTTGTAAACTAAATATAATTAATTTTTTTTTAGAAAAGTAAAATATGATATGAAGATTTAACATGGATATCTTTAACTAACTTGACCAAACTAATGAAAAAGAGAGAAGAAAAAGAATTATAAGAACTAGTTACCATAATTTTCCATCACATCTTACCATTGTGACACTCTAGTGATATAATACTTGCCCCAAAAAGAATTTTATTGATTTGAACATAAACTATAAAACCATAAATAATGTGGTATCATTTGTTCTTGAAAGCAAGAAGCACTGTGTTGGAGTGAGAGCAGACAGGCTTAGAATCAGAACACCAAACTATAAACCCCATCTCTGCCACCAACTGTGAAACCCTAGGACAAGTCATTTCAACCTCTCTGTTCCTCTGCTTCCCCATCTGTAAAAAAGGAGCAATAGTATTTGCACCACTTATATCCTAGGTTATTACAAAAGTGCTGTATAAACCTTAAGTTGGTATCTAAATATAAATCTATTATTTTAGCATGATAGAAGTAAAAATGGATCAAACTGCTAACACTTTATATATCAATGTATATTTATATATCAATGCTATGACATTAGGGCAGAAAAAAATAGTTTTATTAATTATTATATCCTAGGAATAGCTTTTTTCCTTGGAACCATTCCCAGTGTTTTCCATACTTCCTGGCAATGGGATTACCCAGGAATAGGATGGCGGTAACATAACTTCTCCCGCTCCCCAGTTATTTGGGCTGGGGCAACAGGAACATGGGAAGCAGTAATGGCATCTGGGTAAATCCATTACCTGGATGATCCAGGTACTCACAGGCCAGACAAACCATAGAGCTGGTGTTGCTGCTTTGACAGACCTTGTGACTGTGACTGTGGCTCTCAGGTACCAATTAGGAGCTTCATTTTTCATCTCATTAGCTGGGCTGGATTCTCAGACCCCTGCTAGGGTTTAGGAGGCGAAGGTGGAGGGAAGCACGGTAACCATGGTTTTAAATTATGGTTGTTTTCTGTGATAATGACAGTAACTGACATTTCTATGTCCTTACTACATGTCAAGTACAGTGCTAAGTACTTTATAACTATCATCTCATTTCAGCCTCACACAATCTGGCACGTTAAATACTATTATCATTCCCTGTTTTTACATTTGACCCAACCGAGGCTAAAAGACTTGTTCAACATCATGGCCAGCGACTGAGGCCAGATTTGAACCCAAGACTTTCTGACTCCAGACCTGGTACTCTATGCACTACCCCACCTAGCTGCGTCTGGCACCACAATGCCCTTATACATGTACACAATAGGCATTTAATAATGCCTTCTCCAAAACTTCTTTGTAGGTGTATACAATGAGCACTTAATAGTGCCTTTCCCAGAACTTCTTTTCTACCTAAGGGCCATGAGACAGATATGAACTGTCATGGCAGAGAGTGGGACTAGTCAATCACTTTAGCCAGTAACATTGAGAAATGCAAAACATTTTTCTTGACTGCATCTGAAATTAAAAATAAGGAACATGAGAGCACAGACAGGTAGACTGCAGCACATTACATATTACCCTCTTTGGAGGATTTAGAGGAAAGCATGGTATAATATGCCAGACTACTAGGCTCCAGAAGTTTGGTAGTTTGGCTTCAAAAGCTCAAAGAAAATGAGATAACAGTTAAGAAAAAGTTTACTTAGGTATAACAGGGGAAAGACATTCAGAACCGGGCAAGATTTCGTTCATTCAGCTGACCGTAGCTTCCCTGTGTCCATCATGCTGCTGAACTGCTTGTCATAAGCCTGAGGGTGGAACCAGGTAATTAGCCATAATCTGGTTTTTGTCTCCTGGGCATCAGAAAGCTACATTGACTGCCTGACATATAGTCCCTTTTAATTCTGGTCCTCCTCTGAGTCAATGAAATCTCCAAGCCCATTTCAGCAACGTTTAAGAAAAATAACCAGTCCAAACCAAAAATATGGGCATAGGGGGAGAATAAAATAAATGACATCACAGATCCACCAGATACTAAAAAGGAATTACAAATGCTATTTAACAAGTCATTCATTAAAACAAATTTTAAATACATTTTCTAAACAGTAAGCCCATAGGAACTTAGGTGGCCCAGTGGATAAAGTGGGAAGCCTAGAGGCCGAATGGCCTTCCACATTATTACTGTGTCCCTGGGCAAGTCACTTAATCTCTGTCTGCCTCAGTTTCCTTAATTGAAAAATGGAGATAGCAACAGCACTTACCTCCCAGGCTTTTAAGTAAGATAATATTTGTAAAACATTTAGCACAGAGACTGGTATATAGTAGGGGCTTACTTTACAAGTAAATGTCATATTGTATTATCAAGATGCAAAGGTAAATTAATACAAGTTAATTAACTTTTAAATAATTAATTCAGTTAATTAATCAGTTCAGTTCTATGTTATGGCAAGTTAAAAGAGGAGCTAAAGACCAAAGAGGAGGGAAACAAAGAAGAAGACTGATAGGTATCCATGGACAAACACTAACACACACCCTATATAAATATATATACTCTCATATACACTTATACATATGTATACATACTATATTATATACATATACATACACACACACATATATGTAATATACATATACATACACACATATATTTACAGAGGAAAAGATGCCCATAAAAGCAGAGGGAGAAGGGAGTGGAAAAGAGTTTAAGCATTTGGAGTGAGGGTACACATATATTGTTCATTTTGGCTACAATCATCAAAGAAGATTCACTGACTTTACAATTAAAAAAAAAAAGGAATCCTCCAGCGCTACCTAGTCTTATCATACTAGGGTTAAAAATTTTGGTTTTTGTTTTCAATTTCAAAGTTCATTTTTTTTTAAATCAAGCTATTTTTTTTCCCTGCAATGCTAAAACTTGTACTCGTACATAAAGAAATCGCTTCCATTTTAGGAGTTTCCTTAGTAAACAGAGTAAACTTTTCATAAATGTACCATGTAACAAAAGGCACACTGCATGACTCAGAAGAAATAATCTCCCTAATTTACTCATACTGTTCCTTTTAAAGGAAAATTTAAGGGCCATAAGTCTCATCAGAATTTTTTGTAAAGTTTATTTTAATATTTACTTAAAGTTTGAGAATACAGCCATTCTTGAAATCTTCTGTCTTAATCACATTTGAAGGAGAAAAGCCCTAAATTTCTTAGTCTGGAACACAGAGAAAGGAGTAGTCTGTTCTCCTGAAGTAATGACAACACCTTATAACCTTTCAGAGTACTATGACTAATCATTTTAAAAGTCACATTGTGTTTTTAGGGTTATAGGCACCTAGGCATAAATAATATCACTTCTTGATAACTGAGGGCTCAGTGAAATTCAGCTGTTTCACCACATCCCATGTAACACATTTGAGTGAGTCATATTCAATCCAGGTGTTTTAGCTAGCCAAGGTCAAATCTTTAACCAAAAGGTCTTTAGCTATGTCTACATACATGTATAAAATGTTTGGCTAACCAAACATGATGATACTGAATGAATTAGATTAAGAAAGTTTCAACAGCCATTTCAGAAACAAGAATGCCCTATAATGTGTTTTTGTGTGGATCTCTTTTTAGGTCCTGAATCCAAAGGAAAGCATAATCTCCTTAGCTCTGATTGGAACTGTGTACCACAAATGACCACTTTCATTGCTGATGGGGAACAAGAGCCACAAATAACATATATAGACTCAAAACATAAGAATGTTGATATTGCCGATGATACCTTATGTCCAAAAGATCACAGGCATCTGTACATAGAAAATACCTATAATCCAGATGACCTTGATCATCGCCTGACCAAACAAGGTGACCCCATTAGTGAAGTGGAAAGCAGAGGCCTTGCTCAGCAGTCTTTGCTGTCACTTTCCAGTCTGGAGACAAGTCAAAAAGCACAGGATTCTCCCAGGAGTGCTAAAGTATCTTTTATTTTTGGAGAGCTTGCCTTGGATGATATTAACCCTAAAAACCTTGGTTACGAAAGACTATTGGATGAAAGTCCAGAAGTACTGGAAAAACAAAGAGCTCTTTACATGAGCAATGCCAATGATATTAAAGGCTTGGATTTCTCTCCAGATGTCGAAAGCATACAGTTTGTGACAAACTCTGTTTATGCAAACATTGGCGATGGGAAGAACTTTGAAACTGCCGAAGGCATCGAAGAGCCTTTGCTCCATGAGATCTGTTACTCGGAAAACACAGATGATGCTGAAGATGATGATGAAGCAAGTTGTGAGGAAGATCTCGTGGTTGGAGAAATAAATAGACCTGCCATTCTCAACCTGTCTGGGTCCAGCGATGACATCATTGACCTCACATCCCTTCCTCCTCCTGAGGGTGATGATAGTGAGGACGACTTCCTGTTGCACTCCTTGAACATGGCCATTGCGGCTCCTCCACCAGGCTTCAGGGACAGCTCCGATGAAGAGGATTCTCAGCACCCAACAACCCAGTTTAGGGAGGACAAGGAACAGGCCAGCAGCCTGCAAAATGATGAAATTCCTGTATCCCTCATTGATGCCATCCCTACCAACTCTGAAGGAAAGTGTGAGAAGGGGCTAGATGATGCTGTAGTCTCCACTCTGCAGGCCTTAGAGGCCTTAGCAGCTTCAGAGGAACAGCAAACAAATGACAATTCAGGTTCTTTCATGATTGTTACATTCATTCAGTGATAATCATCCCATTTCATCCCTGCAAGCCATTTGCCCTAGGAAGTACTCAGCCCTGTTATGTTGCATAACCTCATTGACGCATGTTCCATTTCATAGTACATACTGGACCTACTGTTACAGAGTATTTTTGTTTCTGTTTTTGTCATTGTTATCATTGAAAGGGTTTTTTTCAGTGTTTTGTTTTTGTTTTTTCTTTTTTTTTAAACATGTGGCACTTTTTTCCCCTCCCTTTCCAGAACTACTGTGCAATAAAGTCAGAATCTTTTTTTTTAAGGAAAAAGAATATGTATTTTTATAAGAGATGAATTCCATTTTCTTACATGTATTCAAGTGCCTGCAATACCTTCATTAATTGGCTCTTGTTTTTTATGGTATACAGGTGTAGCAATCTTGCGAGCTTATAGCCCTGAGTCTTCCTCAGATTCAGGTAATGAAACTAATTCTTCGGAAATGACTGAGAGTTCTGAACTGGCCACAGCACAGAAGCAGTCAGAAAACTCCACCCGCATGTTCTTGGCCACTAGTGAAGGCTACCATCCCCTGGTAGAAGAACAGACGGAATTCCCCATCTCCAAAACCTCCGCAGGAGGCTTGCCTGTGAAGTCTTCCCAGGTCCTGGCTGCCCGACCAGCAGCAGAGCTACAGTCCAAAGTTGTGCCTTCAAAGCAGATTCTTCCCTCAGACAACATGGAGATGGAACCAGAAACTATGGAGACCAAGTCAGTCACAGACTATTTCAGCAAGTTGCACATGGGATCAGTGGTATATTCTTGTACCAGCAAAAGGAAAGGCAAACTGGCTGATGGGGAGGGGAAAATAGCCCCTGATGGGGCAGTGACAGGAAAAAAGCAGCAGGGACCTAAAAAAACAGATATGGAGGAAAATGCCAAAGGGAAATTTGGTACGCTGGCATCAAGAGACAGTCCACGACTAAGCACTTTTAACCTGGAGAGAACTGCCTTTCGCAAGGACAGCCAAAGATGGTATGTGGCTGCTGATGGTGCAGCAGCTGAAAAACCTGGATCAGAGGTGGGGACTGGAAAGGCCTTTCAAAGAGTGTCTGGCCTTGGGACAATGGAAACCGAGGGTAAAGATGAGGGGAATCCTGAGGGAGATAATTGTGGTGCTCCCGGACTTGGCCAAGGCGAAAGCTTTCTGCCCGACATGACTTGTGTGTCCTCAGCCAAAGACATGAATCCCCATGAGGATGCCGATTTGTCTGCAGATGACCATCCTTCCAAGCTTCCAGAAGCTGAGCAGGGTGTGGCTCGCCTTTGTGACTATCACTTGGCCAAGCGTATGTCATCTTTGCAAAGTGAAGGACATTTTTCTCTGCAAAGCTCCCAATGCTCTTCAGTGGATGCCGGGTGTAGCACAGGGAGCAGCAGTAGCACCTGTCCTACACCTGTGGAATCTCCCCTCTGCACCTCCGATGGGAAGCACGTTATCTCTGATGCCTTAGGAAAGGGTATGAGTTACATTCCTGCAGATGAGAGACCTGCTGGGCTTCCCAATCCTGGGGCCACTTTTAAGGAATTGCACCAACAGACTGATCCTATGTGTCACCGGATAACAGTGCCTGTAATGCACACATCTGTTAATGCTGAGCCATTGTTCGGCACTTTGAGAGATGGATGTCATCGGCTACCCAAGATTAAAGAAACCACAGGTACAGCACCAGAGAAGATGATTTTGACTCTTTGGGGTATCACAAGACAGGGTTGTGTCAATAGAATTTACCTTAAACTTGAAGATGAAACAGGGGCCTAAGGAGAAGTGCAAAAGATAAAGGCAGGTAGTCAATTTAAATCTCAACCTTACAGTCCCTGAAACTTTTAGGTAACTAAATTAAAAGCCACTTTAAAATTGTATTTACTATTCACATTTATACTGTCTGTACACTTAGAGTTTAATTAACCAACAGTGAATCTCTTTTATGTCCAAATACTACATGTGGCCTTTTATTTATACACACTCTATGTGACTTTAGGAGACACTATTAACATCACAAATTCAGTTCAATTCAACAAGACCACCCCTACTGTGTACAAAGAACATGGTCCTTTGGTTTCATCCTCTATGGACCACTGTTAATTATGTCATTACTAGGGAAAGAAAAAGAATGATTGTTGAGATTTGGAAGAGACATCATTTAGTTTATCCTTTTGCTTTCAGGTCAGACTATATCTATGGCCAAATGTCCCAGATATTCCCAGAAATCTTCAATTTCAAATATTCTGTCCCACAGTTACTATAAACTATCCAAATGTTCCACAAATTGCAATATTTCAGCAAATAATAACTAAGTTAAAGCTATAAAGATTAGAATAAAAACATATTTAAGTTCCAAAAGACTATAAGTCACAAAAGATAGAATGTCATAAGTATACTCAGTTACTTATGGCTCATAATTCAAGTAACTATGATGTTTCTAGTATATATAGCACAAGTATGGGATTGTCCTTTCTCCAATGATGAAAGCCCATGGACACCATGATATCTGTGTGGTTATGGCAACAAATTAAAGGTGATTGGTGATATGTTCTGATTTTTAGTTTGGAACCCATGGTATTCTAGCTATACTTAAACCATACCAGACAGGCTGATGTACATAATGCTTTTTAGACCTCTAGAAAGTAAGGATGTCATAGTGTCTTTTTTCTAGCATCCAAAGAATGTCAATGACAGAAAGGTAATTTTCACAGTTAGTATAACTCTTACCAAATTGATATGCCTTTTAGCCTAATACATGGGCCAAATGAATTCACAGGAAGTGAATTCTTTTAAGTGTATCAATCCAGTTGCCTTTCAGCTAACTGAATAATCAATCTCTACATAGGATGTGTTGCCTAAAGGTGCTGTTCAATCCTAATAGCTAAACCAAATGTCCACCTACTAATAGCAGCTTAATTCATGAAGCTGTCATTATCTCCTATGCTACTCAGTTTTATGAATAAATCAGTGGTCTTCAGATTGGCAGTTTTCAATATTCCCTCATTATACTAGGCATTGATTGCCTCCATTAAAAGTGTTACTCTTTTACTTCATCTTGTTGGGGAGGATTTTGGTAGAGGTAATTCTGACCTCTATGTAGCTATGATCACAAAGTACAAGCCGTGGTAAGATGAGCCTGAACGGAAAGGCTTCAAGATACAAGATGGGCAAAGGACCAGGTGTCCACCGTATAAAGACCTAGCTAGCTAAGCATCCAAAGAATCATCACCAGAAAACTGATAACAAGGTGATGGTTTGGGGAGGGGAGAAGCAACTCATGAAACCATCTGCCTAAGACACTCATGGAGAGGTTGTGATCTTACCAAATCACAGGAGTGTGGAAGTGCAGGTATGGCACTTATTGAGAAACAAAGTCACACCCTGCCGACTTGCTGTGAATTTCCCAAAATGTGCATGTGAAATATCAGGGGTCCCCTAGACACTGAGGCGGAGATGGTCGTCAGGGTGATGCTTAATGATTCTCTCTGTTTTCCTACTCCCCCTAGTGTAGCTTTCACAGAGCCTGGGAAGGGAAGACGAGGAGGCATGTCTTCAGCTTGTTCTCAACATCCCAAAGCTGATTCCATCATGCTACCATCCAACATTCACTCTGAATTAAAGGTGCCAAGTCCAAATCAAGACCCCACTGATTTTCCCAAAGCGAACCAGGCCTACGGTGTGGCAATGAGTTTGTGGCCATGTGAGCTGAGGGGAGGGAGCCTCCGGACGCCCCAGAACAGAAGAGTTCTGAGACGGAGCAGCAGTGTCATTTCGGGATCCCCGGGCTTGGAAACATTTCTGGAGAGAAAGAAGGCTGTCATCGGCTTGAAATGTTCTGGCATTCCAGAAGCCGCTGAGTCCAAATCGGAAAAAAGGGTTGAAATTCCCCTAGGCAAAAAGTTAACCAAAAGTTACTCACAAAATTCCATGCACGTAGGCCCTGAAGGGAAAGAGAAAAGGAAATCCTCAGGGGCCCACAAGGACTCCAAGCTGTATAGAACGTTACCTTTGAGGAGGCTGGAGACCAGCAACTGGAGGTGCCGGGGACCTTTTAGTCATTGTTTCCTCAATCGAGGGCAAGATGAAGATGGGGATGATGAGGAAGAAACCAGCGAGGCCCTTGGCAGAGTCTCCTGCCTCTATCCACCTGAACTGTCCCGTGAGCCGCCAGAACCAGCCAGCCCATGCCTCCCTGATGAAATCCAGAAGAAGGTCATGGTGGTGGGGGACACCTCCAAGGTTCTCCCTGGCGGTGCGCAAGCCCCCAGCAGCCCGGTCTCGCCCTTGAACTTGAACCCCTGCGAGTTGGTCTTCGAGGAGCGTATCGCAAGGATCAACACCCTGAAAGAAAGCAAGTACGAGATGCCCAATGGGTTCCTCGCTGCCCAAAATGATGCCAACGAGCTGCTCTGCCTGGTCAGGTCCTGTGCCGGGAGGAGAGAGGAGTCGTCACCCCGGGCAACCAGGCACGACCTGAAACTCTCCCAGTATAAGCAACTGTTGTCCATAGAGTCCAGACATCTGGGCAGTGCCTGCAGGAAAATGGCCATGGTGGACAAGAGCCCGGAGGAGATGCTGGTGGCGGTGACCTCCAGCTTCCAAGTGCTCTGCTGCCTGACCGAGGCCTGCCTACGGCTGGTCAAGGTGGTGAACTCCCAAGCCCAGCGGCAGGAGATCGTGGCCAAGATTGACGAGGTGGTCATCAACTACATCTGCCTCCTGAGGGCCGCCGAGGCTGCCACCGGGAAGACGTCCACGGACCCCAGCTTGCGAGTCCTGGCCCGACACTCGACCACCATGGCTGCCATCGTAAGCACACTAACACGTTCTCTGAAGACGCTTTTAAACAAATAAGTAGATTTACAATTTAAAAAGGGTGTGACAGTCACTTCATGAGCGACCTTTGCAAAGCCATACATAAACTTTTATTTACTTTCTCTGTACTGATGATGAGCAAGATGTTCTCTTTCTTCTCCTCTGTATATTTTGTTATTTTATATAAAAATAGGTATGAAAATCAGAAGTCGCATTACGGAATATCGAACCAGTTGTATTCAATCAGTTGTATTCTGTTTATAGATTTTCTCTCTATATATATGTAAAAGAAGTATATGAAGAGGGTGGTGACTTTGGCTATTTTTCATATAGTCTAAACAGGTCTATGATGTGAAATTTTAAATACTGCAGTGTCAGAAGAAAAAGAAATGTACCCTCTCCCCCTTCTTCCAAGTTTATACTTGGGAGTCACAACATTCATATTTAGAAGCAAGAAATTGAATCATAATGTATATAAAACAGCAGTTAATGTTTTAAAATTATAATTTTTAAGCATTGGAAATAACAAAAAAAAAAGACATTTAAAAGCCCAAGAAGCTATTATAAATTATTAGAAAATATATAATAAATTGATTTTTGTTCATATGGTCTGGTTACTTGTTTATTTTCTAAGCACAAAGATTTCTTGGGAAAGGATATTGTTGATGTCTTCCAGTCTTTCTAATAGAAAACTCCATAGGGTAAGGATGACCAAATGAATAGGAACTGGGTATAATTTCTCAAATATGAATTGGAGGGAGGGAAGGATGGAAGGAAGGGAAGAATTGTTTCTACTCTGTTAATTCATTTTTCTCATGCTGTTTACAAATGGCATCTCAGAAGTGAAGCCAGGTCGGTTATTAGATAATCTATGGAAGCTGTCCCTAATTCTCAACATGGGTTTTGAGATGATCTGATTGTAGAGAACAAGAAGACCAACATTACAAAAATTGAATTATTTGATGAGGAAAAAAGGTCTGCTTTGTACACAATGTCAAAACATATGCCCTAAAGACTTAGTTTGCTTTTGTTTCCACTTCAATTGGTGTGCTTTTCCTAGCTTGAGGAGAAACTAACTATTGATCATTAAGAATAAATGCAGACCTTGAAATCTAAACCATACCATGCACCTGAACCTTGGTGGAAGTGTGGCTTAATAAAAAGTTCACTGACTTTGGAGTTAAAAAGACTTGATTTTGAATCCTGATTCTCTTGTTCCCTACCTGTGTGACCTTGGATTACTTTATATCTCTGGGCTTGTTTCCTTAACTGTAAAATAGCACTATGGTTTTCTAAGGTCTTTTCTGGAGCTAAATCCTATCTCTGTACTCAGTACATGGATAAAATCCTTATTTACTTAATTGTTTCATCTTTGTGGACAATATGGTCTATTGGCCACACCTTTCAATATTGTTATTTTATATAGAAATAGGTATAAGATTCAACAGTCACATTTACTAAGAATTAAACAAGTGCCAATCAGATATATTCTATTTATAGAATATATTCTACAGAATATAGCTTAAGTTAATCTATGTTGTAACACTAATGCTCTTTCAGTTCATGGTCAGTGATAGCCTTTAGATCATGTCCTTTTCTAGCATTCTGTATAGAAGGACTCATGGCACTCCTGGGAATATGGAAGAAGTAATGAGAAGAAGTAGGTGTATATTTAGCTAGAAGATAGTAGTTATGCTAGAAGGACTAAGTGTGTCAACTACATCAATTGATACAAGAATTTTTGTTTATAATTTTGCTATAATTTACTAAAAAAATTTCTATTTGTTCTAATACACTTTCAATATAAAGAATTACAAGTAGTTATTAAAATTTTACTTTGAAACTTTCAAAAAAAAATCATCCTATATCTCTAGTATGTGCTAATGTACTGTTCCAATTGACGCAGCTTGATTTTTTTTGAGGTATTATTAAATTCTGACCTTTTTATTGGCCCAATTGACTGGAAATTAGTTTTTCCCTGAAAACTATGACAAAAAGAATAATGAACATGGAGTCAGAGAGCCAGGATTTTAAATCTCATTTCTGCTATTTCCTACCAGCTGTTTGAGAATAGCTCTTCTCTGAGCCTTGGTTTCCTCATAAAATTAGACATTGAATTAGTTCATTTCTAACATTTATTACAGTTTTAAGTATGCATTGTAGTGCCATAACAAAGTCATTATATCATCATAAAATATAATCTATATTTCTATGTTCTTAAGCATCTAAAACTTTCAGAAAATAGTTTGAAGACTGTAGTGGTCATGACTTACATTTATATAGCTCTCATCTTCCTGAGTTCAAATGTGAGCTCAGACACTTACTGACTGGACCCCTTGACAAGTCACTTAACCCTATTGTCTTATCTTAAAAATGAGCCAGAGAAGGAAATGAAAAATCCAAAGGATTTTTGCCAAGAAAACCCCAAGTAGGAACACCAAAGTTATGACCCTGGACAATTACACACACTTTATAAAGATAAAGTATTATCTTTGTCCTTGCAGTAAAGCTGTGTGATAGTGCAAGGATTATCCCCTTTTAAGAGATGATGAAATGGAGAGATTAATGGCTTATATCCAAGTTCACACAGCAAACAAGTTTCAAACTAATACCTGAAACTTGGTCTTCCAACTCCAGGTATGGGTACTGTCTCCACCACCAATATCCTGACATTATTATATAACCTCTTAAACTAGAGACTTGTACTATCTCATATGAGAAATCATTCCATATAAGAACCAGCTGAAAACACTGGGGATGTTTAACCTAGTGAGGAAAAGAAATAGAGGAATATAGTGCCCTTCAAATATTTGAAATGTTTCATGTGGAAATGGGAATAGACAAAAATAACCCTAGAAGGCAGTTGAACTCATAGTAAATGTGTTGACCAATCTTAATCCCAAAGGAGAGTTGATGAAATACACTTTCTTCTTCTGCATGAGGGCAGGGGGAGGCAGATGGGGGAAGTACAGAGAGAGAATTATGATGAAGAATGTTTCTTATACTTTCAGCTTCAGTTACTGGAACTTTTTTTTACAAGGGAGGATTTTAGAGGGGTAGCAAATATATTAGCAATTGTCTGTAATAGGAAAAACAAAAGGTATCTATAAAATTTTTTTGAGATTGATTAGACTTTACTTTTTCATTACAGAGGACAGAGTTAGGACCCAGGGGTAGAAATGATTTGGAGGCATTCCTTGCCAACTCTGCAATTCTATGTAAGCAGCTGGCAGCTAGGTGGAGTAATGAATAGAGTACAGGGCTTAAGCCCAGGGAAAACTTGAGTGCAAATTCTGAATCTGATGCTTATCTAGGTAAATCATTTGATTTATCTGTTTCATTACTTATAAAATGGTGGTAATAGCTCCTACCTCAAAGGGTTATTATGAAGATCAAATGAGTTTATGTTTGTAATGTACTTTGTAAAGCTGAAATTTGGGCAGCAAGGTGGTATAGTAAATACAGTGCTGGGTCTAAAGTCAGGAAAACTCATCTACCTGAGTTGCAGTCTGGCCTCCAACATTTATTAGCTTTGTGACCCCAGGCAAGTCACTTAACCCTGCTTGCCTCTGTTTCCTCTTCTGTAAAATGAGCTGGAGAAGGAAATGGCAAACGATTCCAGTATCCTTGACAAGAAAACTCCAAATGGGGTCACAAAGAGCCAGACACAACTGAACAACAACAAAAAAAAACCTTAAAACTAATTTACAAATCTTAAAAGGCTATATAAATGCTTATTATTATTTACATTATACCTTCCACTTAGCAAATAGTTTTAATTTATTAACAATTTATAGTAAATAAAATTATATATAGCACATATTAATATATTATATATTAATTATATATTATATAATTTACTATATTATATATAGTAAAAAGTTATAGCAAAAGATAATTAGTCAATAATTTTAGTAAATTACTTAACCTTATGTAAAACAATTTTCATACTTGAAAATGATTTGCAAACTTAAAAACCTGTAGTAGTTATTGTTACTTATCAGCTTTGTTACTTATCGCTATGACTTCGTAAATTAATAACCTCTAGCTCAGTTATAATTATTGTTGCTACAATTAATGGTCATGATACTCTATTTGATTTTCCACAAGTCCAGGAAAACTTTATTAATCCACACTAATCATGGCAGTTTGAATTAGAAAACTATTTTATCCTGACTGATAGAATATTTATTTCATTCAAGTATTTACTTAAAATAGGTTTAAAAATTTAAAATCATTCTCTAGGAGCTCCCTCACACACACAAAGTCAATTAGCACTGAATATATCAATGTTTACTATTATCCATACATTGAAAGAATTTGAAGGTGCTTGAAAATGTTTTCAATTATTTTAACATCCTAGCTTGCTCATACTATCAGTTTGCCTGATCCGTTAAGAAAGTATTTTATTTGCTAATCAAAGTTCTTCCACACAGATGACTCCAAAATGTGTATTTCCAGCCATGATGTATTATCAAGTCTCATTTCTGTATCTTTTAAAGTTCTTTTTTGACATTTCCTCTTGAATATCTAGCAAAATCCTTAGACTCAACTTATCATGGAATTGTAAGCCTTAAAGGTAAAAAAATCTTCATCTGGTTCAGTCCTTTTTCTCCTTTAGATGAGCTCTGAGTATCATAGAGCTAAATTTTCTCCTCACAAATTGAATCCCATTTCCCTTGACCTTTTCCTCATTGGTACCACTAGTCACTCAACTTGAAGAACCATTGAGTTATCTTTGACACTTCCACTCCTCCCTTTTCACCAGATATTTCCAATGAGTCACTAAGTCCTATGAATCTTCCTTGAATAATCCTAGATTTATATAGGACCTCAAAGTTAACAAAATGCTTTCCTCACAATGACCCTATAATATACAAGCATATTATACTTTTATGTATATATTATGTGTATATACTCTTATATATACACAAACTAGATAGACAGACAGATAGATAGATAGATGGAGGGATGGAGAGATGGATTACAAATGTTATCCCTATTTTTCAGATGAGTAAAATGAGTCCAGGGACATTAAGTAACTTGTTCATGGTCACATAGCTACTGATTAACAGAATATGAATTTAAATCCAAGTTTCTCCATCTCAAAGAGCAAAGCTCTTTTCATACGCAATGCTGCTTTTTAAATCTTTGAAATTCCTCTAAATCTATCCTTTCTTCTTTATTACCACTGTTGTCATCTTAATTCAAGTATTTATCACCCAACCCATGATCACAACACACTAAAAATATTATTTTTTAATCATCAAAAGACAGTGACAAACTGGAGCACATCTAGGGAGGCAACCTAGAGAAGGGGATTTAAAACTGTCCCACACAAAGGTTGGTTGAAAGAATGAAAAATACTTATCCTGGGCAAGAGAAGACTTAAGGGGCAAGTAATCTTTTGTTTCAAAGGCTGCCATAGAGAAGAATCAGAGCTCATGCCACCTGCTACCTCTGTGACTTTGGTCAAGTCACTTATCCATTCTGAGCTTCCATTTCCTTGTCTACAAACTGAGGGGTTTGGACCAAATGACCTGGATGGTCCTTTCCAACTCAAATCTACGATCGCATGAGGTTTTTCTTTTTTACCTTGAAAAGGTTCAACTAAGAGCAAAAGGTGGAAGTTTCAGAGTCAGATTTCTCCTTTGCATAAGGAAAAACTCACTAACATTAGTGTTGTCCAGCAATGAGATAGACTGCCACGGGAAGAAAAAGAGTTCCCATCACTAGAAGTCTTGAAGCAGAAATGGAGTGACCAACTCTAAGAAATTTCTTAGAATGAATTCTTGTTTGTCTACAGATTGGACAAGAAGATAACTGGAATTCCCTTGGATTTTTTGAGTATGACACTAGCTTTCTACCTGATATCTTATTCTTTTTTTCCAATCTACCCTGAAAATTCTGCTTACTATCCCTTCAATGGCCTCCCATTAACTCCCAAATTTTCACCCTGTAATTATAGATGTTCCACAGTCTCTTTCCCAAAAACTTTACCATTATATTTGTAAACAAACTTTCTATTACCATAAGGTTGCTTCACTACACCTTAAATGTATACTCATTACCATTTCCAATTCAATTCAACAAATACATCAAGCTTTCCATGTTTTTGTTGACTCTTTGTTGAAATGATCCATTGAGTGATTAGTACTTTTCTAGAGTGTTCTTACAACTCTGCCTACCCAATTCCTACTTTGCCTTGTCTTAGGCATGAGACCCTGGACCATACCGATAATTATCTCTGAACATTGCAAGTACCCTTACATCTGCTTTGGGCACATAATCACATCTTGTTTTATATATTTATTTAAAAGTTTTATTGTGTATGTCTCATCTATCTAACTAAGTTGTTGGCTTTTGGAGAATAGGAGCTATGCCTCATATTTCTGAATCCTCCATAGCACCTAACACAGTGCTGAGCATACGGTAATAAGTATTTATGTCCAAACTGAAGAAGACACTCCTCATTACTGTGGCTGCTAGAGAAGCTGCCTCCATAATAGGCATGTAGTTTCCTCTCACACCATTTATTTGCATGCAAAATTCAGTGAAATTTCTCTCTAAATTACAAGGCAATACAGGGCAGGAGTGGCATATACAGTGACTCAGTCATGCACCAGAGAATGTTCCTGGGGACTCATCTGCAGGCAAACAATGCCCATGAAGTATCTGCCGAGGGAGTACCACACTACATAGTATTCTCACTTAGTGAGACATTTGTAACAGAGTTCAGCTCTCTCTTGTTGCCTATTTTTACCTCAATAGATATTAAAAAATAAAAATACTTTGAGAATAATCTATAAGTTAATTCCACTAATAGGGATCCAAGCTTTACAGATTTTGTTAATTATCTGAAGTTTGGGGTGCCAATTTTGTTAGTTATCTGAAGTTTGGGGTGCCAAATTTGAAATGAAAATTTTAATGGCCCAATACAAAAGTCATCATGCAAGCAGATCTGATATTTAGCAAATGTGCTAACAGAGTTCACAATAAATTGTAAGTAAACATTCATCATGAATCATAAATAAATAAATATTAATAGAGCATTAGTGTTGTCAGACCAAATTCCTTTACCAATCTTCATTTTACTTCCGTGAAATGATTATGTATTTAATATTTTAACTCTCTAAAACCTGATTAAATTGGGAATTATGATCATGTTAGATTTGCTAATTTCATTTTTTAAAATCTGTTCATTCTAATTTTACACCCAGAAGGAAGATGACTCAAAGGCTCTCATTAGAGAAAATGAATGGTGAGGTCAAAACTCTGCTAATCATGTAGTAGACATATGTATTTGTTCCATGAAACCTAAAGTCCAAGTATCTACAGAGTTTGGACTTAGTTATTAACTCTGATAAGTTAGGGCCAGTCATCTCTGTTTGTAGACCCGAGTCTTCATATTCCAGCTTCAGTAACTATTGTGGCCTAAGAGAGGATATACAGGCAGGAAGATAACTTAAGTATAAGGATTGTAATGCACAGATAGATTGCAACAGTGGCCTTAGGCTTTTTGTTGTAAATAAAATCAAATAATTAATGTAGTTATGCCAGCCTTTCAAAGTAGCATAGGGCCTCAAGCCTCAGAATCCTGGAGAAATCAGACTGCATCAGTAAGAAAATAACCTCTGAGAGAGTTAGAATGCCAATAAAAATTGAAATGATGAGTACCAGCACTTGTTCAACTTGTAGTTTATCTTAGGAAAGACCACCTAATCTTTTTGCTTGTGGTTCAGTTCCATATATTACAACACCAGTCACAAAAATCCTTGAATATAGCCTATAAAATACACAGGGTGGGGTCCTCTATATCCTTCTTGATTTTATAAAATCTCATTTTGGCTGTATAAGCAGAGTTTTAAATTTGACATATCAGAATTTTAGAGTTCATGGAAGGACCATGTAAGGGGGGGGTCATGTAATCCAATCCATATCTGAGTAAGAATCCTATCTGCAACATCTCCAACCAATTCTGTATAGCCTTGGGAAAATCATTAAACCTTAGTGGCCTTTGTTTCCCTCTTTTGTGAAATAGGGGCAAAGAACTCTATGTTCTCCATGCTTCCTTCCAGCTGTAAGTCTATGAATCGGTCATTCGGCCTCTGCTTAAGACCCCCAGTAAGGAAGAACTCACTACCTCCCAAGACAACTCCATCAACTTTAGGATAGCTTTCATTGTTAGGATGTTTTCTTTTGTTTCCCCACCAAGTCTAAATTCACTTCCAGCCATTGTTCATACCACTGCCCTTTGGGTCAAGTAGAATAAGCCTTCTTTTACAAGATAAGTCATAAGGCACTAGAAGGCAGATAATACCTCTCTACATGCCCTGGTCATTGGTCAATGGTTTTGACCTCACCATTTCACAGTCTCAGTTCCTATAAACAATTCTTATAAGACCTTTCACCAATGTGATTACCCCTGCATTCTCTATTTTTTCTCTATTTCTTATCAATGTCCTTCCTAAAAAACACTAAACATAATTCTCCATATGTGGCATGTATAAAGCAGAGTATAGTCATACATCAACTCCTTAGTCCTGTACAATTGGTGTCTTTTGCTATAGCCTAAGATCATAGCTAACTGGCAGAATAACTAGACTGCTGGGCCTGGAGTCAAGAAGACTCATCTTCCTTAGTTCAAATCTGGCCTCAGACACTTACTAGCTGTGTGATCTTGGGCAAGTCACTTAATCCTATTTGCTTCAGTTTCCTCATCTATAAAATGAGCTGAAGAAGGAAATGGCAAAGCACTCTAGTATCTTTTTAAAAAAATTAACATACTTTTTTCATTTTAATAATATTTTATATTTCTCCCAATTGCATGTAAAAACAATTTTTAACATTTTTTTTTAAGTTTTGAGTTCCAATTCTATCCCTTCCTCCCCTGTCCCCTCCCTGAGATAGTAAACAATCTTATATAGGTTATACATGTGCACTCATATAAAACATTTCCATATATAGTCATTTTATGCAAGAAGATACAAATAACCAAAAAAAAAGAAAGTGAAAAATAGTATGCTTCCGTCTGTATTAAGACAACATCAGTTTTTTCTCTGGAGACAAATAGCATTTTTCATTATGAATTCTTTGGAATAATCTTGTTATCATTTTGTATGTTAAGTCATTCACAGTTCTTCGTCATACAATATTGTTGTATGTGTACAATATTCTGGTTCTTCTCACTTCACTTTGTATCCATTCATATATGTCTTTTAAGGTTTTTCTGAAATCATTCTGCTTGTCATTTCTTCTATAATATCTCATTATAATAATATAATACACCTTGTTCAGTCATTGGTGGGCATTCCCCTCAATTTCCAATTCTTAGCTAACACAAAAAAGAGCTACTATAAAGATTTTTGTACAAATAGGTCCTTTTCCTTTTTATATATATATAAATTTATATTTATATATATTTATACATAAATATATATTTTATTATAAATAGATACAAATATAAACTATATATTTCCTTTTTATATCTACCTAGCAGTGGCATTGTTGGATCAAAGGATATGCATAGTTCTATAGTCCTTTGGGCATAGTTCCAAATTGCTCTCCAGAATGATTGAATCAGTTTACAATGCCACTAACAATGCACTAGTGTGGCCTGGCCTGTTCTTAAAGAAGCCATGCTGACTTTTGTAATCAAAAATTCCCATCCATTTAATAATACATTCTTAAGTTTTGCAAGGAATTGCAAAGGTTTGCCCTAAGGTTTGGAGATTCTACTCTCTTCCTTTTTTTGACATTTCATCCACTCTCTAGGAGCTTTCTTTTTCTTTTCCAAAATCACATTTTGCAGTTCTGTAAGTACTATAGGATGTAGTTTGTGTAGTTCAAGTGACTCCAACTCATCAGTTTTATCATCTCCTTTCAAAATTATAATAGCTGTGCTTTTAACAATTTTTTTAAAATTTCAATTATTTTCATTTGATTCTTCAACTCCACCAGCCATTGAAAACCCTTCACAGTTACTATGCTTTCCAACAGTCTCATATGCCAAAAATCCAAGAATTCTGTATTTCTCTCTTATCCAGATTTTCAGACTTGCTTACAAAGAAGTTGATTTTACTTTCCCTTAGTGACAGGTTTTTGTTGCAGATCCTGCAAGTCATCACTGATCCCCAAATCTAGCTTTTATTCCCTATATCCTCCTGGACTTCTTTTTTAATAATATGGCAACTTGATACATACTTCACATTTTGCATCTAGAATAGGAGTTAATGTATGATATGATATGAGGACCCCTGAAAGTCCCCAAGACCTTCTTAAGTGGTCTTTGAAATTAAAAGTATTTCTATAATAATACTAAGATTTTTTTTCTAACAAACACCAATAGATATAGCAAGCAAATAAAAGCTCTTTGCCATCCTCAGTAATTTCCAAGAGTATAAAAGAGTCCTGGGTTAGATAGGTGGATAAAGTACTCCAGGCTGCAAGTCAGGAAGACTCATCTTCCTGAGTTCAGATCCAGCTTCAGACACTTACTGGTTGTGCGATCGTGTGAACTTAACCATGTTTGCCTCAGTTTCTTCAGTCATGAAATGAGCTGGAGAAGGAAGTGGCAAACCATGCCAATATCGTTGCCAAGAAAACTGTAAAAGGGGTCACAAAAAGTCAGCTACAACTGAGAAATAACTGAACAACCAAAAAAGGTGGTCCTGAGACCAGAAGTTGAGAACCGCTAATCCACACCAGGTGTTGGCAAACTGCAACCCACAAGCCACATGTCGCCTTCTGCCTATTTTTGATCATACTATGAACTAAGAATATTTTTTACATTTTAAAATGAAGTTTTGCTATATTTTAAAATAGCAAAAACCATTCTTAGCTAGAGAGTCATGCAGAACCAGGCAGCATTTTGATGGTGCCCTAATCTAAGATATCAAACCTGGAGTTCAAATTCTGTTCTTCACCCTTAGTTTCAGCTATCTCATCTGGAGTCACAGAGACTCATCTTCATCAGTTCAAATTCAGCCTCCCACATTTACCAGCCATGAGACCTTGGGCAAGTCACTTAACCTGTTTGCCTCAGTTTCCTCATCTGTAAAATGAGCTGGAGAAGGAAATGGCAAACCACTCCAGTATCTGCCAAGAAAACTCTAACTGGGGTCATGAAGAGTCAGACATGACTGAAAACAACTAAACACTGGAACAATAACAAAAATTCCCTGAAGGCAGGGACTCCAGAATCTCAAGTATCTCATCTAAAATTAGGAATAAAAATACTTACACTACCTACTGTGCAGAGTTCTTGTATATAAAATTCTTTGTTCACCGTAAAGTACTGTAACAATAGGAGGAATCATTGTTCTTATTAATGGTTCAGGGGAAGAGAAACTTCAGGTCTGAGAGCCACTCAGTTTACATCAACTCAACAAACATTCAATGCCTGTGCACACAGCAGCAGGAATGCAAAAACAAACAAAAAAGAACACCACACAGCCTCGCTGCCTTCGAGGAGTTTTTTGTTCCTGTTGGGTCATTTTCAGTCACGTCCAATTCTTCGTGACCCACATGGGGTTTTCTTGGCAAGACGTGGGAAGAAACCAAGGGAAACAGGATTAAGTGACTTGCTCAGGATCACACAGCTAGTAAGTGTCTAAGGTTGGATTTGAACTCAGGAAGATGAGTCTTCCTGACTCTAGAGTTGGCATTCTATCCACTGTGCCACCTAACTGCCCTTCAAAGAATTAACCTTCTGCTATTTCTCCTACATTGAAGTTTTATAAATGTAACTTGAGCACACTGTTTATCTTCATATACATACAGAGGATTTAGAGCTGAAAGAAAACTAAGATGCTGTCTAATCCAGTCAAGCTAACAATGGCAGTAGCTGACATTTATATAATATTTAATGTTTGTAATGCACTTTAAAAATGTTATCTAATTTGACTCTCAAAACAACCCTGTAAAAAGATATGATTCTAAACAAATTCTAGAGCAGCAGAACTCACAAAATGAGAGAGTAAAGCACATTTGTAGCCCAAGACGACCTCGAAGGTCGACAGGAAAGGTCTGTTGCACCAGTTTGTGAGAGGAGCACAGTCCAGTGTGGACTGTGCAGGCACAGACAGACCAGGTCCCACTAACACCTGAAGTAGGCCTCAGGGGAATGAATCACAGGCAGCTATGGGGGTTTCCAGACTTCACTCTAAGTGAGCACCTGCATAGAGCTTGCCCTAAAGGGGCCAAGGTCTCCCAGTGCATGCTGGGTTATCTCCAGTCATCCTGATAAATATCTGGTCACTGGATTCAGATGGCTCTAGACGAGAAGTGAGACTAGTGACCTTGCACAACCCTCCCTTACTCAAAACAAAGTCAAGTGCAAGTCATGTCATCATTTCTCTGATGGTGTGTTCTTCTTCGGCAATAAAGGATGAACGCAACCATGTTGCCACTGACATTAGTAACATTACCTCTTTATAGAAAAGTTATTTGAGACTCAGATTCAGAAGCTCATTCCCATTTCACATGATTAATTAATAACAGGAAGAAGAGCTAGACTGGTCACCTATCAAGGACAGGTGGCAGCCAGAATACTCTAATAGTACCCTTGTGAAGTCAGGATAAAATGGGAAGATGCTCAGTACATTGGATGAACCCCACTTTCCCACTTCCTATGGTGTGTTCTATGGACAGGCATATATTGTGTGGCAATCTGTATTGCAGACAGAGCTAAGTGGTACAGTCCATGGGAGCACTAAGCCTGAGTTCAAATTTGCCTTCCTACATTTACCAGTGGGGTGATCCTGGACAAGTCACTTAACCTCTGCCTGCCTCACTTTTCCTCAACTGTAAAATGGGACTATAGCAAGTATCTTGAAGTCTGATTGTGAGGATCAAATGAGACATCTGTAAAGCCCTTAGCATATTGTCTGGGACATTAAAAGCAGGTACTTAATAAATGCTTGTTTCCTTCCTTCCTGTATTATTGCAGGGAACTTCTGAATTGATGACTTAGAACCAAATAAACCATGTATTTCTACAAATACCTATTAACCTTCAAATGGATATTGTGAACATTTGTGAAACAGATGAGCTGAAATATTTTTATTTAACTTTTAAATCATCCAGAATCAGAGCTTACAGTATTATAATTAATATCCAAAGATGATAAGGGGCATTTTAATACTCCTCATGGATGCAGTTTCTATGTCTCTGTTTCTGTCTATCCATCTGTCTTTCTCTACTGCTATCTCTCTCTGCTTCTCTGTCTCTCTCCACCCCTACCCCACCACTACACACACACACACACACACACACACACACACACCCCAAGTAATATTTCTACAACAGCCTGTCAAGCTGCTTTCAGGGCCAGTGACTCCAATAATTATGAGATATTGACCTGTGTGCAAGCAGACTTTTATTAGTGCTACATTTATAAACTGTCAGGGTAGTTTCATATCAAAATTTGACTTTTCCATTTTACCTCCTTAGGGTATAAATGATAACTTCAGAGCAAAATTAGTCTTCAGAATCCCAATGGCTGGTGACTTACTAAAGTTTCTGTTTTGACCAAGGTTTGGAGGAACCTCCATTGATGTTAGAGACTTCCAACAATTTTCCATAATAAGAGACATGTTTTAAAAATAATGCTTCTGTTAAAGTTTCTCAGATGTCATCATGCCTTATAATATCTGGAAGCTTTCTCTAACTTGATGTGTTCCAGATCACACCTCTTTCTTTAAGAAAAGTAAAGGAGAGTTTTATACATATTGCTGGGATTTCTTATTTGGCATGTGCTAATTTTGATAAAGAGCTGGAAAAATATTAAGAGCAGAGAAAAAGGATGATTACTGATGGAGATCAGGTGGCAATCAGAACTGTAAGGGAGGGTCAGCTAGGTTGCACAGTGGATAGAGTACCCATCCTGGAGTCAGAAGGACCTGAGCTCAAATCCAGACTCTGATGCTTATAACCCTGTTGTATAACCCTGAGCAAGGCACTTAACCATAATTGTCTCAAAAAGATAAGAAATGAATGGGAGAAATAACAACAAAAGTTTGAGTGTAAAATAGGAAAAGCCCTCCTATGGATGTCCAAAGATTTCTATTCTGGCACATAACACCTCCATACTTTTTCTCCTGCCTCTGCTCACCTGGCATTCTCTTTTCCCCTAATTACCCTGCCATATTTTCTAATACTGGAGGAGACCTTAGAGATCATCTCATTGAAACTACTCATTTTACAGATGAGGAAAAAGGGGTCCAAGAGGTTGTCAGGCAATGGCAGAACTGAGATTAGTAAAGTACCCCCTGTCCACTCAATCATAGCTCAAATGATTCCTCGTTCATGAAGCTTTCCTGATTCTATCCAGATGGAAGTTCACTCGCCATCCCTAGAGGACTCACAACATTTTGTTGGTTCCATATCATCTTACCTGTGATTTTATTCCTCAAGCAACCTTCCCTGTGGACCATCACAAATTTCTTCATGTTATAGTAACTGCCTTTTTAACTAGCCAATTTTGAGCTGCTGAGATGAAACAAGAAGACTATTTGGCATCACTATGGAAAATGGAAGGCTTGTGTGACTCTCCTCTGCTCTCTGATTTGTCTCTATTTCTGAGCAACTTGGCAATCAAAATGACTTACTCACTACCCCATCAACCACTGTATTTCTGTTCTTAGAAGTGGGGCTGGGCTGTTATTGACACAGTCTCAGGGGTCAAGGTTTATATGGAGCTTCCAGTCTGGCAGAATGCCTCCATGCTCTGGAGATTTTAGCTTTATTATGGCTGGCCTATACAATGTGAATAATAAATGTGTTCTTACTTTTACTTTGATACACACTGAAAGAAAAAAGTTCTCTGCTGTGCAACAGAGTGAAATGATCACTTTATTTTCTGGCTTATTGAAAAAAAGTTATAATTCTGGAAGAAGACTGCAACTTGAAAGCAGAAAAAATCCTTATTATTGCAAAGAATGAAAATCTCACCCATTTATGCTACTACGAATGAATGATGGGGCTATATTTTAGGATTATTCTCGTGTTACACAGTATTAATGCTCTGAATAGGAAATGGAAATGAAATAAGACATTCTAATTGCAGCTTCTAATCATGAAGAAGTATCACTAAATCACAGATGAAAACATCTTAAATAAAATAATGAAAGAATAACTATAAAGTTGACAGGGAATTTCCAACCTTACACTTAGAAAATTCCAAGGAGAGAGCAAAAAGGGAAAATCCAAAATGCAAGAGAACCAGGCAGATAGGAAGAACATAGGTCACATTTTATTAAACTGTATTGCCATACATACATACATACCAGGGGTTCACAAACTACAGTCCAAAGGTCAAATCTGGCCACCACTTACTTTGGTACTGCTGGCCAGCTAAGGATGATTTCTACATTTTTAAATACAATAAAACTTTATTTTAGAATGTAAAAACCATTCTTAGCTCACACAAGCAGAGTCAGATTTGGTCTACGGATCAGAGATTGCCAATAGCTGACATGTTACTTTCTGAATAAATATTACTTATTGAAAGAATTTTAATTAATTTAATTAACTGGAGCATGGCATAGTAGGAAAGGACTTTGAGTTGGTATGACAATGGTTTATATCTCCTATCTAGCATTTTCAGCTATGTGACTGATAAGTAACAACCTCTCTGTGTCTTATTTTCCTGATATTTAAAATGGTGCAATAGTACTTGTAGCATTATTATACTATAATATACTACTATATTATATCATATTATATACATTATAGTACAATATACTATTATATTATATATTATTAATATATTGATATAAGTATATTTATTTTAATTATTTCTATTTGTTTGATTAAATATCAATCAATAATAAATTAAATAGTAATTATTGATTATCAAATGACTACTTATATAAATACTAATAATTATATAAAATAATTATATATAATATACTGCTATAGTAGATACCTGGCACAACAAATTACAGGTAAATGGGATGTTCAAGGAAGACTAGTATCTCTGGTGTGAGGGCTTACCAAGACCTTTTCAAGGCTGCTTATTCACCTTTGGTCTCTACCTGTCCCCTAGCCTGTGGCTCCAAGCGGCTATCGTTTGCACAGTGGCCACACCTCAATAAATCCACTTCCACAGATAGACTAAACTAGGTCAAGGATAACTGACAGGTCTCAAACTGGTCACTGAGTTAGAGGGATATCTACTCCTTACTAAGGTCCTTTCCCACTGTGCCATGATGCAATTAATTAAAATTCCTTGACTAAGTAATATGTATCCAGAAAGAAGCATATATCAGTTATTGTTAATCTCTGACCTACTGAAGCTGGCACTATGAAGCACTTAGATTTTGGTCAGACGTTGAAGACACCAAGATCATCTACGGCACCCTGGGCTATTGTCTGACTTTTGCTGTTGAGTTTCAATTACTCTGGAAGAGAGAGTGAGGTTGATGACTTTGTGCAGCTCTGCCTCACTTAAATCCAGTTAACTCATAAGTCAAGACATTAAAAATGAGTGACGACCAACACCTACCTGACAACATTATTGTGGGGAAAGGTAGGATGGTGGTGCTAGGTAGAGGATTCTGAACTTTACTGATAAGCCAACAGGGAGCCACTGAAGATTTTTGAGTAGAGGAGTGATGTAAGGACATCTACCTATAAGAACAAATGGTGATGGTAGGGGGCATAGATAGGAAGGAAAAGAGAGAAGAGGCAGAAAAACTTGTAAGTAGACTATTGTAACAGTCCAAATGGGTAGTAATGAAGGTATGAATCAGTGGTAGTGGCAGTGGGAATAGAGAAAAGTAAACATAGGCAGGAAGTACTGAGACAAGCGAAGTGAAGTGGACCTAATAAGTGACTGGATATAAGACGTGAAAGAAAGGGAAAAGTTAGAGATAACTCAAAAGTTATGAAATTGGAAGATCAGATGAATGTTGGCACCTTAAGACAGTTAGTGGCACAGAAGGTAGAGCACTGGACCTAGAGTTAGGAAGACCTGAGCTAATAATCCACCCTTAGTAACTTACTAGGTATATGACTCTGGTCAAGTTTACCTCTGTTTTCTCGTCTATAAAAATTATCTCCCAGATTGTTGTGATGATCAAATGACATAATATTTATCACTTAGCAGAGTGTCTGGCAAACAGTAGGTGTGATATAAATATTTATTCCCTCCCCCACTCCATATACTCATGAAGAGAGGAAGACCACATTTACAGGTTAAGATTGCAAGAATCATTTGGAATATGCTGAGTTTGAGGCTCCCATGAAACATTCTACTGGAGATATCCTATAAGCTAGTTGTCAGATTGTTGGAGATTCAATTCTAGAACTTAGAAGAAGGGTCAGGATGAAAGAAATAGATTTGAAAGTCATTGGTTTAGGGATGCTACTTGAAATCATGAGATTGTCAAGGAGAAAAGAAATAGAAGAGAATACAGGGCAAAAGCTTTAAGAACACCTACCCAGAGGGTCAGAAAGAGGCAGTGTGATATAAAAATCAGTGCAACATAATGGGAAGATTCCTCTATTTAGAGTATGAGAATCTAGGTTTAATTCCAATTATGCCATTTATTATTTGTGTAACTTTGAGGTTGCTGTTTAGCCTCTCTATATCCGATTCCTTCCACAATAAAAATGAGAAATATGAATTAGATATATCTTTAAGTTCCCTTCATGTTCTAATGCTCAAAATCCTATATTTTTATAGGAAAGTAGGAGACAAGTCATTTGCAGTAAACATGGGGATTGGAGGTTAAATGGAAAGAAACGGTTTAGAGCAGTAGTTGTGGGAAATGAAATAGTCAATGAAGGAGAAAGTATTGTGGAACAATAAGTCAATCAATGAACATTTACTGAGCACTGACTATGTGCCAGGCACTGTGCAAAGTGCTGGGGATGCAAAAAGAGACAAAATACAGTCCCTACCCTCAAGGAGCTTGCAATCTAGTAGGAGATATAATAATTCAGCAAATATATACAAAGCAAGCTATGTATGGGATAAATAGGAAATAATTAACAGAGGGAAGGCACTAGAATTGAGAAGGATTGGAGAAGTCTTTCTGTAGAGGGTGAGATTTTTAGTTAGAACTGAAGGAAAGCAGAGATGTCAGTTGTCTGAGTGGAGGAGGGAGAGCATTCCAGGCATGAGAAACAAATGGAAATAAAGCAGAGAGCCAAGAGATAAGAGTCTTATTCATGGAATAACCAGGGGGTCAGTGTCACTGGATCAAGGAACACATGTTGGAAAGTAAGGTATGAAAAGACTGGAAAGGTAAGAAGGGACTAAGTTATGAAGGGCTTTGACTGCCAGGCATGAGATCCCATGCAATGTTACATATCATGAATGTGTAGTAGGTGAAATTAGCATGATTGTGTGACTTTCATCAAGGATGCTCAGTCACTCTGAAGCAGAAAGAGATAAATTAGATGATGGAGGTTATCCACAGAGTTTTCAGAGGCAGGGAGACAATTAGAAGCTTAAAAAAAATCAGGGAAGCAAGATATTCTAAGGAGAAACTATAAATACATTAAAGTGACAGGCTATTGGAGCATAGCTGTATATGGAAATAAGTGAATACAGAGTGGGGGAGATGGACTGAATAACTAGAAATGGTGCAGAGCAATGAACTCAAAAAGGGTAAAGTACAGGTTTGGTTTGAGTAAACTTGAATTTGAATAAATGAATTTTTGGATTGATGGTTTGAATAAATGAAAGAGCTTGTGGTTGTAGAACAGAATCCCCATGAGAAGTAAGGTCTGAGGTATAACAATGTTGATGAAGAGCTGGAGTAGGATAGAGATGTTCAGTTATCATATTATATTCTACATTATAGCTATTTCTGTTAAATCTCACCTTTTCTACTAGATTATAATCTCCTGCAGGACAGAAACCATGCTTAATATCTTTTTCTGTCTTCCATAGTGTCAAATCCTCCACTGTACAAAATAGTAGACCCTCAATGAATGTTTTTTCTAATGAATGAAGGAAAGAAATTCATATATAAATAAAAAGAAATTCTTCAAAACTAAGGGAGAGGAGTGATTGTTTTCATGTAAAGGGTTAAAATGTACCCCAGAAATGTTCTTTGGTCTCACTGAAGATAACCACTCACTCCCACAAAAAGGACCAAAACTAAAATTTCTGAAAGAATTAAGCTGCTTCCCCTGGGTGTCCCTTCTTTTCTTCTCTAAACTTTTCTATACTCCCACCCCACTCTCATCTCAGAGGCAAAAAAGGAAGGAATGCAAAACCATTATCAGCACCTCAGCCATGTTTCTCTCTTATTTTGTTCTCCCTTTCAGTTCATTAGAAGCCATACCAACAACTACACAACGGTAACTCCAGTTCCATATCTTCTTCTTCTTTTTATTGACTCTGTCTCTTTTCATAAAGAGGCACTCAACGAAAACTGTTGGGTTTCTTCCAACACATGAATGTTTGCTGTATCTGAGCAAAAGAATATAAAGTGGTACACATGGTATTGAAATGTTGAGAAATGTTTCCTAATAATGAATTTTATCATCCAGTTGAATTTCGACAGGAAACTAATAGGAGTTCTGTCACTTAAGGCATTTAGAATGGTCTTAGGCAAAGAGTATAACAAATGAAAGTTGCACTATGGGGAATAATCTTGTCCTAGCAGGGAACAGACTATACTATGTAATTTGCTTCTTGCAAGGGCAGTGTCCACCATCTGATACAAGGTCACAGTCATCAAAGAGAATAACTAGCAGCTCTATTTTTTTATCTCAGTTATATCTTGACAAACACATCAGCGGCACAGAACACATCTTTCTCCACCATCTTAAGGCAAATAAAGTTTTGTGCTATAAGGAGATTATTTTCACTATCATTTCCTCCCTTTAGGGTAAGATAGAATACTAGCTTACCTAAGCAAAAACAAAGAGTAAATTTTAATATTGGTAGTGGGGGTGTTGATGGTATTGGCAGAAGTAATAATAGTAGTATAATGTAATCTCTTAACCTCTCAGTATCCTGGGAGGGCACAATTGCCTCTGCACCCAATAGGAGGGAAAATCTGTCTTGATTACACTTCTACCTCTTTCTTGATCTCAGTGGGTAGGGAGTTATATAAATTTCTTAGGGAAGGTATCTGCTCTCTGCTGGCTCCGGGGTCATGAGGACTCTGCTAAGAGGCCTAGGTTTGGAGGCATCATGGCAGCAAAGCTCCATGTGGCTCCTCTTCCTTCTCTTCACTCAAGTTGGTTCCTGGACTGTGTATGTTATTTCCAATGGACCACCTTGCATTGTCTGTTCTCCTCTTTAAGTGTTCAACTATAACCATTCTTTCTTGGATGGAATAGACAATTCTACTCCTTTATCCTCTCTTCCTCTTTCAGGAATAAGCAACCAGGAAAACAGAAACAGAGTGCTGAAGGGTGGCAAGGGATCAGAATTAAGGAGAGTCCCTTTACATTAAGCCATGATATTTTAAATATTCATGCTCCTTTTAGCATAAGGGGTTTTAAAAGGGGAAGAGGATAACTCAAAGGTGAGTTGTCAGATCCTCCTTTCCTGCAAAAACAGCACAGGACCAGAAAGGAAGGGTTGGTGCTACAGCATGGTTAAATCCAAGTAATGCAATTCTTCACATGAACAAAAAGAAGGATGGCAGTTAGTGGGCTAAAAGCATCTACTGACTACTGCGTCTCTTAACATCCTTGCTGCAACTCAAACCCCAACCCAAAGCTCTGAGATTAAGTAGTCCAATATCAGTTACTTCTTTATTTTAAATAAATGGAATGATAGGACCATTCTCAACATATCCTTCGAAAATTAAGGATCAAATTCCAGAACTTGGCATATTATTAAATCCATTCTTTCATAAGTATGGGTCTTCTTTGGGCAACATTGTAGATGTCAATGCAGACTGAAAATGTTTATACATGTATATGCTTATATAACCCTTGTTAATGACTTTTCAAATATCTCATCCCCATAGTTTCAGGAAATATGTCTAGAAATTCATACTAGTCATGGAAGGAATTCTGCATTAAAAAATCATTCCAGCTATTTCTTCTCTCCTTTTGTCTCAGTAGAAAATTCTGTGATATTTAGTCATCTTCTTTACATAGAGAAAAGATGCAATTTTCACTGTAATGTAACCCTGGAAACTACAACATAGTGGATAATTATAACATAGATTTTTTTTTCCCCTAGGAATAATAATATGATTGGGAATTGGGTATCTGACTAAGGGCTTGAGATAAAACAAATAAAACCTTTGGCTAAAGATATTTGTGAAGATTAACATCCCTAAAATTATTAAATGTAGTTTTAAAAAATGTTCCAAGTATCAGCACCCTGGCCAGGGGCAGGAGACACACTGAGAGTCAGCAGGACAGCTAACAACAGCTCTGAGCAGCCTACAGTTGAGAATGAATAGGTATATAGGTTCTGCGTAGGGGACTTAATGAGAAAGGGAGCTAGCTTACTCCCAGAAGTAATAGAATGGCTGTTATTGTGGATTCTTGTAGCAGTATTAGTTATTTTTGGAGAGTGACTCAGATGCAGGTGAGCCTCCAGGGTTCAAGAAGGACATAGCTGTATGGTCAGGTTTCCTGTGAGCTTTCCCTAATATAGGCATATCTCTGAGTATTTCCCCTAGTACATTACCCCTTGGGAAGTAGTGGAGGAAACCTAGTGCTTATCTGTCTTACTACTCTCTTGGCATCTTGTGCTCTGTGGCTGTGGCACCTCCAGTTTGGCTGTGATGATATAAACAAAAATCTCCCAGCCAGAGGTTTCCTACTAAGCTATCAGAAAATGAAGCCAACTAGAATGAAGCAGGAATTTTCCATCTGGTTATGGTCAATGCATTAAGTTGTTTTCCTGGATTGTACTTATTTGTTATATGGTATGATTTTTTTAGGGATAGGAGGAGGAACGACTTGAAAGTGACGATGATTTTTAGGAGAACATTTATAAAACATTTTAAAAGAAAAAATATATATATAAAGTGAAAAATAAATTGAAAAGTGGCATAGGAGTAGTAAAGGAAAAAGATCATTTGTTCCTCTTGTATTCAGTACTCACAATGAGTATTTGCCCCCCCCCCAAAACACCATAAAAATAATTTCAGTTTATGAACAAATACGTTTTAAGGGATGAGAAATTGGAAAAATTCTATAAAGAATTTCTAAGCTCTTTCCAAATAAATAAGTATATGCTTTGATACTTAATGACTTCAATGCAAGAACAGGCACCGGGGAGGAGGGCAAAAATGTGTTGGAAAATATGACTGAGGAGTAATAAAACAAGAGTGACCAAATACTTGCAGATCACATAGCAACCATGCATTTATATATCAGAAATACTGCTTTGAGAAAAGAAATGAGGTCCCTGGATGTAGCAATCATCAAATAACATTTATAGGTGGTATTGATTATATTAAATAAACAGAAAATTAATAAATTTTGACATGATTATTGCAAAAATTAAAATACAAAAATAGAAATTAAAAAAGATATGAGAAAAACATATGATATGCAATTAAAATTTTACCTATTTAAACAAACTCTTGATACTGAAAAATAGGAATTACATGGAAGAACAAGCATTAACACCAATTACAATGATTTCCTAAAGACATGTAACCAGTGTGACTCAGTTTCCACAATGAGGAGACCATAAGAGCCCAGAATCTTCATCAATCATCAAACATTCAATAATCTTAAGTGAAGAGCTATGATAGTAGAAGGAACAGCCAACTTTGTATATAAATTCATTTATAAAACCTTATAGAGAAGAACGGCAGAAAAGTATGACAAGTATTGCCTCAGATTAAAAGTAGTATGATGTTATGGACTGTAAGTCTTAGATTCAGAAAGGACTGGGTTCAAGAAACCGTTCTGACATGTACTGGGCAAATCATTTAATTTTTCAGTGGATTAGGTAACTATCTAAGACTATAAGCTGCAGAGAGGCTACCAAACTACATTGCTAGACAAAAGTTCCTCCTCTGGAAATCTCCTATACCAATGAAATCACAGGTTGAATTCCTACGGTTACAGCTTCACAAAATACCAATGAAAAACAATTTGAGGAAAAACAAATTTAAAGAAAGCTTGGCAACAGACCCAAGTAAACAAAGTCATCCTGAGGTATCACCCTGAGTGCATTTAAAGATAAGAATGAGAGGAAGAAAAAAAAATACACAAAATGGCAAAGATAAATAAAGATTTTTTTATAACAAATGCTCTTCAGCATCAAGGAGAGTGAAACCAACAAAACTGGATTCAAACACCTAAGTTTCCTATATGTTTAGACAGGACAGTGAAATGTCACTGAAGAAAACAAAGCTGAGAAAAATAGAAGTAGCGTACTAAGAATAAACAGAGGAAGATTGTTTTGGAGGTGACACAGTTTTGAAGGTGTTGGGGTACTGATTTTCAAGATATCTCTCTATCAGAGAGAAAATACCAATCATTTGGAAAAAAAACAAGCACCTTATTATCACTCACTCCCAAAGGCCTCCAAAAGAATTTCAATAACTACTCTTCCATATGCTTACTTTCCCACCTCTTGGCAATTGTGTAAGAATAATCTACACAATACTTTAAGGCTTCTTTGAGGATGGTATGAGAAGAAAGGAGTCAGACTTTTTCAAATAATATTATAGAGTTTACTCACAGAAAATTGACTGGAAAGTATAAAAAAAATAAGACCCCAATATTTATTGTTGGCTGACTATGAAAAAAGTATTTGATTGAACAGAGCAAAACATTATAAAAGGCTATCCTCCAATAATGTTTCTCCCATGGAAATATCAAAATCACCAAAATATATTTTGAAAGGTGTTGCTGAGAGAATTTTATTCAATAACACTTTTATTAATATCAGGTGAAGCCTAAAATAGAAAGATGTATGCCACTTGCCACTGTTATGGAGTATATCCAGCAGAGTCCAAATTGAAGAGGAATTCTCTGCAGATGGTAAGGCCCCTCAGAATCTCCTGTTTGCAAAGGACATTGCAGTAATTGCATCAAACCTTAGGACACTGCCAAATCTCCTAAGTGACACCTATAATCATTCAAGAGTTTGGTCTAAATATTACACGGGAAATTTTATACAGGAAAAAAAGCAAGTGGATGAATGCTATCATCCAGATTGTGATATACAAGTAGAATTTATCCAACAGTATATATGCTTGAATAGACACTGTAAATGGACAAGATGAGTTTGTAACTGAACAGAAGGAGTATGGACTATATTGCCTTGAAGAAAGTGAATAGTTTTTTTAATAACTCTAAACTTCTCCCTGAAACAAATTCAAATGATCAGATGGTATTATTTGGCTATGAGTCATAGAATGCCACCATCTCCAGAGAAATGAAGTTGAATATTCAAAAGGTAATAGAGAGTCTGATGTGAGTAATGTGAAGACTACAATATTATGAATAAATAGGAATTGTGGTGGAAAAACAACTTACAGTATAACATCAGAAAAAGGAGTAACTGGGAAAATATGCACCAGACATGTGGCAACATTGAGGGATATTGATGGCCCCCATAAGTGGCTCCAATAATGTCAAAGGAATATGAGGGCCTTCAGCATAGATGATGGCCTGCTTGTGGCAGATTTATGTGAGGACACGGATAAGAGTCATACAAGATGTGCAAGCATGGATGGGTCGCAATTTGAATGAAGTCTCCACACCTCTGGGAACACAGATCCATTGTAATAATTAGAGTATATTGAATGAAACTCTACTTATTCCCTAAGTGAGACATAATGACCTGGGTAGGGCTTCCACATCAGCTATCATTGCTTTTCTTGGGGAAAGAATGGCAGAGACACTTGATAAATACCAATATTTGCTAGAAGTCTTTCCAGAATCAGGCTGAGCAGTGACCTTTATGGTTGCCCCAAAGTGACCCAACTTGGCTCATTGTTACTGTTATTTAGTTGTGTCTGACTCTTGGTGACCGCTTGAGATTTTAGCAAAGATATTGGGGTAGTTTGATATTTCTTTTTCCAGTGGATTAGGCAAAAAGAGGTTAAGTGATTTGTTGAGCATCACATAGCTAGGGAGTGTCTGATCTCAGATTTGAACTCAGGTCTTTTTGACTCCAGGCCAAGCACTCTCCTATCCACTGAGTCATCTAGTAGCCTCCACTTGACTCATTACTTCTACACAAATGTACTTACTAAATGAACACGGGAAACAGATTTTCTGAGAATATATCTGAGTAAATTTGTCCTACTTAGGCACCAGTGTGAAGAACATATTCCACAGATTCAAGTAGTATTCATTCAGCTGTTTTGCAATGGTTTATACTGTATACCCAAGAAGTGTTATCTTTCAAATGAATCAGATAAACATCCCAGAATTTGTGTTAGACTCAAAAGGATTATGGATAGCTCTGATGTTTATGCCCACTACACATATCTGAATTCTCCATCAGAAATTCTAAGATAGCAAACTTTCATAGGAATAGTGAATTTTTATTGACAATTCATCCATGAGGATTATAGAAAGTTTCATGTGCTTGTTTAGGGAGGGGATATCACACAGTCTGAGAGGGAACGATTTAATGGTAAAGAAAATATTAATGGTGACACTATAAGTCATCTATGTCATGGTTTCCCATTCTCTGTGGATATGGGCATTTCTAGTATTGAGGCCACTCAGATTCAGAGGCTATCAGAAAGAACTGATTAGAGCAGCATATGCATGTTTCTTTGTACTGTATTACTCTCATCAGCTGACTTTGGTGAGAGGATCTGCTCATTTTCAAAGATTCTCTACATTTTTGCCAACCCAACTTGTTGGGTTGGCAAAAATGTAGAGAACTTGCACCACATTGAAATGTTCACAGATCACAAGAATTTCATTTACTTTAAAGGAGTCCCAGATCTTATCAGATCATCATACTTGATGAACATAACGATTTTTTTCTAGATGACTAATATGCCTACAATGGAAAATACCTCTGCTGGTGCACATCATGAAGTTCAAGACCTAATAAAGAAGCCAACACTGTACCATTTTTCACCCCCAGGGTTTATAAACTATCTCTTAAATACTAAAAAAAAAAAAAAAAAAAACCAAAAACAATCCTGACCTCAGTGAAGAGAGGCTTTGTGGCCTCATCACAATATTCTGTTATGGTCAAATGCCCAAGTATGGTGAGAACCAAGAATTGAATCTCTCAGTATAATTAAGGATGTGTCTGTTGTTAGCATACAAAGAGATTCCTGTAGCAGCCATGGGGGTTCCCCTAGTTGTTGGAGATACCTCCTGACCAGTAGTCTTTTTGTAGTAGATCAATTCTCAAGAAAATGCCACCTGACCTGTCATATTAAATGGGGCTTGACTAGATCTAAGATTTACCCCCCAGACTTATTACTAGGGATTATCATGCCTGGAGTAAGTACCACAAACTGTACCCAGGGCACAAAGTTCCTGAAACTACTACCATCCTCAGATAGAAAGGGGAACACAGTGATCCTACGATATTAGTTCGAAACCACTGGTAGGGAGGCTGCTATGTGTGGAGTGGGAAAGGCGGGGAGGGGAGATGTAAAAAACCAGAGCCCACTCAAACCACTATTAGTCACTTTCTATTTTAACTACTAATCTTGGTTGAGGAGGTGCTAAGCCCTATTGTTTGTATGCAGTTGAAGGATAAGTTCTATCAGTACTCTTTTTGTTTCATTCTATTTCATTTTATTTTCTGTTCTAAATTCTTGCCCTTTCATTCACTCCCCCAGCTTACTGAAAAACAAGAAAAAGAAAACACTGATTACCCTTTCCAGAGAAAGAGAAAGAGAGGGGGGGAAGAGAGAGAAAGAGAGAGAGAGACAGAGACAGAGAGAGAGAGAGGGAGGGAGGGAGAGGGGGGGAGGGAAGGAGGGAGAGAGAGAATTTGAAACTGTGATTGGTTCCACTGTATTGATCACAGTTGCTGAATCTTTGGTATTCTCTGACTTTGTTGCCTTAGGTCAAAGTCCCAGTCAACCTGTCCTACTTGGTTGACAGGTTCTTTAGCCCAGGCTGCTTTGAGTTACAAGGAGCTATAGAAGTTATCTAGTGGTCCCCCTCATTTTATAATTGAGGGAAATGAGGGCCAATGATGTTAAGTGACTTGCCCTTGCCCAGATGGTTAGCGTCAGAAGTTAAATTTGAACCCAGAACTTTCCCAGTGTATATGTATGTGTGAGTGTATGTGTTTGTGTTTTAAAGAAGGTCGTTTCTTCAAGAGGATGTCCATCAATTGGGGAATGGCAAAACAAGCTGTAGTATGTGATTGTAATGGAGTATCGGTGTGCTCTAAGAAATGACCAAACAGGATGATTTCAGAAAAACCTGCAAAGACTTACTTACATGAACTTTCTTTCCTTCTTTCTTTCTTGTTTTGTTTCAGTCTTCTTGTACAAAATGACTAATATGGGAATGTTTTATATGCTTGGACCTGTATAATTTATATCAGATTGCTCACCATCTTAGGGAAGGGGGAAGAGGGAAGGATGGTGGGATTTTAAATTGTTTTAACATGTAATTGGGGGGAAAATTAAAAATTATAAAAAAGATTGTTGCTGAACTTGCATGGGTTCCTGTGCACATAGGAACCTAGAGTTTACTATCTAAAAAGAGTTTCAAAAGTGATTAGGGGTTCAACTACTTCTGCATTCTACTTATCATCCATAGGTCAATGAACATGTAGAGCTAGAGCATACAACCAGGATGTGAAACAGTATCAGTGTTGTTTTGCGGCACCTTTGGCCTTTAAAAAGATGGCTGGAGAGTATAGAAGAGAAAAGAACTTTCAGGAAAGATAAAATACAAAAAAAAAATGGACTTCAGTTTCTTGGGGCAGACGGAGAAGGGGAAGCATATGCATATACTCAATCTTTCAGCTTCGGAGATATCAGCAAAGACGTGGTGATAAAATGGTGGAGGATATTAAGGATCAAAACCCAAGGAGTATTAAGGAACAAATTTAAAATATGTAGAAATGATTTTGATCCTTTCACTTCATTTGTACTGTGAGTTGTATGGCTCGTGAAGGTCCAGGGGAAAAAGAGATTGATAACTGATGCTCTATGAATCCTGAGCGCTTCCCCCTTGTGGAGATGGGAAGGAACCAAGATATTACTACAAGTCTGAAGTAAAGGGAAAATTGGAGTAGCTAGAAACAAGACTCTCTAAAAGTTCCTAAGTGTTATTAAATAAGTTGCTGAAGGAGGTGAAGATATACTAGACAGAGAAAAAGGATTTTTTTGACTACTCAAGCTTAGCACTTTTATTGATATAAAGCTTGTCTTATAAGCTAATGACTAAAAGCTAGCATGGGGAGTGAAGACCCTTTAACTTTTCTATAAACACATAGACACATGCAAAATTCTGGTGTTCCCAAGGGAAACAGTAAAACCCTAAGTGGAGACAAAATGAGCCAATGAACTGTCAGGCCTGTTTACTTGAACTTATGCTGGCTTCCCAGGAAGGCTCTTTCTCCCAACACTGTAGGCTTCCTGATTACCCTTTTATGTTGTGTTCAGTGGCTGAAGGGCCATACTGTTGTTCCTTTTTAGATTTCTTAATTATTTCAATTGGGTACCTTCTTAGATCTTTTAAGGAATATTAGAGAGAAAGTTGATATCCTCTGTAACCTTTCAAACTGCCATCTTAACCAGAAGTCTAAACTATAAATTTTAACTGATTCCTCTTTGTTCTTTGCTTTTCTCCTTCACATATACTCCTGCATTCTCCACAGTTTCTTAGAGCTGGTCCAAGGTACAGAGTTTAGAAACTTTACAGTCAGCATGGTTTAAGCTGGGTTTTGTGCTCTAATTCATTTGGAGGTTCAACAACTTCAAGAGCAACCTTGAAAGTCACAAGTGATATGTAGGGTAATAGGAGTTGGAGAGCAGAGGAGATTCTCACTCCTCTGACGGTATATCAGTTAGAGGAAGAGCAATAGCGTAGCTACGAGCCCCCGACCTGAGAGAGTCACTCACTCGCTGTCTCTCCTTCATGGTCTCCTTGCGACTGAGATGTTAATAAAATGCCTAGCATTAAATAGGACTGCCTGTACTCACCTCATAATTGCAGGCAATCATCTTATTATTTCATCAAAGAAGTAGAGCTTTGATCTTTTTTTCTTTTGGATAGACTGAAAGATATTTCCTCAAGGTCAAGAAAATGACTTTTATTCTCTGTATGATCAAAAGCTATAATTTCTTTTTGAGGATGCTAAAAACATTTTTATAGGAAGTCAGTGGCCTAAAGTCTAGCTCAGTAGGTTATAACAATTTACAGATATTAGTGTTCCTTACACATGCCTTGGGACAGGTAGGGAGGCAGTCCATCGAGTGCCAGACTTGATCAGGTCAGAAAGATTCATCTTCCTGAGTTCAATCTGACCTCAGTTACTAACTGTGTGAGCCTGGGCAAGTCACTTAACCTTGTTTGTCTCAGTTTCCTCATCTGTAAAATGAACTGAAGAAGAAAATAGCAAACCACTTTAGTACCTTTGCCCCAAATGGAGTCACAGTGTCAGACATGACTGAAAAACAACTGAACAAAGACATGCCCAGCTTGTTGACATAGCATGAAGTACCAACATCCATCTACAATGAATATTTTTCCTACTTACATCAAAGGCTTTAATAAAGATTCATAACTTCAGTGAACAGAGTGATATGATTTAAAATTATTTGGAAACTAAGAATTATGAAGTGCCTCAGTCCCTTTACCTCTTCTTGCATAGGTACTTAATCATGTAAAATATTTTCATTCCAGTATTAGATTTTACAGATATTTAGTCTTCTGAGTTTGCTGATTTTTAATAATGTATTTGCTGAAATGAAATGGAAAAGTCAATTGAAAAGATGAATTTTAGATATTCAATAATTTAATAAGGAAGAAGTTATAGACTGTTTCACTAAATGTATGCACATTAACAGAAACAATTTTCTAGCTACCAGAGTGGGTCATTCTCATTAAAAATGAGAAAACTTTTTCATTTGTATTAGATTCCTTCCTAGAGGCAGGGTGGCATAATGGATAAAGAGTTGGCCCTAAAGTCAAGGAAAACCTGAATTCAAGAGCTATCTTGGACATACACTGGTTGTGTAACCCTGGGGCAAGTCCCTTAATCTTTCAGTGCTTTAGGAAGCTCTAAAACTAGAAGTGGTAAAAGGAGTTTCCTCACCCTGTTGTGGTTGTTAAGTCATTTTTCAGTCATGTCCAATTTTCCATGACCCATGGGGTTTTCTTGGCAGAAATATTGGAATGGTTTGCCATTTCCTTCTCCAGCCCATTTTACAGATGAGGAAACTGAGGCAAAGAGGATTGTGACTAGCTCACCCTAGTGTTCCCTAAACCAATGAAATTACAAGTTCCATTTCTATCACCTTATCCTGTCCATTGCTTAAAAGTGATTAGACTCAAGAGTCTCTAAAGGCTTCTCTGACTTCGTTACATGGCTTCATTAAAACTGCGAAAACCTGGCACATCCTGCAACCTCATAATTATTCATGCAAGAGACCTTCCTTCCAAACTTATGCAATTCACTCTCCTGGACCCACATGTATGACAGTCCCAGAAATGGCCTAATTTTTATTGAGCATCAAAGAGTAGAACACCATTTACAAAGGAGTATGTGCTGGGAGCTGAGGGGACAACCCTTGTTATACAGTTAAATAGTACTGAACAATGTAGATTCTATGTTTTTTTTACTACTGACAGACTCAATTTATTCATAAAGAGGGAAATTCTGTCAAATGAAAGAGGGAAAGAGAAAGAGTCAGATAGAGTATGGTAGAGTTCATTTTTCACCACCCAAACTATTCTATAGATTAGTCCAACAGCTGAATTCTTTACATGCTCTGCAACTGTATTTTGACCCCTTTCAGAAGCTCAGAGAATAGATGGTAGGAGTTGGAAATGAGAGGAACAAATGAAGGAGAAAGGAGAGCAATCAGCCATTGAAATTCACAGGTTGACTAGAAGTAAGGACTTTTCAACCCTTTTTTCAGAGATTCTCATATGATGTGGAAGCCCCAGATGCACTTAGGAGATTTATGTGTAAATATAATTAGACCAATTGACCCACTTTCCTTCCCAAATCTGGTAAAGCCAAATATGGCACCAATCGTGGTAATAGTCACAGAGCGCAATGTTGTATGTTTTTATATTCTGCCAAATACCAAGGGAAAATATGTTTACTCATGGTTTTACATTTCATCCTAGAGATAATAAAGTACTGAAGTTTATTGGATGGGGGGGCGGAGAGACATGGTCAGAACTATGTTTTAAGATCAGTTTGACAACTGAATGAAAGATGGATTGGAAAGGGGAGAGATTTGACCAATCAGCAGATTATTGCAATAATCCAGGTGTGGGACTGGAGTTGACTGTTAACCCAATCAGTAGTGTCCCCTAGGGTCCAACTTGCTGACATTTCAGGGTTCCTGCTATTCCTTCACAGGAGCTGTAGTCATCTCAGAACACAGAGTCCCCATTTTTTTATTACCCTGACTAATATTTCCTTACTTGGCCATCCTTTCTCCCCTCCTAACCATGCCATGACATGAACAATGGGCTGGGCACTGAGGGTAATTCATATTATAAATATATGATAAATAATATAATAATGAAAATCATTCTTCTCATTCTGTTTGATGGAATTTGGATAGAAGTAGTCCTGGGATATCCGTAAAATCAAAACTACCCTTATATGCTATTATTATTTTATATTTAATACTCTGAAGTAGGCCTATACAATATACGGCCCACGAAGCATTGCAGGCAGCCCACGAAAAATGGAGAGGACATAAAAGAAAGTAAAGATGTAACGAGCGCTTTGTCCATGCTTTGTCTAACCCACCTTCCACTAGTCACTACTATGCTCCTCGTGTAACTTGGCAGGTGGATGCGCATTTCCTCTTGTTCATCACGTGATCTGCGGCAACCAACCATCCTCAGTCTGGCTCTAGTCTTACAGGAGCAAGAGTCCTATCTTTTCACCGTGTTTTGGTGGTTACTAAATGTAAACAGTAAGAAAACCTGAAATATGTATTAAAACTTGTACCACTTAGCAAGGTAATTTTTTAACATTAATTTTATGATAAATAAAAATCTTAAGTAATAAGTGCGATTAACTGATATTAATTGAAATTTCCCTTTTTATTGTGGTTGGATAAAATAACTTCCTTTTGTAGCTGAATAATAGTATTAAGATGTAAGCTCATCTTTCTGTAGTATCACTGAAAGCATACACAGTACAACTCCAGTAATAAATATGACAACATAGTAAGTAGATAGAAGGATGCATAGATAGGTGTATGTACATATGTATATATGCATATACACATGTATTTGTGAATATATACATATAACACTGTGTAAACATGTGTATAGGTCATGATTTTCCCATTATCACTTCAATTTCCTCTGCTAGATTTCTATGCTTTGAAAGTTTTTTCTATAAATGTTGCTTAGATATTAGGGTATCTGGATTATTAGATATTAGGATAACATGCATCTATTAAAAAAAACATTGCTCTGAAGTTTTTATTAATCAGTGTTATTTCTGGGCTCCAGCTTATTGGTTGAGTTGTCCAGGATATTTTGAGGGCCATGTTTGTAGTGTGGTGTGTGTATGTGTGTGTGTATGTATATATTGTGTATATATATATATATATATGTGTGTGTGTGTGTATGTATATATTGTGTATATATATATGTGTGTGTATGTATGTATATATATGTGTGTATATATATGTGTGTGTATGTATGTATATATTGTGTATATATATATGTGCGTGTATGTATATATATGTGTGTGTGTATGTATATATTGTGTATATATATGTGTGTGTATACATATATATATATATATATATATATATATATATATATATATAAAATCTCACATATACTCTACTGATGCTCTATTGATCATTCAGTCAAGACGCCTTAAAAACAACTTTTCTGTTGTTTCTGGTGGCAAAGACCAGGTTCTGAATTACAAAGCCTTTCAGTTTCTCCCCACCCCCCTCCTCAAATTTCTATGTGTTTTCTTTTCTTTGTCTAAGTTGCATTCTTCCATTAGAAGGTATGCTCTTTGAAGCAGGAACTATACACAGAGTTTTTTTCTTTGTAACCCTAGGGTCTAGCACAGTGCTTGGCACATTAGAGAAATTTCACAGAGGCTTAAAATGTTGAATCGAATTGAATTGCAGGGGCAAAAATCAGCAAATCTTGGAGGAAAAATACTTTTAAATGGTTTCCCATATAACTGATAAGACAAAACATTTAAAAATTCCAAAGTTTAATTCAGTATAAATATAGTATATGTAGTTGTGAAAAAAAAAAAACTCCTGGACTATGAATCCTAAAAAGAATTAAAGCAAAGAGAAGATCAAAATGTAATTTCTCTTCTGCCCTTTCTCTGCATCTTCCTTCTATTTCCCATTTTTGTCTGTTTTGAACGGCATAAGGATATCAATAAAATGTAAAGAAAGCTGAGTGAAGAAGGAGGGTGCCATTGGTAAATGAGGGAGGGCATTCAGCAACTTTTCTGTGGTTCAGTAACTTGTGTAAAGAATTTGAAAAGCTGAATTAAAATTCTAATTCATACTTTAAACTCTCTTCTGATTCTTTTCATTTCCTTCCCCTCCCTGAGACAAAAACAGGACATTACACTGTGAATAGAGCTTTCTCTAGGAGATAGATAATGAAGGATGGTTTTGTGATATTCCAGATGTTGCCAAGCCTGGATGCGGGACAGTAAATCATAAAAGGAAATGAGAAAAGGATAACATTATCGGTCAGTAAATAGATATTTATTAAATGCTTGCCATGTGCCAGGCACTGTGCTCAGCATTAAGGTACGAGTTGCTTCTTAATTCTTTTGTTTTTAATGTCATGGGCCCTTTTGACAATATGCACATCTCAGAATAATGTTTTTAAATTCATAAAATAACATGTAGGATTAAAGGAAACTAAATTTATTGAAATACAGGCAACTAGATGGCACAATGGATAGAGTGTCATGCCTGAAGTCAGAAAGACTTGTCTTACTGGTTTACTAGTTATGTGAACCTGGGCAGATCACTTCACCCTGTTTGCCTCAGTTTCCTCATCTGCAAAATGAGCTGGAGAAGGAAACAGTAAACCACTCCAGTATCTTTGCCTAGAAAATCTCAAATGGGGTCATGGAGTCAGAAACAACTGAAATGAATGAATAGCAATATCAAAATATATTTCAAAAAAAGTTCACCGATACAAGGTTAAAAACCCCTGCCAAGACCCCTGGTGTTTAAAAGAGATCAGAGACCCAGGACACGTGCCATCAGCCAGAAGTATTGTCATTCTGGTGAGGATGTCTAGGTATATTTGCCTGGCTGAGAGGTCATCTGGGTTGAAAGAATATGGGCCCTAGAGTAAAATGATAGAGATTCAGCTCTGACCTCTGCTATCTGTTACCTGTGTGACTTTCAGCAAATCACTAAGACTTCTGGGGTCCAGTTACCTCATGTGAAAAATGAGATTATATGAGATGGTCCTCCTAGTTCCCGATATATAATTGTATAAACTTCCCATCAGCACCCAAAACAAATGGGTCAGACTCCCACCCCTCTTGTGCCTTCCATACCTCCTTTAAGTCTACTTTTGATATCATTTAGACTGATTTCATCTGGGTAAAAACTATTTAGGAGACAATGCACAGAATAAGATTTTCTCTAACTTCTTTCTCTCCAATTTCTTCCACATGTCTCAAAACCAGCACCCCTTGAAGATGATGTCACCTTCCCCAAGAATAGTAACTTTGTCCTAACTTCTCATTGGCTGCTGCTTTGAAATAAGATTATCATAGAAAGCTACAGGAAGTCGCCTTTAGACTAGAAGTGTGCAATGACTTTGTACCCAATATGACTCTCTAGGGGGTTCTGCTGACTAACTAGAGAAGTCAATGAATTTTTTTAGCCTATGCAATTTAATAATACATAGAACTATTGCTTGAGTAAATATATTTACAGTTGTTGTACATCACCAGCTTTATTAAAAGACATTTTCTCATGGGTTTCAGTTTTAAGTGAAAATATATACTTTTCAAAACAAACGGTTAATGATCTCCCTTCATCATGAGCCTTTTCCTGAAGTTTATTTTGGAAACTTTAAAAGAAGATCCTAATTCTCTAAAATAAGTTGCCTAATTAATAGATAATTAAGTCATATTTCCTTGAGATTCCTTAGAACATGAAGCCCTGAATTCATGCCTGAATGCACTGGTTCTAATGCAAAAGGAGTGGGGCAGTGTGGCAAATGGCCACTTGGGGGCAACAAAGAGCTCAAGGCAGGACAAGCAAGTCCCTGAAAACAGAAGATTGCTCCCGGACAGAAAAAAAAACCAGGGAAGCTGAATACTGACGAAAAGAGAAAGGAAAAGCAAACTTTAAAGTTTATAATCACAATCCCAAGGAACAACTTCAAGGTCAACAGAAGACATAGAGGAGATTGGGGATGTGTGAAACCAGAGAGAGTTACAGCTATTCACAGTACAAGAATCAAAGAAAACCTAGAAAATTCAGGTCAAGTTTATAAGGAAATGGATATTTCAGGACAAGTTCGGTACTCCATTCTCTTTCCAAGCACAGATGTACTCCCAATGTACAGCTAGGTGGCACAGTGGCTAGAGCTCCAGGCCTGGCGTCAAGAAAACATGAGTTCAAATGTGACCCCAGACACTTACTAACTGTGTGACCCTAGGCAAGTCATTTAACCCTAGTTTCCTCTTTGGTAAAATGATCTGGAGAAGGAAATAGCAAACCACTCTAGTATCTCTGCTAAGAAAATCTCAAATGGGGTCACAAAGAGTTAGACATAAATAACAAAAGTACTTCCATTGGCTATAATGGGAGGCATTTAAAAGGTCCTTTACCTGACTTATGTAAAGGACATACTAAGGAAAGGGACACATCAGTGTTTGTGTACATCCTAATTCATTTAAGTATTTAGTCTTTGTCCACTGTGTAATAAATCTAGAAAGAACCGAAAAAATATATATTCTCACTGAATAATTTCTACTGTCTCACTTCACCCAATAGCATCACAGAAATCCCAAAAGCAGTACACACTTTCCAAGGACCATATTCTTGCTCCAGCTCTAATTACTCTAGATTATGTCATCTGTTTTCATGTCTGTGGGTACTCCCTTCACTGAAGCCAACCACGGCCCTAGGAGGTTTTAGTAGACAGTCATTATGAACTGAGCTTCAGTGACAGAGGAAATCATCTTCTGAGAGGAGAATTTTTTGGAGATTAGCCTTTCAGACCTTAGTTAGGTTGATCTTCAGGCAATAAATAAGCATCTCTGGACCCATCCTTTAAAGCCTTTTCAACTTAGTAGAACAAGTACATTATGGGCCTAGATTTGGATGCTATGATGAGACATCAGAATAACCAATCGAGTATTTATTTAGTGCCTTCTGTGTGCCCTAGGGATACACGCACAAAAAATTAAATCATCCTTATTCATAAGAGGGGGGAAAGACAAGCAGTTATTAAGCATCTACTGTATGCCAGGCACTGTGCTAAATGCTTTACAAAAATTCTCTCATTTAGCCCTCAAAACAAGCCTGATGGGTAGATACTATCATTATTCCCATTTTACAGTTTAAGAAATTGAGGCAAATAAAGATTAAATGATTTGCCCAGGGTCACCCAGTTAGGAAGTCTGGATTTGAACTCTGTCCATGGTGTCACCCAGCAAACAAGATGCTTACATTCTAATAGTGAAGTAAGAGCAAGACTATAAGTAAGACTCTGCCATAGAATATAAATGGATGCATCATGCATAAACTAATTTCAACTTTTTCAGCATAAAAATTAAAGTTTTAGCCTATCCTTTCCATCAAAGTCTGCCACTTCCTGGCCTTCCTTTCTTTTGTTACTCCCAACTGTGGTACCTGAACCCACCACTAAAAGCAGCCATCCTGACTGTGAATCATTTTCCATTTTGACTTTTTTTAAAACAGAACATCCTTTATTACAATACTGAGCACCTTTGATGAGTATATCAAGCAGTCATTTATTATGTGCCTATACTGATAGTCAAAAGATGTTTAGGCAAAGTTATGTCTGTGATTGTATCTATCATGGAATATTATGTGATTTTTTTAACAAATGGGTGGGAGTCACTTTGTTGGAGGAGATCCTTTATGACTGCATTTTGCACTATTACCAAAGAGATTTTGCACTTTTCATTCATATCTTTTCACACAAGACATTGTACTGATTGCACTGAGTCCTGGAAATCAATGACCACTTAAAAGAGCAAGACCCAGTAAGTCAATCTTCACAGAAAGGACCAAGTAAATGAAGAGTGATTATAAAATGGCATTGGGTCAAGAAGCCATTGGATTGGTCTATTAGTATTGTTCAGTCATTTCTGACTCTTAGTGACACCATTTGGGGTTTCCTTGGCAAAAAATATTGAAATGGTTTGCCATTTTTTTTCCAGTTCATTTTACAGATAAAACCGAGGCAAACAGGGTTAAGTGACTTGTCCAAGGTACTTTGTATTGATAATCCCTTTTTGCTTATTGTTAATAAAATTTTGCTTCTAATGGGAAGATCTACCCCACCCATTTATTGACCTGCCCATTAAAGGGAGTTTCTTTAGGGAAGATTTGTAGGAAGGTTCACACCCTTTGTTAATTTTCTAGTAAGGTATTGAGTCAGGAGGGTTTCTGCTCACTGGTTCCAAATAGAGTATATATACTCTGCAGGGAAGTTTTGCTTTGGGGCTTAGTTTTGGAAGAAGGTTTATGTGCCAGATGGGACTCTGGAAAGCTGCTAAGGAGCCGCCCCCCCTTTGAAAATCCAGATGTTGGTGCTTCCCTCTCTGGTAACTATGTATGTATGTAGTGGTCAGACAAATGGAAGCCTATCTATTTGTCTTTATTTCTTTTCTTGTATTTTTCTCTCTTGGTGAATAATATATATATTTGATTAAAGGAAATTGTTAACCCTTCAAAAGTTGCCTTTCCTTTAGAAAAGCAGATCAAAGAACCTGTGACAGCAGGCTCCCCTGTGTATGTTTGGGTGCTTACTGATAAGTGTCTGAGGCCAGATTGGCATTCATCCTGCCTCCAGACTGGGCACTCTATCCACTGCACCACCTAGCTACTCATTAGTACCTATACCTTGTGTAGGCACTGAATAAGTACAATGAATGAAATCCAAATTGAGTAGTAGAAGAAAGTAGAAGCAATTGAATTACCTTTGGCAAATGGTGCAGAATGGTCAACAATCCTAAATTACTCCTTTTCAAATGTCCATCTTTTTATGTGTCGATGTTCCCCTCATATGGCTGTGAAATATGGAACTCTATGACCTCATAAGCATCAAAACTGCAGGTGACCCAAAGGGTGATTGAAAGATGCATGAAGCATATAAGCTGTCTATAACATGTTAAAAATATGCATGCATGAAAGAAAAAGTCAAACTAGATCCTAATTGGTGTAAAATAATGAGTATCATGAAATGGTCACATTATTTGAAGCTGCACTGCATATTTCTATTAGGCTAGAACCAATTACCATATTTTACATGATTATAACTTCAAATAGCACTAATTTGAATACACGTGACCACTTCACGGGTTTCATTATTTGCATTAATCAGCACTTGGCCGGTTACAGACATTGTCAATAACAGCAGAAAAGAGGGTGAGCCAGTACTGGAGGAAGAGTTTAACTGTCAAAGTGGTTCACTGGAATCTCTAAAATACTGAGAGAACCAGAGCGTGGTCTCCAGTGTATCAAGTTGGTCCTCTATGCAAAAGCCTCCAAAGCTAGTTTTTTCTGTTGTATCTCTAATACTTAGCACAATGCCTGGACCTCAGGAAGCACTTAATAAATGTAGAATTGAATTCTTGTCTGAAGATACTGGCAAGATTTACTAAGAGAAAGGAGAGAGTGTGAATGCTCTGTAGTCTGTAAGCAATGGAAGTAGTAACTACATAGATGAAAGCGTGGATCCATTGAAGTACAGTAATAATGTTGTTGTTTGGTTGGTTTAGTCATATTCAACTTTCCAGGACTCCATTTTAGAGTTTTCTTGGCAAAGATGCTGGAATGGTTTGCCATTGCCCTCTCCAGCTCATTTTACAGCTAAGGAACTGAGGCAAACAGGGTTAAGTGACTTGCCTATGGTGACACAGTTAGTAAGTGCCTAAGACTCATGAAGATGAGTCGTCCTGATTCCAAGTCCAGTGCTCTATCCACTGTGCTACTTGGCTGCCCCACTATAATTAGAGTTCACATGTATGTAGCACTTTAAGGTTTGTACTGTAGTTTATCTATATGGCATCCTTTGATACTCACAAAATTCCTATGATTATAGGTGCTATAATTATGCCTGTTTTATAGCTGAGGAAAATGAAGCTGAGAAAAGTTAAGGGACTTGCCTAAAGTCACACAGCTAGTAAGTGTCTAAGGCAGAATTTGAATATAGATCTTCCTAACTCCACGTCTGGTACTCTGTTTAATGGGCCACCTAGCTGCCTCTGGATATGACGAAGATGATGACAATGATGATGACAATGATGATGATGAAGATGATATTTATATGCAGACATATAAATAAATGAAATAAAAAAATTCTTTAATTCTAGGATTTATATATTATTATATATCTAATATATATTAGATATTAGATATCAGACTACTATCAAAAATATTGATGTACATTTTCTGCTAATAAACAGGTTTTCATATCATAGAGGTATTGCTTTTCTTAGTTCAAGAGATAGGAACAGGGTCTAGATTTGTGATTTCAGGGATCAAGAACACCTGGAAAAGGAAAATAGGCCAGCCCTTCTTTGCACCCACTGAAAGAGAAATCATTTGTCCCAAATCCCACAGCCATTGTGTCAAAAGCTCAACTTGAATCTAGTTTTTCCTGACTCTGAGAGGCCTTTCGTCTTTCTACTCTACTTCACTGCTTCTCCATGCATGTAAAATCTTTTAAAATTTTGTAGGTGAAATTGCACATTTTCTCTTTTATATTCTCTCTTATTCCTTGCTTAACAATTGTCACCCTAGCCATAGCTTTGAAATAAAGTATCTTCCAGTCTCCTTTCTTTAGAAAAAAAAATAATTGAATCTTTTATAGTCTGAATATCTATTTGACACTTATTTTGACATGCAGCATAAAAATCATGCTGGGAGAAAACCTGTTGCCTGACAAACAATTTTAGTTTTCCCACTAATTCTTATCCATTGAGAAATCCTTTCCCACTTAATTCATAGTCTTTGATTTATCAAATATTCTAATATTGACTTCTGTTGTTTCTGATTTTTCTTTATTTAATCCAGTCCAAGAATTTACTTTTCTATGATTTTTAATCAGTACCAAATAACTTTGAGGATTTCTGAGACAGTGTGGCATTGTGGACAGTAAACTGCCTTTAGAGTCAGGAAGACTAGGGTCCAAGTCTAAATTGGGAATTCATGTTTCAAATTTCAATTGTATTGGGCAAATCACTTAATCTCAGAAGTTAGAAGATTCTCTCTGACATAAGTTGAAGAGAAGGTGCTGGCCCCTATTGGTGGAGAGAATTTCCTTACCTGGGAGTTCTCTACACCAATGAAATCACAAGTCCACTCCCAATTCTGTAATAAAGTGAGAGTTCTAAAAATATTATTCCTCCTTTAATTCTTTTTTTTCTTCTTCTTATTTCTCTGGAGATACTATATTTTGTTCTTGCAAATGAAGTTTATTTATTTTTCTAGATCTATGATGTACTCCTTGGTCGATTTTTATAGCAGTAAGAATGCAAATCAATTTAAGAAATATCAATATGTTTATTATACTAACACAGCCCAACCCTCAGCAATACATAATGCTCCAAGTGTTTAAGCCTTTCTTTGTTTCTGTAAGGAATATGCTGTGATCATTTATATAAATTTTGACTGTGTCCTGGTAGGATGATTTCCAGATACAGTTGGGTTTTTTATTTTATTTTTGATTTATGAAATAAAACAAGCATTTCTATAATATAGTAGAATTTTAAAAAGATTGTACGTGAAACTGCAAATCCATAACGTAAAACTTGTTATTCCTTTTAAATATATAATAACATTATCATGTAATTTTTTTCTCCTTCCCCAACCATTAGATACAAATGTGTGTGTGTGTGTATAAAATCATTCTATGCATACTTCTATTTATCAGTTCCTTCTTTGTATATAGATAGTATCTTCCTTCATAGTTTCTTTATAGTTAACTTGAGAATTATATATATATACATGTATATATATGTATGTATATATACATATATGCACACATACATACATTCAGAGAGAGAGTTGTTTTTAATGGGATTTCTCCTTCTATCATTTCCTCCTAGCTTTTTGCTATTGAAATGATGATATTTTGTGTTATATTTTAATCCTAGTTTAATAAAGCTATCAATCATATATAAGTGATGGTTTTTTATGATTCTCTAGAGTTTTCTAAGTAGATCATCATATTAACTATAAATGCGGGTAATTTTTTTCTTCTCTCTTGATGTTTATGTTTATTTCTTTCTCTTATTGCTACCACTAACATTTCCAAAATCATATCAACATATGATCAAATATGTAAAATATAACTGAAAACATTTCACATATAACATGTAATTGAATATATAATAGCAACGACAGGACATTCTTGTTTTACTTCTTTATTCAGTATATGAAAGTTTCTCTTTCTCTTTTGCAAATAATTCTAATTTTTTCTATTATATGCACCTTTTTAGCTATCTTTAAAGTAGATTTTCCCTATTTTTAGCTAAAATGAATGTTATATTTTGCTAAAGATTTTTCTGCATCTATTAATATACTCATATAGCTTTGATTGATTTTGCTTTAAAATAACTAATTATGTTAATTACTTTGCTAATTTGAAACATAGTCGTATCCCTGATATAAATCCATCTCATTTACAGTGAATAATGCTATATTGCTGTAGTCCTCTTTTCCAGGTTTTACTTAAAATTTTGGTATCAATATTCATCAGGGATAGATCCTTTCTTTGCTTTATCCCTTCCTGATTTAAATATTATAACTACACTTTTATCATAAAGGAAGTTCAGTAAAATATCTTCTTTCTCCATTATTTAGGCTAACTTTTGTGGCATAGGTATTAATTGATCTTAAAATATTTGAAAAAATTCACTCATAAATTCATATGTCAATCAGTAAGCAGCCATAAGTGCCTGCTATATGACAGGCATTGTTTCCCCAGGGACACAAAGAAAGGCAAAAAATAGTCCCTGACTTCAAGGAATATAATTTTGTAATGGAGGAGATATGTAAAGAACTAGATGCATACAAGAGATACCTGGAATAAATGGAAGGTAACCTCAAAAGGGAAAGAATTAGCAAATGGGAGGACTGGGAAAGACTTGCTGTAGAATTTGAGTTTTTAGCTGAATCTTGAAGGAAGACAGGCAGTCCTTATTCTCTTCTATTACAATTTCTCTCTTTTTGCCTTCATCTTTTTTTTTAAGAGCTGTTTCCCTTTCTCAGAAAGGGAATTCATGTTGCTCCTGCCTCCTCAACAACATGGCTAATGAAGGTATGATATAAAAGTCAGTGGAAAAAAGAATAAGGAAAATGTTTGGGAGAGGACATCTTCCATGGGATCAGATCTAGAAAAGATTGAAGGATTCTACCCAAAGCTGTTCGAAGACAAAAGTAATGCAGCATTTATAGGAATCCTCAACCATAAAAACACAAACACTAAGAGGGTTGGTCTCTCTTAGTAGAGATGCAAGTAAGATACCATATGACATCACCATAAAGAGTATTGCTTTCCTAGTTTTCTTCCGTTTTCTCCTCTTCCTGATAATACAACTAAAAAATGTTTTTGTCAGAAACAAATTTCATAGGTATATCATGTACCATTTTGATTTCAACATAGCTCACATCCCTAACATAAGATCATTTCCAAATTTCAAGGATTGAAGGACAGTTGATTAATAGTTTTTAAACTAATACGATAAGTCATTGGTACACATCTCTAATCCTGGTTACTAAGTAGAGTGAAGTCAATAGATCTCTTGAGCTTGGGAGCTCTGCATTGTAGCTGGCTAAGCCTATCAGATGTCCACACTAAATTTATTAATATGGTAAGCATCCAGAAGGGAGGAGCTTTAGGCTGACTAAGGAGGGATGAACTATCCTAGGTCTGAAATGAATTAGGTCAGAACTTCCTTGCCAATCAAAGTATGACCTGACCCATGAATGACCCCTGCATTTTTGGCAAAATTAAGAGACCAACTTTTTAAAAAAATATTTTTATAACAGAAAAAAATCAATATGATACTTTGGAATTGAACAAGATTGCCATTTTGAGCTCATAGCAATTTTTTTTCCTTTAGTGTAGTTTTCCCTTTGGGAGAGGAATATTTCTGTTATGTGAGAAATTAAAAAAAAAACTAGAACAGGAATAAGAAGGAGTGAAAAAAATATAACTTAAAATGAAGCATGAAAATTATGAGAACAACTAGCTGCCCTTGGGTACGATTAGATAGAAATATTACACATTTTTTGTGATGATGCACAGATACTCAGAGCTGGAATTTGGAAACTTACTTTGGATACAAATATAAATAAAGAAGTCCATGCTCAAGGGTGAAATTTCATTCATGTTCCTCCCTTCCCAGAGCAGCTGGAAAATGATAAAAAAAAAAAAGCTTGTGTTTGGGAGAATTTGAAAGATTTGTAAGCCCAAACTCAAAGGCAAAGAAAAGTAAAACTAATAAGGTATAAAAAATATCACCTATGTAAGCCACAAATCTCTTTCTTTCTCCTGAGGCCCTTCTATTTTCACAGATCACCATTTGTTTCTGACACTCACTTCCTGAAACACGTCTTAGTTTTGTTCTATATAGGCCATAACCAGTCCACTGGCATGTCAACAAGAAGAGGACATCATTGTCCTAGTCATCCAGGTTCATCACGTCGTGGTCATCCTTGACTCCTCAACCTCTTTTCATCCCCACATCCAATGTACTACCAAGTCCCACTGATTTGAACTATGTAACATTGCTCCTACATGCCCTCTTCTCTCCTCTGATGTTGACGTTGCCATCACCCCAGCGCAGGCCCTCATCACCTCAAGCACTATTACAATAGCTTGCTGGTTCATCCGTCTTCCACAAATTCTCTACTCACTTATTAAGTTTATCTTCCTAAATCACAGGTCTAACCATGTCATTTCCTATTCAATAAACTCCAGGGGTACCCACCAGGTGTCACCTCCAGGATCAAAGATAAAGTCTTCCATTTAGCATTCAGAGTCTTTCATAGCCTTCCCTGACCCACCTTTCTAGTCTGATTCCTACCCCATACTTTGCAACTCAGTGACATTGACCTTACTATTTCTCAAACAAGATACTCCATCTCCTGACTGAAACAAATGAAAAACCCCAAGAGACAGAGTTTCTGGGTAATCAATAATAAATTTGTTAATTATACCAGTCAGCAATCAGTATTGATGATCAGTGGTTTCTCTTGGTAATCAAAGATGCCCCATGGACAAAGCTTTAAAATGACCCTTGAAAGAGAATTCCTTCAACAACTGAAAAATCAACCCTGATTGATGGACATTTAATGAAGAGGTGGGCTTCAGCTCTTCTGGCTAAATCATGAAACTCAGCCTTCTCTAGTAATCTGGACAGGGGTTTTCTCCTTCATGAGCCGGGTCAAGTTCTAATGGAGGGGTACAAGGATACAAGGACAGGGTAAGTTCTTACCCTTGGGTGAAAACTGAATTCTGTTTATATTCTAAACAGAAGCTACTCATCCAGTTGGAGTAGGGTCCTACCTAAGATTGAGGAGGATGTTCCTTGAAGGTTAAGAATAATCTCCTCAATCAGTCACATCCTTCAGAGACTGACTTTACCAAGAGCTAGGCCTTAATAAGGAAATTAAGGAGAAAAGCTAGGATCCCAATTTATTAATTGATTATTAATATCATAATAAAATAATAATTTCTCCCATGACTCCTGGCATTTTCATTGACTGTCCACCATGCCTGGAATGTTCTCTCTCTTCATCTCTGATCTGGTTTTCTGTATACAACATCAGGAACAAGAAACTAGAATATCTGCAATAGGTTACATTTGTAGAGAGTTATGTGGCTTACAAAGTACTTAACTCACAACACCCTGTGAAGGATGAAGTGCCAGTATTTTGATCTCCATTTTGCAGTGAGAAAACTAAAGCCAAGGTCATAGAGCTAGTAAGTGATAGAATAAAAATCTGAACTTAGGTCTTCTAATTTCAAATCTGGTGCTCTTTCCACCTTACCAGTGATTCTAAAGTGGTAGACCATCAATTCCCAAACGGCTGCAGAGTTCTCACAAGGAAGGAGTGCTTGAATCTGTAGGCACACAAAACATGGTCATTGTACCATTGTGTATTTTCTCAGTCAATAGATACTAATAGCACAGTCATTATCCTTTGGATAGATATGGCACATTTTTTTTTACAGTTAAAATGGATTCTGTTCTTTTAAAGGGATCAGAATGATTGAATTACTAAAGAATTATGCTATTCTAGAAAATAAGCAAATACATAGTCACCACCTTGGCCTGTGTATGTGTATTACCAAATACAAATATAATTTAAATTTTTTTACATAAACCAAATGAAATATTTGACGTAATGTAGACCATACCTCCTTCCTTTCTTTTCCTCCAATGCACACTCATGAATGCACACACACACAAATGCACACATATGGATCGAGAGTGTAATGTAGGATTCTTCTTGGGGGCTGAGCAGTGGCAAATCTTGCTATCCATGGATCTGACTTTCTGGGATTTGCATTGGTAGCTGTATGGCTTCCTGTTCTGAGTTTCTTTAATAGCTTTTAAAGTCAGTTAGGAAACTGAATTAGCCAGCAGCCACACAGACCGCCAGTTTATGACTGAATGATTCTCTGACCAAATAAGGCATAAATCTGGTTTCAGCTTAATAACAGAATGGGGACAGGGGAGTAATAGGTTTTCTCCCACTCTATAGTTCCATAGGGGACATTTTTCTGTACAGTAAGTCTAGGTGGGGGAGAAATCAGAGCATTTTAAGGATTTAGAAACTCCTTTAAATAACTGACAAAAATATAAGGACAATAGTCATTTGCTGACTCAAAAAGGTAGGGCATTTTATATCATAGATGTGCTGCCACATAGAATAAAGCTGAGGGTTGGCATTTTGGGAAGCAGATAGATCTATAGAAAGCTAGGTTCCTCATTGAAAAAAAAATTGCATATGTAGTGAGGTTTGGAATAAGACTGATTCCACTGCAGAGGAAGATTTTTCAGTGTTACTGCATGAGTTTCTGAGAAATGGAGACTCAAATAGATAGCACTGTTTCTTTCATTCCTGATAGAGATTAAAAAACCATTGTGGCAGAAGTCCATGAAGAGATGTAGTTAGGAAGAGGATACGGTGAGACATTTAAGAGAGGAGCACAAGGCTATGCAGAAGCCAGCTCAAATCAAAAAAAGAAGAGACTGATTTTTTAATTCTCAGCATGAACATTTACAACTACATTTTGATAATTAGCGAAGAAATCAGTGCTTCAGTTATTGTTTTGTTGATTGTCTAGACTTAAAAAAGTAACGAAGAAATAATGCAAAATAAAGTTGAGTGCATGTTTGTACTTTTTTAATAATTAGCACATACCTTTGAGGGCAGAGATGATAGACAATAAAGAGACAAAGTGAAAAGGGGTGACCAGTTGTAGCTGGTGTTAGTGTGATCAGGTACTACTGTGGTGACTAGTACTTTGGTACCATCATGAAAGATCCACAGCTATGGTCCTCCACCTTATTGTCACCCTCTACACCACTGAAGGATGGAGCCATGAATTCAATCTCCATTTAAGGAGAAAACTCCTTTCAAAACATCTCAAATCTCACCTGGCTGTTCTACTTTGGTACTTTTCTCTGAGGTTGCATTGATAACAATAGAATAGTCCATTCCTTAGGAATCCCCTCTCCCTGCCCCCTCCAACCTCAAACACCTTCCCCTACCTTTTTAGCTTCCTTTTGTGTCATCTTTACTATATGGTAAGCTCTTTGAGAGCAGAGACTATCTTTATTCATATTTGTATCACCAAACCAATGCTTAACAAAGCACCTGGCACATAGTGAGTGGTTAATAAATATTTATTGACTAAATGACTGAGCTTTGTCAACTAAGGCAAATGTTACAACTGTGGACAGAACCTGGAGCATATCTGATCAATAGTTTTCCCTTGATTGATAAGTCATAAGAATGTGAAGTGACTTTTTCTCTCTTTTTTTGTGAGATCTTTTGTTTTTCCAATGAGATATTTCACATTATCTTCCATTTTTTCATTCTTTTGGTTTTGTTTTGTGATTTCTTGGTTTCTCAGAAAGTCATTGGCCTCCATCTGTTCCATTCTAATTTTGAGAGAGCTATTTTCTTCAGTGAGC